>CM066507.1:37342500-37942500 GCA_033882615.1 Malus asiatica
ACATGATCCATACTCCAACACATATAATCCGGGGTGGAGAGACCATCCAAACTTCAAGTGGAGGGAGCCCCAACAAACCCAACCACAAGGAGACTTTAGGTAACAACCCCCGGGCTTCTACACCAAGCCATACGCACCCACACAAGCTCTTCCACAACCTGCCCAAACTACTTCAGGTAATGCTTTGGATAATGATACACTTGTTAAGTTACTAACCACTTTGACTCAGGGGCAAGAAAATCAAAACAAAAGGGTGGACCAACTAGAGAAACAAATGGGGCAGATTGCTGAAGTTGTTGGGCAGATTAGAGACCAAGGAAAGCTTCCTAGTTCTACCATTCCAAATCCAAAGGGAGGGTTCGAATCAGTCAAAGCAATCACCCTAAGAAGTGGTAAGGAGGTTGGGGCAGGTTCTTCATAAAAAACAGGTCACAAAGAGGATGAAATGTTGCCAATGGAAGAGGAGGAATCAAGTCAACCCACGGCAAAGGTGGAAGTACCTTTGCCGCAAGTCTCCAATGCCCCTAAACTGTCCAATTTGTCCAATAAGGGTAAGAATGTGTTAAATTCAATTCCTACTAATGTTTTTCCTTCGAATGCTCCTTTTCCTAGTAGGTTCATGCAAACAAAGAAAGAGGAAGCTGGAAAGGACATTCTTGAGACATTTAGGAAAGTTCAAGTCAACATACCCTTGTTGGATGCCATTAAGCAAGTCCCGAGGTATGCCAAGTTTTTAAAGGAACTTTGCACGACTAAGAAGAGGATTTCGACCAAGGAGGTTGTAAAGGTAGGTGAAAATGTCTCTGCCATCTTGCAACGCAAACTACCCCTTAAATACAAAGATCCGGGGAGTTTTACAATTCCGTGTGTCATTGGTAATACCCGTTTCAAATCTGCCATGCTAGATTTAGGAGCATCTATAAATGTTATGCCATACTCCATTTATGTATCTATGAACTTAGGTGAGTTAAAACATTATGGTGTAATCATACAATTGGCTGATAGATCTAACGCTTATCCAAAGGGAGTTTTGGAAGACATTTTAGTGCAGGTTGATCATTTAGTCTTTCTGGCGGATTTCTATGTCCTCGAAATGGATGAATCAAACCATGCCCCTTCGTTGCCCATCCTCCTTGGAAGGCCATTCATGAAAACGGCCCGTACGAAGATTGACGTGTATAGTGGAACTTTGTCCATGGAATTTGATGGGGAAGTTGTTAATTTTAATCTTTCTGATTCCATTAAGTACCCTAGTGAGGACCATTCATGTTTCTCTATTGATATAATTGACTCTTTAGCGCAGGGATATCTTGAAGATTTGAATGACGATGCGCTTGAAAAAGTCATTACACGAGGCATGAAACTCACAACCAAGGGGGCAGATTCTAAGCTACCCCACGACATACATGAACCAGGCCATGCCGTGCCTCCTAGTGAGGAAATTATTAAGTTGGTTGCTGCCCTTGAGTCATTACCTAAGCATGGTGGTAAGTCTCCTAACTTCGATTCAATTCCAATTTCGACTAACAAGTTGCTTCCATCCATTGTTCAGGCACCCATCCTTGATCTCAAACCCTTACCAAGCCATTTGAAGTACATTTTCTTGGGGGAAAATGAGACCTTACCTGCCATCATCTCCTCATCCCTCACGGCACAAGAGGAGGAGAAACTAGTGCGTGTGTTGAAGGAGTTCAAATCTGCCCTAGGATGGACCTTGGTCGATATCAAAGGTATAAGTCCTACAACATGTATGCAACACATATTTCTTGAGGAGGGGGCCAAACCAACTAGAGAGGCTCAACGCCGTCTTAACCCTCCGATGATGGAAGTTGTGAAAAATGAGATAATCAAGCTCCTTGATTGTGGTGTGATTTATCCCATCTCCGATAGCCATTGGGTTTTACCTATCCAATGTGTACCCAAGAAATCTGGAGTGACGGTTGTAGAGAATGCGGAGAATGAGCTTGTGCCCACCCAAATTCAAACCGGTTGGCGAGTGTGCATTGATTATAGGAAGCTAAACGCCACCACAAGGAAGGATCACTTCCCATTGCCATTCCTAGATGAAATGCTCAAAAGGTTAGCGGGTCATTCCTTTTATTGCTTTCTTGATGGATACTCTGGTTATAATCAAATTGTTATTGCCCCGGATGATCAAGAAAATACCACTTTTACTTGTCCCTTTGGAACGTTTGCATATCGACGCATGCCATTCGGTTTGTGCAATGCTCTTGCCACGTTTCAAATGTGTATGGTTAGCATCTTTTCTGATTATGTTGAGAGGATTATTGAGATATTCATGGATGATTTTAGTGTGTTTGGTAATTCATTCGATAATTGCTTGGATAAGCTCACTTTAATCTTGAAACGTTGTGTTGAAACAAACCTTGTGTTAAATTGGGAGAAATGCCATTTTATGGTTAAACAAGGTATTGTTTTGGGTCATATAATTTCTGAACGAGGAATTGAGGTTGATAAGTCTAAAATAGATCTTGTACGCTACTTACCCTCTCATACTTCGGTGAGAGAGATTCGTTCTTTTCTTGGTCATGCAGGATTCTACCGACGATTTATCAAGGACTTTTCCAAGATTGCACAACCCCTATGCCGTCTCCTACAAAAGGAAGTGCCTTTTGAGTTCAACGAGGCGTGTGAGCAAGCATTCAACCATCTCAAGGACCTCCTCACCACGGCACCAATTATCACTCCACCGGATTGGTCCATTCCCTTTGAACTAATGTGTGATGCATCGGATTATGCACTTGGAGCTGTTTTGGGCCAACGGAAAAACAAGCTGCCACATGTTATTTATTATGCTTCTCGTACCTTAAATGATGCACAATTAAATTATTCCACAACTGAGAAAGAGCTTTTGGCTTTTGTCTTTGCATTAGATAAGTTTAGATCATATTTAATTGGCCCTAAAGTCATTGTTTTCACTGACCATGCAGCCTTGAAGTACTTGTTCACCAAGAAAGAAGCTAAACCTAGACTCATTCGTTGGATGCTTCTACTTCAAGAGTTTGATATCGAAATCAAGGACAAGAAGGGGAGTGACAATGTTGTTGCCGACCACCTAAGCAAGTTGGTGCATGAAGAAGAGATTCTTCCCATCTCTGAAACGTTTCTGGATGAACAACACTTGTCCATTCAGGTAAGTGCTCCTTGGTACGCAGATTTGGTGAATTATTTGGTGACTAAACAAGTTCCTAGCACCCTAAACAAATTCCAACGTGATAAACTTAAAAAGGATGCTAGATTTTATGTTTGGGATGACCCATACTTGTGGAAATATTGTTCAAACCAGGTTATAAGAAGATGTGTGCATGAATTAGATTTTCACTCAATTTTAGGTTTTTGTCACACATATGCATGTGGGGTCATTTTGGCACCCAAAGGACAGCTTTTAAGGTTCTTGAATGTGGTTTTTATTGGCCTATCTTGTTTAAAGATGCTAGAACCTTTTGTTTAACATGTGATCGCTGCCAAAGGACAGGTAATATAGGCCAAAGAGATCAAATGCCGCAGGTACCCATCTTTGTAGTTGAAATTTTTGATGTTTGGGGTATCGATTTTATGGGTCCTTTTCCTTCATCTTTTGGTTTCATGTACATATTACTTGCCGTTGATTATGTTTCAAAGTGGGTGGAAGCGAAAGCCACTCGAACTAACGATTTTAAAGTTGTGGCAGATTTTGTGAAAACTAATATCTTTTCTAGATTTGGGATGCCTAAGGTGCTAATAAGTGATGGAGGGTCTCATTTTTGCAACCGTACCATTGAGGCATTACTCAAGAAGTACCATGTGACACATAAGGTTTCCACACCTTACCACCCCCAAACCAATGGCCAAGCCGAGGTGTCTAATCGTGAGATCAAACAGATTTTGGAGAAGACCGTTGGGCCAAATAGAAAAGATTGGAGCTTACGGTTGGATGATGCACTATGGGCGTATCGAACGGCTTACAAAACTCCCATTGGTATGTCTTCATGTGGAATTAGAACATAGAGCGCATTGGGCCATCAAGACTTTCAATTTGAATGTGGACCAAGCTGGCATTCATCGGAAGCTTCAATTGAGTGAACTTGATGAGATAAGGCATGAAGCTTATGAGAATGCTAGAATTTACAAAGAAAAGACCACGGCATTCCATGATAAGATGCTTCGAGGCAAGACTTTCACACTTGGGCAGAAAGTGTTGTTGTTCAACTCTCGTCTTCGTCTATTCCTGGTAAGTTACGTTCCAAGTGGGTTGGCCCGTTTGTTGTTACTAATCTTTTCATGCATGGTGCAATCCAAATTAAGAGCTTAAGAACTGGGTAAGAATTCAAGGTGAATGGACATCGATTGAAGCCGTACTACGAGAATTTTGTGGAGCATGTTGTGGAGGAGATCCCACTGCATGTCGTGGGTTCCAAGGAGGAGTAAAGATGTTCTTCGTCCGGCTGTACGACGTTAAAGAAAGTGCTACGTGGGAGGCAACCCATGCATTCAACAAAGGAAGACTTAGGAATCACTCCAATTCCAGATTTGCGTTCCTAAAACCCTTCTCTTTGTTGATTCTTTCTAATCTGTCCAGTTTGTTTGTTAAGTTGCTGTTTGTGTGTTTAATTTTGTTTGGTGTGATTTTATGCTTGGAACATTGAGGACAATGTTTGATTTAAGTGTGAGAGGGGTAACTAAGTGTTTTTTATGCAAATTCGTGAGATTTTATCACCCATAACTTCAAGTGTTGTTCCTTGCTGTTTTTAAGTGTTTTTAGGCTGTTTTGGCGTGTTTTAGTATGTGTTGTTCTAAAAATCCGAAAATCCCAGAAAAAATTGAAAAATTGTTTTGAAAAAACCAAAAAGAGTTGTTTTTTATTTGTTTTTGTGTGTTTGTTTGTGAATTAGGGTACCTTCCAACACAATGATGAGGATTTGATTTGTTTTTGTGTGTTTGTTTGTGAATTAGGGTACCTTCTAACATAATGATGAGGATTTGGTTTGTAATTGCATGGCTGTTAAAGAGAGTGATTAACATGGATGAAAGTTTGATTTACTCTTTGTTTATGCTTGGTTGTGGTTATAGCTTATGAATTCACATGCAATCATAAAGGAAAAAATTAGTTTTTGTAACATGCTTGAAGGAAGGAACTCAAACAAACACTACAACCTTGTGAGACTTGAGCCTAAACGTTTATTTGGAGAGTTAAAATCTTTGCATTATTGTTTTCTAAAGTCGTTGCATGATCTCATTATTCCTTGCTTGGTTACTACTTAGAAGGCATTTCATCATTTAGTTCCAAATGCTAGAACTCATGCCCATTTCATTCAAAGCATGTTATTGATTTGCATAACACATATTCAAGATGAAGTTGTGTAGTTACCATCACCAAAGCCAAACTACCGTGTATCCCATATCATTTTATGTTTAAGTTTAACCCCTTCGAGCCTTGTTAGCCTACATTCTTTGTTAACCCACGTTATCCTCACCTAGCCTAGATTAGGACCATCCATACCCTTGTTCTTGAAGCATAGTAAAGCATGATTCAAATTGAATTCCTTTTGATTAATGTATGGCAGAAAACAAGTGTGGGGGAAATGTTTCTCATGTAAGTTAGTGTGCCATAGGCATGGGTAGAAAAGAAAAATTCGTGAAAAGAGAGAAAGAAAAAAAGAAAAGTGTGAAAAGTATGAAAAAAAAAAAGAGTTGAAAAGATGTGAAAAAGAGTTCTAAAATGTGTTTGTTGAAGAAAGGGTCCAAAACTTTGAATTCGGCCCTAAATATTGCTTGAATCTTCCCTTCGTGTTTAAAAGTTGATTTCTGCAATCTAAGTGAATTCTAAGTTTCAATTTCATTACTTTGCTTGCTATTGCTTTAAGAACGGTTGTTATCCCTATCCTTCATTTGTTAGCCAACACCCCAAGCCCCGTTACAACCCTTGACTTCAATCTTGAGTGCTATGTGTTTCAATTTGTAGAGTGTGAATTTGGTATGAGCATATGGTGTCACTGGTTCTCGCATCTAAATAGTAGCATTTCATTCATGAGATCATATCTAAACATGCTTTTTAACTCCGGAAATTGCTTTCTTTGTGATACATATATGTGAGCATTCGTTTTCATATCTACATCAATCTTCTCACATATAACTAGTATAGGGTGTGTAGTTAGAAAATCTGAGTGAAAATTGAGTGCATATCTTGTAAGGAATTGAGCGAATTCTCTAAGGCATGTTACTACATCAAAAACATTGTTTTAATTGATTAATTGTGAACTAGTAAGTGGTGACTATGATTAAGTATGTGCTTAAGTGTAAAGATGACTAAAATCTGTGGGGAATAACGATTTTTAACATGTCATGTGCATTGGAAATCCCTGAGGCAAATGTTGGAAGTTTTAGGTTGTGTTTTATTTGTTTTGTTTTGTTTTATTTCTTTGTTTTGCTCGAGGACTAGCAAAAGCTAAGTGTGGGGGAATTTGATAGGAGCATATTTATGCGACTTAATTGGCTTGTTCTCGTGCATTTACGTTATGTTTCCTTAGTTACTTTAGTGTTTAAAGTCACTTTTGTGTGTTTTCAGATTCCAAAGCCGAAGTGTGCAAAATGATGTAATTTGGAGCCTTTTGGAGCAAAAGGAATGGATGAATTGAAGACTTGAAGAAATTAGGATTCCTAATCAACGAAGGATTCCTAATTGAAGATGGATTCCTAATCACATGAGGATTCCTAGAAGAACAAGGATTCCTACTCCAAAAAGGATTCCTACTTGAAATAGGAAAGTTAAGCCAAGGTTTCCTACTTTGGTTTGACCTTTCCTAAATGTTCCTAAGTTTTATCAACTTTGAAGGCATCCTAAGCATTCTAGGACATCAAATACACATCCCTTGCACATTATGAACCCTTGCCGCACCCCCTTGACATTTCCTCTTCCTTGCCGTGCAAGGGAGAGGGTTGTTTCCAGATTTTATGCATTAAAACACATTCCTAATATGTTTTAGGACCTTGCCGCATAGTCCCTTGCCTTTCCTTTAATTTTCTGATTTTGTTTCCTATTTCTAGAAGCCTTAGACTTAATTTCTGATTACCTAAATAACCTAGGGTTTTAATTCCTGAAATCCTTTAAATAAACTCCTCTTTTGCAGCCACAAAACATCCATACACTGCCCATTCACGCCAAAAACCAGTCTCCACCTTCAGCCGCACCATTCTACCACCATTCACCCAAATTTTGCCACAAATCACCCCTAGCCGCATCACCCATCAACCCTAAACACTTCCATACGTCCCCCATCCATTCTACACCATTTAATAACCCAAAAACCTGCCCAAGGTCCCTGTGCCGCAGCAAAGGAGAGGAAGAAGAAGTACTTGAAGATTCTAGCTGTTGAACATCGAACATCGAACCATTGGAATATTTAGGTGTTCTTTTTCTTATATTTACAATGTATAAATCTGTTTTCCTTTGTTTTGTGAACATGAGGAACTAAGCCTTTTTGGCTAGGGGGTTATTCGATACCATGATTATGCTTGCAAGATGAATTGATTACGTCTAATTGTTATTTCATGAATTGTTAATGCAATTTGGTTAACCGTTTGATTGATGACTTATTTTTGTGTGTTAATTAAGGTAGCCAACTTAGTTTTCATGCAGGAATTTGAAGCTAAAACATAAGGAAGTTTCACCTAATAGTTACAACCTTATGTTTGCAAGTAGTGGAGGTCGCTTATAAACGATCGTGTTAAGTGAATTCTTAGCAAACGTTTCATGCTTTTCATAGTAACAATTGCCTCGTCAATGCTTATAGTTTTCATGAAGCTTAATGATCTTTGATTGTACCTTTATTGTGCTTTTCACGTAAGGGACTTTTAGAGAATGTTTTGAGTTGTTGCATGTGCATTCCCATCCAATTCACTAACTTTAGGAAAACTTGAAGGTTAAAAAAGTGCTATCACAGTTAACCTAGGGCGTTGAGATTCATAGTTTATTGAAAGAAGCAATTGGAAATCAAAGTTGAATGCAAGTGTATCATGTGTGGAGAAGAACCCTCTAGTTAGTCTATCACCCATCAATTTACTTAATTTTGTCTAAAAATCTGTTTGCATTGTGCTTGCTTTGTTTTATTTATTTTCGTCCAAAATCAACCCCATCTTATTTCTTTGAGTCATATTAGCTAGAACTTGTCTTAGAATATGTTTTTAAGTGTTTTAGGTCATTAGAAAACCAAAATTCGTCCAAGTTGTGTTAGAGTCCCAAAACTGCCCAAAAAGTGGTTTTTAGGCAGTTTTGAGTGTTTGTTTGCTGTTTTGAGTCTTTTGGTTTGTTTTAGTGTTTTAGAGGTTAGTTTTGCATTCTTTGAGTCTAGTTTAGTCTTTTAAACTTTGTTTTACAGATTTGAGTTAGTTTAGAGTGTTTTAGCAATCCCTCCTAATCCCCGGTTTAAGAACGATCCCTACTTATCCATACTACAATTGTCAACAAGAGGGTTAATTTGTGTGTTTAGTTATTTTACGCATCAATGGGTGTAGTGAGTGGATGTTTGTAGTTGTAGGTCAACACACTTGCACACACACATGTTGATTTCTAGCCTTCTAATCTTCAAAAAACATCCATCCTCATGTCTCCATGCTTGCACTATCCAATCTTGGCCCAAAAATGCTCCAAAATGCTCCAAATAGCACTTTGTTGCTAACTTTGTTATTTGAACCTACAAACACACGAAAATAGCTTAAAGTACTAAAATAACTAGAATTAAACTAAGTAAATGCCAAGAAACAAGCTAACTAAGTTGCATAAATATGCTCCTATCAAATTCCACCACACTTAGCTTTTGCTAGTCCTCAAGCAAAACAAAACAAAAAAAAAACAAAATGAAACAAAACAAACAAAACACAACCTAACCTTCCAACATTTGCCTCAAGGATTTCCAATGCACATGACATGTTAAAAATCATCATTCCCACAGATTTTTGGTTATCTTTACACTTGAGTACAAACTTAATCACAGTCACTACTTACTAGTTCACAACTAACCAATTAAAACAATGTTTTGAATGTAGTAACATGCCTTAGAGAATTTGATCAATTCCTTACAAGATACTCTCTATTTTCACACACATTTTCTGACAACACACCCTACACTAGTTATATGTGAGAAGATTGATGTAACACGAAAGACTGGGACTCACATATGTTATAACAAAGGAAGCAATTTTCTGGATTTATTAAGCATGTTTAGATATGATCTCATGAATGGAATGCTACTACTTAGATGCGAGAACCAGTGACACCATATGCTCATACCAATTTCAAACTCCACAAATTGAAACACATAACACTCAAGATAGAAGTCAAGGGTTGCAACGGGGCTTGGGAGTAATGGCTAACAAAGGAAAGATAGGGGGTAACAAACGTTCTTAGAGCGATAGCAAGCAAAGCAATGAAATCGTCACTTGGAATTCACTTTAGAATGCAGAATCAACTTTTAAATACAAAGGGAAGATTCATGCAACACTTAGGGCCGAATTCAATGTTTTTGGACCCTTTCTTCAACAAACGACACTTTAAAGCTCTTTTTTCACAACATTTTTTTTTTTCATTCTATTTTCCACGAATTTTTCTTTTTCTTTTTCTTTCCTACCCGTGCCTTATTAAGGACTTTGGCACACACACACAACAAGAATGACTTCCCCCACACTTGTTTTCTGCAATACATTAATAAAAAGGAATTCATTTTGAGTCATGCTTTACTATGCTTCAAGAACAAGGGTATGGATGGTTCTAATCTAGGCTAGGTGAGGACAGTGTGGGTTAACAAAGAACATAGGCTACACAAGCCTCAACGGGGTTAAACTTAAACATATAATGAAGTAGGATACACGACAGTTTGGCTTTGGTGGTGGTTACTACACAACTTCATCTTGAATATGTGTTATACAAATCAATAGCATGCTTTGAATGAAATGGGCATGAGTTCTAGCATTTGGAACTAAATGATGAAACGCCTTCTAAGTAGTAACCAAGCAAAGAATAATGAGATCATGCAACGACTTTAGAAAACAAGAATGCACAGATTATTAACTCTCCAAATAAACGTTTTAGGCTCAAGTTTCACAAGGTTGTAGCGTTAATTTGAGTTCCTTCCTTCAAGCATGTTACAAAACTGATTTTTCTTTTATGATTGCATGTGAATTCATAAATTTAAACCACAACCAAGCATACACCAAAGAGGAAATCAAATTTTCATCCATGTTTATAACTCTCTTTAACAGTCATGTACTTAAAAACCAAATCCTCATCATTGTGTTGGAAGGTACCCTAAGACACAAATAAACACACAAAAACAACTCTTTTTGGGTTTTTCAAAACAATTTTTTCAAATTTTTATGAGATTTTCGGATTTTTATGTCAAAACGCTCCAAAACAGCTTAAAAACACTTAAAACAGCAAGGAACAACACTAGAAGTAATGGGTGATAAACTCCTATGAATTTCATGCAAAACAACTTGGTTACCCCCCCCACACTTAAATCAAATATTGTCCTCAATGTTTCAAGCATAAACTCACACAAGAACATGCAAACAAACAAACAACGAATAAACATGACAAGTATAGCAAAGTAAAAACAAGAAAGAGTAGAGTTTAGGAACGCAAATCTGGTTTTGGAGATGGATGATCTTGGCGACTTTCCACAGCTTTGATCTCGAACTGGTTTGGAATTCTGAGCGAGGGATATTAGAGTTCCTTGGTTTCAACTCAGACTCCTTATGCAGTCTGCATTCTTCTCTGCTTGTTTCTTCTGCACGGTAGGCCTGCACGAGGTAGGGGTGATGGTCTATTTCTTTGTTTAATCTGTCCAAGTGCCGACCGATTTCTTTCTTTCTTCTTACAGGCAAGAGCAAGGGTAAAGGAAAAGCATGCCATGAGATATCTTTGCCTTCGATTCTGATGATATGAGATACTTTTGCTTTTGAAGAAGTATCTTTCCACAGGTTTTTTCTTGAACTGGGCTGGGATTCTGAGTGAGGAATAGGAGACTTCCTTGGTGGTGGTGAATTGATGGCGTTGTAGGGCGAGACTTTGCGCTTTGGTGACGGTGCCATCAATATGTTGTTGAATCTTCTCGAGCACTTTGTCCTTAGTTGAAGATGAATCAGCACGTTGTCTCCATATGCTTCAAGGTATCATTTTCATTTCCCTTATCTATTCTTCAAGCAAATATGGTATCTTTTCTGGAAGCATAAGATGTTGAAAAAAATGAGTACTCGAGAGCAATGCTAGGTAAGCAATCGGGAAGAGGTTCCAGGCAGTTGGTTCTTAGATCAGAAGATTGATACCAAGTGCTGGCTGATTGCTCTCTTTCTCCTTATCACAAAGACAAGGAAAATGACAGGGAGAAAACATGATATGAGATACTCTTGCTTTCAACCTTCATGATATGAAATACTTTTGCTTTTGATGAGTTGTTTGCAGAGGTACCCCAAGGAATAAGGAACACTGAGTGACTCGAGAGGCTTCGTTGGGAAGGCATTCTCAGAGATGAAGAAGGGTTATGTATGTCTGCCTTGCAATAGAGGGTGAAGGTCAACATTTATATGAATTAATAACCGAAACTATTCTTTCACTCTTGTCGGCAACCGTTGGATGATTGAACAGTAAACTTCACGTGCTTTCTACTTCACCAGAAATCTTTGATCGATTGCTCGTAATTTCTGCAACGCTGAGTGTGCATGTGACAGGTGATGACACGTCTAAAAAAGCAGATGGCTATTTGATATGTGGAATCGGCGCTTCGACAAACTGCCTGTGATTTCTACAAAGCTGAGTTTGCGTGTGACAGGTGCTGACGAGGCTGAAAAAGACTGGCGCCTCTTCGATATCTGAGATCTGCGCTTCGACAAATTATCCGTGATTTTCGCAAAGCTGAGTGTGCATGTGACAGGTGATGACACGTCTGAAAAAGCAAGTGCCTCTTCGATTTCTGAGATCGGCGCTTTGACAAACTACCCGTGATTTCTGCAAAGCTAAGTTTGCATGTGACAGGTGCTGACGAGGCTGAAAAAGATTGGCGCCTCTTCGATATCTGAGATCAGCGCTTCGAATTTTTTTTCGTGATTTTCACAAAGCTGAGTGTGCAAGTGACAGGTGATGACACGTCTGAAAAAGCAAGTGCCTCTTCGATTTCTGAGGTCGGCCTGTGGTTTCTGAGCAGCCCAGCTTTTGAGAAAGCAGACGTCTCTTCGATCTCTGAGCTTGCCTCTTCGATTTTTGAACTCGCCTCTTCAATTTCTGAAACTTCGTCGAGTGCTGATTTTTAAAGAGAGGCACGCATCACATTCCAAAGCACACTTGAATTTTTCGCCTGTAGAAGCTCCCTACTTGCACTTCTAAAAACTTGATTTTTCCGACCTCTTCTTTTTCTTCACACCTTCAAAAATGTCTTGCCCTTTTGACCGTCGCCTTAACTTGAATGTTGGGGAAGATATTGATATGTCTTCTCTGAACAACATTTGGCAGCCGTCCTTCATATCCCCAAATGGTCCTCTTACAGTTGGGGATTCCATGATGATGAATGATACAACCGCTACGGTGGTGGCTAGAAATCTTCTCACTCCTAGAGAAACTAGGATACTTTCTAGGCGGTCCGACGAACTGGCTGTTCAGGACTCTCTGGCCTACAGCATCCGATGTGCAGGCTCAGTATCAAACATGGGCCAGCGCCTTCTTGCTCGATCTTGTCAGGTTGAGTTGTTGATGGCTGAAGTGGCTAGTCTTCAGCAAGAGGTCAGAGTGCTTAGGCATGAGAATAAAGAGTTGCACATGCTCGCAACTAATTACTCAACAAGTATGAAGAGGAAGCTTGACCAGCTGTAGGAGTCCGAAGTTCGGATTCAGAGTGATCATCAACGGTTTGTGGCCTTACTCCAGCGGCAACTTTTGCCTTCATCATCTGGCGCTTCACCAAGTCTTAAAGCTCCGAAAAATCAAAATCTGGCGCTTCGACTTTCTGGAGGTCCGTCGAATGCTGAGGCACCACCTAACCAATGAAGGCTCCTTCCTGCTTGTTTGCACTTGCTTGTATTTTTCTACATTTCTACATAATGTTCCTTTTCCATGAAAATTATTGTGAAAATACCTTGCATATCTGTCAATGTTTCAAAAATAAATCCACACCCAAAAATAATTAAATAAGCAACAAATAAAAATGACAATCATGGCAAAATAAAAATACAAAAAAGGGAAGGTTTTTAGAAACGCAAAACTGATTGTGGAGCTATTAAAAAATCTTCCTTATTTGAATACATGGGTTGCCTCCCAAGAAGCGCTTGCTTTAACGTCTTCCAGCCGTAACATACCTCCATTTGAGCTTGAATAGGGCCCGCGACATGGAGGGGTATGTCCTCTACGGCATGCTCCTCAAAATACTTATACATTGGCTCTATGAATGGAAGGGGATAGTAATCCTTCCCGATTGGGGCGTTGAGCATCCTTAAGTCAATGTAATCATTCCCACCAGCTTGGATTCGATTGGGGACCTGCACCATACAAGGTAACAACCTATTAGTTGAAATGGGAATCGAAATTGGAATAGGTGGTTTACCAATGTGCTACAATGAAGTGGCAGCACATTGAACAGATGCACAAGGGATACTCTCAGCCAGATTTGGTGATTTGAAGGTCGGGGCGTGCTCTTTGTGCTTTACTCCAAGTCCATCCTCGATTGTGGTGCGAGAAACATCCTTATTGATTAGTGTTGAACATTCATGCCCTATATTTTCAATTACATCAATGGCACAACAAGAATGAACATCATTAGTCTTCTCAACAGATTCAGAAATCTTAAAGTTAATCATATCACCACCAAATGCCATAGTTACTGCTCCCTTGGCCACGTTAATCTTGGTTTGAGCCATTTTCATGAAAGGTCGTCCAAGTAAGAGCGGTGATGGCGAAGAGTGGGCTGAATCCTCCATATCAAGCACATAGAAATCTGCAGGAAAAATCAAGTGGTCTACCTGCACTAAAACATCTTCCAACACTCCTTTTGGATATGCATTAGATCGATCGGCTAATTGAATAATCACACCATCATTTTTGAGTTCTCCTCAATTCATAGATGCATACACAGAATATGGCATGACATTAATTGATGCACCTAAATCTAGCATAACATGTGCAAACCTTGTATTACCAATTACACAAGGAATTGTGAAACTACCCGGATCTTTGCATTTGGGTGGCATCTTTCTTTGTAACATTGCAGAGACATTCTCGCTTACATGTACCACTTCTTTCTCCCGAATACGTTTCCTTGTTGTACAAAGCTTCTTAAAAAACTTGGCATACTTCGGGATTTGCTTTATAGCATCAAGGAGTGGGATATTGACATGCACCTTTCTAAACGTCTCCAGAACATCTTTTTCCTCCTCTTCATTCTTGGCTTGCAAAAATCTGCTAGGAAAGGGTACATTGGGTGGAATATGGTTAGTATTAACCGAAATTGGACCCATCTTACCTGATTTGGACGGATTAGGATGTGGAGAGGGTGTAGGGGGTTGTGGCATGGATTGCTCAATCCTTGCCGTGGCCTTGTCTTGGCTTTCCTCCTTGAATTACAACTTCTCATCCTCCTTTTCACTTGATTTGGATGGTCTATGGTCAGCTCCAACTTATTTTCCACTCCTTAGCATGATTGCCTTGGCAGATTCCAAGCCTCCTTTCGGATTCACAACGGTTGAACTAGGAAGTTTTCCTTGTTCTCTAAACTACCCAACAAACTCCGCAATCTGCCCAATTTGCTTCTCCAATTGATCCACCCTTTTGTCTTGGTTTTGCATTGCTTTGGCTTGATTTTCTTGCCCCCGAGACAAATTGGTGAGTAACTTAAGAAGTGTATCATTATCCAGAGATGTACCTGAAGTGTTTTGGGCAGGTTGTTGTGGGGCTTGTGTTGGTGTGTATTGCTTGGTATAGAAGCCCGGAGGTTGCTGCCTAAAGCCTCCTTGTTGTTAGGGTTGTTGGGGCTCCCTCTACTTGAAATTTGGATGGTCTCTCCAACCTGGATTGTACGTATTAGAATATGGATCGTTCCTTGGCTGGTTTTGGCTTGAAATACAATTGCATTGGCGCTTTCCCATCCACCATTTTCAATCAATTGAGGGCACTTTTTAGAGGCATGTCCTTGGATAGAACACACACCACATACACTTGGTTCTTTCATCCTCATTCCTTCGGCCATCTGAGACACAATGGAAGTAAGATTAGCTAATTGCAATTGAATGTCGGATGTGGAACTTACCTCATTCAGTTGTTGTCGTGGGGTGTCCCTTTGACCAACGCCTTCATATTGTTGAGCATTCAATGCTTGGTTAGCAATTAAGGTCTTGGCAGCCATAGGTGTTTTGTCCACCAAAGCTCCTCCCGCTGAGGCGTCTAACATTTGGCGTTCAATTGGTATAAGCCTTTCGTAGAAATATTGAAGAAGAAGCTCCTCCTTCATTTGGTGCTATGGACATGAAGCAACAAGGGTTTTAAAATGCTCATAGTAAGTGGGAAATGATTCACCTTGGTTTTGCTGAATGACACTAATCCTTTTGCATAGTAGAATGACTCGAGAAGTTGGGAAAAACTTCTCCAAAAATGCCCGTTTCATACTCTCCCATGATGTGACAGTTTCGGGGCCTAGCTCATACAACCAATCTTTAGCCTTTTCTAAGAGAGAAAAGGGAAAAGCCTTCCTTTTTAGAATGCTCCCATCAACATTCATAGGGGTCATGCTCGAACAAACAACATCGAACTCCTTCAAATGTTTATTAGGATCTTCCATGGACATCCCGTGGAACTTAGGAATGTGATGCAACAAACTTGATTTCAATTCGAACTCATCCGTCTTCCCTAGGGCCTCCATGGGGTATTGGATGCATAGGGGAACGGCATTGTCCAATCCCGAAGCGGAAAGCTCCTTGATTGTTCGATCTTCCTCTTTTTCTTCAAGTGGATGTTCTTCAAACTCAGGTTCAGGAATAGGTGGGTTATGATCTTGTTGATTCCTATTCCTTCTCAAAGTCCACTCAAAATCGTCGTCAAAGTCCAAGATATGCTCACGAATCGGATGAGAACTCCGAGTCATAAACTAGTACCTAAAACAAGAAAACAAACAAGGACAGTAACTAACATTAAAACACATGAAAATAAACAAAAAAGAAATAACAAGGGATTAGCAACAGATTAGCAATGTTGCTAATCCCCGGCAACGGTGCCAAATATTTGATGTGAAAATTAACTTTACACACAAATTAAACCCTCTTGTTGTCAATTGTAGTAAAGAAAGTAAGTAGGGATCGTTCTAGGCTGGGGATTAGGAGGGATTGCTAAAACATTTGAAACTGACTTAAAAATGTAAAATTAAGTTTAAAACACCAAACTAGACTCAAAGAATTCAAAACAAACTCAAAGAACTCAAAACAAGCTAAAAATGCTCAAATCTGCCTAAAAACACAAACTGGGCAGATTTAGACTCTAAACACACTTTTGGATGAATTTTGGTTTTAACTTGACTCAAGACACTTAAAAACACAAATCAAAACAGATTTTGACTAATAAAATACTTTAAAGTAAAGGGGGATTGGATTTTGATGAATTTGAAAACAAAACAAACAGATTGTACGCTAAAACAGATTTTGGACGAATTTGGGTAAACTATGGATGATGGGCTAGCTAGAAGGTTCTTCTCCACACATGACACACTTGCACATAAACCAATTTTCAGTTGTTCTTTCGATAAATCATAAATCTCAACACCCCAGATTAATTAGGTACGCTTAAATTAACCCTTAGATTTTCCTAATTTCATTGAATTGGATGATTGCATACAACAACCCAAAGCATTCCCCACAAGTTCCCTACATGAATTGCATAATAGAGATACAAGCAAGAACATTAAGTTCTATGAAAATTATAAGCATTGACGAAACACGTGTAACTATGAATTGCATGAAACTTATGTCAAGAATTTACTTAACACGGTTGTGACGAGCAACCTTCACTACTTGTGAATATAAGTTCATAACGATTAGGTGAAACTCCCTTATATCCTAGCATCAGATTTATGCATGAAAATTAAGCGTGCACTCTCTACCAACAAACATAAATCAGTTTTAATTCAGATGGATAAGTAAATTGAATTCACAACTTATGAATCACAACTGAAAGTAATCAAATCATATTGCAAGTATGAACATGGTTTCGAATTCCCCTAGCTAAGGGTGGTTTAGTTACTCATAATTGCAACAAAATAAGAAAATAACAAAGTAGATATTGAAAGCAAGAACGAAGTACACCTAAAACGCTCCAAAGTTTCAAGCTTGAAACGCCAAGGACCTTCGTTTTCAGCACCTTGTTGCAGCACAAGTGTCTAAGGATGTGTATGGATATATGGAAAGGTTATGAATGAATTTAGGATTGGTGAATGTCTCGGCCAAGGGAAGGGAGTGTATGGAGTTGTGTTTTGAGATATATGGGAAATGAATAGATGAATGGATGGATTCTTTCTGATCTTTCTTTTTTTGTTATGGTAAAGGATGAATGTATTTATAGGCTAGGGAGAGGATGAGTGTTTGGTAATGAGTGGATGTAATGGGTGTAGTGGATGGATATTTGGTAATGAGTGGATGTAATGGGTGTAGTGGGTAAGTGTTGTGGTAATGAGTGGATGTAATGGGTGTAGTGGATGGATGTTTGGTAATGAGTGTGTAATGGGTGTAGTGGATGGATGTTTGGTAATGAGTGTGTAATGGGTGTAGTGGATGGATGTTTGGTAATGAGTGTGTAATGGGTGTAGTGGGTGAGTGTTGTGGTAATGAGTGGATTTAATGGGTGCAGTGGATGAGATGTTTGCTAATGAGTGGATGTAATGGGTGTAGTGGGTGGATGTTTGTAGTTGTAGGTCAACACACTTGCACACACACATGCTGATTTCTAGCCTTCTAATCTTCAAAAACGTCCATCCTCATATCTCCATGCTTGCACTATCCAATCTTGGCCCAAAAATGCTCCAAATAGCACTTTGTTGCTAACTTTGTTATTTGAACCTACAAACACACGAAAATAGCTTAAAGTACTAAAATAACTAGAATTAAACTAAGTAAATGCCAAGAAACAAGCTAACTAAGTTGCATAAATATGCTCCTATCACTTGCTTCAAAGGTTTTCCCCTTTGAGGGGGCATGAGTACTGGTGGAGAGGCTATGCAAGCTAACACTTTATCAAAAGCTTCTTGCTATTGTGGGCCCTATTCAAACTCTTCTTAATTCTTCAATCTTAATAGGGGAGTCAATGGCTGAATCTTGCCCTTCAAATTAGCAATGAATCTCCTTAAAAAGTTGATATTCCCCAGTAACCTTTGCAACTATACTTTGTTGGTGGGGGAAAGTGACTCCATTATAGCCCGAGCCTTGTACTTGTCTATATCTACCCCTCTCTGATGAATGAGAAATCCCAAAAAGTTGCTCGATCTGACTCCAAAAGCACATTGCTTAGGATTCATTTTTAACTTATGGGTCCTTATCCTCACTGAGGCTTGTCTGAGGTCTTGTAAGTGTTGCTCTTCAGTTTTAGACTTCACCACAATATCATCAATGTATACCTCCATGCTTTGCTTGATTAAATCCTGAAAAATGGCATTCATTGCACTCTGATAAGTTGCAACAGCATTTTTAAGCCCAAATGACATGACTACATATTCATATGCTCCTACATGTCTTGGGCACCTAAAGGTTGTCTTATGTATATCTTCTTTAGCCATTTTTATTTGATTATAACCAGCATTCCCATCCATGAAAGATAGAACTTTGTGTTTTGTAATTGCATTTATGGATAAGTTAGCCATAGTCATGGGGTATTCATATTTATTCGTGGCTTCATTAATGTTTCTATAGTCGACACAACATCGGATGACATTAGTTATAGCTTTTAATACAGGTACAATGTTGGCCATACTTTGTAGGCCTAATAAATCCAGCCCTCACCAACCTCTCAATCTCTTCTTTGACCTTATCTTCTATTTCCTTTGATATTCTTCTTGGTGCTTGCTTCATAGGTTTATACCCTTCCTTGATATGCATTTTATGCTCTACTGGTCCAATCCAGGCATCTCAGTGTAATGCCATGCAAAACAATCTTTGAACTCATGTAGAAGGTCCATGAAGTTGCATTGGCCTTAGATTATCCTCGGTCCCTAAATTAATGGTTTCCAAAGGGTTTTGTACTTCTGGTGCTGGCTTATCAAGCCCTGTACACAAAAATTCAACTAACTTTGGACCCTTGGGCACATCATTTGGCCAGTCTAAGTCATATATATGCTCAGCCATGTGTGTGGCTACCTTTATTTATTCTCCCAAAAACTCTTCTTCTTATTTGCTCTTAATGCTTAAAGCCTATCTCTCCCACTCTATTTCCTCATTGACTGAACTCTCTCTTACTTCTTTTCTCTCCCTCCCATACACCAGCAGTCTTTTGATTAAGAACCTGACTGCAATCACTTGGTCTTTTCTCCTTTGTTCCTACATCATTGGTGTTCATGGGTTGGGATAATGTGAGGCATGTCCCATTCCTCCTTAGTTAGAGACAATTCTTATTTTATGAGTTTTTGAGCTGTCACCTTAGTTGGGTGGCCATTCTCATAAGCTCCTAAACATCGCAAGATTTCAATATTAGGGTTGTAGAAGTTTGCTTCTGCAACATTGGCTGTGGGGAGAAATGGCTGTGCCACGGCCTCCACAATCTCCCAAAATTCTGGTTCCTCTGTTTTGGACTCGTGGTAGACAATAACTTGTTGATGTAAAGTGGATGGCTAAGCTAGACTTTGATGAATCCAATCTCTGCCTAGCAATACTCCATAAGTAGAGCTGCGATCCACCAAAAAAAATGCCAACATGATTTGCTTGGATCCCAAGTCAACCTCTAAGGGCAATATCCCATAAGTTCTGGTGATGGCTCTAGAAAAACTAAAAATTGTTAGATCAGTGGGAATAAGATCTTCCTCACTTCTACATAGCCTCTTCATTTGTTTAAGTAGGAGCACATTGACCGTTGCTCCCTCATCTATTAACACCCTTTTGAAGAGAACCTCCTCCAAATGAGCAGTCACATATATGGGCTTGAGATTGTTGGCCAACGCTAGGCTTGGTCTACTGAAAACCATTTGGTCAAAATACACCCTTTCGGGCTCTCTTCGTGCAGGTTCGAGCAAATCTGCCATACTTGATCCTTCTTTCCCATCTTCTTCAACAATAACAAGTGTCATCATTGGTTTTGGTGGCAAATAATCATCTTCTATTGTGGCTGGCTGATTTGGTTCGACGCAAAACATGGTAGATAAAGCATAAATCATGTTTACATGGAAGTTATTGTATCCAAGAACCTCTTCTTTCTTTCCTCCAATATGGTACACAAACTTGTCCATCCAAGCCTGAGCATCCTTGATTAACATCAACTCGAGGACCTCTTTATCTATTGCTATATCAAAGTTAAGCAAATGCCTTGGGGTTTCACAGGGTGCATCTTCTAGTATAGGTGAAAGTACCCCTCTCTTAGGGGAAATGATTCCAAAATAGAGAGGTTCTGGTCTCCAGCTTGGTGTAGGCATCATCACTACACTTTCCTAATCTCTTATCAAGACTGTGTACTTTCCTGGATTTTGAAGTACATGATCTCTTTCACCCTCTATTCTACTATTAGCTCTTTCTATCTCTTTTTTGCTTCTGTATTAGAGTTGTCTCCTTCCACCATGTGTGGCCTCCTCAAACTTAACATTCCCTAAAGCTTCTAAAATGGTAGGGATCTTCAATGAGTTCATATGGACTTTCCTGGTTATAGATGTTCCCATCTCTTTAATAGGTTTTCCATCCTTCCTAACCACATACTATTTTCGGCCAAGTCAGGCTGAATCTTTCTTAGTAGCTGGGGCTCTGGTTCATGGTTCTCTCTCTCCATCCTTGCCTTGCACTGCCGTGATAACTTGGTTGGGAGGGTTTCACTTCTATCCACCTTGGTATCTTGGCTTCCTTGTCCTCAGCTTCTTCAAAGGCCTCATAATTCATGAATATCTCAGAAAGACCTTTACATTCAGAATCTTCTCTTAATCTTTGGAATACACTCTTGGAAGTTTCCTTCTTTGGTGCCCGAATGACACTTCTGTGGGCATCTTGTTCTTCTATTTCGTTTCTTCTAACTAACTCTTGGTCAATAATGGCGTCTGATGCTGACACTTCTAGTTCACATTGACATTAGCATTTATTGCATAAGACCACTCCCTTGATTACAACTGCTTGTGGTATGTCAGGCAATCGTCTAACACCTTCAGATGGCCTAATAACTTGCCTTCTCTCACCCTTCTATTCCCAAGTAGCCCTTGATCATGTTGATTGGGGGCTTCTAGGAATAAATCTATGTCAATCATCATGTTAGCTTGAATTTTTTCTAACAACAGCTTCCCCTTAACTATGAGATCCTAGATCCAATCCCTAAACTAGACACAATTGGCTATGGAATGGTTGAAGGTGTAGTGAAGTTTGCAATACTTCTTCACTTTTAACTCTTCTGGTTTAGGCATATTTATGGTGTTGTCGGGCACAATTACTCTAGCCTTCACTAACTCTTCATAGATGTCCGCTGCCTTAGTTAAATCAAAAGAATAAGTGTGGTACTTTAGGGGCTTCATAGGCACAAAACCCCCGTCATTCATAATAACCTTCTAGTCTTTGATAGGATGGATCAAGCCTTTCACTATCAAAGGTTTGAAGGGAGTAGTCCTTTCGGCTGAGCATAATTCAATTCATTCTCCTACATTGTTGTCATTCTCTCCTGGTTCTAAATTTTCATACTTTAATTGGTGTATTAGTGCTTTGTTTTTGTAGAAAGAGGGCACTTTGGATGAGTACTTCACTTGCTATTCCTTGGTCAATAAATTTTCATACTTGGTAACAGCAATCACCATCTCTTCAAGTTCTTAACTTGTACATCATAAAACTTTTTCCTCAAATGTAGCCTTAGAGCCTTCTTAGCAATGGCTATGAGCTGGGCATGATTGTTAAGGAACTGGAATTTCATCTGTTGATGCACAAAATTAGTGAGGACTTTGGTACAACAGAAAGTGTTCAAGTTTGTGACCCTCGCTAGATTGTTTCGGTCACTAGTGTGGATAAATATGTAAATGGATAAAGACAGGGAAGCAAACACAAGATGTACGTGGTTTACCCAGATTGGCTACGTCCACGGAGTAGAGGAGTTCTCATTAATTATGAAGTGTTTACACAAGTACATAGGTTCAAGCTCTCCTTTTGTGAGTACTAGTGAATGATTTAGTACAAATGACATTAGGAAATATTGTGAGAGAATGATCGCTATTTATAGAAGAGAGTTTCTAGTTTCATTCTGACATTAACACGTGTCGTGTTGTGATTGGCTTCTGATGTTGACACCTGTCGCGCTATGATTGGCTTCTGATGTCGACACGTGTCACGCTGTGATTGGCCTCCTGGTTTGAGGGAAACTCTTTTGGGTCCTTGATGGTATAACATTGATCGGTGCTCAGTAGTTTCACGATTGGTCAAGTATGGTACAAACAGTGATCCCTTACATTCCCGAGTGAAGGAAGCTCATTGGTTGGGGACTTGCAAGATCTAAGCCATTGAGTAAGCACGAAACTTCTAAGTACCAAAGTGTGGTATCATTTTCACTTGCCGTATCTGTCTCATATATAGATGTGGCATCTTCTCTGGAAGTACTTTTCCTTCATCCAGGGGTGGTATCTTTAACCGATGAAGATGCACAAGGTAATGTATCAATTTCACTTGAAGCTTACTTGTAGTTTCCAGCTTGGTTAAGTGCAATACAAACTCTATAGTAGAAGTCCCCCAAGTCACCGAGCTAGGAGATTTACCGAATGAGGTAACAGACAAGGTAAGCAATTAGACTTCCAAGCAAGCAACCTGGATCGGAGGTTCGACTTCGGCTTCCGGTTGATTGTTCTCCTTCTCCTTGTGTCATAAATAGCAGCAAGGATAATTAGAAGCAAATGGAGAAGAGATGATATGAGATACTTTTGCTTTTGAAGAAGTAACTTTCCACAGGTTTATTCTTGAACTGGGCTTGAGGGTTTTCTGGTTTCCTCCAGAGTATAAGGCCTACTCAAGAATTTGAAGGTCAAAACAAGTCCATCAAATCTAGAGTACATTCGACCCTGATGATATGGGATACTTTTGCTGTTGACAAAGTAGTGGATGTATCAGCACGTGTTCTATTATGCTTGTCTCCACATACTTCCTTGTATCCTTCTCACTTGCCCTATCTGTTCCTCAAGTAGATATGGTATCTTCTCTAGAAGCATAAGATGTTGAAGATGAGTACTCGAGAGCAATGCTAGGTAAGTAATCAGGCAAGGGGTTCCAAGCAGTCAGTTCCTGACTGAAAGCATAATTCCAAGTGCTAACTGATTGCTCTCTTTCTCCTTGTCTTGCAGGTAAGAAAAAGGCCAAAGGAAAAGATAGGGAAAAAGTATGATATGAGATACTCTTACTTTTAACCCTGATGATATGAGATACTCTTGCTCTGGTGTGGCTTGTTTGCAGAGGTATTATAGAGGGGAAAAGAAGCTGAGTATTTCAAGAGACTCTGCTGAGAGTGCCCTCTCGTATGTGAAGAAAAGTTCAGCATTTTTTTTATTTGCAGGTTTGCTTGGCTGTGGAGGATGAAGGTCAATATATATAGGAATTGTCCCAACATTGAGTGGTAACGCTGTTTCTTTACCCTTCTCGGTCATAGTAACGTAGTGGAAGCTGCAAGATTCACGTATTTTAACTTTGTCAGAGCAATTTGAAAAAGTGGTTTGTGGTATCTGGAAAGTTGATGTTGCGTGTGAAGATTGCAGACAAGCTTTATCCAAGGAAATCTAGCTCTCGAAGTTTGGAGAACGGTGCCTCTTCAGTTTTCGAACAAGCAATCTTGTCCAGGATCTGGTTCTCGAGATTCAGAGAACGGTGCCTCTTCAACTTTTGAGAAAGCAATCATGTTGGGAGTCTAGCTCTTGCAATTCAGAGAGTGGTGTCCCTTCGATTTTTGAATCATTGGCGGCTGATGTGATGAGTCTCAAATAAGAGATCAGAGGGCTCAAGCATAAGAATAAACAGTTGCACAAGCTCGCACATGACTATGCTACAAACATGAAGAGGAAGCTCGACCAGTTGCAGGAATTTGATTGTCAGATTTTACTTGATCATCAGAGGTTTGTGGGTTTGTTCTAAAGGCATGTATTGCCTTTGTCTTCTAGGGCTATACCGCGTAATGAACTCCACATGATCAACCTTCGACGCCTCTTCCTTCTGGAGTTCTGCCTAGTACTGAGGCTCCGAATAATCACCCTCTGTTGCCTCCTCTTTCTGGGGCTCTGCAGACTGCTGAGACTTCTTATGAGCAACCTTTGTGAAGGCTCCCTCTTGTTTGTTTATTTTGATTCATGTATATGTACATATTTGTAACTTAGCGGAGATATTAATAAACAAGCTTTGCTTCATTTCAACGTATTGTGTTAAATACACCAAGGCCTTCTTCACTAAGTCATTTGAGTTTTTTCTTTTGTTGAAGTTTGTATGTTGAAGCTTTGTGAGTGAAGCATGTATGTTGAGGTAGTGCTCCCTTAATTTCCCGAGTGAGGAAAACTTTTCGGTTGGAGACTTCAAAACTCCAAGTCACTGAGTGGTCGTGAGACTTCCGAGTATCAAGGTGCAGTAGCATATGGTAGGAATCCCTCAAGTCTCAGGTCGAGGGAGTTGACGAATAAGGCATTTCCTTTCTAAGTGGTAGCCCAAAACTCCTCCTTCATATATATTTGTTATGAAAGTTGTTAGGTCCAAAGAAGATGAGGCTTAGGCAAATTTTTTTATTTTTTTTTAGATTTTTTTTTTGAATTTTTTATTTTATTTTTTTTGAATTTCCGAATTTTTCGAATTTCCGAAAAAAAAAATATATATATATTTAAGCTTTGTAGGTGAAGCTTTGGTGTTAAAGCTTTATAGGTGAAGCTTTGTTGGGTAACATGAATTGATTTTGCTTCACACTATCTTGATCAAAATAGTGTGAAGTTTTTGTGTTGAAGCTTTGTAGGTGAAGCTTTTGTAGGTGAAGCTTTTGTGGGTGAAGCTTTTGTTGGTGAAGCTTTTATGGGTGAAGCTTTTATGGGGGAATCTTTTGTAGTGGGTGAAGTTTTTGTGGGTAAAGCTTTTGTTGGTAAAGCTTTTATGGGTGAAACTTTTGTTGGTGAAGCTTTTATGGGTGAAGCTTTTGTAGTGGGTGAAGCTTGTGTGATGGTTGAAGCTTTTGTGGGTGAAGCTTTTGTGGGTGAAGCTTTTGTAGGTGAAGCTTTTGTGGGTGAAACTTTTGTGGTGGGTGAAGCTTTTGTAGGTGAAGCTTTTGTGGTGGGTAAAGCTTTTGTGGGTGAAGCTTTTGTTGGTGAAGCTTTTGTGGTGGGTGAAGCTTTTGTGGGTGAAGCCTTTGTGGGTCAAGCTTTTGTTGGTGAAGCTTTTGTTGGTGAAGCTTTTGCGGGTGAAGCTTTTGTGTTGAAGCTTTGTAAGTGAAGCTTTGGAGTTGAAGCTTTGTAGGTGAAGCTTTTGTGTTGAAGCTTTTGTAGGTGAAGCTTTGGAGTTAAAGCTTTGTAGGTGAACCTTAGGAGTTGAAGCTTTTGTTGGGTACCATGAATTGATTTTGCTTCACACTATCTTGATCAAGATAGTGTGAAGCTTTTGAGAATTTGTAGTTGTCCTCCATTGATGAAGCTTTTGTAGTGAAGCTTTGTTGGGTAGTAGTCGAAGGTTTCGACAAACCATATAAATTGAATTTGCTTTGAACAGTCTTGATCAAGAGTGTGTCAAGCTTTCTACGAGTTGTAGTTGCCTTTCATTGATGAAGCTTTTGTTGGCACCATAAATTGGTTTTGCTTCACACTGTATTGATCAAGAGTGTGTGAAGCTTTTGAGAATTGTGGTTGCCCTCTTTTGATGAAGCTGTTGGCACCATAAATTGGTTTTGCTTCACACTGTCTTGATCAAGAGTGTGTGAAGCTTTTGAGAATTGTGGTTGGCCTCCTTTGATGAAGCTCTTGTTGGCACCATAAATTGGTTTTTGATGTGAAAATTAACTTAACACACAAATTAAACCCTCTTTTGACAATTGTAGTATATGTATAAGTAGGGATCATTCTAGGTCGGGGATTAGGAGGGATTGCTAATTCACTCTAAACTTACTCAAAAACATAAAACTAAGCTTAAAAATACTTAACAAGACTCACAAGACTCAAAGCAAACTTAAAATACTCAAAATAGTTTAAAACAGCCAAATAAACTTAAACTAGACACTAGGAATGACTTTGGACGATAATTGACTTTTACTTGAATCAAAACACTTAAAAACACAAACTAAATCAGATTCTAACTAATTAGACACACTAAAGTAAAGGGGGATTGGGTTTTGGACGAATTTAAAATAAAAACAAGTAACTAAAACTTAAGACAAATTTTGGACGAATTTGGTTGAATTAGATGGATGATAAGCTAGCTAGAGGCTCTCTCTCCACACATGACATTTATGCAAACGAATCAATTTCCAGTTACTCCTTCATTGAATTATGAATGACAATGCACCAAATTAATCGTGACATCACTAATTAACCCTTAGATTTTCCTTGTTTTATTGGATTGGATGACATCATTCGACAACCCAAAGTATTCTTCAAAAGTTCCCTACATGACATCATAATAGAGATACGATCAAAGATCCTTACGTTCAATGAAAATCAAAAGCATTGACAAAGCACTTGCAACTATGACATCATGTCACTCATGCTAGGAATTAAACTTAACGCGATCGTGATCAACAACCTTCACTACATATGAATATAAATTTGTAACGATTATGTGAAACTTCCTTATACCCTAGCATCGGATTTATGCATGCCAATTAAGTGTCGACCCTCAATTAACAAACACAAATAAGTTATCAATTAAACAATTAAGCCAATTGCATTCATGATTCAAGAATTCATAACTGGAATTTATCAACTCATATTGCACACATAATCATGGCTTTGAAATCACCCCTAGCCAAGAGGGGTTTAGCCACTCATGTTCACAACAAAACAAAAGAAAATGAATTTAAACATTGTAAGTATAGCATGAATTACACCTCGAATGCTTTAACAATCAAGCTTGAACATCCAAGAGTTCTTCCTTCTTTCTTCACTCACGGCACAAGGTTTGGTGTAAGGTTTGGGTGGTGATTTGTATGTAAGAATGGCTGAGAAGATGAATGGATATTTATGGATGAAGGTTGTGTTGAAATGGTGGTGAATGATGATCAAAATCTGCCCACTATGGCTGTTACACACACTTCCTTTTATAGAGGAACTGCATGACATTGTAGGAGAAAATGGAGTGGTGTGTGCAGCAATGAGTGCAAGGAGTGGACAAGACTATTGTGCACATGGTAGACAAAGGAAAGGAAGTGGAATGGTGCAACAAATGAGTGCAATGATTCAATGTAATGGTGCATGAAATTAGATATAATGGAGGGGACAAGGAATGGTGCAGCAATGAGTGCATAGAGTGGAGGTTAAAGTGATGAAATGGTGCATGAAATTTGATATGATGGAGGGGACAATGAATGTGCACGGCATGGGTGGAAATGTGAGGGATAACACCCCTTTGTAGTTGTCCATGTGCCTTCAAACTTGATTTTCTACACTCTTTGCCATGTGTTCCAGCTCACTTCCACATGTACTAGCTATTAGACAAATTTCACACACGTGTTTTGCATCATTTCATCTTGCAAACACCAACTTTAGGCCACTTTACACCTCTTCACACATGCACCAACTGGTAGACACTTTCACACACATGCTATGCATCATTTTAGCTTGCAATTATGTTTGTAGTTGCTAGAAATGTGAATACAACTTGTTAAGCAATCCAACAAATGACATCTTTCACTTCTTTTCCTTTCAAATTGTTCCTTAACTGTATGTATCTGCATACTTCCACACTTCAACTTCATTATTCAGATTTTTGCATACGTTGAAACCCTTTTTAAAACACCAAAAACGTCCATCCAACTTGCTCCATATGCATGCAATCCATTTCAGCCCAAAATTGCTCCAAATGCACTTTCTTGCCAACTTTGTTATTAGGACCTACAAACACACAAAAATAACTTAAAACACTTTTATAAGCAATAACTAGCTAAGTAAATGCAAGAAAACATGTTAACTAAGTCGCATATATATGCTTCTATGAAATTCCCCCACACTTAGCTTTTTGCTAGTCCTCGAGCAAAATGAAACAAACAAACAAAACAAAGTAAACAAAACACACTCTAATCATTCAAATATTTGCCTCAGGGATTTCCAATCTACACGACAAATTAAAAATCATCATTCCCACATATTTTACTCATCTTCACATTTGAGCACTTAATTATAGTCACCACTTACTAGTTCACATTTAACCAATTAAAACGATGTTTTGAATGTGGTAACATGCCTTAGAGAATTTGCTCAATTCCTTACAAGATACTCTCTATTTTCACAAACATTTTCTGACTACACACCCTACACTACTTATATGTGAGAAGATTGATGTAAACATGAAAACGAACACTCACATATATGTATAACAAAGAAAGCAATTTTCTAGAGTTATTAAACATGTTTAGATGTGATCTCATGAATGGAATGCTACTACTTAGATGCGAGAATCAGTGACACTATATGCTCATACCAATTCCAAACTCCACATATTGAAACATATAACACTCAAGATGAAGTTAAGGGTTGTAACGGGGTTTAAGGGTATTGGTTAACAAAGAAAGGTAAGGATAACGAATGTTCTTGAAGGAATTGTAAGCAAAGTAATGAAATTTGACACTTAGAATTCACTTTTGAATGCAAAAATCAACTTTAAACACAAAGGGAAAATTCATGCAACACTTAGGGTCAAATTCAAATTTTTGGACCCTTTCTTCAACCATCAACACTTTTGAGTTCAATCTCACTTATTTTTCAACTCTTTTTCATTCTTTTCACACTTTTTTTTTATTTATTTATTTTATCAACGCCGTGCCTATGGCACACAAACACACACTTTGAATCACTTCCCCCACACTTGTTTTTCTACAAAAGTTCATCAAAAGGAATTCATTTTAAGTCATATTTTACTATGCTTTAAGAACAAAGGTATGGATGGTCCTTATCTAGGTTAGGTCGGGATAATGTGGCTAACAAAGAAAATAGGCTAATGAAGGCTCAAAGGGGTTAATCCTACAAAACAAATGCATGGGATGAAGGCTTTCTGGCTATGGTGGTAACTACTAAACAACTTCATCTTGTTATATGTTACGCACTCAATTTTAAGCTTTGAATGAAACGGGCATGAGTTCTAGTATTTGGAACGAAAATGATGAAACACATTCTAAGTAGCAACCAAGCAAAGAATAATGAGATCATGCAGCGACTTTAGAAAACAAGAATGGACAGATTAATAACTCTCCAAATAAATGTTTAGGCTCAAGTCTCTCGGGGATGTAGCGTTAATTTGAGTTTCTTCCTTCAAGCATGTTACAAAAACTGATTTGTTTTTTGCTTTGTTATTACATGTGAATTCGTAAGCTATAACTATAAACCAAAGAGCATATCAAACTTCCATTCATGTTTGTAACTTTCTTTAACAGTCATGCAATTAAAAATCAAATCTTCATCATTGTGTTGGAAGGTATCCTAAGACACAAACAACGCACAAAAATAACTCTTTTTGGCTTTTTCAAAACAATTTTTCAAATTTTTATCAAATCTTCGGATTTTTATGTCAAAACACACTACAAACACTTAAAAACAATGAAAAACAACATTGTAAGTGATAGGTGAATAAAACCCACGATAATCATGCAAAACATCTTGTTTACCCCGCCCCCCCACACTTAAACCAAACATTGTCCTCAATGTTTCAAACATAGACTTATACTCAAACAAGCAAACAACATAATTAATAAAACATGACAAGTATGGCAAAGTAAAAAAAAGAAAGAGTAGAGTTTAAGAACGCAAATCTGGTTATGGAGGTAGATGATCTTGTTGACTTTCCACAGCTTTGATCTCGAACAGGATTGGAATTCTGAGCAAGGAATAGGAGAGTTCCTTGGTTTTAATTCAGACTCCTTCTGCTGGGTTGATTTGATTGTGCAGTCTGCATTCTTCTCTACTTGTTTTTTTCTGCACGGTAAGCAGACACGAGGTAGAGGTGATGGTCTGTTTCTTTGTTCAATCTTTCCAAGTGCCGACCGGTTGCTATCTTTCTCCTTGTCCCTAGCTGAGGATGAATCAGCACGTTGTCTCCACATGCTTCGATGTATCATTTTCACTTCCGTTATCTGTTCTCCAAGCAGATGTGGTATCTTTTCAGGAAGCATAAGATGTTAAAGATGAGTACTCGAGAGCAATGCTGGGTAAGCAATCAGGAAAGGGTTCCAGGCAGTTGGTTCCAGATCGGAAGATTGATACCAAGTGCTGGCTGATTACTCTCTTTCTCCTTGTCCTGCAGGTGAGAACAAAGACAAGGAGAAGGACAGGGAGAAGGCATGATATGAGATACTTTTACTTTCAACCTTCATGATATGAAATACTTTTTCTCTTGATGAGTTGTTTGCAGAGGTACCCCAGAGGATGAGGAACACTGAGTGACTCGAGAGGCTTCGTTGGGAATGCATTCTCGGAAATGAAGAAAGGTTGTGTATGTCTGCCTTGTTATGAAGGGTGAAGGTTGACATTTATAGGAATTTCTTAATAACCGGTAGAGGTACTATTATTTCATTCTTGTCAGCAACCGTTGGGTGATTGAACAGTAAGATTCACATGCTTTTTACTTTACTAGAAATCTTTGACAAATTGCCCATAATTTCTGTAAAGCTGAGTGTGCATGTGACAGGTGCTGGCACGTCTGGAAAAACAAGTGCCTCTTCGATATCTGAGATGGGCGCTTCGACAAATTGCTCGTGATTTATGCAAAGCTAAGTGTGCATGTGACAGGTGCGACACGTATAGAAAAGCAAGTGCCTCTTCGATATCTGAGATTGGCGCTTCGACAAATTGCCCGTGATTTCTGCAAAGCTAAGTGTGCATGTGACAGATGCTGACACGTCTGGAAAAGCAAGTGCCTCTTCGATTTCTGAGATCGGCCCGTGGTTTCTAAGCAGGCCCAACTTTTGAGAAAGTAGGCGTCTCTTCGATTTCTTAGCAGGCTCATCTTCTGAGAAAGTAGGCGCCTTTTCGATTTCTGAGCAGGCTCTTTTTCTGAGAAAGTAGGCGCCTCTTCAATTTCTGAAGCTCCGTCGAATGCTGATTTATAAAGGCACGCATTACGTTCAAAGCACACTTGAATTTCCGCCTGTAGAAACTCCCTTATTGCACTTCTAAGATCTTGATTTGTCTAACCTCTTATTTTCTTCACACTTTCGAAAATGTCTTGCCCATCTGACCGTCGTCTTAACTTGAATGTCGGGGAAGATATTAACATGTCTTCTTTAGACAACATTTGGCATCCGTCCTTCTTAGCCACCAATGGTCTTCTTACAGTTGGGGATTCTATTATGATGAACGATACAACTGTTTTGGTGGTGGCAAGAAATCTTCTCACTCACTAACACAGTAGGATACTTTCCAGGCGGTCCAACTAGCTAGTTGTTCAGGACTCTCTAGCCTATAACGTCTGATATGTAGGCTTAATATCAAACATGGGCCAACGCCTTCTTGCTCGATCTCATCAGGTTGAGTCGTTGATAGCTAAGGTGGCTAGTCTTCAGTAAGAGGTTAGAGTGCTTAAGCAAGAGAATAAAGAGTTGCACATGCTCGCAACTAATTACTCAACAAGTATGAAGAGGAAGCTTGACCAGCTGCAGGAGTCCGAAGTTTGGATTTAGAGTGATCATCAAAGGTTCGTGGCGTTACTCCAGAGGCAACTTTTGCCTTCGTCATCTGGCGCTTCACCAAGTGTTGAGGCTTCGAAAAATCAAACTTTGGTGCTTCGTCTTTCTGGAGGTCCGTCGAATGTTGAGGCACCACCTGACCAATGAAGGCTCCTTTCTGCTTGTTTGCACTTTCTTGTATTTTTCTACCTTCCTACCTAATGTTCCTTTTCCACGAAAATTAATGTAAAAATACTTTGTTTACCTATCAATGTTTCAAACATAAACCAACACCAAAAACAATCAAACAAGCAACAAATAAATAAGATAAACATAGCAAAATAAATGCAGTAAAGGGAAGGTTTTCAGGAACGCAAAACTAATTGTGGAGCGATTCAAAGATCTTCCTTATTTGAATACATGGGTTACCTCCCAAGAAGTGCTTGCTTTAACGTCTTCCAGTCGGACAATACCTCTCTTTAAGCTCCCGTAAGTCCCATAGCCTGAAATTGATCCTTGAATGGAAGGTGATACTTGACGTGATCCGGCAATGGTTTAAATTCTAGTGTAGGTGCTTGAATCATCAAAATCAGCAAGTTAGTAGAAAATAAAATTGAAATTGGAGAAGATGGCTTACTTGCTTGCTCTGACATAAACTCAATTACAAACACCACATCTTTGAAGGTTGCAGGGATATTGGACTTGGAGAGTTATGACTTGTCCCGTGTCATAAAATCCAACTTCTTTGGGAAATTTCGTCTCAAGTGTATCTTCTTTGATAAATTCTAGACATTCCTCATCCACTTCTTGCTCTTGATTCTTTGGAAAGGTTTCGAAGATGCCTTTCTCACCCTCTTCTTCCTTGGATTGCATGTTCCTGCAAGGAATAAGGACATTTGGTGAAACAAGGTCAAGACGAATTGAATTTAGGCTTACCTTGGTTGTAGTGGACGGCATAGAGGGCATATGGGGTTACGGTAAGGGTGGTTCTTCCCTTTCCGTGGCCTTGTTATTCTCCTCTTCTTCGAGCAGCAGTTGTTCATCCATGTTTTGGCTTGGTTTGGACATCTTGGGTTCACCTCCAACCTCCATAGCACTTCCTAAAGTGATAGCATCATGGATTTCAAAATCTTCCTTCAAATTTTCAATAGTTGAATTGGAGAGTTCACTTTGCTCTTGAATTTGTGCCGTGAACTCCATAATCTCTCCAAGTTGATTTTTCAATTCGCTCATCTGCTTAGCTTGATTGAGCATTGTTTCATTTTGATTTTGCTGCCCTTGCACCAAAGAGGTTAGTAATTGAAGAATTTGATCACTATCCGTGGACATACTTGAATTTGATTGGAATTGTTATAGGGGAAGTTGTGGTGGCTGCATAGGTGTTAAATAAAACTCCTCAGATTGCTGCCAATATCTATCTTGTTGGAATTGTTGTGGTTCTCCCCATATATAATCTGAATAATCTCTCCAATCCGAATTGTAAGCGTTGGAAAACATGTTGTCCCATGATTGGCTATGGCCTTGATAACCCCAAGCATCTTCATTCGCAGCGAATTAAGAACATTGATGAGTTGGATATCCTTTCCCATAGGGCACACCACATGTAGGGTCACTTTGCATTGTGGTCCTTTCGGCATATTGTGACAATTGAGAAGTAAGTTTCGCCAATTGAGCTTGAATGGTAGAAAATCCATGTCTTACTTCTCCAGTACCTGAAATCAAGGAAACAAAACTAAATCAAATATCAAAAGTAAAAATAAAAGACACAAACAAAAACAAAGTCAATAATCTAAAACAAAAGAAAAGAAAAAGAAACAACTGGGGATTAGCAAAGTTGCTAATCCCCGGCAACGGCGCCAAATTTGATGCAAAAATTAACTTAACACACAAATTAAACCCTTTTTGACAATTGTAGTATATGTATAAGTAGGGATCGTTATAGGCCGGGGATTATGAGGGATTGCTAATTGACTTTAAACTGACTCAAAAACATAAAACTAAACTTAAAAACACTTAACAAGACTCAAAGCAAACTTAAAATACTCAAAACAGCTTAAAACAGCCAAATAAACTTAAACTCGACACTAGGAATGACTTTGGACGAAAATTGACTTTTACTTGAATCAAAACACTTAAAAACACAAACTAACACAGATTCTAACTAATTAGACACACTAAAGTGAAGGGGGATTGGGTTTTGGACGAATTTAAAATAAAAACAAGTAACTAAAACTTAAGACAGCTTTTGGATGAATTTGGTTGAATTCGATGGATGATAAGCTAGCTAGAGGCTCTTTCTCCACACATGACATGTATGCAAAGGAATCAATTTCCAGTTACTCCTTCATTGAATTATGAACGACAATGCCCCAAATTAATCGTGACATCACTAATTAACCCTCAGATTTTCCTTTTTTTATTGGATTGGATGACATCATTCGACAACCCAAAGTATTCTTCAAAAGTTCCCTACATGACATCATAATAGAGATACGATAAAAGATCCTTACATATGAATATAAGTTTGTAACGATTATGTGAAACTTCCTTATACTCTAGCATCGGATTTATGCATGCCAATTAAGTGTCTACCCTCAATTAGCAAACACAAATAAGTTATCAATTAAACAGTTAAGCCAATTGCATTCACGATTCAAGAATTCATAACTGGAATTTATCAACTCATATTGCACACATAATCATGGCTTTGAAATCACCCCTAGCCAAGAGGGGTTTAGCCACTCATGTTCACAACAAAACAAAAGAAAATGAATTTAAACATTGTAAGTATAGAACGAATTACACCTCGAATGCTTTAACAATCAAGCTTGAACATCCAAGAGTTCTTCCTTCTTTCTTCACTCACGGCACAAGGTTTGGTGTAAGGTTTGGAAGGTGATTTGTATGTAAGAATGGCTGAGAAGATGAATGGATATTTATGGATGAAGGTTGTGTTGAAATGGTGGTGAATGATGGATCAAAATCTACCCACTATGGCTGTTACACACACTTCCTTTTATAGAGGAAGTGCATGGCATTGTAGGAGAAAATGGAGTGGTGTGTGCAGCAATGAGTGCAAGGAGTGGACAAGACTATTGTGCACATGGTAGACAAAGGAAAGGAAGTGGAATGGTGCAGCAAATGAGTGCAATGATTCAATGTAATAGTGCATGAAATTAGATATAATGGAGGGGACAAGGAATGGTGCAGTAATGAGTGCATGGAGTGGAGGTTAAAGTGATGAAATGGTGCATGAAATCTGATATGATGGAGAGGACAATGAATGTGCACGGCATTGGTGGATATGTGAGGGATAACACCCTTTTGCAGTTGTCCATGTGCCTTCAAACTTGATTTTCTGCACTCTTTGCCATGTGTTCCAGCTCACTTCCACATGTACTAGCTATTAGACAAATTTCACACACATGTTTTGCATCATTTCATCTTGCAAACACCAACTTTAGGCCACTTTACACCTCTTCACACATGCACCAACTGGTAGACACTTTCACACACATGCTATGCATCATTTTAGCTTGCAATTATGTTTGTAGTTGCTGGAAATATGAATACAACTTGTAAAGCAATCCAACAAATGACATCTTTCATTTCTTTTCCTTTCAAATTGTTCCTTAAGTGTATGTATCTGCACACTTCCACACTTCAACTTCATTATTCAGATTTTTGCATATGTTGAAACCCTTTTTAAAACACAAAAAACGTCCATCCAACTTGCTCCATATGTATGCAATCCATTTCAGCCCAAAATTGCTCCAAAATGCACTTTCTTGCCAACTTTGTTATTAGGACCTACAAACACACGAAAATAGCTTAAAACACTTTTATAAGCAATAACTAGCTAAGGAAATGCAAGAAAACATATTAACTAAGTCGCATAAATATGCTCCTATCAGTTTTGCTTCAAACTGTCTTGATCAAGAGTGTGTGAAGCTTTTGAGAATTATGGTTGCCCTCAATTGATGAAGCTTTTTGATAGGAGCATATTTATGCGACTTAGTTAGCTTGTTTTCTTGCGTTTTCATAGTTAGTTTGTGTTTATTATAGTGTTTTAAGCTATTTTCGTATGTTTGTAGGTCCTAATGACGAAGTTGGCAAGAAAGTGCAATTTGGAGCATTTTGAGGCAGTTTTGGGCATCAAATGGATAGCTTATGAATAGAGCAAGATGGATGGACGAATTTGAAGTTCAAGAGGCTAGGAATGTGTTGAAAAGATGAAGGAAATAAATCCAAGACAAAGAAGATAAGGAATCAGCTTAAAAGAAGGAGATATTATCCATAACCTTATCCAACCTTATCTTATCCAAACAAACCTTATCTTATCTTATCCTTGCCTAAACTAGTTTTATCCTATCTTATCTTATCTAAATTAGTTTGTGCCTTAAATCTAGTTGCAAGAGGACCTAAATATCTGATTTCTAGAAGGTCTATCCTTTCCCTACATTTATGCCGCACCTTTATCCTTCTAGAACCCCTAAATTGGTGCTAAAACATCTTTTCTGGAAGCACCTAAAAATCTGGCGCCTCCCCCTCTTCTAGAAGCTCTAGAACCTGAAACCTCAATCTTTTTCCCTCTTGAATTAGGCCAAATGTATCCCTCTCCTTGTAGGAATTGATGCCGCACCCTTGCTATCCTTTTTCCCTTTGGTTTCTGATTGTTTTAACCCATTCCACTTGGGTTTTGGTTACACAATCCTTGTCCCACTTTAATTTTAGAAACCTATCCAAATCCTTAGGGATTGTGACATGTATTTTAGCCTATAAATACACATCCTTGCCGCACAAATCATTCACCACCCTCTAACATATTTTTCTACACCATTCACCATACACACCTCATTGTGCCGTGGCTTTTCAAGGAGAATGAGCCATTTGCCGTGCCTTGTCATTCAACATAGGAATGCTGGAGCTTTCTTAGGTGTTTTCTATCCTTTAATTGCAATGTTTAATTTAATGTTATATTCAGTTTTTAAAGACATGAGGAACTAATCTCTTTTTAGTTGAGGGTGAATTTGAAGCCTTGATTATATGCTTTACATGAATTGATTACATCCATTTATTGTTTCGAAAGTCTTGAATGTGATTTGCTTATCTGAGTTATTAAAACTTGTTTATGTATGTTGATTGAGGATGCATACTTAGTTCGCATGCATAAATTTGAAGCTAAAGTATAAAGGATTTTCACCTAACCGTTATGAACTTATATTCACAAGTAGTAAAGGTTGCTAGTCACAAGCGTGTTAAGTAAAATCCTTGGCAGGACTATCATGCTTTTCATAGTTACGAATGCCTCGTCAATACTTATGATTTTCAAAGAACTTAATGACCTTTGATATGTGTCTCTATCATGCGTATTCCATAGTTAGGGGACTTGATAAGGATAATTTGGTTGTGATGTGTATCTCATCCAATTCAATGAAATAAGGAGAATCTGATGGTTAATTTGTGTTGTCACGGTTAACTTGGGGTGTTGTCATTCATAGTCTAAAGAAACAATACTAGAAATTGGTTTTTGTTTGCATATGCCATGTGTGGAGAATGACCCTCCAACTAGCCTTTCACCCTTTTCAATTCATCAATTTCGTTTTTATTATGTGTTTTATGCAAAGTTTCTGTTTTAAGTTTTAAATTCGTCAAAAACAATCCCCCATTCATTAAGTCTTGTTAGTTGAGTCATAATTTATTTTCTTTTAGTCTTTTGAGTCAAGTTAAGTCTTATTTTCATCCAAATCACTTGTTAGGTCTAGAATTGAGTCTTTTTTATTGTTTGTTGTTGTTTTGAGTGTTTTAAGTCAGTTTTGAGTTTATAGAGTCTAGTTTAGTGTTTTTTAGTCTTATTTGTGCTGATTAGCATCCCTAGTTAATCCCTGGTCTAGAACGATCCCTACTTGCTTAATACTACAATTTTCATCAATAGGGTTTAATTTGTGTGTCAAGTTAATTTTCACATCACTTTTGTTGCCACCATAAATTGGTTTTGCTTCACACTGTCTTGATAAAAAATGTGTGAAGCTTTTGAGAATTGTGGTTTCCCTCCATTGATGAAGCTCTTGTTGGCATCATAAATTGTTTTTACTTCACATTGTCTTGATCAAGAGTGTGTGAAGCTTTTGAGAATTGTGGTTGCCCTTCATTGATGAAGCTCTTGTTGGCACCATAAATTGGTTTTGCTTCACACTGTCTTAATCAAGAGTGTGTGAAGCTTTTGAGAATTGTGGTTGAACTCCTTTGATAAAGCTCTTGTTGGCACCATAAACTGGTTTTGCTTCACACTGTCTTGATCAAGGGTGTGTGAAGCTTTGTACGAGTTGTAGTGTTTGCATTGTTACAAAGGGGAAATGTCTGAAGCAGATGCAAGAGGGCTGAATAGCTTGATCTTCACATGCCATGCACTAAAGTTGTTGTTGGCTTGCAATAAGACTTTGTTGGTGACTATAACTCTTGTTGGGCATAAGTGCTCCCCTAGTTGAGTTGTTAAGCTTGAGGGTTTTTGATTATTTGTGAATGCTAGGAGTTCACATGTACAAGTTGTACCACTCGTTTTCTGGTAGGTGGAATGAATGGTGAGTTGCTTTCATTACTTGGTTGGTGGTACGAAGGTGAGTTCCTTCATCACCTTTCATCACATTTCATCACCTGGTTGGTGGCACGAGGATGAGTTCCTTCTTCACCTGGTTGGCGGCATGATTGACAAGTTGCCAAATGATATTAAAGTACGGGTTATACATTTCATCACCTGGTTGGTGGCATGAAAGAGAGTACGGGTTGTACATTTTATCACCTGGTTGATGGCATGAAGATGAGTTCCTTCTTCACCTGGTTAGTGGCATGAGTGGCAAGTTGCCCAATGATATTAGAGTACGGGTAATACATTTCATCACCTGGTTGGTGGCATGAAGATGAGTTCCTTCTTCACCTGGTTAGTGGCATGAGTGGCAAGTTGCCCAATGATATTAGAGTACGGGTTGTACATTTCATCACCTGGTTGGTGGCATGAAGAAGAGTACAAGTTGTACATTTCATTACCTGGTTGGTGGCATGAATGGTAAGTTGCCAAATGATATTAGAGTACGGGTTGTACATTTCATCACCTGGTTAGTGGCATGAAGAAGAGTACGGGTTGTACATTTCATCACCTGGTTAGTGACATGAAGATGAGTTCCTTCTTCACCTGGTTGGTGGCATGAGTGGCAAGTTGCCAAATGATATTAGAGTACGGGTTGTACATTTCATCACCTGGTTGGTGGCATGAAAGAGAGTACGGGTTGTACATTTCATCACCTGGTTGGTGGCATGAAGATGAGTTCTTCGACCTTCCCTTTCCCTTTGTCCTTAGGTAGGCACGTGTCGACCATATTTACTGTTGCCGTGGGGAACGGGTCAGTATCAACGGTCATCTTCTTCTCTGGAAATTTTAGTTTGCCATTATCAATCCAGCTTTGGACGTTGTCTCGAAACACAACGCAATTGTTTGTTGTATGTTTGCTTGAATTGTGGTATTTGCAATATATTTTTCCTTTAAGCTCTTTGGCCTCGGGAATGTTGTGCCCAGGTCGAAGTTTGATGATCCTCGCTGATAACAGTTGGTCAAAAATTGCATCGGCTTTTGTAATATCAAAAGTATAAACTTTTGACAGTTTCTGTGTTCCTTCAGTGGCTGAGCGGATTTTGACTTCCTTAGAGTCAACTTGAGTCAGTGCCTTGCAAACGTAAGGCTTATCTATCACTATCTTAACTGCATCCACACTAACGCATTCATCCTCGGTTGATGCATAATTGACAGTAAGATTTTTGTAAATCGTCCCCCGAGATGGAGCTTTCGAAATCTTTTCCTCGCGGAGCAAATAATCATACTACTCGACATGTTGGGCTAATTCGTACATATCCCGAAAGTTTGCCCCCAAGAATTTCTTTTTGTATTCGACGTCAAGACCGTTCAGAGCAAGCCTGACGAATTCGACTTCGGGGAAAGGTACTCGGCACCAATTCCTGGCTGATTTAAATCTGGTAAGATAATCCATTGGTGATTCGTCAGATGCCTGAGCCATCCTTGCTAGTGAGGATACTGACAATTCCATTCCCGCCCGATAAAACTGCTCATGAAATTTCTCGACCAACTTCTCCCAACTCTGGACGGAGTTCGGTGGGAGGTTAATATACCAAGCGAACGATGAACCAGTCAGCGAAAAATTGAAAAGTCGCAGCTTGTGAAAGTCACTATTGACGTCTCCGCATTGCGCGGTGAAACGAGCTACATGTTCTAACGATGATAAGGATGATTCTCCGGTAAAAAGGCTAAAATCCAGGATTTTAAAACCTCTAGGGTATTTGAACTGTTCCACATAAGCTAGATATGGGTGTATAAACTTAGGGAACTTCGGCCCTTTCTTCATGGCCGAATCGATCATCCGTTGGACCTCAGTCATATCGACGGGTGGTGCTTCAACTCTCTGGTCGGATCCATCTGACCTGCTATTTGATCCTCTTCCTCTCTCCAAGTTAACTGGTTTGAGCCGAGCAGGGATTGGCTCGACTGGTGCACTTGGTAACAGATTGTTCCTCGGTGGCAAATGCTGGGCAAGATCGAAAGTTCTACCATCGCTGACTTTACTAACCAATATTTTGAGTAATCTGGTTTGTGCCTCACTGGTATTGCGTAACACGTCATGAAGTTTATCGATTCCTCGACTAAGCGTCTGTTCAACCGTCCAAGATTGCTCGTCAAGCCGTTTTCGAAGAAACGACCTTGTTGGTGGATCAGATCCTTCGCCACCATCATCATCACAATCCTCCATTATCCCTTCATTGAGGACACAGGTGTTTCTGTCGGGGATTTCGAGATTAAGAAAACTGACCGTCGATATTAACTTCCCTTTCTCGGTGAGTTGCGCTTGTGGACTCAGGTGTCCCGGTGCTGATGGGATTCTGCGCTTGTGGCACATTGTGTCCTATGTTCTGAGCTGGTAAATCGGCTATCGACTTTCCCATAGCTGTTTTCTTTTTTACCGATCGTGTTTCAATTGGCATGAACTTCGTAGTTTAGCACTGGGTCCCACTGGGCGTGCCAAAATGTTGACCCTAAAAACTACCAAGCCTACGTGGCGCGCAGGCCGAGTAATCTATAAGCTAACTACGTCCTTTTATGAATGCGGGGCGTGCCAACTCATCGGCCGAGCTCGGCCGAGGAGTAAATTTGTTGATGTTGCGTTGGGCACGCGGCTAACTTCTGCGTCTTGTGATTGCGACCGAGGAAGGAACACGTCTCGGCCTCTTGGGTTCTCAAACCTGAAGACAAGGTTACTATTCTTACGAAGTTCACGAATCGCCGTCGTCGGATTCGGTCACCGTGATGTTATTCGTCAGAGTAAACTCACGCCGAATTGACACCAAAGTGTAAGGGCAGAAATACTCAAAGCGAATATAAGTCTTTATAGTGAACGTGGTTCGGCCGTCTGAATGCCGAACTCTGAATCCCACTTGAGAGTATCCAATCATAAAACAACTCGGCATGCGATGCGCCGAGTTTAGTAAATTGTAACACCTCACTTCGCCGGGAAGGCTAATGAGATGACCTCAATCAATAAGGATTCAGAAATCCTTCTCGACCGAGACTTGGATAGGTAACCAACCGTCCTCGCCGCAGTGCTGTTGATGCCATCTGAAGATACTGCGAGATCGGCCGATTCTACGGCGACAGAGCTATCTATGCCGACTTAAGGTGTCACCGGTTGATTTCACAGTGCTGTTGATGCCAACGAAAGATGTGTCAACGAAAAAAGAAAATAAAAATCTCAAGTTGTTGAGAGAGTTTGCGCAGGGCAGTTGTGTGTTAAATTGGAGGTCCTTTAAATGATGCATAGCCTCTTCTATTTATAGCAACGGATCCCCCAAGGTCGAGTTAAAACCCTATTCGGACTAGGACTTCTTCTCCTGGTCAAACACTAACTCGACCAATCCTACTTTCATTATGACTGTGAACCTGGTCCTTTATTGATCCGGATTCGCTTTCGGGTTATTAATCCTGCCGAAACTCCTTATTGCACCAGGACTCGACTTGTCTTACGTCATGACCTAGCCGACCTAGGTTTGGAGGCCCACGTACTGAACGATTCATAGCACCCTTGTCGCTCGCAAGGCCTTTCCGGGCCGAGAATAATTCTATACTCGGCCCAAACTATCATTTTGGGCCTAAACAATCGCGCAATTTACATTTTAAAAAAAAATATTATAAAATTTATTGAAATTTCAGACTTTATTCCTTTCAAATTCATTTTTTTTACATAAAACACGATAATATATTTTTCTAACAAAACCCTGATCTGAACTACAATAATAAATTTAAAGTTACTTAATAAATATATATATATACCATTCAATTTCTTCAGTGTTATAACAAAATAAATAAATTTAAAACTACTTAATACATATATATATATATATATATATTATTGAATTTAATGGTTATAAACGAATATTCACAATTTAACGGTAGTTTTAACTCCGATTTTGATGATTTTTTTACAACTACATTCCTTGATCCTATATGAATACAATGAATGAATTCGATTTTCAATTTACAATATTTACACAAGTGGATACCACAAAATCTTATGTTATACTTGATGAAAGTATTAATAAACTCTACGTGTTAGAGAATCTATCGTTTTGATGAGATACACATATTACAATACTAATTTCAACGATCCCACCGTCAATTTTTTTGTATATGCTTCGAGATCACATACGCCAAAAATCAAAAAAAAAACATTCAGAGATAAAGTAACGGAACAAAAAATTTCGACGGTTATAAATGAAAAATCACTATTTAACGGTTATTTTAACTTCGATTTTGATGATTTTTATAGCTACAGTCCTTGACCCTATATGAATACAATGAATGAACTGGATCGTCAATTTAAAATATTTACACCAGTGGATACCACAAAATCTTATGTTATACTTAATGAAACTATAAATAAACTCTTAAGTGTTGGTTAATATATTATTATGTAATACGCATTGTACGAAACTAATTTCAATGATCCAACCGTCAAACTTGTTTGTATATACTTCGAGATCGCATATGCCAAAAATCACAAAAAAAAACATTGAGAGATCAAGTAAAGGGACAAAACTTTTCGATAGTTATAAATGAAAAAGCACGATTTAACGATGGGTTTAACTCTGATTTTGATGATTTTTTACAGGTACACTCCTAGACCCTATATGAATACAATGAACTAATTCGATCGTCAATTTAAAACATTTACACAAGTGGATACAACAAAATCTTATGTTATACTTAATAAAAGTATAAATAAACTCCAAGTGTTAGTGAATCTATTGTTTTGAAGGGATACGCATTGTACGAAACTAGTTTCAACGATCCAACCGTCAAACTTGTTTGTATATGCTTCGAGATCGCATACGCCAAAAATCGCAAAAAACAAACATTCAGAGATTATATAATGGGACAAACCTTTTCGACGTCTATAAACGAAAAATCACGATGTAACGGTTATTTTATCTCTGATTGTGATTGCGATGATTTTTTACGGCTACACTCTTTAAACTTATATGAATACAATGTGCAATGAACTAATTCGATCGTTAATTTAAAACATTTACACAAGTGAATACCACAAAGTTTTTTTTTTTTTTTTTTGCCCTTTTGCTTAGAGTACAAAATAAATAAATTAAAATATACTTAGTAAATATATATACCATTGAACTTGATGGGAAACACATTGTACAAAATTAGGTTCAATGATCCAACCGTCAAACTTGTTTGTATATACTTCGAGATGGCATACGCCAAAAATCGCCAAAAACAAACATTCAGAGATCAAGTAACTGGGACAAAACTTTTCAACGGTTATAAACAAAAAATCACGATTTAACGGTTATTTTAACTCCGATTTTGATGATTTTTTACAGCTACACTCCTTGATCCTATATGAATACAATAAACTAATTCGATCATCAATTTAAAATATTTACACAAGTGGATACCACAAAATCTTATGTTATACTTAATGAAAGTATAAATAAACTCCAAGTGTTAGTGAATCAATTATTTTGATGGGATACGCATTGTACGAAGCTAGTTTCAACGATCCAACCGTCAAACTTGTTTGTATATACTTCGAAATCACATACGCCAAAAATCGAAAAAAAAAAAAACATTCAGAATCAAGTAACGGGGACAAAACTTTTCACCGGTTATAAATGAAAAATCACGAAACACTTAATTGTACCCAGATCATGATGAAGTATTACATCATCTGAGCTTGTCTTTGTAGGTTCCTCATTTTCATTCTTTGCTAGCGGTCTTACTTGTTCAGTGACCTTCTTGGTCAATTTTACCTATTCAACGGATACGAAACGTTAAGAGAAACAAAAAAGGGGCGGTAAAGTAAAGGATTGTTTGGAAAGCTTTAAAACAGAACCGTTGCAATTGTCATAATTCATAAAGTCTATATTAGCATGCTACTAAATGAGGTATAACAGACATAATATTTCACAATATCTCATAAATAAAGACATAATAATCTGGTAATCACAACAACTAGCATAAACGAAAATCAAATCGAGTGCTCATTGACATAAGTTGACACACGAGTTCATGCAGAGATATTCTGACATGAACATAATTGGGCGTAATAATGATTTACACTATAATACTACTATCACGTGAAGGCTGGTGCTATGCGCATCATATATGATGGTCATGTTAGTAAGCAATATTAAAACTCAAGCACTAGGCAAGAAAATAAGTTTGGAAAGATTGCATTACCAGAGATGAACCCTAGAAGCATGTATTTATACCAGTCGAGAAGATGATCTTTTAGGGTAGTAAAATCTGTATTAAACCAGGAGAATCCATGAGGATATCCAGGAAGTATATATTGTACCCTCTTAGGAATATGATTACTTGCGACGCACGACAATCCTTAGATTGTAAGAACTCCAACATTATAAGGAACTTGTTGATTCCTTGCTAAATTAGGTTCTTGAATCTTGCAAACAAGAATGGTTTATCTCAGCGAAGTTGACGAACTTCACCCACCGATTTTGGATTAGGATGATGGTGGCATCGCCGATCTATTTAGTCAGCTTCACTAGGGAAGCTGTTGTGTCCATGACCAGACTTAGGTAGGCATACTCCAATCTGTCTTACTCCAACTATGACAATCATAGTCCCAAACTCATTATTTTATGCTAACCCCACTCAGCCCGCAGTAATGGAAAGGGATTTTACAATAGAATAGTCTGCAGTGGCTTAATAATGGAGGGGGCTGACTTCCCTGAGCAACCGAAGATCTCCTTAGAAGATTTACCCCAATGAGATAGTGTTTGGGAGGCCAAACCTAACAATGACCAACCTTCTCAAGCCCATTTATGTGTCTGCACACTTAGAAGGAGTCCCTTTCAAGAGAATGTGCATCGATGGATGAGCAACTGTGAATGTCTTGCCTCTTAAGCAAATGAAGAGGTTGTGCAAGACTGCAAGCAAGGAGGAAAAAATCGATAATATCGGCGAAATACCGCCGATATTGTCGTTATTTTGAAGTTCCGAAATTTTTTTAACTATCCAACCTATTTTCGATAAAATATCACGATATTATCAATAATATCGCGATATTTTCAAAATTATCGATAATATCACGATATTTTATTAAAAAAATACTTAAATATGTTGAGAAAACTCAACACATAGTTAACTTAATCATGGCCCAAAGGCCAAACAAGTTTTGGTTATCTCACCGGGGGAGTGTGAGTTTTATAGGAAAAATTCATTGTTCACTTCCTTGCATGGGCGATGTGGGACTCGCCCAATGGGGGAAAAAATCAAAATTTCGGCCGAAATTTTACACCCACTTTAAACGGCCATAACTTTGTCAAAACGCAACGAAATAAGCAAGACAAAAACGAAAGTTGTAGCCCTCGAAGAGACGAAGAGAATGGTACCTCACACGATGTCTGAATCGTAGTGGTTTGGCCGGCAAATGCCTCGAAAGTCACTGAGGTCGCTGAGGTCGTCGGAAACTGGGTAAGATTCAAATGAGTATAACGTTTTCAATACGCCACGAAATTGAGTGAAACAAAAAGAAAAGTTGTAGCCCTCGAAGAGACGAAGAGAATGGTACCTCACACGATGTCTGAATCGTAGTGGTTTGGCCGGAAAATTCCTCGAAAGTCACTGAGGTCGCTGAGGTCGTCGGAAACTGGGTAAGATTCAAATGAGTATAACTTTTTCAATACGCAACGAAATTGAGTGAAACAAAAAGGAAAGTTGTAGCCCTTGAAGAGACGAAGAGAATGGTACCTCACACGACGTCTGACTCGTTGTGGTTTGGCCGGAAATTGCCTCGAAATCTACTGAGGTCGCCGGAAACTGGGTAAGATTCAAATGAGTATAACTTTTTCAATACGCAACGAAATTGAGTGAAACAAAAAGGAAAGTTGTAGCCCTCGAAGAGACGAAGAGATTGATACCTTGCACGTCAGCCAAAATTCAATTGACACACTCCTAGCTTCCAAAATTCAATACTTTTACTTTATATCAAGTTGAAAAAACATAATCGGCATCCAAATTAAAGTTTAATCTTATTCAATGTATTGATTTTCAATCGTTAATTGATATACTATAATTTGGAACTTCAACGCCTAGACGCATGCTTATGTGTAAGAAATTTAAATTGTCAAATTCGGCACATTATTCTTCATCATTTTATTCACTTCCCTTTTTTTTTTTTTAATATCCTAAATAAAACCTCCAAATATTGTACTAATTAATTATATATAAATGATTATGGTGTGTTTAAACTTCTTTCATTAATTACTACATATTTTCTACACTCACAATGTTTGACAGCTCGCTATATAATCAACTTAAATCAGTTAAATCCATCATGCAATGCATTTCCTTCCAATTTTTTGTGATAAACTAATAGATAATTGACTAAATAAACATCCTACAAAGTTTCATTAAAAATTTCCAAGTTTTTCTTACAATTTCCGTGGTTTCCATGTAATTTTTATCGATATCGATATTATCCCGATATTTCCATCGATATTTCCGTGTTTTCGGACTACCGATATTTCCGATATTACCGATATTTTCTTCCTTGACTGCAAGTGATCATATCCTAAAACATCTCACAGTGTTAAGCTTTTCTGGAGCAATCACCAAAACTTATGGTATCTTACCACTAGAGGTAGTTTTTAGGATTAAGTTTAGAATTAAAATTATGATGAATTTTACATAGGAATAATTTTTATATTAGGGTTAATTGTAGAATTAAAATTATGATGAATTTTAGGCTTAATTTTAGAATTAATTTTTAGGATTAACTTTTAGGATTTTAGTGGTAGTTTATGACTAATTTATTAAATTTTGATTATGAATTTGATATTTTGTCGTTCACAAATTTTACAGATGCTGGGTTTGATTTCTCTTCGTCGCTCAGTTACCAGTGCACCTCCCGCATACCCTGCACATTCCACATGTTTTGCTCCGATCATGAAAGCTCCACCGACTCTGGAGCCTACACTGGTTGCACCGTTTGCTCTTGCGGTCTCTGTGACACTTGCGTCAACAACTTCTTGGGTGACACATCCGCATACTAGTGTTTATCAAATTCACAGGCAAGCCTGGCCAGGCAACCATGCAGAGGAGTCTCCCGCGACATCCACAGTCGAGGGAGTGGGATCCCAGACAGGTAATATTAAATTAAGGGAGACTTTAGATGTGGTTCTTAGGTATGAATATTCTTTGTTTGAAATCTTGTTGGTTTTTAATTTTTGATCGAGGTCCCTGAAATTAATGTGATAATTTATTTCTATGTACGTTATTATATTTTTTAAATTAAAAATTAGAAATTTTAGTTGTTTATATAAATGGGATTTTAAGTAAAAAAAATCATAATTTGTGGGATTAAAAATATTAAAATATAAATATACTATTGTGTGTGTGTATATATATAAACATGGGTACATTCAACAAAATTAACCAAAAAATTTATTGTATCAAAATATGGGTACATTCCTCAAAATCACAAAAAAAGAAGAAGAAGAAGATATTAGGCTTAATAACATTAGTAAATTTCTTCGATTAAACTTGACATGGATACATTTTAAAATCAAAGAAAAAAGAATGTACCCATATAAGTTTAAAATTGGATTAGAAAAAAATTGAATTGATTTTATATAAAAAAAAAAGGGGTACTTTTTACATATAACAAATTGGTATATTTAAGAATGAGTACATTTTAAGATTAAAAAGTTTTACATGAATGGGTACACATAATTAGCATGGGTACATTTAGCAAAATAAAAAGTAAAAATACAAAAAATATATGGATACAAATACAAATAAACTTTAAAAAATATGAGCACAAAAAGAAATTAATATATGGGTACAAATTAAAACTGAAAAGAAAATTGGTACAACTTAAAAAAGAATTACAAATTAAAAATGGGTACAAATTAAAACTAAAAATATATGATAAAAAAATTTAGTCATAAATATAAATATACTAATTGAAACATTTTTAACATTAAATGAATATATTTAGAAATAAAAAATATTTTATTATTGAAATAATTAATGATGTTATTAATACCAAGGGACCTTGATCAAAAATTGAAAAGGAATAGGATTTTAATCAATGGAGTAGTAAAATGAAGGATGAGAACCTAATTTCTCCTTAAATTAATTTATTGATAACGTAATTGCTTTCATTTTAAGAATACTTGTTGATGATTATAATTAATTGCTTGCTCCCAATGTTGATTTAATATCGATATATATGATTAAATTGATGAAAACAATGGTTGGATGTGTATTACTGTTTGTATGTTGTAGGAAATGTTATACTTTTACTGGAAGTTCTGCCAAAATTTTGATAGAATTTTAAGTTGGTTTTGATCGTAAATGCTTATTTCGCGGCTAAGAAGAATATCAAAGAGCCATGCAGACAGCTCAAAATCGCGAAGTTGACATGCGTGGCGTACGATCAGATCAAGATTACCTATGATCGCGAACATCATGCAGTTACGCATGTGCAGCGTAACGGGTTTGCCCACGACGTTTGGTCTGTTGAGTGAATGCAGTGAGACTCCTGGAGAGCAGTGTCAGAGGACACGAAGAAGGACGTGCTAGATGAGTTGTGGTTAGTACCGTCATTTTTATTCGTACTATTTTAGTCAAGTATACATAGTAATAATTAATTTTTTTTATTTTAATATTTTTTATTTGCAGCTGAACTATGATCTTGAGCACCTCGATGCAGACCATACATCTTACCTACACGAGTTGTTCGCACACTAGTACTCTTAGTGGAAGAGAGACCTCCACAAATATTATGAGGCTAATTCAGGTTTGAAGACTACTCTCAAAGAAGGCTACCCTTAAGAGTTGGAGGAGCGCTTGGAGGATTGTGAGTGGTTGTGAAAGCATTTTCAAGACTCGACATATTCACACTGTGGGACCATGATTTTCCAAGGCAAGAGTAAGGCTGATCCGAATAATTACCTTAGAAGTCTGGTCATGGACAAGCTTCAGGTGGAACTGCATCAGACGTAGTAGCGGTGCCACCATCACTCTACTTTGGGGCAATAGGCCAAGTGCTAGCGACTCTGCTAGATGATCATGCTTGTTCCGCAATAGATTGGTCAGGATATGGGCACAATCAAGTCCTATAAATTTTGGAGTTCCTACAATATAGGAATTAGTGTGCGACGCAAGTAATCACAACTTGTAAGGGGGTGCAATATCTACTTCTATATATCCTCTAGGATTCTCTTGACTTCATACGAGAATTATATCCTAAAAATGTTTCGCTCCCCACGGCATAAATACACCTATCTAGGGTTCATCATTAGTAATGCAATCTAAACACATTAATTCTCTTGCTGACTGATTGAGTCTAAAATCATTCCTTAACTTGACCGTCATATTGCCTTTGGCCGGTACTCTACCCCCCAATCTCAAGCTTGCTTATGTTTGTTTACTACTTTGCAAGTTACTCAGATTTGTGCTCAACCATCACTCACAACAGTGTGCGAATTTGGTTCCAATAATTGGTGCTTTCATTGAGAGTGAACTAATATTCCTCTCAATCAAACCGTTATGCCAATTGATATGTCAGAGAGCTCGATTAACAATGTCTTTGTTACCTCCCAGGGGCGATATCCATGAGGAGCCCAATGGCGTTGTTGCCATCAACGAAATGTGGGAACACGTCATGGAAATCTGTTTATCTCTAGTAGGTGTATGGATGAAGTCCATCGGCTAAATAACCTGCTAGACTTTCCAACATGAAGGCATGCATCAAATACCTTAAAGAAGCTATTTCTTGTTTCAAAGAATTGGCTACCCGAAGAACAGAAGTGCGATTTAATCGAGGAGTCATCTCGACACCCTATCCTAAAGAAACATCATTAGAAATCCAACAGACTTCTGGGTCTTCACTCTGTCCAATGCCGAGGGGGAGGAGTGTCACTTGAGTTAAACTGTATATATGGCAAGTAAGAATATCTGGGAAACACCAGAAAGAAAGAAATGTGGCTTGGAAGAAACTAAGAATGGTGGCCACAGTAAACAAGCCACTAGTTATCGATTATAACATCCTGATGTTTTCAGATCGTGATTTGGTAAATGTCCACTCGCCTCATGAAAATGCCCTTGTCGTCAAGGTCCAAAACTCCAACTCCCTGGTGAGTTGTGTCCTGGTCAACAACTGCTCAGGAGTTAGAGTCCTATTCAACATCGCCACCAAAAAATGGGGATTCTCGATAGCATTAACAAAGGAATGATAACCCACCACACTTTCATCAGGGACCTGTACAATTCTAGGAACATTGAAGTTAAAGGCATAACAATCACAGTGGGGTTAACATACAAGTGACAAAGAATTCGACCTGGATCTTGACCCCCAAGATGAAAGCACATAGGAGTCAAAGGCAAGCGACGATACCGTATACATTAGCCTGTAGCCGAACATACCAGAATGAAAAGCCAAGATTGGCTCGAAGCAAACCGATTGAGATAAATAATTATTTACCAACTTCCTGCAAGCTAATAAAGACTTATTCGCATGGTCAGCATAATACATTCTCAGAATCGATCCCTCTGTGATCTACCACTGCCTTCACATAGACCTAACTGCCAGACTAGTTATCTAGCATAAACAAAATCATGGAACATAATGCATTAAGATCATAGAGGCAGAGATTGACAAATTCAAAGACGCCCAGTTTATCGTTGAAGTCCACCACCCAAATTGTCCAGCGAATGTTGTGCTAATGCATAAGAAAAATGGAACGTGGAGAGTATGCGTGGATTTTATGGACCTGAACAAAGTTTGCCCAAGGGATCCATACCCACTCCCACTTATCTACCTATTAGTATACTCAATAGTAGGGCACGTACTTTTAAGCTTCATGCATGCTTACTTCTGATACAACTAGATAAAGATGTACGAGCCGGACATGGAAGCTATATCCATTGTCATTGACAGAGGGACATACTGCTAAAAAGTCATGCCCTTCAAACTTAAGAACACATGGGCAACATACCATCGACTTGTCTACCAAATCTTCAAGGAGAAGATCGGAGACATAATGGAAGTCTATGTGGACGGCATGGCTGTCAAGAGACAAGAGAAGAAGGGCCATATAACACATCTCCAAGAGTCATTTGACCTACTCTAGAAGTACATTATGAAACTGAACCCTGAAAAGTGTACATTCAGGGTAGCATCAAGCAAATTCTTAGGCTACATGGTTACTAAGCGTGGGATTGAGGCTAACCAAGACCAGATAAAAAATCCATGATAGAGATGAAGTCCCTAGAACCATGAAGGAAATACGAAGCCTAACATGGCGAGCGGCAGCCTTCAACAAATTTCTTTCAAGATCCACCGATAAGTGCAAGCCTTTATTTACGTCGATAAAGAAGAACAAGGGTATACTATAGACAAATAAATATGAGGAAGCCTTCATGAAACTTAAAAATACCTCTTCAAACCTTCGCTACTGTCTAAACCAGTCAATGGAGAAGACTTGTCCTTGTACTTGACTGTATCTGATTCTATGGTAAGCGCATCTCTAATCCAAGAAGACGTAAGGGAGCAGAAACTGGTATACTACATATAAAAAGCTCTTCTTGCACTATAAACAAGATATCAGAAAATGAAAAAGCTTAGCTTAGCACTAGAAACGGTAGAAAAAAAAATCCGACCATATTTCCAATCGTTAAGAGTGGTTTACATGATGGAGTATTTGCTGAGATCCATTTAAATAGCTTTGACGCCTAGTCTAGAGTCACTAAATGGCTATTAAACTATGACAACACAAAATAATTTGTCGACCAGTACATCAATCAAGTGTCAAGCATTAGCAGACTTTGTAGCTGAATTCACACCAGTAGTTCAAAATACCACAAACGCAACAAGTTCCCAAATCCTTCCAGAAAATTTATGCCTTTAGACACTTTAAGTAGATGGATCGTCCATAATCGAACAAGCTTTGAAATCCATCTTGCATAGCTCCGACTCTTAGTCTAGAGTCACTAAATGGCTATTAAACTATGACAACACGAAATAATTTGTTGACCAGTACATCAATCAAGTCTCAAGGATTAGCAGACTTTGTAGCTAAATTCACACCAGTAGCTCAAAATACCACAGACGCAACAAGTTCCCAAATCCTTCCAGAAAATTTATGCCTTTAGACACTTTAAGTAGATGGATCGTCCATAATCGAACAAGCTTTGAAACTCGGGTTTAAGGCAAGCAACAATGAAATAGAGTATGAGGCCCTTCTGGCACAGCACAGAGCTGCGGAAGAACTCCAAGTAAAGGAATTGCTAATTCATTGTCACTTGATGCTCATAGTTAATTAGATCACCAGGGATTGCCTATCATCTTACCATGGGCTTGTACCTAAATAGGGTCAAAACACTACTTGAGAAATTTGAAAGGTACGAAATTACACAGATCCCAAAATGAGAGAACATCCATGCCGATGCACTCACCAGAAAGCCTCAAATGTAGATTACTCCCTTCAGCGGATGATCCCCTTCGAATATCTAGAAGTCCCTAGCATCCATGAAACGGAGTTTGAGACGATCGTCGTCATCGAAGCTCAAGAAAATTGGATGGAAGAAATCATTAACTACATACAGAATGAAAAACTACCAGAGAACCGTAACCTGGCCAGAAAGTGTCAAGATCACTGTTCTAAAACTCCCTACCTAGGCGCTAAGCAGTTGGCCACCACCCTTAATAGTGCCTAGGCATTTGAAAATTAAGAAAGTTGCCTAGATCTACTCAGACGTCCGCCTAGCCCGCCAAAACGTGCCTTGGTCACGGCTCTCACTTAGACAGAGAATCAATAACTTTCATTTTGCATTTTAGTTTTTAAATAAAATGTAAGAGACTTGTTGAATACTTGATGAACACTCATTATATGCTCGTTCCCATGTATTCAATATATTCTAATACTTTATAATCTACATATCATTTTATTTTGTAATTTTTGTATACAATTATGTGTTTTAAGTTTAAATAGGCACTTCTTTATACAATATATTATAAATTTACTTAAATCCGCCTAGTCTGCCTAGGCACTATGCCCCTACCCACCACCCGACTAGTGCCTAGCATATTTTAGAACCTTGGCCACGATATATAGTCATCCGCAGAAAGCTTTACCGAAGCTCCTATTCTGAACCTTATACCTTGTGCATCACTCTAGACTTTAGCCTACGAATTCTAAATGATATCCACTTCAGGGTTTGCAACAATCATGTTGAAGGAAGGTTGTTGGACCAGAAAGTGATAATTGAAAGCTACTCTTGGCCCACCATGCGGCAAAATGCAATGAGATATGCCTAGAGTTGCGATAATGTTCAAGGTACGCTCCTATGAACCATCAACATGTATAAGAACTTAATACTCATATACTCTTACAAGTCCATTGACTTTCTTGCAATGGGGCATCGATTTAGTAGGACCCTTTAAGAAAGCCCCAGGGAGCAAGCAGTACTTGATATGGCGATAGATTACTTCTCGAAATGGATAGAAGCGGAGCCTTTAACAAGAATCACTACCGCGGTTTTTATGTTATTCGTTTGAAAAAACATCATCTGCAAATTTGGAATTCCTCACACAATACTGATAGACAATGGGCTACAGTTCACCAGCTCTGAAGTCACAGACTAGTACAAAGAGCTCGGGATCCGTCACCTCACTTCCACTCTGAGATACCCACATGGTAACGGATAGGCAAAAGTCTACAAAACCATTATGCAATGTTTGAAAAAAAAATACTGGAAGAAAAGAAAAGCAAGTGGCTAGAAGAACTACTAGAATCATATGGGCGTATCGCACGACAATCCAAAAAGCAACCGGGGAAATGCCATTCTCCATGGCCTTTGAACGAAGGCTCTCATATCAATTTAAGTCACAACTATGCCGAATTTGCATACTGCGGAACAGATTGCCCTAGAAAATATAGGCATCCTAAACACTGATCTCTACTTTGTGGAGGAGCATTGAGAATGCACTTAAGTTCGACTAGCAGCCTATTAGCAGCAGATCCAATCATATTACAACAAAGGTGTCAAACCCATAAAGCTGCAAGCTAGGGACTTGTTCTTGAGAGAAGTTTTTGAGAATACCAAAATCTAAAGAAAAGGAAAACTCGAGGCAAACTGGGAAGGACCATACAAGATCACTAAAGTAGCAGGAAACATAACCTATCACTTGGAGCACATGGATGGAACCCTGATCACCAAGAAAACATCGCCAAGCTCAGAAAATATTATCCATGAACGCGCCATCAAAACTACACACAATTTGATTCCTTTCCTGATATATATAGGCAGTCTTCTCCGAACCCAATCGCAAGCTGCCGGCTGTATGAAGAAAAGTCCATGGAGAACTCATATTCTCACGCCCCAACATAAGCTTATCGTCAAAAGTGACCTCTGGTGATTTTTTACATCATATCATATTTTTCTTAGGACTACACACTACACCAGTGATTTGATTCTCTGTCCCAAAGATATGTAGGCAATTTGTTTTGGATTCAATCACACCCCCTTATCAATCTAATTCTACTTTAGATCATCAATCAAGAAAAGTTATATGTCTTAAATGTATGTTCTTTCTTTTCCTTGTGATGTTAGAGGGTACCCTACTTATTCTAAACAGGGCACAAACTTTCAAAACTTTGCACGAATGCAAGTACAAAAAAGTTAAAAGTAACACTGTCAGAGGAGTATCTCTTAGACTACTCCATCTTGAACAGTTAGCAGCTTGGGAGATAAATTATAACAAGGGTGATAATGATTGGAAGGCTGCACACACGGCACATCGCGCCCTGACCTAAAAGTGCAATGCACCATCCGGCCTCCGAAAAGTTTAAGCAATTAGCAAGGTTGTGGGTTATAAAATTTAAACTTGGGCTCTATTTCATTTGAGGGAATAGTCGACAGGGCGATCCGAAAATCATCTGATGGTGTCTTAGAACTCAGACCCCGAGTACGACTACTTCTATCCCGAAGCAACATACTAAGCCAAGTATGTTCTGTGACATCGTATGTTAGTAAGTTCGAATGAGGCATCTAGACTAGGCAATTCTCGAGAGGAATTTTATTCCAACGGAGCTTTGATATGCAGAAATGGTTTGGGTAAGTCAAGCAAGGTATTCTGAGCGGAAACGTTGAAGTTTGACGTGTTGTATCTGGCAAAAGGATTCAAAAAGTGTTTCTGACCCACATGCTGATAACTATGTTTCCAACAAACTTTCATTTAAGATTCACTAGAAATGGACACACAATCTAATCTAGGAAGAAAAATCCCTTCATGCACTACATTGCAATTAATGAAGCCCTTATTTGAAGAATAGGGGCAAGGTATAGAAGATATCACTAACTTATCTATTGGAGGATATTTCAGATATGGTGTAACCATCTTAAATTTGATAAATGCATAAATGCGCTTGGATCGGAGGGTTCTTCATAGGTTTAATGTTTAATTCCTAGTACCAAAGTAAGGTGGTATTCCAGCTAACGTGATGAGAATCGTTTATAGATGCAAAGTTTGGGAGGTAATGTTTCTCTAAATCAACGTTAACGAGGGGGTCTTAGAACTTTATGTTTTATCAAGTCTATCAAATAGACTTTATTCATATCTTGTTGCTCAAATTATGACATCACTCCCACTGGCCTTGTTGTAACTTAGCATTCATTTAAAATTTAATACTTATATTTTCTTGATTTGAATGCATATTGCTCCCACTCACTTGTCTTGGATCTATTGACAATCATTGAGATCCATTAGCTTATTTGATGATGTCTCAACAATTTTGGGACTATCAACAACTCTAGCTAACACAAGTTATTTAAACGAACATACATAAAAGAATTCCTTCTCAAGTAATTCCATTTGATATGTGTGACTTGTTTTATCAAGTCTATTCATTTAAATTATATGGTGTCATACACCATACTTCAAGTTTTAGTCATACTAAGACCTTTAATGTAGTCATATAAGAATTATCCAAGTCTTTAGTGGAAGCATGGCTCCTACTAAGGTATAACCTGCAATTCCTCTTCCAATGCCCCTTATTTCCATAGTGGTGGCAAGTCCCCTTGGGCTCATTTGCCTTCTTTTTCCTCACTCCTCCTTGCGGCTTAAGAGTGGGTGACTTCTTCTCCTTCGCTTTGCCTTTGCCTTGCGGCTTGGCCTTGGAAGAGGATGGCTTGTTGTAGGCTACTGTAGCAGTCCCTACAACGTTCTCTTTCTTCATAGTCTTCTCAGTGGTTACTAACATGTTTAGTAACTTAGAGAGAGTGCTATCCATCTTGTTCATATTGTAGTTCATAACGAACTGCGAGAACGAATTAGAAAGAGAAGCCAAGATGAAGTCCTGGGCCAATTCCCCGTCAAGTGGAGTCCCTAGGTTCTCCAATTGTTCAATGAGTCCAATCATCTTCAGTACATGTTGATGCACTGGAGCTCCCTTGACCATCTTGGTCTTCACAAGTTCATTGACAGTGCTAAAGCGACGGTTGCGCGTCCCTTCACCATATAACTCCGTAAGATGGAGTATTATGGAAGATGCACTGTCCATGCCCTCGTGCTGTCTCTGTAGCTCCTCATTCATGGAAGCCAACAGATAGCACTTGGCTTGTGTATCATCCTCAACGTGCTTGTCATACTTAGCACGTTCATCCTCAGTGGCCTCAGGGCCAAAGGGTATGTGAGGTGGAGCCTTGTCTAGTACGTAAACAATCTTCTCCAAGGTTAGGAGAATCTTGATATTACGAAACCATGATGGGAAATTGTGCCCTTCTAGGCAATGTTTGTCGAGTATTTTCGCGAGTGTGCTTCCAACCATATCTAAATACATAAACAATAAAATAATTAGTTTGATTGTTGATTAAATCAAACGATTCGGGTCTTTAAACCAAATGACATCACCCACCATTTTTGGCAAATTCCATATCCCTCAAGATGGAATCCGGGAGATTTCAAAGAAAGCTCCTAGCGGGTTATGGGAGGCTCACTATTACCAAGCCCACCTCACGATGATACGATGTTGGCTAGCAAAAATAATAATGAGAGGGTATGACTACCTATTCACAACAACCTCTTGTGATTACCCATCTATTTGGCCTCTAGAGAACAATGCCTCACAATGATATGATGTTGGCACCATTTCTCTTAGTTAAATTTTGTCCCACCATGCCGGTTTAAATAGGGGTTCAAGTATGACCTCACGATGATACGATGTTGGCCACACTCGTTGCCTACCTTAACCACATCAAATGTTTAAATAGACTCCTCCTGAGTATAAGCATGCACTTTGCACTCCCCCATGATAGGGTGAAGGCGGTGTATGAGTCATAAACGATTGGAGCCTACCATGGTGGAAGACCACAAAGAAGTGTTCAAAGCACCTCTCCGCTTTCAACTTAATATTGTATATTGGTTGAGGGATTTTAAGGTCTCATCATTTTATTTATTTAATAACATTAAAATAAATTGTGTCCTATTATAACTACTAGTCCAAAGTTAATGAAATTAGTAGCATATGATATCCCCATTATTCGTTTTCATAAAACAAATCAATATCAAAACATTTTTCAAAATATTGGAGATATATATAACTACTAATTGTATTTATTATAGTTTAGTAGTGTATGATACTCCCACTATTTGTTTTGAGAAAAACAAATCAATATCAAAAACGAATTTTTCAAATATTGGAAGTAACTACTACTACTAAGGTTTTTGCATTCCTTTGAAATTGGATTTTATAGTTATCTTAGGCTCTTTGGATGACCATGGACTTATTGGTTTAATTCAACAACGAGCCAACATTGTTGAATAAGATCTAGGGAAGATTGTGTCGTTTTAATTACGTGCTTTCAATCCAATTAAAACATTTTTCATTGAGCCATTAGAAATGAAAGACAATCATTCATTGCTAATTAGGGCGTTGGACCCAATTAATCTTTAATCTCATGACAAAACCCTCTTTTAATCATGTCACCTTACCAATAGTTAAAGAAACTCTAGTCTAGTACTAGAGGGAATCAACTAATGGAAAGAGATTAAGAAGTAATAAGAATTACAAACCGATTTGTACAAATTCCTACAAATTACAAATACTAAGAGGGAGAGAAAGATTAATGTCTATCATGACAAGGTCCAATTGAAATAGTAATTAAAACACATTCCCAAGGTTCAAACAATTTGAGTTTAGCGCCTTTTCTCATAGCTCAATTATCGTTTTAGGCATAAGTCCATAGTCAACCATTTTCTAACTACTTAATCACATTAAATAATTAATTGGAATGCAACATAAACAATTAGATTTAGTGCATATGGGCATAATAGTATTATGAGTTTAAACAACTAACAAAATTAAAATCACATATTTTAACTTTCTAGTTAGTAGGGGCCTAAATGTAAATACAAAAAGTTAGGGGTCAAACCGTAAATACTTGAAAGTAATTATCAACTTTTCAAAAAGTTACAAAATAGCCCCACAAGTGGATAAATCCACTAGGGAGGCCGGCCACATTAAGGAGGATGGGAGGTTTCTTACACATTGCATTGAATCAATACAAAGTAGAAAAAAAATCCAAATTTTACTTGTCACTTGACTTAAGCTTTAAGGACTTTAAGAAAAGGGTGATGGAAATTCACCTAGTCAAGTCTAGGTTTTATTAAATTTTTGGGAAGGCTATGGATGGTATGTATATCATCCAAAACCATAAAACATTATTTAAACATCAAATAAAACCATTTTCACCAAAACCAAAACCATGAACACCAAGAACAAAACCATGAACATAATTTCAAGATTTGTATATTCTTGGTGATTTTTCAAACCCAAAAGCAAAAGTGACAAGATCTCTACTTTTTAGCTTTAAAAGGATGTGTGAGTGGCTTACAATAAAACACAAACACAAGCCAAAAACCACCCCCAAAACCGTGCCCTCCCCTATGGAACTTTAGCCCCAAATTTTGTTCCAAAACTCAATCTTCATTCATGCATCCAAAACACTTTTTGCATGCATACCTTTTTCAACTCTTGATTCACATTTTTCAACATTTGAAAAACAAAAGATAAACATACTTTGAATGAAGAAATAATATGTCATACATCAAATTAAAACCCATATGTATAAAATCCAAAAGGACACATCAAATATAAACCTTTGGCTCTGATACCACTTGAAGGGAAAATAATGAGATTCATGTGGGATTTCTAGTGACTAGCATGCATATACAATTCAAAATTTATATACATAAGTAACGGAAGCATGTTATCACATAATATCAAATGAAACCTATTCCTGGTCTTGTTCAGTGTACTTGAAGGGATATTTTTATTGGTATGCAACGGATGGCAAGGAATACATACTTTCATTTGATTTAGGTAATGAGATATTTTATAGAATACAATTCCCTACTAGGAGAGAATCCGGGTTTAGTTTTGATTATATTTTTCTTCGTAATGAATCCCTTGCTTCTTTTTGCTCTAGTTTCAATCCAAGTGAGGATTCTCAATCATGTGAAATATGGGTGATGGATGACTATGACGGAGTTAAGAGTTTATGGACAAAACTCCTAACCGTTGGACCCTTACAAGGCATTAAGCAACCATTGACATTTTAGAAAAGTGAGGAGCTTCTTATGTTTGCCTCCGATGGAAGAGCCACCTCTTATAATTAGAGTACCCAAAATCTCAAGTATATTCATATTCCTCCTACTATCAGTGAGGTCATAGATTTCAAAGCTTTTATTTATGTGGAAACTATTGTTCCAATCAAGTTGAGGACAAAGTTCCAGTGTCTCCTATTTAATTTGGATGCATGGTATAACACTTGAGTTTGCATCTTTTTATTTAATTTTGCTTTGTGGACCTTGTACTTTCTTTGCTTATAATGGGCTGCATTTAGTTTTTGTGTTATTCTATTTTTTTTTAGTACATCGATATTTTTACATTAAGGAGAGGGAGTTTGGCTAAGCCACACAATGTGTAGCTTAATTTGGTATCGAATTTGTTATCCACAAAATTCGAACCTAAAACCTCTCACTTTCAAGTGAAGAAGAATACCACCAGACTGTAGTACTGAATGACTTGTGTTATTCTATTTGAAAGTGTGTGATAAATATTTTCTTTAGAGTTAATTAATATTAACAATTGCCTTATGTTTTCCTCTGTTTTCTTCAGAATTCCCTTCTTACAAACCTAGTAAGTTTTTACTCATTTAACATAATCCACTTAAACTTCCAGCATAAGAGTGTAAATATTTAAGGTGGACAAACTCATAATCACTTCTATCAATTTCATTATCAAGAACTAAAGTGAGGAGTTATGTCAATTTCATGACCATTTAAATAAGAATCGTTGTGAATTTCAAAACGTGGCTATTTGAATTATTGTTGCAAGCTATTTGTATGTAGCAAGCTAACAGCTTTCTTGGTTTTATTCTAACACTTCGTTTGGCTGGCATTAATTAATTGGGATTCTGTTTTTAAATTGTATAATTAATTAATGATCTTCCAACTAGCCTTGAGGCTCCATATTTTTATGAGAACTTTAACGAAAAACTCCTGGTACTGTTTACTTTAACGAAAAACCACATTTTTACACTAAAAAGTCAATCCTGATACTATTCATTTTACCCTTTATTTTGTTCTTATCGTTAAAACTCAAAGTTTTCAAACCCTTTTCATTAGTTTTCTTTATTTTTATTGTTTTTCTTATACCGGAAGGGGGATTTGGAACCCCCAGGCCCTATATTAGGATCTCACTTTTTTGAAATGCAGAAAATATTGTGAGACCGGGGAAGAATCGAACACTAAACCTCAGGTGGATAGTTTAATGCTTTTAACTATTTGAGCTACCAGATCCTTGCAGGCACCTGAAGATGTTTTGATAGTAATCATACATTTTACTTATTTACTTATCACAATTCCCTTCTTATTTTTTTTTTTGAATTTTAATTAAAATCAGGTGTTTATAGTGTACACATAGAAGCAGAAGAAGAGAAGATCACAGTGATAGGAAATGTTGAATTTGCTACTTTAATCAGAAGGTTGGTGAGAGCTGGCAAACATGCAGAGCCTTGGTCTCCAAGTACCAACCAACAAATTATCAACACCACACCACCAAATATGATTGGCTGTGAAGGACAAAATGCTGATGGCAAATGTTTTTTCTGTGATGGGCAATAATAAAAGTTTTCATGGATATGGAGGACTTGGCAAGATTTCCAACTCAAACTCATACCACCATGACACTAACTATGCGTCTCCTCCTCCTCCTTCCGTGGCTCCTACCAGCAATGAAGCTCTCTATGATGTTTAATTTGCACCGCTTTTCTCCTCTCTATCTACTATTAGCAACACTTTTATTATTGGCCAATAATTCTAGCCATATTATAAATGTAAAATAAATTGACATTATTGGTTTGTGTATGGAGGAAACAAGGACATAAGATTTTTTATTTTATTTTATTTTTTGAGTACATGGATATTTTTACACTAAGGAGAGGGGGAGTTCAGCTAGCCACACAATAGGCAGCCTAGTTTGTTATCGAATTTGTCATTTACAAGATTCGAACCTAAGACCTCTCACTTCTGAATGAAGAAGAATATCATCAGGCCGTAGTACTGAGTAATACAAGGACGTAAGATTTAAAATAGGGATTTAATCATTGGCCTAAATCTCGATATGTGTCCTTCAAAATTCGAAAAATACTATTTGGACCAAGTATAGTTGTTCTGTCAGTCGCATAATGTAGGACTGTTAGAACTTTCATGTGAGAAGTGAATCAAACCATTTGATAAAGATATGGAATAACATACACAAAGGGAAATATCAATATAATGGACCTCATACAAATTAATTAAATGTACAACATAAAGTGAGAAAACTATAAATACTTGTACAATTATTATAGGAGACGGTTACAAATGATGGAAAACAGATGGCCAATTATAAGTGGAGCAGTTGCATTCCTATAACTAGGTTTTTGATCCCCTCTCTCTCGAGTAAGTTACAAGGTTCTCATTTTGTAGATGCTCATCCTATCAAGAGCAAGAGTTCCAATTCGTTTCCAAGCGAAAGGAAGTTCCAAATCCCAACTCAATCATCATGTCTTCGACAACAAGTGTGTCCCTAGTTTCTATAAAATCATGGTTTAATAGACATTAGGGTTAGTATAACTGCATGCATGTGTCTCACTTTGTAGTTCATCATGCAGGGTTGATTTTGATCTCTGAATGAAGTATATAATTGAGTTTTTCCATGTGGTATGAGAGCCCACAACTTTTGCAATGAACTCTATTATGATAACTGCACTGTTTGCATATGATGTTATTGCATTTGTTATAGTATTACCAAATGCTTCCGCTGTTTCAAATATCAGTTTATGTAATTCATGTAAAATGCAATGGTTTCACGATGCTTAACATTTCATAAACTGTATTGCACTTACTGTATAATTGCCATTTTTGGTTACTTGTATGAGTCATATTTGTGTTAATTCATATGTAACTGAACTTACTGTACTACACTACCATATATCCACACTTTGATTATAAAAGTACTCACTGATGCTTACTGCAACCTATTGCATTTTACTTAATATGATTGTACAAAATTGTGTGAATGTATAACCAAAGTGATTTGACATTCTTTAATGCTGGTACTGTCAATACAGATATTAAGGTTAAGGGTTTCTGCACATAAAATGATAATATCTGGTTCCCATGAACCCTAATGTCTTGTGCAGTAAACTTAAGTGTAGTCGGTAATAAAAAATTATAGTTAATGTACAATTCTTGCCCAAGGGCATTCAATTTACTTGGATTATTGTATTTTATAAATGCTAATACAGATTTGAGATTCATAGCTTTCGAATATGGACAGTTTCTTGCCTAAAGGTGTTACTGATTTTATAGTTTTAGTGTAACTTCTTGTCATTCAATATGAATTAACAAATCATTATGTCCATATTATGCAGATTTAAATATGTTGAGCTTAATCAACATTGAGAAACCGAATGGAACTAACTTCAAAGCTTGGAAACAAAAGATTGAAATGCACTTGGGAATGCTATAGTTGGATATTGCCTTTAAGTGCCTCAGCCATCAGCACTGACATATGAAAGTACACCACTGCAAAGGGACAATTTTGCAAAATGGGAAAGGGCTAATCAAATGTCCATTCTCATCACGCAAAATGACATGGAGGATCAAATAAGGGGAGACATTTCTGTCTGTTATCTTGCAAAGGAATACATGGTAAAGATTGAAGTGAAATCCAAGAGGTCTCTGACAAAGCTGAAACTGGAGCCTAATTTTCTGAATTAATCAATGCCAAACATGATGGAATTGGAAGTGTAAGGGAGCATTTGCTTAAGTTTGTTAATCTTTCCAACAAGCTCAATGCCATGGATATTGGAATCACTGATCAGTTCTTAGTTCACATGGCATTTTTTTCACTTTCAAGTAACTATGAATAAATTAAAGTGAACTATAACACTCATAAAGAAACTTGAACCATTAATGAATTGATTGCCATTGTTGAGCAAAAATTGTACATAATATGTAAATAAATAATTCACTCGACATAATGTCACCCTCGTTCATTTTTCCGAAGAGGGTTTTATTAATTCGAGTTCGACCCATTCTAGGCTACGCGCCTATTAATTACAACCTTTTCTTTTGGGAAAGAAATACCCTTTGATTCCAATTCGAATGAAATGTAACTTGAGGATTTTGGTGCTTGTTTGATTTTGTGACTGCATCTAGGTCGAATCCTAGATTGCCTACGTACCCTCTTGAGGGATCAAGTCACTCGTAGTTCATGGATTTGGTACTTATTTGGATTTGATGCCTTGTGCAGTTTTAGCTCATGCGGGCGAGGAGCATAGTGCCTTATGCAGTTTCAGCTCATGCAGGCGAGGAGCATTTGAAATTTTGATATGGCTTCATGCCATTTGAGACTTTTCTTCGGCTTTGTGCCATATGAGACTTTGATACGGCTTCGTGCCATTTTGGTATTTGATAGCAAGAGTGAATTTAGTTTATATAAACCAGGGATTCGTTTCGGTTTCACGGTTGCGTCTATAACTTGATATTAGACTGCCTACGTATCCTTAACGGAATCAAACCGGCGTAGTTCATTAATTTTGAGACTCATCGCGGCTTTGTGCCATTAAAATTTGGTTTATTCAATTAGCCTCATGATTTGAAGGCAAGTAATAGCTAACTTGATGTAGTCTAGTATCAGACTAATATTTGGCATGGTGCATTTTGGTGGTTGTAGATATACTCTACTTTTGGCAAAAGAATTGGCTGTTTTGATTGCCACGTCTCATCACCATTTTCTTCAGTGGTGCTTTGACTTCTTTTCTCCTAATTTTTGTTTGGTACCAAAGAGGTGGGGTTGCCTATTTTTCTTCTTTACTTTCTAGGACCCTTGTCAATTTGTTCCCATTCATTACCAATTCCCTACGTCAACCAATTCCCACGTGAACCATTTTTCCTTCCTTGCTTTCCTTTGTCTTGTCAATTTGTCAGTTTGTCCCATAATGGGGATCCATGACTTTCTTTTGTTTTTCTCATGAGTGGCCTTCCTGTTTATGGGAAGAAGACTACATCAATCATTTTTTAATTTTTACTTTTGCTGTAACAAAAACTTCTTTTGATGACGTTGGCTGGAACTCTTCTTCTCTTCCTTGTGAGTTTTAAACTCCTTTGTTTTTGTCATTTTTCTCCAACTTTGAATTTATCTTTTGCCCAATATTTGACAATGGCTTACTCATCTTGGAGGTGCCACGTGCTAAGCTTTTTGAAAGCAAGCATTTTTGAGTTTTACCACTTCCTGCATGGATTTTTCCTCGCAGGGGAAAAAAAATATCTTCAACTGCAGTCATGAATCCTTTTTGTTTGCTGGAGATTTTCCTTCCAATTCCCTTTGTTTTCTTCTCTTCCCTCTCTACTTTTCATTTTCTACTTTCTTTTGCAGAGTTTGTAATCTTCATTTACGGAGCAGCATCAACACACCAAGCTCCTAAAATGGAGCAGCAGCAACACGCCCAATTTTTCGAGTTGAATTCTTCTATTCTTGATGCGAAGTTTCTTAATGAGCTTCTAGCAGTAACCATTTCAATTCTACATGTGAGCTACTGCGGTTGTTGTTCTCACGGCGGAGGACTTCGTCTACGACCGCCTTCTTCTATGCTGTTGATGAGAAAAGGTAGCATGTTGCTGTCCGGATTGAAGAACGGCTTCGGGAACTCTGTGATGGTGTTTGAAGTGCCGGTGTTTGGGGGAGTTGATAGAGAAGGTTGCTGCTGCTTCTCTTTTTTTCCTTGGGCCGCCATTGTTAGGCGGTACTAGACCATTGTAGCGTCTTGGAGTCCTCGGGGCTGTCTTCTCCGTTGTTGTCGGTTGATGGGTTTGCAGTGGCTGTTGATGAGGGCAAAGGCGTGGCGACGGCAATGCTTTTCTTTGTTAGTGCCGTTACTGGTACTAGGATCTTTGACGAAGGATTGCAGAGAAGTTGAAGGTGTTGATAGGGTGGCGGTGACGGGTGTTGATCTATTCTTTCATTAACGCGATTTTCTTCGGGTTCATCTAGTTTTATGCAACACGGCATCACTATACCCCTCTCCTTCAAGCCACGTCTTGCGACTTCCTTCAGGTTCTTCTGGTTTTATGCAACACGGCATCACCAAACCGATCTCCTTTAAGCCATGTTCTCCATTGACCTTCGGGTTCTTCTGGTTTTATGAAACACGGCATTACCAAACCCATTTTCTTCAAGCCGTATCCTCCATTGACCTTCGGGTTCTTCTGGTTTTATACGACACAGCATTACCAAACCCATTTCCTTTAAGCCGTATCCTCCATTGATGCGACTTCCTTCGGGTTCTTTTGGTTTTATGCAACATGGCATTACCAAACCCATCTCTTTCAAGCCTTATAATACACATACTTCTTCTGGAGGACCACCATTATACAATACTGCATCATCAAATCCATCTCCTTCATGTTGCGGAGTGCATGGGCTCATTCTAGAAGAGCATCGGACGGCTAGAGAGCGGTAGTGTTGCGGTTTGGTTGCTGCAACTTGGGAGGACGTTGGGGAATGGTAGAGGTTGGAGAAGCAAATTGCTTCTTTTCTTCCTACGAAACCAAGAGAAACCAAACAAAGAAAAATTTAGAAGGATGGATTTGTACCTTTAGATGCTTTGTTGCTTGTAGTTTGCTCTCCTTCTTTGAAAGGCTTGGTTTGGAGTCACCGGTATTACTTCGTTTCTTCTTTCCTCCCTCAATTTCTATCTTAATTTCTGCAGCGTTTCCTCTCTTGTTTCCGTCCGTTACTTGCTGCAGGTGATGCTTATTTATAGGCATCTTAGGAAAGCTCTAGAATTTGTTACGTGGGGGAAGTTGGAGGCCATGACCTCCTGCCACTTTTACTTAACCTCTCCCACTAACTTGTGCAGTTTTTTTTTTCACGCCTGCAGAGAAGGAAGTTTCTGTGTTGCACATTTTCTTCCCCCTTTTGTAGGAAGAAATTCATATTTTATTTTTTTATTTGTTTATTTCTGGATGTTGTTTTGTATGTAAGGCCCATCCTCATCTTTTGGGCTGGATTACATTTTGTTTTTGCCTTGTAGTTTGGCCCCAATTTACATGGACTATTTTTTATATGTCATTTATTTTTATTGTTCAGCAGCCATATGCTGCCAAGAAGAAGAAAAACTGAAGAAGGTTAAGACTAAAGCTGTCAATCTTGTACAACTTGTGAAGGGCAAAGGAAAGATGACTACAAGCCACAAGAATCCCAACTACAAGGGAAATAAACCAAGTTCCACTTTTCATCCTAAGAAAACTTTCAGACCTTCAATGCTTCTGTAAAATTAATGGAACTTCCAATACTGGTCTCAAAATTAGCTAAGTTCAACTTCAAGAAATGTCATCACTGTCAATCCACTAAGAAAGGATTTCCTTGCATTTAAAGCTTGGCTCATAAAAAAAGTTAACAAAATCATTAATGTTTTTGTCACTATCGAGTCAAATATGGTATTTGTTCCTTCCAACTCTTGGTGGTTTGACACTGATGTTCTGTTCATATTACAAACTCTGTTTGCACTGTCATGTTAAAGTTATCTATTGGTTATATTTTAGTTTTAAATAATGTACTCTATGTACCTTCAATGAGAAGGAACTTATTTTCAGTAACTCAATTAGTGGAGGATGGTTTTTCTAATATTGGTTACAAAGACTAGATACAATTTTTCTTTCAGAATCAGTTTCATAACTTGCTTTGTTATGCTTTTTTCAATGGTGAACTATGCCAAATTGAGTGCACCTACTTTCAAGAATGTCTAAATGTTGATCACGCTGCTTCAAAAAGATTGCTTACTAGTGAAAGCTCTTCAATGCTTTGGCATAGAAGGCTCGAGCACATCTCCAAAGATAGGATGATGAGATTAATCAAAGATGGTGTGTTGCCACATCTGGGACTTAATGAAATTGAAAACTGCATTGACTATTATAAGGGTAAAACAACCAATTATGCAAAGAAAACAAGTGCCAAAAGAAGTGATGATCTTTTACAGATCATTCACAAACTGGCATGTTGTCTCGTTAGAGGTGAAACGTATGCTGGTTGACACATCAACATAGTTAAATTTTGGATAGCTGAACGGGACGATAAAATCTGCACTCAAAACAGTGGCATTTATGCCCGGGGGTAAATGAGAATACTTACTTTTTAGGCAAACTTTGAGTGTGGTTCAATTGTTAGACACAAACTGCAAGGAAGTTATATTGTTCAAGTGTCATTGGTATGATAAGAACCTGGACAAACCAAACAATGTCATTGAAGATATGTGCTTGTTCTCCATCAGCACAAACACCTGGTAGTTTGAGGGTGATCCCTACATTCTCGCCAATACAGCGAAACAAGTTTTCTATCTGGATGATCCAAAGCTTAGGGGTGGTTGGAAAGTGGTACAATTTTTATTACATAGAAATATTTGGAACTTGCCGGTGTAGGATGACGATGAGGATAACAACGAGCAACCACATCATTGAACCACTATTCGAGATGGAAGCTGTCCCCGAAATTGAGATAGATGAATTATCTATTGGCCTCAGGAGCCTACCACTAACTTAGTAGAATTCCTTGGTTAAAGAAAGCAGTGATGAGTCAAACAGTGAAAGCGACATTGAAAGGGACAATAAGGAAGCATACGAGTATATCGATAGTGATTGAGGGTTGAGCGATGTAAGGTTACAATGTACATACTACAAGATTTAATTTCACTCTCTTTAAGTAAAAACCTTCATTATACTTATTGTACATAAAAAGATAAGACGTTACACAATGGAACTCAGTTCCATCTGTTAAGAGACCTTGCCCGACAGAGCCTTTGTTGTCAAAGGTCATTAGGGTTTAGGGTATTCGTCAGGCAAGTGTATTGGCATATTTCACATATTCAACTTCATTGGGGATTTTTGGAGTTGGAAAAATTAAGTTCCACAATCCAACTGTCAATATAGTTGGTATATACTACGAGATTCTATATGCCAAAAATAAACATTTTGGCAATGGGTAACTTGATGAATCCCTTCAACGCTTAGAAACTAAATTTCAATATTTAACCCGTTTTATCTCCGAAATACCCGATTTTTTTACAACTACACTTACGGACCTGAGAATAATACAATGAAATGGACCTAATGAAAAAGCAACTGGAAATCGATTTGTATGCAAGTGTTTTCAAGCCTAGTTTTGTGTTTTTGAGTCAGTTTTAAGTAGATTAGTAATCCCTCCTAATCCCCGGCCTAGAACGATCCCTACTTACATCTTTACTACAATTGTCAATAAGAGGGTTTAATTTGAGTGCTAGTTTATAAAACATCAAATTTTTTGCGCCGTTGCCGGGGATTAGCAACTTTGCTAATCCCCCTTGTTTCTTTTTCATATATTTTGTTTTAGTTTCTGACTTTGCTTTGTTTTCTTGTTTTTAGGTACTAGTTTATGACTCGAAGTTCTCAACTGGTTCGTGAGCATATCTTTGATTTTGACTACGATTTTGAACGAACTTTGAAAAGGAAGAGGAATCAGCAAGAGTCTAACCCACCTAACCCTGAACCCGAGCTTGAAGAAGAAGAAGTAGAAGAGGAAGAAGAGGCCACGGCTTAGGAATTAAAGGAAGCACAAGTCATGGCAGTTGAAAATCGAAAAATCAAGGAACTCTCAGCTTCGGGATTGGACAATGCCATGCCCCTATGCATTCAATATCCCACGGCAGCTCAAGACAAAACTGAAGAGTTCGAGTTGAAGTCCAGTTTGCTGCATCACATTCCAAAGTACCATGGGCTGTCCATGGAGGATCCAAACAAGCATTTGAAGGAATTCGAAGTGGTTTGTTCAAGCATGACCCTAGTCAACGTCGATGGAAGCATATTGAAGATGAAAGCTTTTCCATTCTCTCTTTTGGAAAAGGCTAAAGATTGGTTGTATGAATTGGCACCTGGAACCGTCACTTCTTGGGAAAACATGAAGAGAGCATTCTTAGAAAAGTTCTTTCCAACATCAAAAGTCATTCTTTTGAGGAAGATGATTAGTGGCATTCAACAAAATCAAGGAGAATCCTTTCCGGCTTATTATGAGCGTTTCAAGACTCTCGTTGCATCATGTCCTCAACATCAAATGAAAGAAGAGCTTCTCCTTCAATATTTCTACAAAGGACTTCTTCTAATTGAAAGACAAATGCTAGATGCCTTAGTGGGAGGAGCTTTGGTTGACAAAACACCCGTTGTTGCCAAGACCCTAATTGCCAACCGAGCCTTGAATGCACAACAATACAAAGGAGTTGGACAGAGAGACCCCTCGTGGCAGCAACATGTGAATAAGGTAAGTGCAATATCTGAAATTCAATCTCAATTGGCTAATCTCACTTTTCTTGTGTCGCAGGTTGTTGAAAGACCCAAAGTGTAAGAAAACACAATATGTGGCGTGTGCTCTATACAAGGACACCAATCTAAAAAATGCCCTTAATCGATCGATAATGGAGGATGGGAAAGTGCCAATGCCATTGGGTTTCAAGGCCAAAATCAGCCCAAACATGATCCATACGCCAACACTTACAATCCGGGCTGGAGAAATCATCCAAATATGAAGTGGAGGGAGTTTCAACAACCTCAACAACAAGGAGGATTTCGACCACCACCCCCTGGGATGTTTCTAAGGCCATACACACCAACACAACCCCAACCACAATCTGCCCAACCAAAATGAGGTTCGTCCATGGATAATGATCAAATTGTTTAATTTTTAACCACTGTGGCGCAGGGAATGCAAAATCAAGCCAAAAAGGTGGATGAATTGGAGAAGCAAATGGGGCAAATGGCAGAATTCATAGGCCAATTCAGAGAGCAAGGTAGAATGTCTAGTGCAATCGTTGTCAACCCGAAGGGAGGATTTGAATTTGCAAAGGCCATCACATTGAGAAGTGGAAGAGAAGTTGGAACTGACCCAAAACCATCCAAATCAAGCCAAAAGGAGGACGAGAAACTGCAATTCAAGGAGGAGGAACAAGATAAGGCCACGACAAAGATTGAGCAATCCTTGCCGCAGCCCCTTACACCCCCTAATCCGTCCAACACAGGTAAGATAGGTTCAAGTTCTATTAATTCTAACCCTATTCCACCCAATGTACCTTTCCCTCGTAGATTTATGCAATCAAAGAAGGAAGAGAGTGACAAGGACATTCTTGAGACGTTTAGGAAGGTACAAGTTAATATCCCGCTCCTAAATGCAATCAAACAAGTCCCAAAGTATGCTAAATTCTTAAAAGAACTTTGCACAACAAGGAAGAGGATTTCGAACAAGGAGCTGGTAAGCGTAGGTGAGAATGTTTCAGCCGTCTTGCAACGAAAACTGCCCCTAAATGCAAAGATTCCGGTAGTTTTACAATTCCTTGTGTTATTGGCAATACTCGGTTTCAACATGCCATGTTAGACTTAGGTGCATCCATTAAAGTCATGCCCTATTCTATTTATTCATCTATGAATTTAGGAGACTTGAAAATGATGGTGTTATTATCCACTTGGCCGATCATTCTAATGCATATCCAAAAGGAGTTTTTGAAGATGTTTTAGTGCAGGTTAATCACTTAATCTTTCCGGCTGACTTCTATATGCTTGAAATGGAAGATTCGGACCATTCTCCTCCATTGCCAATCCTACTTGGAAGACCATTCATGAAAATAGCCCGCACCAAGATAGATGTGTTCAAACGGACGTTGATAATGGAATTTAATGGCGATGTTATTGATTTCAATATTTCTGAAGCCATGAGGTATCCTAGTGATGATCATTCTTGTTTTTCTATTGATATAATTGATTCATTGGTGCAGCAATACCTTGAAGATTTGAATGAGGATGCCCTTGAAACAACCATTATGAAAGGAATGGGCCTCAAATCTTTAAGGTATTGCTGCATGAAGACATCCTTGCTGTGCACCCTAGTAAAGAAGTAGTTGAGATGGTGGCTGCCTTAGAATCGTTGCCATAACAATATGGTAAGCTTTTAATCCCCATTTCAAGTTCAGTTTCGACTAATAAATTGCTACCCTCAGTAATTCAGGCACCCTCCCTCGAACTTAAACCGTTACCAAGCCATTTGAAGTATGTTTTCTTGGGAGACCAAGAGACTTTGCCTGTCATAGTCTCTTCCTCACTCACGGCACAAGAAGAAGAGAAGTTGGTGAGGGTGTTAAAGGAATACAAAATAACCATTGGATAGACCTTAGCCGACATCAAGGGAATAAGCCCTACCACATGCATGCATCGTATACTTTTGGAAAAGAGGGCTAAACCATCTTGAGAGGCTCAACGCTGACTCAACCCTCCAATGATGGAAGTCGTGAAAAAGGAGATTATCAAGCTACTTGATTGTGGAGTAATCTACCCAATCTCTGATAGTCGTTGGGTTTCACCGGTCCAAGTTGTTCCAAAGAAATCCAGAGTTACTATGGTGAAGAACGAAGAGAATTAGCTTATGCCTACCCGTATCCAAACCGGTTGGAGAGTTTGCATTGATTATAGGAAGCTCAACACCACCACAAGGAAGGATCACTTCCCTTTACCGTTCATTGATCAAATGCTTGAAAGGTTAGCTGGTCATGCATTTTATTGTTTTCTTGATGGTTATTCGGGTTATAATCAGATTGTCATAGCACCGAAAGATCAAGAAAAGACCACTTTCACTTGCCTATTTGGTACTTTTGCTTATCGTTGAATGCCATTCGGTTTATGCAATGCACCAGCCACATTTCAAAGATGCATGGTAAGTATTTTTTTTAGATTATGTTGAAAAGATCATTGAAGTCTTCATGGATGATTTTAGTGTTTTTGGTGATTCGTTTGATGATTGCTTGGCTAATCTCACCTTATTCTTGAAAAGATGCATTGAAACTAACCTTGTTTTAAATTGGGAAAAATGTCATTTTATGGTAAAACAAGGCATAGTTTTGGGTCACATAATCTCTAAAAAAAGGAATTGAGGTTGATAAATCAAAAATAGATCTTGTAAGCTACTTACCCTCTCCCACTTTGATAAGAGAGGTTCGTTCTTTTCTTGGACATGCAAAATTCTATAGACGGTTCATCAAGGACTTTTCGAAGATATCCCAACCTCTTTGCCGTCTCCTTCAAAAGGATGTGCCCTTTGACTTCAACGGAGAATGTGAGAAAGAACCCAAACCAAGGCTTATTCGTTGGATGCTTCTTCTCCAAGAGTTCGATATTCAAATTAGGGACAAGAAAGGGAGTGAAAACGTGGTGGCTGACCACTTGAGCAGTTTGGTGCATGACGAAGAGTCCTTACCCATTTCAGAAACATTTCCAGATGAGCAATTGTTGTCCATTGAGGTAAATGAGCCATGGTATGCATATTTGGTGAATTATTTAGTAGCTAAACAAGTTCTAAGCACCCTAAACAAGCACCAACGTGATAAACTAAAAAAGGATGCATGGTTTTATGTGTGGGATAACCCATACTTGTGGAAATATTGCCTGGATCAAATTCTACATAGGTGTGTGCATGGGTCCGAATTTCATTCAATTTTAACTTTCTGTCACACTTATGCATGTGGGGGTCATTTTGGCACCCCAAGGACATCACTTACGGTTCTTGAATGTGGATTTTATTGGCCTACTTTATTTAAGGATGCTAGAAGTTTTTGCATAACATGTGATTGTTGCCAAAGAACAGGTAACATAGGTTCAAGAGACCAAATGCCGTAAACATGCATTCTCTCTGTCGAAATTTTTGATGTTTGGGGCATTGATTTCATGGGTCATTTTCCTCCCTCACATGGTTTCAATTATATTTTGCTTGCGGTTGATTATATGTTGAAATGGGTGGATGCAAAAGCCACCCATGCTAACGATTCCAAAGTGGCTGCAGATTTTGTTAAAACTCACATCTTTCCAAATTTGGGATGCCTAGAGTGCTCATAAGCGATGGAGGTTCTCTTTTTTGCAATTGAACCATCGAGGCGCTGCTCTAGAAATATAATGTCACGCATAAGGTTTCGACACCTTATCATCCCCAAACAAGTGGCCAAGCTGAGGTTTCGAATAGAGAAATCAAGCAGATTTTGGAGAAGACCATTGGACCAACTCGGAAAGATTGGAGTTTACGCTTAGATGATGCACTATGGGCGTATCGTATGGCTTACAAAACACCCATTGGAATGTCCCCATTTCGGCTTATCTATGGAAAACCGTGCCATCTTCCCGTGGAATTAGAGCACAAGGCGCATTGGGCTATCAAAACATTCAACATGGATATAGATGTGGTTGGAATTCATAGGAAGCTTCAATTGAATAAACTTGAAGAAATTAGGCATGAGGCTTATGAGAATGCTTGCATTTACAAGGCAAAGACAAAGGCATTCCATGACAAGATGATTCGTAGCAAGACATTCTCAATAGGGCATAAAGTTTTAGTTTTCAATTCATGCCTTCGTTTGTTTCCCGGTAAGTTACGTTATAAATGGATTGGCCCGTTTGTTATTACTAATGTCCTTCCTTATGGTGCAATCCAAATCCAAAGCTTCAAGACCGGCTAAGAATTCAAAGTGAACAGGCACCATTTGAAGCCTTACTATGACCTTTTTGAGGAGCATGTGGTGGAGGACATACCCCTCCATGTCGTGGGCTCCAATGAAGGTTAAAGAGAGGTATTGTCCGACTGGAAGACGTTAAAGCAAGCGCTTCTTGGGAGGCAACCCATGCATTCAAATAAAGAAGACCTCGGAACTTCTGGCCCCACAACCAGATTTGTGTTCCTAAACCCTACTCTTTATTGCTTTTACTTTGCCATGATAGTTGTGTTTATTAGTTGTGTTGTTTTGATGGTTTGAGTGTGCATCTTTGTTTGAAACATTGAGGACAATGTTTGGTTTAAGTGTGGGAGGGGGGGGTTAAACAAATGATTTTTCATTAATTTTCGTGGGATTTTATCACCTATCACTTCTAATGTTGTTTTTCACTGTTTTTAAGTGTTTTTTGTGTGTTTTGAAGTGTTTTAATGTGTTTTGAAAGGAAAATACGAAAATTTGAAAAAAGAATTTCCGAAAAAGTTTTGAAAAACCCAAAAAGAGTCGTTTTTGTGTGTTTATTTGTGTCTTAGCGTACCTTCCAACATAATGATGAGGATTTGGTTTTTAATTGCATGACTGTTAAAGAAAATTACAAACATGGGTGGAAGTTTGATATGCTCTTTGGTTAATACTTGGTTGTAGTTGACGTTTACGAATTCACATGTAATCACAGAGGAAAAAAAATCAGTTTTTGTAACATGCTTGAAGGAAGGAACTCAAACTAACGCTACAACCCTGAGAGACTTGAGCCTAAACTTTGTTTGGAGAGTTATTAACCTGTGATTTCTTGTTTTCTAAAGTCGTTGCCTGATCTCATTATTTCTTTGCTTGGTTGCTACTTAGAATGCATTTTCATCATTTTAGTTCCAAATAGTAGAACACATGCCTGTTTCATTCAAAGCTTAAAATTGAGTGCATAACATAAAACAAAATGAAGTTGTTTAGTAGTTACCACCAGAGCCAAATAGCCTTATTCCCTTGCATATGTTTTGTAGGTTTAACCCCTTTGAGCCTTATTTAGCCTATTTTATTTGTTAGCCACATTATCCTTACCTAGCCTAGAATAGGACTACCCATACCCTTGTTCTTAAAGTATAGTGGAGCATGACTTAGAGGGAATTCCTTTTGATCAAACATATTGCAGAAAAACAAGTGTGGGGGAAGGTTATGTCCAACGAAAAAAAGAAAAAAAAAGAAGAAAAAAAAAAGTGAAAAAGGAAAAAAAAAAAAAAAAAAGTTGAGAAAAGAAAGAAAAAGAGTTCTAAATAAGTGAGAATGAACTCACAAGAATTGGTTGTTGAAGAAAGGGTCCAAAAGTAGGAATCTAGCCCCAAGTCTTTTGTGAATCTTCCCTTTATGTTTAAAGTGGATTTTTGCATTCAAAAGTGAATTCTAAGTGTCAATTTTATTACTTTGCTTACTATCGTGTTAAGAACTTTTGATTATCTTTACCTTTCTTTGTTAGCCAGTACCTTAGCCCCATTACAACCCTTAGACTTCAATCTTGATGGTTATGTGTTTCAATATGTGGAGTTTGAAATTGGTATGAGCATATGGAATCCCTGGTTCTTGCTTCTAAGTAGTGGCATTCCGTTCATGAGATCATATATATATATACATGTATTAATAATTCAAGAAATTGCCTTCTTTGTTTAAAACATATGTGAGTACTAGTCTACATGGTTACATCATACTTCACACCAATCATCCAATCCACATAACCATTCATTCACACCCTTGTGCCGCAATTTTGCAAGGAAGGAGAGGATAGCTTGGAGCCGTGCCTGCCATTCAAGATTGTTGGATTGCTGGAACATTTTTAGGTGTAATTCATCTTTTGTTTCCAATGTTTAATTTAAGTTGTCTTTGTTTAATTGTGAACATAAGGAGCTAAACTCGTTTTAGCTATAGGAGATTTCAAAGCCATGAATATATTTGCAATATGAATTGATTACTTCCAGTTGTGATTTTATAAATCGTGAATGCAATTTACTTAATTGTTTGATTCAGAACTTATTCTTGTTTGTTGATTAAGGATGCATACTTAATTTGCATGCATGAATTTGATGCTAGAATATAAGGGAGTTTCACCTAATTATTATGAACTTATATTCATAAGTAGTGGAGGTTGCTAGTCACAATCGTGTTAAGTAAATTCCTGGCTGGAGTATCATGCTGTTCATAGTTATGAATGCCTTGTCAATGCTTATGATTTTCACAAAGCTTAATGATCTTTGATTGTATCTCTATTATGTTGTTCATGTAGGGAACTATTAAAGAATAATTTGGTTGCCGATGCGTTATCCATCCAATTCAATGACTTAAGGAAAATCTGAGGGTTAATTAGTGCTGTTCACAGTTAATCTGGGGCCTTGAGGTTCATGGTTTATTGGAAAAGCAACTGGAAATCGATTTGTATGCAAGTGTGTCATGTGTGGAGACGGACCCTCTAGCTAGCCAATCACCCATAATTTCCCCTAATTTCGAGCCAAACTTGTTTAAGTCTTTAATCTACTTGTCTTTACTTTAAATTCGTCAAAAACCCAATCCCCTTTACTTTGTTGTGTCAAATTAGTTAGAATCTGTCCAAACTTGTGTTTTTAAGTGTTTTGAGTCAAGTTAAAATTAATTTTCTTCCAAATCACCCTTTAGTGTCTAGTTTGAGTCTATTTGATTATTTTGTGCTATTTTGAGTCTCTTTAGTTTGTTTCGAGTTCTTTGAGTCTAGTTAAGTGTTTTCAAGCCTAGTTTTGTGTTTTTGAGTCAGTTTTAAGTAGATTAGCAATCCCTCTTAATCCTCGGCCTAGAACGATCCCTACTTACATCTTTACTACAATTGTCCATAAGAAGGTTTAATTTGAGTGCTAGTTTATAACACATCATACATCAACCAAAAATCATACCACATGGTGGCAGAGCAAAAATAGTTTTAGATCTCAAGGTTCATACACAGGGTTTACTTCGAATAAAGGCACTAGTGTTTGTAGCTTAAGAGCGGAAAGCCTGGTTGCATAAAAAGCAATTGATTTTAGTGTTTGTAGCTCAAGAGACCGTTGATTAAGGAATCACTGAAAGGTTTTTGTATAATCTGAAGATATTGAAATTGACGACGATCACGAGCGTGAAGGCCTCTAGTTCTATTTATAGGCAGTGCAGAAGAAGCAACCTCAATCATCTCGTGTGGTTGAGCAATGATAGATTGGTCATTTGGCACTGGAAGTAACTACAATTCTTGGTTGGTTGCCTAGAACTATCTCTTGAGGCGGTTTGCAATGAAAATGCTATGTGCAAAGGTACCAACAACAAGGTACCAAAACTCACTTGTCAATTCAACATGCAACACATGTCACATTTTTCATACCACATTTGTATCGCTTCTCTAATAGGAGGAGGATCACCAACATATGTGCGTCCCATCTCTATTAGGGATGTGGTATGAAAATGTGATAAGAGTAGCATTTTTATTAAACAACTAAAACGGAGATGACTGATTTGGTTGAGGTCACTCTTTGCAGTGATCACAACTAAACGAAGTTCTTAGACTGCCCCCGCCAATTCAAACAGTCAGCACAATATTTAGGATCAATTGCAATATATATGTATAGGGTGTGTATATATATACACACACACCTATAAACACCCTATATATATATACATTATTTAGTTGTGAAGTTTTTCTCTATTTAAACACCACTTCAAATCTAAGTTCACCCCACCACTTAGGTTTACTTTTTTTTTTGTTTTTTTTTACTTTTAATTGTGTCAAACGACAAAAGAAGAGTTTTATTCAGAACAAACATGTTGGTTTATATTGAATAATACAGAAGAGACAAAAAGATGTTGGGCTATAGCGAAATTCAGAAATTAGTGATTCATGCGAGGCTGCGTTAGGGTGTTTCTGGTGTTGGTCTTCGAGGGTATTTTTAGAAGAAATATGGTGAAATTAGAAAAGGTATAAATTTAAATTTTTAATAGAGTGTAGATAAAAATTGGGGTAAACTTATATGAAATGTGATTATGTGATTGTATTTCTAATGAAAAAAAATTGACTTAAAAAGGATTGAAGTTTTATTAAAACATGTGTTAGATTACATATTTGATTCTAGTCCCTTGCTCTGTATTTAACTCAAATTCAAATTTTGTTTTTGTTTTAATATTTAACATATATTTTTATTCAGTATCGCCCACTAAATATTTTGAATTTATTCATACAAATTTTTATTTATTAACTTTTTTTTAACTTCAATTATATTCTTATAAATGTTGACACATCCCCGATCCCAAAATATCCACATGGACACCTACATCAAGCTATGTTGACCGACAACAACATATAAGTTATCATGCTTGCATATCCACCATTTGTGTCTCCAACAATTATTCCAATAATTACATATCCAATTTGACCTATAGACAAATACACAAGCATACGACCTGAAAGGTGAAAATGCCATAAAGTGATGGTGTTGTGGAAAGTGTTAGTAAATTAAAACCTAAAGTAACTAATACTAGAGTATGCAATGAGCGGGGTTGAACCCTTATCACTGGGTGGATATCATTTATACCGTAAGGAGAAACCTCCTTCATGTCAGCTTTTACCAGAAATCCTCGTCATCACAAGAACTCTACCACTAAAATCCTAGAGGAGCAAAAAATAAGGGTATGTGGGCCTAAAAACAAAGTTTTGAAAAGATGTAAGCCCTCACTGTAAAACAAGTATATAGTTTTTCAGAAATAATAATACTACGTAATATTGTATAGTCCCCAGCAAGTACCATAAGTCGAAGAATACAGGATGCGTATACAACAGTCATCTCACAATATAAGTCCCTGCTCATTAATCTATGTAGCCACACAAGTCCATGGCAAAGGTATTCTGATAATGGAACATGCTGGGTGTAAGCTCTACGTTCTAGTACTACATCATGTGAAGCTAACGCTAAGCACATCACATACGAGTCCAAACAGCTAACCTAAGGACATGCCGACACCTAACTCTGGATAAAAAATGAATGTAAACAGTGTATGTGAACACACACGTGAAGTTGGTCCTTGACCCAGGACAATACAAGTAACTTAGAGACACAGTGCAAACATGTAATAATGAGCAAATAAGATGCAAGAATGTGATGCCACAACTTTATGCTTACAAATAATAATATAAAAAGAAAGTGTGAGAAGTCTATGTGGAAAGCTAAACATGGTTTGTCACATCGAGGTTTGTCACATCGACTTTGCATAAGTTATCGAGGAAAACCATATATATATATATGGGGCCATTGATACTAATCGCATGGTCACACCTAAGTATCGAGGGAGACCCACTCACAGTTACTTGCAGGGTCACTACTACTCAATAGGAAACACGGGGTCATTGATACTAATCGCATGGTCACACCTAAGTAAATATAGGGATCCATTAGTAAAAACTCCATTAAAACATTTGAATTTGGAGAAATGGAGTGCATAAACAAAATCAGTGTGTTGAAATACCTTAGGAGAGTCCAGGGGCGATTTCAAAAAAGTCAATGTTGGTCAACTTTGATGATCAATGGTCAAGGTAACGAAATATTTTGTCGATTGGCAGAACATACCATTAAAACTAACACAAAGTTAACATAATATACTTGAAATATTCTTTCCATATTATGAAGCGGGTCGTGTCGGACAGTCGGATATGGGTTAGATAGGGTGCAGATTTGAATTTGAAATCGGTTCTGAGTTATCGGGTCGAATCGAACTGATCTGGCCACCAGTTTTAAAATGAAGCTGGAAACAAGAAGAATCTGATTTTACAATGTCGAAATCCAAATGGTAGGTGGAGGTGGCTGATGTGGATGCAAATTTCTTCATTCTTGTTCTTGGACAAAAATGCACTTGTAAAAACATTTAACACATTAGGTCAATGCCAAGAGCCTCACACGCCCACAATGAATGGGGTGGTGATTTGGCCGAAGAACCTCCGATGCCAAAGTTCAAATTTTGAGGGAAAGTGTTTGGAGAATTTAGAGAATTTTGCAAGAGGATTCAACTTAGGTTTTTGGAGAAATAGAGTGGTATTTATAAGGGTGTGGCCTACCCCCTTTGGAGAGGTGGGAACCGGCCATATTATCTTGCAATCAATTAGGAAATTATTAGAAAATCAATTAATTAATTTAGGTAATTATTCCTATTTTGAATGAATATTTGGAGGTTACCTTCTGGGGAGGATTTGATGAGGTTGGATGAAATATGTTTTGAATAAATACCTATTTTGATCACTTTTGACCTTGATTGAGTGATGATTGTTCGTTGCTCACGCGTAGATGCTTCGGTATGCCTCGAGGGTAATTTTGTCTTTCTACCCTAGAATCCACGTGTTGTCTCCATATTTTTCTTGATTATTTTTGGCTCCACAAATGCCCCCCTCAACTGTTGGGCTACTCATAGGAAAGGGCAGCAGGTGTAGAGATCTTCTTACTTTGTGAAACATAGGATTGTTTCCTATTTTGATGTAGATTCCCTCTTTAATTGGAAATTGGATCCTTTTAAAAAAAGGAAATAATTTTTTTGCAAAGTCTATTTAAGTCCACTTTAAGTGGATTATTAAATCAACATTGGAGAGTGATTTATTTTCCCACAAGAAAGAGAAAGCTTAGAGGATAGTTGTTCCCCCTCCTTCAGCAATCTTCTACATCTTGCCCAATGTAAAGGATCATCTTTCGTTGCTTGCTTCGTCTTCACGCCGCTTCAAGGTAAGAAAAATTAATTTTTCCCTATCTTCGTAATTTTTGGGAGCCTCGGGATCACAACATTGTTGCCGTGGGTGACAAGGTGGCACGACGGTAGCTTGGCTCAGCTTAGGCCGAAGGCTGGCACGGGCCTTAGGTCGGCTTGGGTTCGGGCACTGGGGAGCCATGGTCTGGGCTGTTGTGCCTGGGCCTGTGCTTGGACAGCTAGGCTTGGGCTCATGCGAGAAAGGTGAGAGGAAGAGCAGAGGCGCTAGCTCCCTTTTGGTTGGATTGGGCAGTGAGGCTTGATGCCTTTTTTTTTTTTTTTTTTTACATGCTGGCCTCAGGCCCGTGCATGAAAGGAAAGAGGGAGAGTAGCAGGTCGCTGGGTGATAGGCATTTTTACCACCTATAAAAGTAGGGATAAAAACACTTTAAATACTTGCAAGAGTACAAGGTAATTGTAGTATAGTCGACTCTAGGAAGGTCGTTGTGAACACGGAAAATTCCTGAAACGAAAGAGACAAGAACAACGTGCACAAACAAATATTTGTATTTGATGATTTTGGGTTACAATCTCTCTCAAATTTGGTCCTCTGATTCGATCTCCGTAAGGTGTGTATTTGTGGATGTTTCGTTGATCCAAGGGTCGTCGGGGCTTGATCTTGGATGAACTGTTGGAAGTTTCTTCAAAGGGCCGTGGGCTTGATCTTTGAAGGTGGATTTGAGCGGATCTTCGAGGAGCCGTTGGGGCTTGATCTTGAGGATGAATGTTTCTTCAAGGGCCGTTTGAGGCTTGATCTTGAATAACGGTGATGAGCTGATCTTCAAGGGCTTTTGGGCTTGATCTTGAAGAAACAGTGATGAACAGATCTTCAAGGGCTTTTGGGCTTAATCTTGAAGAACGATTGGATGTGTGTGGATTTGTCGACGTTGTTGATCCAAAGGGTCGTTGGGGCTTGATCTTGGATGAACGGATGATGAACGATGATGCTTTCTTCAAGGGCCGTCGGGGCTTGATCTTGAAAGAACGATGAATGAAGAATGAAGAAGGCTTTCTTGATTCTTCGGGAACCTGGATGCTTGAGAGCTTCGGAGTTTCAGAGCTTCAGAGCTTCAAGGTGTAATATGAATTGGTCCCTTAAATGAATGAAATGGGCTTGTATTTATAGAATTTTCCAATGCCTAATTTTGAATATAATATTCCAGATGAAATAAGTCGTTTCTGCCAGGTGTTGACACGTGTCCTATTTGATGACTTTTCCAACTCATTTCAATTTTCGTTGAGTCACACGCTACGTGCAAAATTTATGTAATACATGAGCGTTGACACTTTGATTTATCGGTCAACATTTGTTTACGGAATTTCGATGTCTACAAATGCCCCCACTTCAAGGCACGTCGTATACATGTGCTTGTCACGTGTAGGAGATGCGTTTTGAAGTCCCTTACTGTAGATGTCGATCCAAGGGCCGTCGAAGCTTGATCTTGAAGGTTGAAATTGGACCACAAGGAGCTTCATGTGGCAGATGATCTTTGGCTTTGGTAGTGGGTGAATCGACACGTATTTTGTTGCGCTTGTTGACTTTCCACAGCTTTGATCTTGAACTAGGTTTTGAAGGATTTTCTGGATTCCTCCAATTGTTGATTTTCCACAGCTTATTCTTGAACTAGGTTTTGATTCAAGGGTGGTAGACACTTAATCTTGAATCGGACTTGTGATTTCTTCCAGGGCCATCGAGGCTTGATCTTGAAGGTGGCTGGCAGCTTCTTCAAGGGCCGTTGAGGCTTGATTCTTGAAGGCTGACTCGAACACATGGCAAGCAGGCCCGAGGTGAAGGTGACGACTTGTTGCTTTGTTCAATCTTTCTAATTCACACCTGAGCAGTTTGGTCAACGGTATGATCTTCAAGATTGATGGGCTCTTCTTCCAGTTGGTGACTTGGTCTTTAAGGATTTGATTCAAGGGTGGTGAATCGGCACGTGCAGCCCACAACGCCTAGTAAGTCGACCCAAGAATTTGAGGGTCAAAACGAGTTCACCGTCCTCAAGCAGATGCGGCATTTTCTCGAGTTCTTCATCTCAGACTCTTTCTGCTGAGTTGACTGTGCATGCTACATTCTTCTCTGCTTGTTTCTTCAGGCAGATGTGGCAGCTTCTCGAGTTCCTCAGTTCGGACTCCTTTTGCTGAGTTGACCGTGCAAACCGCATTCTTCTCTGCTTGTTCCTTCTGCACCTTGTCTCCACATGCTGCAAGGTATCATTTTCACTTGCCTTATCTGTCCTCCAAGCAGATGTGGCAGCTTCTTTGAAAGTACAGCAGCAGTGGAAGGCGAGTACTCGAGAGCAGTGCTAGGTAGGCAATCAGGGAAGGGTTCTAGGCAGTCGGTTCCGTACCCGAGTTTGAGTGGAAGTTCCGGCATATTGTTTTCTTTATCCTTATCTTTGTAGGTAGGAACAAGGACAAAGGAAAGGACAGGGAGAGTGCATGATATGAGATACTCTTGCTTTCTACCCTGGTGATATGAGATACTTTTGCTTTGGAGTCATTGGCTTGCAGAGGTACCCCAAGGAATAAGGAACACTGAATGACTCGAGAGGTTTCGTTGGGAAAACATTTTTTGAGATGAAGAAAGGCTCTGTATGTCTGCCTTGCGATGGAAGGCGAGGGTAGACAATTATAGGAAGTTATTTGATACCTGTAGAGGTACTATTCTTTCACTCGTGTCGGCAACCGATGCGTGATTGATCTATACGGCTTCACGTGCTTGTTTCTTTATCAGAAATTTTCGACAAATTGTCCGTAATTTTCGCCAAGCTGAGTGTGCATGTGACAGGTGTTGACGCGGCTGAAAAAGACTGGCGCCTCTTCGATAACTGGGATCGGCGCTTCGACAAATTACCCGTGATTTCCGCAGAGCTGAGTTTGCATGTGATGGGTGCTGACGTGGCTGAAAAAGACTGGCGCCTCTTTGATATCTGGGATCGGCGCTTTGACAAATTGCCCGTGATTTTCGCAAAGCTGAGTTTGCGTGTGACGGGTGCCGAAGCGTCTGGAAAAGCAAGATGCTTCTCCGATTTCTGAGCTTGCCTCTTCGATTTTTGAAGGGCCTCTTCGAATTCTGAGCTCGCCTATTCGATCTCTGAAATCCTGTCGAGTGCTGATTTTTTATAGAGGCACGCTGTTCGTTTCAAAGCACACTTGAATTTTACTTGTGAAAACCCCCTTCTTGCACTTCTAAGATCTTGATTCGTCCGACCTCTTCTTTCTTCAACACTTTGAAAATGTCAGGACCCTCCGATCGTCGTTTTGACTTGAATCTTGGTGAAGAGGCAGTCCCGCCTTCTCCAGACAACATATGGCGCCCATAATTCATATCCCCTACTGGTCCTCTTACCGTTGGGGATTCGGTGATGAAGAATGATATGACCGCTGCGGTGGTGGCCCGGAATCTTGTCACTCCCAAAGATAATAGACTACTTTCCAGGTGGTCTGATGAGTTGGCTGTTAAGGAGTCTCTGGCTCTTAGTGTGCAGTGTGCGGGTTCCGTGTCCAACATGGCCCAACGCCTATTTGCTCGAACCCGTCAAGTTGAATCGTTGGCGGCTGAAGTGATGAGTCTCAAACAAGAGATTAGAGGGCTTAAGCATGAGAATAAACAGTTGCACAAGCTCGCACACAACTATGCCACAAACATGAAGAGGAAAATTGACCAGATGCAGGAATCTGATGGTCAGATTTTACTTGATCATTGGCGGTTTGTGGGCTTGTTCCAACAACATTTGCCTTCGTCTTCTGGGGCTGTACCGCGTAGTGAAGCTCCGAATGATCAACCTCCGATACCTCCTCTTTCTGTGGCCCCGCCGACCGCTGAGGCTCCGCCTGAGCAACCTTTGTGAAGGCTCTCTTTCTCTCTCGTTTGTTTATCTTGATTTATGTATATGTACATATTTGTAATTTATTGGAGACATTAATGAATGAGCTTTATTTCACTTAGTGTCTATATGATCTTTTTTTTTTCTTTTATTTATTTATTTATTTATTTATTATTTATTTATTTATTATTATTATTATTATTATTATTTTTTATTATTATTTTTTATTTATTATTAGCTAAAGCTGTATGTCCTTTTTCTCTCCCCAAATATGCTGCTTTGCAGTGTCAGGCAAATATGGGCATTAAAGCTTTTCTCAGCTTTAACAAAAGCTTTTTTTTTTTTCTTCTTTTGCTGCTGTATGTGTTATAATCATTCACGGCAAACATGGGCGTTACAGCTTTTCCCGGCTTTAACAAAACACGGCAAACATGGGCGTTAAGGCTTTTCCCAGCTTTAACAAATGCAGTTGTGTATAAGTAAGCTTTCCTGCAAGGCTTTCAGACACGTATCCGATCCTCTCCATCTGCTTGAAAGTTTTAACCTATCAAGTGTAGTTTCATTTGCACCAAAGCTTGCTGCTCCATGTTTTGTCAGCTTCTTTGGACACCATAACTGCACAGCCACTTTGCCTTCTTGCTGCTTTGCACAGCCATCCGCATTGCCTTTGTCATCCTTGCTGGTTGCCGCACCTGGGCTCGCAGCGATCTCTCTTTCGAGTTACAGGCCGGTGAGGGAGAGGTCCAGGCTCTTTTTAAGGTGAGGGTCATTCTTGGATCGTGCATGCTTTTATATATATGTATACGTATGTGGAACGTGATTGTCTACCACTGCGCTGATACATATATATATATACATATTTTATTTGCTTGTTTGTTCCGTTAGCTGCATGCATATATATATATATATACATATATATGCCAAATTTGTGAATGTCGGCCCTCTGGAAAAGATGATCCAACGCAACCCGAGCATCTTTTATGATCCCACGCTGTAACCTCGATATGAAAGCTTACTCATATGCTGCAAAGTTCCCTAGGAGGAGATTGCAAAACCTTGATGTTTGTCTAAATCAGCCCGAGTGCCTCAGATCTTGGAGAGACACTGTGTTCGCTCAACTTTGCCAGCCGGGTGCGGGGAATAGAGAGTGGCCCTGCTCGTAAACAGGCAGACCTCAGTGAGCTTGAGAACCAGTTGGCTGAGGAAAGGAAGACCAGATTGAAGCAGGAGACTAGAGCTTTTGCAGGTGTTTCTCATCAGTCTTCAGCATCATCATTACGGGAACAAGGAGCCCAGAAAACTGTTGTAGAGAAGAAACCACCTTTGGCTCCTCCAAGAGCGAGGCTACCTCTGCGAAGACTTTCCAACTTCATGCCCCCTACCATCATCTGCTTTACCGAGAAGAATCTCCATTGCTGTCAGTCCTCCAACAGCAACAACGCAACAGGTTCTTCAGCCTAAGAGACGCGTCTCCATTGCCACCTATCGCCCTGAGCCAATCTCTCACATGATAACACCTCCTCCACACCTCTGCTTCTCTGTCCAACAGTGACAGACCATCGTTCGCAAGGGATCCACGAAGGGCACGGTACTCAGGCTTGTTCTCCCCAAAGCCTGAATTGAAGTTGGAAGCAGAGACAACACCAATCACAATGAGGAGAAGCAGCAAGTCGGCGAAGCCCCCAAAGCCATTTGTAACGACACGGTCAGTGGCGGCGGCTGAGGCTGGAACATCATCATCGAAAGACGACATCACGGGAGCGTCCACCGAGGAGGAGAGAAACAAACTTGTGTTCTTCAGTTTTTTCCTTAATGATATTTCCAAGCTTAGAATCGGAAACAGTCAGCGTCTCACCACTGCAGTGCGCTTTCAAAAATTTGCGCAGACCTTTGCTGGGTTTACTGTCAATCAGCAAGGTTGCCGCTTCCAAAGCTTCTGACGTATTCTCAAACTTGGAGAAAGCTTTCAGCTTCGCAACCTGTCTAGCTTTATCTGCACTTGAAAAATCCTTCCATAAGTCCTCGACTTTGGAGAGCTTCCCTTCATCCAACACTTTGAATAGGGCGAAACCCGCCGGAGTTTCCAACAGCACGAGCACTTTTTTCCGACTCCTCAAAACACACCTTTTCCTGTGTTGAGCTGCGTCGGAGAGAGGAAGGAGGGACGACTGTGGTTGTGAAGCGGCTGACTCGGCATGGTGGTTACGAAGAGAGAGTTCGAGATGACAACGGAAGTTGGGAACAGGAACCAAGCGTGCATGCATATATATATTTTATTTGCCTGTTTGTCTTGTCCTCCGCATGCATATATATATATATATATATATATATATATGCATTTGATCTTTTGGTGGCGTCCTCTGCATGCATATATATATATATATATGTATATATATATATATGTATATATATATATATGTATATATATATTTGTGTGTTTGTCCCATCACTCTGCGCGCATATATACATATATATTTGTTTGCTTGTCCTGCTGCATGCATATATATATATGTATTTGTTTCTTTGTCCCGCCATCTGCATGCATATATATATATATTTGTTTGTCCCAGTCTGCACGTATATAAAATTTCTCATAGTGTGCGCACCTTCACTGATGGATTTCTTTGTCGTAATGCTAGGGATCTTTAATTACGAAGCTTTCAGAGGCGTGGTATTTGGAGTGAGCAGGGCGTGAGCATATTTGTGCCTTCTGCTGCATAGGGTTTACGCAAGGGACTGCAACGGGGTTTCGTTGTGCAGTGCCTTTTGCTGCCGCTTGGAAGGACTGTCTCGTAACTACCCGCTTTGCCGAGCTGCTGCTGATTTATTTTGTTTTTCGAGGTCATGTTATTTTTTAAGTGCTTTAAGGGCAGCACCCTTACCATTCTTGCGCAGGCAGATGACTCGCAAGACAGAGGAACGACGTTGAAGCTTTACGAGCCACTGACTGGTCCTAAAGCGCTTACTCTTCCCGTGAAAGATAACTCCATGCATATTAAGTCGTGGTCTTCCGAAGTATCTTGGGATGTGGTAGATTCTGTCCAAACAGATACGAAGAAGAAGGCGCGCATCTCGAAGATTCTTATCTTGAATCCGTCGCACCATGCTGGTGACAATCATTCGGCCTCATTTAAGCTTCTTGGTGATCACATCCGCATCGGAGCTATGGCTTGGAATGGTACCCTGTCTACTGCTGGAGAGGCCGTTTTTGATGAGTTTTATTGGGAGTGGCTCGAAGATGTCTTAAGCCGATCTAAGGATGTGCTTACTAAGGTGGGCCTTTACCACGCCGTGTATGCGTCTTTGTTTAGTTACGATCGCCATCCTTCCGTTATTCGTGCGTTCTTAGAGTGTTGTTGTTCGGCCACCAACACACTTCACACAGCGCAAGGGGAGATGTCAATTTCATTTTGGGATCTTCACATGATAGGAGGTTTGCCGATCCAAGGCAAGTTTTACGACGAGGTCGTTCCCAGCGCAGAAGACCTTTCTCTTTGCAATAACCGAGGATTGCCTGCAAGTTGCCGCTATTTGTTTTGGGCGTATCACAGGAGTTTTCTAGGATGCTCGAGGTAAATCAGGCGTCAGGATTTCCTCATGGATCCAATTCTGGTACTGGGAGGCCATGAGGTATAAGAAGCCTTTGAAGAAAGTTGGTCGTAACAAGACCACTAGGCCAAAGGGCAACTCAAACCCGTCCGGTGTTATTGGCGCAACCAGGTGTCGCTCTTCTGACGAGTTGAAAGCATTTGAGGATCTTAGCATAGCACCAGAGCATGTGGAGGAGTCTTACCTGGCTGCTTTCTTAGTTTGTTAGCTTTGTAAATTTGTTTTCCCCGCAGGCGACGTTAACTTAGTTCGTCCTGGAGTTTTCAAAGTTGCTAGCAAGATGGCTACATGTGAGTCTTTTAGCCTCGCTATTCCGGTCTTAGCCAACATTTACAATGGCTTGAGCATGGTTTCTGACTCGGCAAGCACTGAAGATCGTGTTGCGGTGCTTCCTTACCACTATGTGTATGGTTGGTTGGGTGAATATTTTGGCACTCATTTTTCTTTGTCGACTCTGGATAAGTCAAGGCCTTCTTCATCGACCGGAGCCAAGCTAGGGCCTTTGATGACGAAGTATTCCGGTGTGCTCTCCGCGAAGACTTTTGACGATTTGCAAGCGCGAGCGCTATTTAAAAGTTGTGAAGTTTTAAGGATGGACCCCTTAGCGAGAGTTGGCTCGGTGCGGCGAGGCATCGTAGACAATTCGCATCTCCGCTTCTTAGACTTGTCTTATCTTATAAGTCTTCGCTCGGGGTTTGTTTCTTTGCGGCAAGAAGACCGATGCATTGTCCAATCATATAGTCCCCACCGTTTCAGCAGGCAATTTGGTTTTGTCCAAAACGTGCCAGGCAAGTTGAAGGAAGAGACCCAATCGGCGTCCCCACAAGCCGTGTACATGCATTGGGAGTCTTGTACCCGTTCATGCACAAATGCTGTTATCACGCTACCGGCCAAGGATGAGTTCAGGAGTAATCCAGTGACCCGTGTTTACGCACGTTGGTGGTCAAAGACACATTATAAGAACTCGGGGACGGCGAGTGGCACTAATTCTTCTCACTTAAGCGAGGATATGTTGAGAGAGGGTTGTCCTGTAGTTTCTATGCGACTGGTACCTCTTGATTGCGCGAGTGCGGCTCCCTTACAAGATAAACATGTAGCTTTAACTCCTCAACATCCGTGCTTGTCTCCTCGACATCCGGATGGTTCTGAAGAGGCAGGGGATGATGGTGACTCGCACGAAGATGGATTCATTTTGCAGCAGCGTCAACAAGTTTCAAACAAGCGACCACTTGAGGATGCTCAGGCTGATAGTGATGTCAATTTTCGTCACAAGAAGAAAGAAGTGTTTAGAACTCCTCAATTCGATGACCGTGCGCCATTTGAGAGAGATGTATGTACTTTATTTTCTCTCATGATTTCTTCTGCTTTTGTCGTTTTGGCTTTTATTTCTAACATCTTTCTTTGTCTTCTTTAGGTTGGGCCTTCCCGTCATTTTGATTTGGCAACTCCAGATGTTTATTCCTATACGGCGATGCTATTTGCAGGCGACCTACCTACAGACGGGGATATCGGGGCTCCGCCTGGTGCAGAGCTTGTTCCAAATTCGCTGAACTTCCCGAGTTTGCCACGTGTAGGTGGAGGTATGCAAGAACCCGTCATGCGTTCAACACCTTTGCCAGCTAGCTCTGAGATCTCCTTGAGAGGACCGAATCTTAGCGGTACTGAGTGACTCATCCATCGCATAAGTCTTGGTGCGGCAATGGAGATCAAGGGCCATATTAAGGCGAGGATTTCTAAGTGTCCACTGGAAGACCTCCCGTTGCTTAATGAGGATTTGTCGAAGTTTGTTTCGGTGATTGACAATCTTAACGTTGATTCCTCCTCCTTGAAGATCAAGATTATCGAACTTATGGCCGCCTCGACTGAATATTCTTCCTTGCGTGCTATTTCCTTGGAGAAGTTGAGTCCAGATGTTAGAGCTCATCAGCTAACAATGATAGACTCATCACTGGCTCAAGTCCAGTCATTTCAGCAAACTGTTTCAGGAGATTATCAAGTCACGGAGGCTTCGTTAACTTCTGTCCAAGGGTGTCTAGATGCATTGGCGCGAGAGCGAGAGCAGTTGGTAGTCGAGGTATCACAACTTGAAAGTGTCCTCGCAGAGCAGGGAACTGCGCTTTCTCAGTACCAAGAAGAGATTTCGCGCCTAGAACGAGAGAAAGGCACGACTATGGAGTTACCTATCTTGTCCCCCACCTAGGTAGAGACTTTGAAGACTTTGGAAGGCTCGCTTGGAGATCGCCTTCGTAGTTTTAGGGACATAGTTTTCAAGTAATATTTCTTGTAATAAGCCCTTGGAGCCAACTCCTTCTTTCAAAGAAATAAAGCATTTATGTTCTTGAATTTGCTCTTCGATCCTCAAAGTGTTTATTTATTATTATTATTATTTCTTTTAGATGGTGTGACTGTACTTGAAGTTTTGACACTTCGAGTTGCCTACGTACCCTTTGTTGAGGAGGGATCAAGTCATAACGTAGTTCAAAATACATTTTTTTTTTTTTGGGTGCCGTACGCAGTTTATGCTCTTGCGGGCTAGGAGCTTTAGTTCATGCAGTTTAGGCTCGTGCGAATAAAGAGCGGGAATTTGTTGCCTTTCAGGGGTAGTAGCGCTTCAAGAATCTACCGTTGATAGGGCCGATCTTCAAGCCGTCTTCCGCCATGATTAAGTAGGCGCCATTGGTGTAGACTTCTTGTACTACGTATGGTCCATCCCATTTTGACGTGAACTTGCTATTTGTCTTGTGAGTTGTGATGATAGGCCTACGCAATGAAAGGACGAGATCTCCCATTTGAAAAGACCGAGGGAGAACTTTCTTGTTGAAGGCTTTAGAAAGTCGCGCTTGATAACACTCCAGGTGTTGCTGGGCTTCGAGTCTTTTCTCATCCAGTGCCTCCAGTTCTTGAAGACGTAGCTTTGCATTCTCTTCGTTAGTCAAGCCTTCTTGTATGGCCATCCTTAGCGAGGGGATTTGACTTTCGAGTGGTAGAACAGCTTCTACGCCATATACAAGAGAATAAGGTGTGGCTTGGGTAGGCGTTCTATATGTTGTCCTGTATGCCCATAGGGCTTCGCCTATTTTTTCATGCCAGTCTTTCTTTGTTCTACCGATTACCTTCTTCAGGAGGTTGCACAATGTCTTGTTGAATGCTTCGGCAAGACCGTTGGCTGGAGCATGATACATGGAGGATTTGCGCTGCTTGAAGTTGTACTTCTCGCAGAGCTCGTCCATGAGTCGGTTTGAGAACTGCTTTCCGTTGTTGGTGACAATGTAGCGAGGCACCCCATATCGATGGATGATATGTCCCTTGATGAAACGGACGACAGTTTCCTTCTTGACTTCCTTCAGGGGTATGGCCTCAGCCTACTTAGAGAAGTAATCCGTTGCAGCCAGGATGTAAGCTTCCCCTATAGATGAGTTTGGCGCAATTGGTCCTACGACATCCAATCCCCATGCATCGAACGGCCATGAAGCAGCTATGGGGTGTAATGGTTCAGGCAGTTGATGTATGAAGTTGGCGTGAAATTGGCAGGCTTGGCACCTTTTGGCATATTCTAGGCAGTCATTTACCATGCTTGGCCAGTAATAACCCATTCTTTTGAGCTGGAAATGAAGCTTTGGTCAGGACTGGTGCACTCCACATATTCCTGAGTGTGCTTCTTCCATGGCTTGATTGGCTTCTTCCTCGCCTAGGCATCTCAGAAGTACCCCTTCAAAAGATCGCCGGTAGAGTGTCCCTTTGTAATAGAGGAAACGATGTGCTCGTCGACGTACTTCAGGGCGGTGTTTTGGATCGTCTGGAAGCATTCCATGCTCCAAGTAGTTGATCAGAGGCTGTCTCCATTCTTCAACGTTGACCGGAAGTATCGAAATAACGTTTGTATTACTTAGTACTATTTCAGTGACAAGCGGGATTACCCATCTTTGGCAGACTGGCACGTTTGTAGCTTCGTCTTCTCCTAACGTCATGCTCGAGGCTAGGTTGGCGAGAGCGTCTGCCATTTGATTCTCTTTTCTTGGCACGTGTTCCAGTGTTACGGCCTCAAACCTTTGTAGCAACTGCGTTGCCAGCCGGAAGTATGGGACGAGGTCATCTTTCCTCACCTCGTATTCAATCAAGAGTTGATTGATTATGAGCTTGGAGTCGCCGTATATCTCAAGGGCTGCGATTTCCATGTTGATTGCCATTTGGAGCCCAAGGATCAGTGCTTGGTACTCAGCGACGTTGTTGGAGCATAATTCGCTTAGCCGGAATGAATAAGGTAGTACTTGCCTTTGTGGCGACATGAATACTACTCCTGCCCCCGCTCCGTCTGCTCGTGCAGATCCGTCGAAGAACATCGTCCACGTCAGGAATATGTCGATGCAGAACACCTCTTCGTCGGGCAAGTCGTCTGAGATTTTCCAATCGGCTGGGATTGGATGGTCGGCAAGGAAGTCTGCTAGCGCTTGTCCTTTAACGGCTTTAGCTGGGACATAGATGATCTCGTATTGATTGAGAAGCAATGCCCATTTAGCTAGTCGTCCTGTCAAAACTGGCTTGGACATGACGTATTTGACCGGGTCTGTTTTAGCAACCAAGTGGATGGTGTAAGCATGCATGTAATGTCTGAGCTTCTGGATGGCAAACATCAAGGCCAGGCACATTTTTTCGATTGGGGAGTAGTTCAACTCAGCGCCGGTGAGTGTTCGACTGAGGTAGTAGAGTGCTCCTTCTTTCTGGGACTCGTTTTCCTGTGCCAAGAGTGCTCCAACTGAACTTTCCTGAGCAGCAATGTACAATATGAGCGGTTTCCCTAGCACAGGTGCCCCCAGGACAGGTGGACTTGATAAATATTTCTTTATGCTTTCAAAAGCATTGTTGCATGCTTTGTCCCATACGAACGGAACATCTTTCTTCATGAGTCGACTGAACGGTTGACAACGCCCTGCAAGGTTGGAGATGAAGCGTCTGATGAAGGCTAGCCGTCCTTGTAGACTTTTCAACTCGTGCAAGTTTCTTGGCTCGGGCATGCTTTGAATGGCTTTGATCTTTGATTGGTCCACTTCAATGCCACGATGCTTGACAATGAAGCCAAGGAACTTTCCAGACGTGACGCCAAATGCACATTTTAACGGGTTCATCTTGAGGTTGTATTTTCGCAACCTTTCGAACACTACTCGCAAATCCTTCAAGTGATTTGATCTTTTCTTTGTCTTGACCACCACATCGTCTACATAACATTCTACATTCTTGTGTAGCATGTCATTGAAGATCTTCTGCATTACGCGTTGATATGTAGCTCCAGCATTCTTCAGACCAAAGGGCATCACCTTGTAGCAGTAGATACCTTTTGGAGTGCGGAAGGCTGTTAGTTCCTCATCTTCAAGAGCCATACGAATTTGATTGTATCCAGAAGAGCCGTCCATGAATGATAGTGCCTCATGGCCAGTGGTTGCATCCACCATGATTTCAATGATTGGCAAGGGGAAGTCATCCTTTGGGCAAGCATTATTGAGGTCTCGGAAGTCCACGCAAACACGTATCTGTCCGGATTTCTTAAGGACTATGACGATTTGGAGATCCACTTGGGGTATTGCACCTCTCGAATGAAGCCTGCTTCGATCAACTTGTCAATCTCGGCCTCGATTTATGGGATGAGCTCGGATCGATAGCGTTTTTGAGTTTGCTTTATTGGTCGCGTTCCAAGCTTGACTGCAAGATGATGCACAACAATGATAGGGTCGAGGCCGGGCATTTCCTTGTAGGTCCAAGCAAAGACGTCCTTGAACTCTAATAGCAGCTGGTAATACTTCTCTATCTCGTTTGCACTTAGTAATGCACTCACGAAGATAGGCTTCGGTTCCTCACTTGTGCCTAAGTTGAGTTCTATGAGATCGTCAACTGTGGCTTGCCCCCCATCTTCGAGTTGTGACGGTGCTGCAATGACATCTTCCTCGAGGCTTTGATCTTCTTCACCTTCTTGGATTGTGATGTGGAAGACGTCTTGGGCTTCTTCTTCGGTGTTAACCTCTCGAGCTAGTTGGCATGAAGATTGTCCAGTGTGAATGATGGTGCGCCTTTTCACTTTCAGTGATCCAACTATGTTAACCTCCAAAATTGCTTGGCGCTTCATTCTTGAAGGAATGGAACTTCGAACGTCATCCTTTTCTGCCAGCCGATCGATCTCTTCTACTTCTGGTGTCGTCTTTCTCCTTTTGGAAGGCTCTTTGGCTTCTCCAAGTCTTTCCATAACTGACTGTCGTGGAGGAAAGCTAGTCGTATTGCTTTGCCTTTTAGGTTTTGATAACCTTTTGAAAACAGAGCCTCGAGATACTGACGTGTTAAGCCTTTTGAAGACGAAAGTTTTGTTTTGACCGCCAATGAGTTTAGGTGCCGAAACTCTGGGCTTTGAACAATTCATTCTATCGAATACTGATGTCCGGGGGGCAGGTTGAGGCTCCTCTTTATCTTGTATAATGCTTACGCTGATGTGTTGAGCGCTAGCATTTTTTACCTTACTGGAGATCTTCACCGGTGCATTTGGTGTGAAGCTAAGTCCAGCTTTGTTGTTGCTAACCCCGTAACCATGTTTCTCCAACTTCTTCTGAGTTTTAGTGAGATCACGTTCGTTGTCTTTGACGGTGTTCAAATCATTCTTTCCCAAATTTGCAGAGGAGGTGAAGTTATACCCAGCTTTCGCCATAAGTTTGTAGGCGTTTGGATCAAAACCTTCTTCGATCCTTTTGGTTGGGAGAAAGCTTGGTTCTATCCCCTTTGGCAGGCCTTTTATGAAGCCCTGTGATGGTTTTGCAACCTTAGTGTCGCCTAGCTGGGTCAGAGGCAAAACTGCATTAATTTTGAGCAATTTTACATTATCTATGTGCCGCTGTGCATCGGCTTTGCTCGCTGCAGTTTCGAACGGGGATTGACCATTCTTTCTTCTCGACGTCGGGATGTATCGGAAGACGGGTACGCTTGGTCCATTTGAGGTCCTCCAACTTCCTCTGGTTGTTGCAGGTTTAGAAAGCTCATCGTCGTTTTTGCTTGAAGATGGCATAGCTTCTTCTTCTTGCTTCTTCGGCATAGCCTGCCACTCCTGTTTTTTAGGTGCTGCTTTGCTCATGGATTTAATCTCTTTTGGAAGAGTTTCGGGCACCGTGTCTTCATTCATGTAGAACTTGGCGTCTGCGAAATGTGATTCAGCTTCGGTGAATGGCTTGGTGTCGCCATAGATCACCTTCACTCGTTCTTGGTAAAATTTTAAACATTGGTGAAGGGTGGACGGTACCACTCCGTTCGCATGGATCCAAGGCCTTCCTAAGAGCAGACCGTAGGAAGTTCTTGCATCAATCACGTGGAACATCACGCTTGACTTGAGTTCACCAATGGTCATCTCCACTCGGATCATGCCCATCGCTCTTTGTCCTCCTTGGTTAAAACCTTCGATTTGTAGACGGCTTAGGGATAGTTCATCCACCTTGATGCCAATTGCGGACATTGTTGACTTTGGCATGATATTTATGGCTGACCCGCCGTCCACAAGCATGCGGCTGACTTTGTGCTCCCTTACGTACCCAGAGACGAAGAGAGGTCTGTTGTGAGGCTTGGATCCTAGCAACAAGTCTTCGTCGGCGAAGTGGATTGTGTCCTCGGCGGCACAGCATGTGGCACACTCGTGTGGCCGAGGCCTCAAGCCTTCGTTCTTGCTTTCTTGCACTTCGTGGTCGTTTGGACTCGCTAAAACCGTTGCCAATGCCCTTCGTATCTTCTTTGGCAATTGTAGCGCTTCCTCGATGCTAAAGTGTATTGGCAGACCTTCTTCAGGTGTCGGAGTATTTTTTTTTTCAGCGGCGACAATTTTGCCCTTTGAGGGTTCTTCCGTTTCTACTTCGACCATGTGACATGCGGTGATAGTGCAATGTTGGAAGAAGTCCTCCGGGAAGTACTCGTGCAATGAGATGGGAATGTGTGGCTTTTGCTCCGCAGGTTCCCCAGCATATATTGGCTTAGCAGCTCTTATGTTTCTCTTAGGCTTCCTATTGCCGCGACGGCGGTGCTTTCTCCCTTATTCCCCCTTTTGCTTTATAGCTTGCGGTTTTGGTTTCTTCGTCCTCTTATAGGTCACCAATGTCCATCCTTTGTCATCGTCAGTAGGTGCGTCCTGGTTGCTTGCCCCCAGTGATGGTGGTGCAGAATGTGCGGTGTGGTTTGAGTATTGCCGAGCATGGTCAGGCATTTCTTGAAGAAGCACGGGATCAAAGGATCCGAACACGACCGTAGTGGTGTGCGTCGCAGCTGTGTCTTCTAGGTCCAGTTCAATCCGTCCTTGTTGTGCCAACTTCATGATGAGTTCTTTTAGGATAAAACACTTGCCCACATGATGACCCACGATACGATGGTACTTGCAGTACTTGGGATCATTGATGCGATTCATTTCTTCAGGGCGTTTGCATTCGGGTAACTCAATCACCTTCTTCTCCAGCAGGTCGTCCAGCATTGCGTCCATGTCGAAGTCCGGAAAAGGGTATACCTTTTGCTCCAATTCCCTCAAGGTGTTTTTGTACCTATCTTGGGTGTGGGAAGGCTCACCTTTTTTTATCTCCCTTGCTTTATTGAAAGAGATTTTGACGGGCGCGGACGAGGTCTTGATAGGGGTGGTATTGGTGGTAAAAGCTTCCTTAGCGGGCTTTTTTCCATGATTGTCTGATCCTGAAGTGAACACCTTATCCCTTTTGAAATCGGTGATGGGCTCCTTCTTTCCATGGTGGGCGATGCTCAACTCCATGTCGTGGGCGCGTGTGGCTAATTCTTCAAAAGTTCGTGGTTTGATACCTTGAAGGATGTATTGTAAACCCCATTGCATGCCTTGGATGCACATCTCGATTGAAGAAATCTCGGAGAGTCTATCCTTACAGTCGAGGCTTAGATCACGCCATCGGTTGATGTAGTCCATGACTGGTTCTTCCTTCCATTGCTTTGTGCTCGTCAGCTCTAACATGCTCACAGTGCGGCGGGTACTGTAGAAGCGGTTGAGGAATTCCCTTTCCAACTATTCCCAACTGTTGATGGACTCGGGCTCCAGGTCCGTGTACCACTCAAAGGCGTTTCCTTTTAACGAGCGCACAAACTGCTTAGCGAGGTAATCTCCCTCCGTCCCTGCATTGTTGCAGGTTTCGACGAAATGTGCGACATGTTGCTTCGGGTTTCCTTTTCCGTCAAATTGCATAAACTTCGGCGGTTGATAGCCCTTCGGCATCCTTAAGGCGTCGATCTTCCTGGAGTAAGGCTTTGAGTACAACGTGGAGGTATGAGAGCTTCCTTCATACTGTGCCTTGATGGTATTGGTGATCATCTCCTGCAGCTGCTGGATAGAGAGAGATCCCATGAGCGCCGCTGCTTGGTCTGGTTTCGGCTTCCCATCGATTTTCTTCACCGGGGGTTCTTCGTCTCCGCCAGCTCCCTTTAGTGGATCATCCTCTGGGTCGGGTTTCTCGCTGTCCTACGCCTCCAGTCGGTTGACTAATTCCGCGATTTGCAAGTCTTTTTCTTCCATAGTTCGAGTTAGTCTTGCGATTGCTTCATTCATTTGAGCAAGCTGTTCCTCAATTGAAGTTACTCCAGCGGTCATGACTTGCATGGCTGAACTGCCGCATGAATCGTCATCGGAGAGCATGGATTCGGAGTATCCCCTTGGTCTTTCCCCCCTTGGTGCCCTTAGTGAGGCTAAGGTGATCACAGGCTCGTGCCTGGGGTACTCTCGTTCCCTTGGCAGAGTTGATGCAGAGGTGGCAGAAGTAGCTTTTGCTTTGCTTTGAGTCGTGATACCCCACGTGACACCACTTGCGACGAGGGCGCCTTTGTTCTTTGCGCCGGTTATGGGAACAGCTTGAGCCTTCCTTGACGTCATTGATTTTGGAAGTGTGCTTATATTCCTTGAACGGAGGAATAGATGAGAGGTAGAGATGTCCCACCGAGCGTGCCAATTTGTGAACATGGAAAATTCCTGAAACGAATGAGATATTATATGCACATTTTAACGCGCACAAACAAATATTTGTATTTAAATGATTTTGGGTTACAATCTCTCTCTATTTTGATCCTCTGATTCGATCTCCGTAAGGTGTGTATTTGTGGATGTTTCGTTGATCCAAGAGTCGTCGGGGCTTGATCTTGGATGAACTGTTGGAAGTTTCTTCAAAGGGCCGTGGGCTTGATCTTTGAAGGTGGATTTGAGCGGATCTTCGAGGAGCCGTTGGGGCTTGATCTTGAGGATGAATGTTTCTTCAAGGGCCGTTTGAGGCTTGATCTTGAATAACGGTGATGAGCGGATCTTCAAGGGCTTTTGGGCTTGATCTTGAAGAAACAGTGATGAACAGATCTTCAAGGGCTTTTGGGCTTAATCTTGAAGAACGGTTGGATGTGTGTGGATTTGTCGACGTTGTTGATCCAAAGGGCCGTTGGGGCTTGATCTTGGATGAACGGATGATGAACGATGATGCTTTCTTCAAGGGCCGTCGGGGCTTGATCTTGAAAGAACGATGAACGAAGAATGAAGAAGGCTTTCTTGATTCTTCGGGAACCTGGATGCTTGAGAGCTTCGGAGTTTCAGAGCTTCAGAGCTTCAAGGTGTAATATGAATTGGTCCCTTAAATGAATGAAATGGGCTTGTATTTATAGAATTTTCCAATGCCTAATTTTGAATATAATATTCCAGATGAAATAAGTCGTTTCTGCCAGGTGTTGACACGTGTCCTATTTGATGACTTTTCCAACTCATTTCAATTTTCGTTGAGTCACACGCTACGTGCAAAATTTAAGTAATACATGAGCGTTGACACTTTGATTTATCAGTCAACATTTGTTTACGGAATTTCGATGTCTACAGTCATTCTCCACAGGGATTGAATGAATAATCTATGTTAAATCAAATCTTAATTAATTATTTAAAACAATGTTTGAGAAAAAGTTGATTTTATGATTTAAAATAATAAAATCGAATTTAATAAAAAATAATTAGGGTAGAGTACAAAAAACTACCTCAACTATTGGTGTCACAACACTTTCATACCTCATCTTTTAAAATTGACAATATCATACCTCATCTTACGAATTTGTGCCAATGTCATACCTCCGTCAGTGTTTCTGTTAATTTCTCAGTTAATTGCTGACGTGGCTTGATTCGGGACCCACTTTCTATTAAAAAAATTATTAAAAAATTATTAAAAACTAAAAAAAATCATTTAATATTTTTTAAATATTAAAATAATAAAGAAGGTTATTAAAAAAAAAAAAAACCAAACTAAAATTCCCCCTTGCGCCCTCTCTTTTCTCCCTCATCTTCATTTCCCTTCATCTTCTTTCTACCTACTGCAACCCAGAAAAAAAAAACCAAAAAAAAAAAAAAACAAAACAAAACAAAATTTGTCCCTTACCCCCCCAGGCGCCCTCTCTCTTCTCCCCCATCTTCATCTTTTTTCCTCTTCTTCCCTTTATCTGCTGCAACCCAGACAGAAAAAAAAAAAAAACAAAACAAACAAACAAACAAACAAACTCCCCCCCCCCGCGCCCCCTCTCTTCTCCCCCATCTTCATCTCCCTTCCTCTTCTTCCTACATGCTACAAACCAGAAAAAATAAAAAATAAATAAACTGTGTCCCTTCCCCCCCCCCCGGGCACCCTCTCTCTTCTCCCCCATCTTCATCTTCTTTCCTCTTCTTCCCCCTATCTGCTGCAACCTAGAAAAAAAACAAAAAAACAAAACAAAACTTCCCCCCCCCACCCAACCTGCAGAAGAAGAAGAAAAAGAGGGAGAAGGAAAAAAAAAAAAAAGGTCCGTCCCCCCTCCCCACCCAACCTGCAGAAGAAGAAGAAAAAGAGAGAGAAGGAAAGAGAAAAAAAAAAAAAAAAAAAGGATACCCAGTTCGTCCATCCCCCCCTCGGCGTACCCACCCTTTTCCCTCCACATCCATTCCCCCCATTTTCTCCGCGCCCAAGTTCTGAACGAGATCTGGGTTTTTTTTTTTTTTTTTGGGTTGCAGGTAATGGATGCGAGTTTGGGTCCAGAGGGTGGGTGGGAAGGTGGGAAGGTTGGGTGTGGAGAGTGGGTGCGGGGAAGACAAATTAGAATTTTTTTTTTTTCTCTTCTTTTTTCTGGGTTGAAGTTGCAGGAAGGGGGAAGAAGAAGAAGATGGAGAGAAGAGAGAGAAAGGGGGGGGACGAATTGATTGTTGGGAGGTTGAGTTGTTAATAATTTTTTAATAGAAAATGGGCCTCGGATCAAGCCACGTCAGCATTGAACTAAGAAATTCACGCCAATCTAACGGAAGGTATAACATTGGCACAAATTCATAAGATGAGGTATCATATTGTCAATTTTAAAAGATGAGGTATGAAAATGTCGTGACACCAATAGTTGAGGTAGTTTTTTTGTACTTTACCCAAATAATTAAATAAAATGCCAAAATAAAATAAACTAAAAGAAAATAATTTTTGAAAATTAAATTGTAAAAGAGTAGGGTTTCGCCGTCACCTTAACAATCCTATGTAGTTCTTCCAATTACTTATGAATTAACACATGCATATTTTGAAGATTAGGTTTTCCTAATATATGCCTACTTGGACCCCCAACATAGAGTGTATATTAAACATGCAACCCGTATGTAGTATTCAGATCAAATATAAACATGCATGACTCATTAAGCTTTGTGAAACCTTTTGAAAAACCATACAAACCTTAAGACGTGGTATTCATCCTAAGTAAACTTGCACATATTAATCACAAGAAGCCTTCGTCAATTTCAGGGACTAACCTCCGACCAAAATTGTAACAAATTACTTTTCTAAAGATCTTAATGGTAGCTAAGCATTAAGACAAATAGATAGTTTAAACCAGTGATTAATAATTCAACCTGCATGCATAATATCATAAGTAAATAGAAAAGAAACTACATATTCTTGCTAAGGCTCGTGGCCTCACCCTAGCAAACGGAATTTAGTTACTAGCAATCATACAACGAAATATTATTAAAAACAAGGATAGAAAACACCTTGAAAATAAACTTGAATCCAAAAGCTCTCTAAAGTGTGTATGCGTTTTCTCCCCTCTTCTCCCCCTTAACCCTAATGGCTAAATATCTTATTTATATTACTACAAAATAAAACCCTAAAAGGTCTTAAAATAAAACTAGGAAACATAATAAAATAATAAAACAGAAAATAAAAGGTTTCTTATTTGAACTAAAATTCGGACTTCTCAGAAAATCACACTTTTGACCAACCAAATCAACTCCGATTTGGTCCCAAAATCTCTCTTCTGAAAGCTGAAGACATTACCTACAAATCCTCAGAAGGAATCTTTCTTAAAATATGCCATCTTGACCTCCAAAATACCCAAAATGTCCAGAAACGTCAATCTGGGAAAGCCGTGCGTTGAGCTTGCCACAGTCAAACGGCTAATTAAAAAACCGGAAACTTTGATACAATCATCTTGAAAGGCACACGAACATCCTCCAATTGGAATTACTCCAAAATTCAGTCGTTTGATCACTTTTTGCTCCAGAGGAAGTTGAATGTCCTACATTAGAAATATAATTTAAAGTATCAAAATTCACACATAATAACCAATAAATTAGTACTAAGATTAGGGTAAAATATATAGTATAATATCGACTCATCACTGGGTTGGGCTCGCTTGACTGAATAAAAAGGCTGTTTTTTTTTTTTTAAGGCTAGGCTCGGGCCTGTGCCTAAGGGAAAAGAGAGAGTGGCCGAGGGCCATGATTGGGCCTTGGGGCCTGCTGTGTTGTATCCTCCTTATTATATTTTTTTTGAGTAGCCATCTAATAAATTTTCTTCATGTCTCTGTAGTATTTCTTCGAGCATGTCTTTCTCGAGCCACAAGAATGATGATGGTGTACCACCCTTGTATCATCAAGGCGGGTCTTTGACCAAGGTTGGCTACTTCAAGGTTTTTCACTTCAAAATTAGTTCCGATGACTTGTTTAGAGACTTTCTTAAGGCATATAGGCACGTTATTTCGTCGGGAGTGTGCGTAAAGCGTGTCAAGGTGATAGGAGCATATTTATGCGCCTTAGTTAGCTAGTTCTTATGCATTTTAGTTATGTTTTCTTAGTTTAAAGTAGTCTTTTAAGTTAGTTTCATGTGTTTTCAGGTTTTAAGAGCATATTACATAAAATGATGCAATTTGGAGCATTTGAGAGCAAAATTGAGCTGGAATGGAGTGTATGCTTATGGAGCACAAGGAATGGACAAGTTTAAAGGTCAAAGGAGCTTAAGAAATGAAGAAATGAAAGTGAAGAACAAAGAAGTCGGAATTGGCAACCAAAGTTTCTAAAGTTGGAAGTTTCTATTCTTAGAGGTTTCCATTTTCGAGAGTTTCTATTCTTGGTTTTGGGCTTTCTAGAAGCCCTATCTACAAACCCTAACCCTAGCCCACTAATCAGCCGCACCTAGCCTTCTAGAACACCTATTTCCTTGCCTTGCAAGGCATTCTAGAAGGCCCATCTCTAACCCTAGCCGCACCTAAACCCTAGCCCATTGTCTAACCTGATTTCTTTAGGGTTTGTGGTGCCTATATATATGTGTTTTAAGCCTAAATTCGTCACCACCCCTTCACACCATCCAAACACACCTTGCTGCAACCCTAATCACCATTCTACATCACAAAACCCCATCCTACATCCATACACATCTTTGCCGCACCTTTTGTAGAAGAAGGAGAGCTTTGTCGTGCATTCCATTGATGAATGAGGGCCTTGTGCGCAAGTCATCTGCATCTTTGGGAGTTTTAAGAGTTTTTTCTTCTCTTGTTTCTGTTTTCATGTTTAATTTAAATTGCTTTTCAATTATGTTAAACATGTGGAACTAATTTCCTTTTAGTTAGAGGCGAATTTGAAGCCATGGACATATGTTTTATATGATTTGATTTCTTCCAATTATGATTTCATAAATTCGTGAATGTGGTTTACTTATCTATTTGATTGATAACTTGTTTATGTATGTGGGTTGAGGGTCGACACTTAATTTGCATGCATAAACTTGATGCTAGGATATAAGGGAATTTCACCTAATCGTTATTAACTTATATTCATAAGTAGTGAAAGTCGCTAGTCACGATTGTGTTAAGTAAATCCTAGGCAAGAGTAACATGAGTATCCCATAGTTATGAATGCCTCGTCAATGCTTATGATTTCCATTAAACTTAATGATCTTTGATATGTGTCTCTATCATGCGTATTCCATAGTTAGGGTCCTTGATAAGAATAATTTGGTTGTAATGCGTATTCCATTCAATTCAATGAATCTAGGGAAATCTGAGAATTAATTGGTGCAATCTAGTTAATTTGGGGCATTGTCATTCATGGTTTGTTGAAAGAGTAATTGGAAATTGAATCGTATGCATATGTTCATGTGTGGATAAGGAACCCTCTAACTAGTTTCTCACCATTCTATTTCATCACAATCTGTTTTGCTTTAAGTTTGTTTTCAAAGTTTAAGTTTTAAAGTTTCAATTATCGTCAAAATCATTCCCCCATTGATTTTAAAGTGTTAGATTAGTTAGAAATCAATTTAGTTTGTGTTTTTAAGTGCTTTGAGTCAAGTTATAGTCCAATTTCGTCCAAATTAGTGTTAGGTACTCAAAACTGCCCAGAAAGTGGTTTTAAGGCAGTTTTGAGTCTTTTAGTTGCTGTTTTGAGTTTTTGGTTGACTTAAGTGTTTTAAACTCTAGTTTTGCATTAATTGAGTCTAGTTTAGTGTTCTACATTATGTTTTTATGTTCTTGAGTCAGTTTCACATTGATTAGCATCCCTAGTTAATCCCCGGTTTAGAACGATCCCTATTTGCTCATATACTACAATTGTCATCCATAGGGTTTAATTTGTGTGTCAAGTTAATTTTCACATCACAAGGGTGGTAGCAGTTGTAAGCTGTACAATGGGGCCCGGAGAGCCATCAAGTTTCACCCCTACTACTTTATGTTGGGATTTACTTTTCCTATGCCGTGTTTCTTCCAAGAAGTGCTCTGCTCCAAGAGATGTGCCCCCGCTAAATGTTCTCCAAATACGGTCCGTGTGATGGTAGGATTCTTCAATCTAAGCCAATTATTTGACTTGGATCTAATCATCAACTAATATTGGTACTTCTTTGACATAGGCTACATCGAGGAAGTTAAGCAGCTGCGATCTCGTCATAGGTTCTTTGATCATTCAAGCAAAGGAGATCATGACTGGGCAAAGGAGACTTTGGAGATAAGTAAAGAATAGGAGTCTGATTCTTCCCCTGAGCTGCGTGTTTTAACAGTCTTCATATTCGGTAACTAGGCTGCTCAATCTCTCGGCTGCTTTGTACTTGTGCTAAGCTGCTGTTTAATTTTCTGATTATCTCTTGCTGCTTTTGTAGATTCGGAGTTTGGCTTAACTCCTAAGACTTCCCTGGACATGAAGAAGGTGCATGTCGCTTTGGGTTTCCCTTCCGGGTACCGTGAGTGGCGTTGGTTGCCCCCAAGGGAGGAGATAAAGTGGATCAAGGTAGAGGAATTAGCTATTCCGATCATAATCATGGAGCTTGCTGTAAGTGAAGGTGGCAAAAAGAGACCTTCCCCGCCTGTTCAAGAGATGCCAGTTAAGAAAAAGCCAAACACTTTTTTCGCTGCTCAAGAGGGTTCACCAGCTGCCCTTAAGCTTGTGATTAATTTGACTTCTCTCAAGAGTGAGAAAGATGAAGCTGCTAAACCCTTACCGGTGAAGCCTATTGCTCCAAAGGTGGCTAGTTCAATTGCTAATAGGATTTCTTAGCATAGAAGTTCCTATGTGCGCCCAATCCTGAAATTCATGCCAAAACGTCTGTTTGGGGCTAAGTTTGGTTCACCTTTGGAGAGGCTTGCTATTATGAAGAGTAACAAAGTGCCTTTGCCTGTTAAAATGGCGCTAAAACCCGTTCTTTCTGCAACTGAGACAGACTCGTCTACTGAGAAGAAAGAGATTGCTCGTGCATGTAGTTGTTAGAAATCCACCAAGTTTGTTTCTGGGGAAGCTGCTAAGAGTTATGCTTTCTTGAAACCAGATCTGCTCGAGGACATGAATGTGTGTGCCAAGTTTCTTGATGGCATTAAGGGGATTGTTAGCCTAAGTTCCTTTGTGAAGTATATGACCGAATATAGGAAAGCTGCTTTGCTGACTATAATGCAGAAAACGATGATTCTAGCAACTGAGTCTATATTCCTTGATCAAAAGGATACCACGGCTACCAAGGAGGTGGCAAAAACTGTGGTAGTCGATGCTTACTCCTCAATCGAGAAAGTCAAGAAGTTGGAATCTAAACTTGCTTCTTTGAAGAGGTCTAATATCTCTGCCCCCACTTCTCTGCACCTTGAGACCGCTCACTAAGAGATTGTGGATTTGAAGACTAGGCTTGATGCGATCTAAGTAAAGTACGAAAATGTAGAGAAGGAGATCGGGTGTTACATACCTTAGATTCAAGACCTTGAGTGTGTTGTCTCTGAGCTCCGCTCTGCTACTTACGGAAAGGATGAAGAACTAATCGTTGTTTACAACCAAGCGATCCACTTCAAGAAGGTCGTTGATAGGCATGAGCCTCAAGTGTTGGAACTCCAAGGTGCTTGGAAGATCAACGACAGTCTATAGAAAGAAATGGAAGAGCTGCAACAGGTCCGTGCTTGTCTACTTAAGGAGAATGAGCAGTTGAAGGGCAAGACGGCTGGGTTCGAGGCTTCGCTTACTCAAAATCATGTTGGGTTATGTAGACCATCTCTTTAGGTGACCGTCTGACTTTGAGGTTTCTGGTAAACACTTCGAGACCTTTTCTACTTCTCTAGAAGACTTGTTCACATTTACTTTTGAGGCTTATATTGGTGAAGTGGTCGGAGAGGTTGGTGCCGCTACTAAGAGCGTCGTGGCTGATGTGAGAATTACTTGACACACAAATTAAACCCTCTTTTTGACAATTGTAGTATAGATGTAAGTAGGGTATCGTTCTAGGCCGGGGATTAGGAGGGATTGCTAATCTATTCTAAATTAATTTAAAAATATTAAACAAGACTCAAAGACACAAAACTAGGCTAAAAACTCTAATAACTCGAAACACACTTAGAATGACTCAAAATAATGAAAACAATCAAATTAGACACTATGAACTGAAATGGACGGAAATTGAATTAAAAGACTAACAATAAAGAAAACTAACTAAATAATATAATTTAATAATGGATAGGTGTTTGGTTTTGATGAAAAGTAAATTAAACTTAATTAAATTACAGAATTGATAAAAACATAAAATTAAGGTAAAATGATAAATGACGGACTAGCTAGAGGGTTCTTCTCCACACATGACACATATGCAACCTAAATTGATTTTCAATTGTTCTTTCAATAAATTGTGAATCTCAACGTCCCAAATTAACCGTGAATTGCACTAATTAACTCTCAGTTTTTCTACAAGTTATTCGGTTGGATGATTGCATACAACAACCCAAAACATTCCCTACAAGTTCCCTACATGAATTGCATAATAGAGATACAAGCAAGAATTATTAAGTTCTATGAAAAACATAAGCATTGACGAGGCACTTGTTACTATGAATTGCATGAAACTTATGCCAAGAATTTACTTAACACGATTGTGGTTAACAACCTTCACTACTTGTGAATATAAGTTCATAACGATTAGGTGAAATTCACTTATATTCTAGCATCAAATTCATGCATGTAAATTAAGTATGCATCCTTAATCGACATACAAAAATAAGTTATCTATCAAGCAGTTAAGCAAATTAAATCACAACTCAGAAATCACAATTGAAGGTAATCAATTCATATTACAAATATATTCATGGTTTCGAATTAACCTCTAGCCAAAATAAAATTAATTACACATTATTAAAACAAAAATAAAATAGGAGTTTGGAAAGATTAGACCGAAAGAAAGGATCTGCTGCTTGGACTCTGAACTGCATTTTCATGCTGACCTCCTGTCCTCCTCGCCACTGACTTCCCTTCTCTGCGAGCTGCCAAGCAGCTCCTTTGCTTCTTGGTTTTCTTTCTTCTCGCACCAGCTGCCAAATGGCAGCTCTGATCTTTCTCCGCGCCTCTTTCTTGTGCTGCCAAGGCAGCTTCCTCTTCTCTCTCTTCGTACTGACCTCTCTTCCCTCGCCCCCTTTCACTCTGCCCAAAGGCAGCTCTTTCCTTTCCCTCACTCCCCCTAATCACGCCAGCCTCTTCTTATTTTTATATCTTTCTTCTTAGCTGCCCCAGCAGCTTTCCTTTTTTTTATTCTTCCCCTTGCTCACGCTGTCTCTCCACTCCCTCTTAATTCCCTGCGCCTTATGCGCACTTCCCTTCTGTCTTCTTTTTCCGTGTGGTTTTCTCCCACCAGTCCGTGTCTCCCATTTCATTTATTTTCTGTTTCTTTTTTCTCTGCTTTCCGTTAGTCCTCCACTTCTTGCTTTCTTTATATTTTTTTTTTCTTTTTCTTTTGTTTCTTTTATTCCTCTATCATTCCATTATTTCTGTGAAAACAATGCTAACAGAAAATTAATTGTACATTAACACAAGATAAGGTAAAATGCCATAATTTTCACACAAAAACATTACAAATACTTTAGAAATGGATGGTATAAATGTATGAAATATATGAGTGATCAAATACCCCCAAACTTACATCTTTGCTAGTCCTCTAGCAAAACAAAGAAAATATGAAAGAGTAATAACATGAAAAACATTAGTTTCTCCCTATGCGACCCTCATAGAATTTCATTTGAGAACACAAATCATCAAGAACCATAGCTAGCACCAAACAAGTTAATTCAAGTTCATCTTCCTGTTTCAAATATTAGCAGTAATCTTTGAATCATCCTTGAAGTGTAGTGTGTGAGATAGCCATGCTAATGCAATTTCAAGTTTTTATTTTTAAAATCATCATATGCAAACTAGCGACCTTCTCACGGGATATGCACTCAATCACACATGTGTTTAGTTTTAATGTGTTTCGCTCAAAGAAACAAATGTGAAATTTCTACCATAAGCTTGCATAAAGATCACTTCTCCACAGTCATAATTGCAAAACTTAAATCAAGAGGACTTTTATTGGATGTAATGAGGTTTAGGGATAGGGTTATTGAAACGAAAGAATAGGAAAACACAAGTTCCAAGCTACATTGCAAGCAATTCTTTTCTTTAGATTTATAAGAACTCAAGCTCTCCAACGATTCTTCAGACATCTCCAACCACAACCTTAAACTGAAACTTTAAAAACTTTTATTTTCTTTGTATACAATCTTTCTTTTTCTTTTTTTTTTTTCTTTTTTTTTTTTTTTTTTTTTTTTTTTTTTTTTTTTGAAATACAAACATGAAATACCCCCACACTTATTCTTTTGCCAAACACCTTCATAGTACTTAACAAACGTTTCTCATAAGACAATCTCGCATTGCTCGCTTGGAAAAGGGTAAGGAAAAATGTTTCAGGTATAAGGGTAGACATATCTGGTGATAAGAAACAAAAGGTTCAACATATACGGCTCAAATTGGCAATCTAATGATATCATTTTTCTTTGGGAAACATGGTTAACCTAATGCCTCTATCATTTCCAAGTTCATGCAATCAATGACAAACATTTCGAAAGATCGTTACGCAAGTTCTAGAGATGTATCTCACATAAGTTCATCACACATGAAAGAATAGGAGTGTATGAAAAATGCACACACTTTCAATAGGCTCAAAAACTCACATAGGATGTAAATGGTCACTAAATTCACATATGAAGCTTTAAGTCATGCTTTAGTTTCACATCAACAAGGCTATGTGCATTTGGTTTTTCAAAGATGATCAAATATGTACAAAACTAATACGAGAATTAGGAATTTCACAAAACACATGTTAACTAAGTTCTTGATGATCATGGTTCAAATTTTATCCGATTATATCATTGGGTCGGGAAACTAACAAAAATCTAATTCAAAACAATAAGGAAAACAAGACAATATTTTTGGATTTTTAAATTTTCCGATTTTTTTTTTTTTATAGAGAAAACAAAACTAAAAAATAAAAAGCAACAACACAGAAACAAATGAAACCAGTTCGAAGTTGAAGGTACAAAAAATTTCAATTTGGTCATTTTTACCCTTTACCCCCATACTTAAACTGGACATTGTCCCCAATGTCAGAAAACACTATAATGTAAAAATAATTAAAATAAACAAAATAATAAAAAACAAAATAAAGCAATTGGACTGAAAACTTCCCTAATTTGCAGTAAAATCAAGCGATGACCCCCCAAGCTAAAATTCTGCAATCAACTTCAAGGGTGGAAATAACCAAAAGTTCCTGCAAAGAAAAGAAATAATTCAGTTAAGTACGCAAGAAAATTAATTAAAAAAAAATAAAAAATTGCAAACGAAAAATTGAAAATTACGATAAAAGATAATGAATAAAACTAATAAGTAATCATTGGTCGTGCTTGTTGACTTTCCACAGCTTTCCTCTTGAACAGGGTGACACTTAGCTTTTCACTTGCAAGTGATGATTTTATGCTATTGTACTGCAAGGCTTTGCTCTTTGGTGATGTTGCAGTTCCTTATTTGTTCTCCAAGCAGATGTGGCAGCTTCTCTAGTTCTTCATCTCAGACTCCTTCTGCTGGGATGATTGTGCAAGCTGCATTCTTCTCTGCTTGTTTCTTCTGTACGTTGTCTCCACATGCTGTTGGTAACATTTTCGCTTGCCTTATCTGTTCTTCAGGTAGATGTGGCAGCTTCTTTGGAAGTACATCAGCAGTGGAAGACGAGTACTCGAGAGCAATTTCTCCATGTCCTGCAAGTTAGAACAAAGACAAGGAAAAGGACATGGAGAATGCATGATATGAGATACTCTTGCTTTCAACCTTTATGATATGAAATACTTTTGCTCTGGATGGGCATGAAAATGCAGTTCAGAGTCCAAGCAGCAGATCCTTTCTTTCGGTCTAATCTTTCCAAACTCCTATTTTATTTTTGTTTTAATAATGTGTAATTAATTTTATTTTAGCTAGAGGGTTCTTCTCCACACATGACACATATGCAACCTAAATTGATTTTCAGTTGTTCTTTCAATAAATTGTGAATCTCAACGCCCCAAATTAACCGTGAATTGCACTAATTAACTCTCAGTTTTTCTACAAGTTATTGGGTTGGATGATTGCATACAACAACCCAAAACATTCCCTACAAGTTCCCTACATGAATTGCATAATAGAGCTACAAGCAAGAATCATTAAGTTCTATGAAAAACATAAGCATTGACGAGGCACTTGTTACTATGAATTGCATGAAACTTATGCCAAGAATTTACTTAACACGATTGTGGTTAACAACCTTCACTACTTGTGAATATAAGTTCATAACGATTAGGTGAAATTCACTTATATTCTAGCATCAAATTCATGCATGTAAATTAAGTATGCATCCTTAATCGACATACAAAAATAAGTTATCTATCAAGCAGTTAAGCAAATTAAATCACAACTCAGAAATCACAACTGAAGGTAATCAATTCATATTACAAATATATTCATGGTTTCGAATTAACCTCTAGCCAAAATAAAATTAATTACACATTATTAAAACAAAAATAAAATAGGAGTTTGGAAAGATTAGACCGAAAGAAAGGATCTACCAGCTGCCAAATGGCAGCTCTGATCTTTCTCCGCGCCTCTTTCTTGTGCTGCCAAGGCAGCTTCCTCTTCTCTCTCTTCGTACTGACCTCTCTTCCCTCGCCCCCTTTCACTCTGCCCAAAGGCAGCTCTTTCCTTTCCCTCACTCCCCCTAATCACGCCAGCCTCTTCTTATTTTTATATCTTTCTTCTTAGCTGCCCCAGCAGCTTTCCTTTTTTTTATTCTTCCCCTTGCTCACGCTGTCTCTCCACTCCCTCTTAATTCCCTGCGCCTTATGTGCACTTCCCTTCTGTCTTCTTTTTTCGTGTGGTTTTCTCCCACCAGTCCGTGTCTCCCATTTCATTTATTTTCTGTTTCTTTTTTCTCTGCTTTCCGTTAGTCCTCCACTTCTTGCTTTCTTTATATTTTTTTTTTCTTTTTCTTTTGTTTCTTTTATTCCTCTATCATTCCATTATTTCTGTGAAAACAATGCTAACAGAAAATTAATTGTACATTAACACAAGATAAGGTAAAATGCCATAATTTTCACACAAAAACATTACAAATACTTTAGAAATGGATGGTATAAATGTATGAAATATATGAGTGATCAGTGGCAGCTGAAGGTGTGCCGACTGAGTAGTCGTAAGATGTCCAAGCTGCTGAAGAGTAGTCTTCTATGTAGCCTTTAGGATTTTCTCTGTTTTCCTTGTTGCTTTTGCTTTGCTTAAACTCCTTGGGTCTTTGCTAGTTGTTTATCAATTTTGCTAGAAAATTGAATAAACCTATTTGCTTCGTTTTTCTCCATCTTCTCTTCTTTTGTTCATGCCTTAACCTTTAGACTTTATAGACCAGTGGTAGGCGTGCTACTTTTATATAAGCATACAGGCCCGTGTAGCAAGTATGACAACACTTTAGGACTTGGTGTAGGTTGTTTCGTGCTTGGTAGAGGTGAAGCTTATCGACTACATAACATGTCGGTAGTGGATAAAGCTTCATATATGCACGCTAGCTTGTTTAACCTTTCACAAGAATGTGCGGTTATATAAGTTTAGTGCAACTTTACAGCTCGAAGGGTAAGCCGTAGGCAGTCTTCTAGAAATCGTAGGATACCTTAATGCACATGGTAGCAACTTTAGGGTTCCAGGGCAGCCGTCTATGGGGCGTACTGCATTATGTGCTCCTCCATCTCTAGGGCCCGACCCATGAATTAGGCAAAGAGACCCAAAATCCTTCAGTTAGCTAAGCCTTTAAAAAGACCATTGTGGCTACTTCTAGGAATCCCAGCGCAAGCCATCATGCATCTAGTTATACTAGGGCAGCCCAGCTCATCCAAGTTTGGATATTCGAAGTGTAGATTTTATCTTTCCGTTTTCGAGAGCAGACCCATATGGGTGTCGGGGAATTGGTTTAACCTGTCGCATTGGAAAGCATCGTTAATCCCTTGAGGGGTGCAATTCCTGCGATGAGTCCTTAAGAAGGACGCAGTCTTCTTTTGAAGTGTAGGAGTGATCAATTCTTGTAGACATGTAGTCGAGCCAAGTTGTAAATTACTTCTAAATTCGTCATTGAAAAATAAGTGAAATGAACGAAAACTTAACTGTAAAGTAGAGACTTCATAACAACTGGATAATCCTCAGCTTGCGAGGTGGTGCCCGTTGAGCTCCTTTAGTTCTTCGGGCTTTGATGTAGTGAGTGGTCACACATGGTACTTCCACAGATTGTAGATGTTCCACTGCTTTTCAATCTCTTTGTAGTTTATGGTGGCGAATGTGTAATTACCTTTGTCGCCTACTCTACTGATCTTGTGCGGACCTTCCCAAATGGGATCCATCTTTTTGGATCTTTCTCTGCGGGGAGTGATGAAGGCTTTTCTTAGGACTAAATCTCTAGGTTGGAACTGCTAGATCTTGGCCCTTTTGTTGTAGTTGGAGATGAGCTGTTGTTGGTAAACTACAATGCTGGTAATAGTCTATTTGTGCTTCTCCTCTGCCAGATTTAAGCTTATGGCCATCTCTTTATTGTTCTACTCAATGCTTGGAAATAGAGTGCTGATACTTGGCATGATGACATTAGGAGGAATGATTGCTTCTTAACCAAATGCTAAAGAGAAATAAGTATTACTACGTCTTTTGGTGGTGCAATATGCCTATAGACATCCGGGGAGTTCATTTGGCCATTTTCCCTTCTTGTCAGAGAGGGATTTCTTAAGGCAATCGAGGATCGGCTTGTCGGATGATGTGGCCTACCCATTGCCTTGAGGATATCTTGGCGTGGACATGTGCTACTTGATGCCATACTTTTGGAATAACTTCGTCAAATCTTTGCCCACGAATTGCGGGCCGTTGTCGATGACGATGGACTAAGGGATGCCAAATCGACAAATGATGTTCCTCCATATGAAACACTTTATGTTTGTCTGAGTCGTGGTTGTCATGGGCTCTGCCTATTTGGTGAACTAATTGGTTGCCACGATCATCATGCCTCTGCCCCTAGTAGCGGGCGGCATTAGCCCTACCAGGTAGAATGGCCACAACATGAACAACCAAGGACTCATCTGCAGATGTAGTTCACTAACAAGCAATGCTAGTACTAACTTGTAGCATTGGCAGTGATCACACTTTTGTACTAACTCCTTAGCATCTTGGTGCTTGGTAGGCCAGTAGTAGTCTGCGTTAAGAGTTTATATGCTAAAGATCAGCCTCCAGAGTGATTTTCACAAACACCTTCATGGATTAAGCTTAGAAGCTTTAGGTCATTGGAAGGTGCCTAACAGTGGAGATGTGGTCTAGTATAAGATCTTCAAACAAGAATGTTGTTCCAAATGTAGTAGCGTGCTACCTTTATTTAGAGCTTTCTAGACTCCAACCTTTCCGTGGGGAGTGTGCCATTTACTAGGTAGTGTATAATAGAACTTTTCCAGTTGGGAGTTATACTAACCTGTGATACTTCGGCTACCGGCTCCGTCTTATGCTTGGCTTATCTAGATACTCCACTGGAATAGGGCATTTATGTTGGTGGTCGAGAGTGAAGCCTAGGCTGGCTAGCACATTCACTTGGGCGTTGTCTGCCCACGGAACATGAGTGAAAATGTAAGGCTGAAATGCCTCAAGTTGCTTGCATACCTTCTCTAGGTAATGCACCATCCTTGGATGTTTTGCTATGTACTCCCCAGTAGTCTGGCTGGTGATTAGCTAGGAATCAGAATCAATTGTGAGCTTTTACACCGCTAAGTCTTTTTCCATTCGAAAGCCTGCTAGTAGGGTCTCGTACTCTGCTTCGTTGTTGGATGCTTTGAAGCCTAGAGTGATTGCCTGCTTAAGCGTTGAACTATTTGGGTTGATAAGTAACACGCCTGCTCCCAAGCTATTGTAGTTGGATGCGTTGTCGACATGAAAATGTCAGAAGTCTCCGTTTAGGGGAGCAGGCGCAGATAAGGTGTGCTCGGCTACTACTTGGGCTTCGTTGGGCCGCTCTGTTGCGTCGGCTAGGCTACGCGTGAATTCTGTTATGAAGTCCGTCAAGGCTTGGGCTTTTATCACCGTATGGGGTCAAAAAACTAAACCATATTGGCCAAGTTCCAATGCCCATGTCATCAGTCATTAAGAAGCGTTTGGATCATGGAGGATTGATCGTAGAGGATATTGAGTCATGGCGATGACTATATGAGTTTGAAAGTATGGTCTGAGCTTCCGAGCCTCAACAACTAGTGCCAAAATTAATTTTTCGATCTTCGGGTATCTAGTTTTTGCATCTAGAAGAGCCTTAAAAGTGTAGAATACCGACAATTAGGCCCCCCAGCTATTCTCATATGAGGGCAGAACTCACTGCTACTTTTAAGCCTGCCAAGTAGATGTGTAAGTCCTCTGTTGCTTTCGGCTTGGATAGTAAGTAAGGTGATGTGAGATACTTCTTCAGGTTTTAAAAAGCTCTTTCGCACTCTTCATCCTATTTGTCTCATTATGCCCTCTTGATAGCCTTGAAAAAGGGCTTGCATCGATTGGTGGACCGCGAAAAAAAAAACGATTAAGGGCGGCTGCTAGTCTAATCAAGCTCTGGATCTCCTTCAAGGTAGTTAGAGATTTCATCTCTAGGATCAGTTGGATTTGTTTGGGATGTGCCTCAATTCCTCATTGGGTTACTAGGTACCCTAAGAATCTGCCCGAAGATACTTCAAATGTGCATTTGGTGGGATTAAGCTTCATCTTGTACTTTAAAAGGATGTTGAAAGTTTGCGCCAGGTTGCCGATATGGATTGACCGCTGCTTGCCTTTCACCATGATGTCGTCGTCGTAGACCTCCGTGATTACTCCAATTTGATTCTTGAACATCATGTTCACTAACTTTTGGTAAGTAGCACACGTGTTCTTGAGGCCAAAGGGTATGACCTTGTAGCAATAGGTGCCTCGCTCAATCGCGAACGAGGTTTTCTCATTATCTGGGTCGGACATGGCTATTTGGTTGTCGCCGGAGTAGGTGTCCAAGAAACTGAGCAGCTGGTTCCCAGAAGTTGAATCTACTAATAGATCGATTCGGGGAAATGTATAAGGATCATTTGGGCATGCTTTGTTGAGGTCAGTGTAGTCTATGCAAACCTTCCATTTGCCCTTCTCTTTCTTCTTTACTAGGACAACGTTGGCAAGCCATACCGAGTGTGCTACCTTTTTTCTGAATCCGGCCTTCATTAGCTTGTCAATTTTCGCTTCGATGATCGTCACTCGCTCGAGTGCAAAATGCATTTTTTTTATCACCGATTTGGCAGCGGGGTCGACATGCAGCTTATGGCAAGTTATCTAGGGATCAATGTCGGGCATGTTGGAAGGTGACCATGCAAAGATATCATGATTTGCCCTAAGGAAAGCCATGAGTTCTTCTTTCTTGGCTGGGCTTAGACATTCATCCGCTTGTTGTAATTGCTATTAGGTAGCTTCTTCGTTCTTTCGGACCGCGGTAGCGTCTAGGAGGGTAAAGGTTTTATTCTTTGATTCCTTCAGTACTTGCATAATACATCGTTGAAATGCGGCCTGGTCAGACTTCATTTCTCTGACTCCTCCTCCCAGGATGCGGAATTAGATTTTTTGATACTTGATGGAAGTGACTACATCCAGCTTGATCAACTAACGTTTCCCAAGAATTCCATTGTAGGGAGATAAGTCGCTTACGATCATGAATGCCTGCTTTGAGATAGCTGGCAGTGTTTTCAAGCCGAGTGTGATGTGGCCGATGGCAGTCGAGGTGTGCCCGTTGAACCTGGTGAGTACTTCAGCTCGGGTATGATTGTACTTTCCAGGCCCATCTTCTGAATTACTAAGAGTTGAAGTAGGTTGACCGCACTTTCTTTGTCAACCATCATTTTGTCGACTATAACATGGGCTAGTTGGACAAATACTACCAGTGCGTCATCGTGTGGGAAGTCGACGCCTTCTGCATCCTGCTCGTTGAAGCCAATGAAGGGTCTAGGTTGGGTGTCGATTGCTTGGACCTATGAGACTAATAGAGCCTGTTGGATCTTCCTCTTTTTGGAATTGTTGGTAGCCCCCAAGTGCTCGTATTCGACAAAGATGCCATTGATCCAATAGTCTTGGTTGGCAGCTCTTCGTCATCGTCTACGTTCCTTCTAGGCTGAGCAACTGGCTTGTCTAAGTATTTGTCGACCTTGCCTTCTTTCACAAGCTTCTCTAGGTAGTTTTTCCAAATGTAGTAGTCGTCGATTATATGACCGAAACCACAGTAAAGTGTGTAGTATTTAGTGTGATCCAACATGGAAGTACCTACCTTTGATTGTTTCGATAGTTTGAACCATGGCTCGTTTTTTATGTCGCGAAGGATTTGGTGGATCAGGATTGAGAACTTAGAGAAGTTATTGGTCGTCGAGCCTTCCTTAGTCGTGGGTCGATCCCTACGCTTGGTCTCCTGTCTTCTTTTGCTAGACTATCTCATGTATTCTTTTGAGCCACTGCCGACTCTGTCTGAGGCTGCTCAAGCTCTTTGTCTGCTCATCGAGCCTCATCCAAAAGTGTATGCTTATCTGCCATAGCAAAGGAGTCTGCCAGAGTTAGATCTTTTTTCATGATCAATTCTTCGAACAGTGGGTGGATTGCTGGGAGTCATTTTTGGAAGGCTGCACTTGCTAACGAGTCATCGCATCCTACTATCTTCACCTTCTCTGCTTTGAACCTCTTTATATAGTCGTAGAGCGACTCCGTTGTATTCTTCTTCACATTGAACAAATGGTCAAACTTTTTCGTAATCGAGCGGTTGGATGAGTATTCTTTAGTGAAAACTAAGGAAATATCATCAAAATTGCAGATGGATTGTGGCGGCAGGGTGTGGAACTAATCTTGCTCCTCACCTTGCAAAGTGGTGGCGAATATCTTGCACATAAAAGATTTGTTGTTCCAATAAAGAACCATCGTGCTTTAGTAGTGCTTCAAATGTCTCTCCGGATTTCCATCTCTTTTGAAGGATGTGAAGTGTGGCATGCTGAACTTACATTAAGATTCTGCCTGCTCAATCTCGTCTGTGAAGGGTGACTTGCTCATATTGGTCATGTCTCGAAGTAATGCTTCATCGGTGACTTCGTTGGGTTGGAAATCACGCAATCGCTCGTTTAAGAGCCTCTCTACCACTTCTTGAATCTGACTTTGTTAGGGTGGCGGAGCTCTCGGCTGCCCATGGTCTTAACCTGCTGGTCTACGCTGCTCTTCTACATTTTTGGCTTGTCTATTGATAGGAGCATATTTATGCGCCTTAGTTAGTTAGTTCTTATGCATTTATGTTGTGTTTTCTTAGTTAAATTATTCTTTTAAGCTATTTTCATGTGTTTTCAGGTTTTAGAGACAAAGTGAGCAAAAGGAAGCAATTTGGAGCATTTTGGAGCAAAATTGGGCTAGAATGGAGTTCATGCATATGTAGCACAAGGGATGGACGAATTTGAAGGATTGATGAAGCTAGGAATGTGTTTTGAAGTTGAAGAATTGAAGATACAAAGTTTCCTAGTTGAAGTAGGAAAGGGCTTAAATGAAGGATTCCTAAATAAAGAAGGATTCCTAATCAATGTAGGAGTCCTAATTGAAGATGGATTCCTAGACACATGAAGTTTCCTACTCAAGCAAGGTTTCCTATGTGAAGAAGAAGAGTTAAAGTCAAAGAATCAGCTCAAGAGAAGGAATCTTATCCAAAACCTCATTCATAACCTTATCTTAGCTTATCTTATCCAAACAAACCTTATCCTATCCTATCTTATCCTAATCCTAAACTATCCACATTTCAGCCACTTAGGAGGGTTTCTAACTAGATTAGGACACATTAAAATTGGTTTTTAGAAGCCCTTATCCACTCCTACAAAGGTGCCATACCTTATCCCTTGTTTTTCTAGAAATCAGCCACAAAACAACCTTTCTAGAAGACCTTATCCCTTGTCCTACAAAAGTGACGCCCCAAACCTTTCTAGAACTTCTAGAAACCTGATTATTCCTTTCCCCCTTGGTCTCTAAAAGCCTTAGCCTTTTCCTTCAAGGATTGTGTGTTATTATCCTATACAAATTAGGCCTTTAAATCCTTTTCCTTTGCTACATAGGGGCTGTGAATTTCAGCCTATAAATACCATCCTTTGCTGCACCATTTAGTCACCATCCTCTACCATATTTTCACTACACCATTCACCCAAACATACCTTGTGTGCCGTGAGTTTGCAAGGAGAAGAAGGAAGACAACTTGGAGCCGTGCATGCCATTCAAGGAGCTTGGATTGTGGAGCGTTTCTAGGTGTTTTCTATCTTTGTTTTAATGTTTAAATTTATTTATCTTTGTTTATTTGCGAGTATGAGGAACTAAACCCCCCTTGGCTAGGGGGGGATTCGAAACCATGATTATGCTTGCTATATGATTTGATTACTTTTAATTGCGTTTCATAAGTTGTGATTTCAATTTGCTTATCTATGTGAATTAAAACTTATTCTTGTATGTTGATTGAGGGTCGACACTTAGTTTGCATGCATGAATTTGATGCTAGGATATAAGGGAATTTCACCTAATCGTTATGAACTTATATTCACAAGTAGTAAAGGTTGTTGATCACAATCGTGTTAAGTAAATTCTTGGCATAAGTTTCATGCAATCATAGTAACAAGTGCTTCGTCAATGCTTATGGTTTTCATAGAACTTAATGATTCTTGCTTGTATCTCTATTATGCAATCATGTAGGGGACTTGTGGGGAATGCTTTGGGTTGTCGTATGCAATCATCCAATTCAATAACATTAGGAAAATCTGAAGGTTAATTTAAGCGGACCTAATTAACTTGGGGCGTTGGGAATTCATGGTTTATTGAAAAGCAATTAGAGATCGTTTTATATGCAAGTGTGACATGTGTGGAGATGAACCCCTTAGCTAGCCTTCCATCCATCCATTTAAACCAAATTCGTTTTAGAGTCTTTTCAATTTACAAAGTTTTGTTTTGTTTTCAAAATTCGTCCAAAATCAATCCCCCTTTAGTTTTAAGTGTCATATTAGTTAGAAACCCATTTAGTTTGTGTTTTTAGGTGTCTTGAGTCAAGTTTAAACCAATTTTCGTCCAAATTCTTCCCTAGTGTCCAAAACTGCCCAGAAAGTGGTTTTAAGGCAGTTTTGAGTGTTTATTTGCTGTTTTGAGTCTTTTGGTTTGTTTTAGTGTTTTAAAGTTTAGTTTTACATTCTTTGAGTCTAGTTAGTGTTTTAAACTTGTTTTTACGTTTTTGAGTCAAGTCCAAGTGATTTTGCAATCCCTCCTAATCTCCGGCCTAGAACGATCCCTACTTACATACTTGCTACAATTGATAGAAAGAGGGTTAATTTGAGTGTCAACATAATTTTCACATCATCTATGCCGCGGATGCGATGCATATGGCTCATTCCTAGTAGGCGAGGGAATTTTTCATAGGTTATTAGTTGAGCTCGAGCCAGATTGAGTGACTGCTTCTCTCCGTCCATCATGCTACCTACTCCGATGTAAGGTGGATGATGCTCCTTGCGGGCCAAGTCGTGAATGAACACTTCTCCTAGAACGTTGCTCATGTTGACTATCAAAATGTGGCCCCAACCGTGAATGTATACTCATCCGTGGGCCTAGTTGAAAGTGCACACTCCTCTGCATGCTAAGATGGGAGCATACGTTATCTCGGAGGCCCAATCGGGAGGGTACACTACCCGAACGCTTGGTTCGTGGATGGTCGAGTGGCGACTTGTCAAGACGTTGCTAGAAAGGTTCCTCGTCTGTCCTTGTCCTACTTTGGGACACCTCATCTGGGGCATGTTACATCTCGGTGCACTGCAAGAGCTGGTTCATCAAGATCGTTTGTTGTGCAAGGGCGCTTGTCAACTCTATGACTTGTCGAGACAAGTGTTGCTCACCATCCGAATTGGAAAAGCTTGGGAGGAATGCATCTCCTTGAGCAATGGAAGTATGGTAGACTCCAGGTGCGAGATTCGAATTGGGGAATGTCAAATATGTGAAAAAATGTGGTGAAAATGCTTCTGGTTAGATCGTAGGTCCAGAAATTTGAAGCCGGACGGTTGAACTAATCTTGGACCAATTTGAGCTGCTTGGAAGGCCATAGGAGTAGGCTGGGCCATGGGAGTTAGCTGCTCGGCTTAGGGCGCACATTGGTGCAAGGCTAAGGCTCAGCTTGGCAACGGATTGGGTTTGGGCGGCTCGAGCCGGCTCGGCTTGGGCTTGGCCTGCTCGAGCTAGCTTGGCTAAGGCTTGGGCCCTTAAAGTTTGGAGTGGCATGGCTTGGGCCGTGGCCTTGGTGCCGTGGATTTCGCCAAGTGTGGCCACCATGGTGGTTGCTACGGTGGTGCACAGTAGGGGTAGTGCCAATCCACTCATCATTGTATTGAGTCTTATAGATCGTCGCGGTCCTAATTCCTAAACATTGGAATTTTCATTCGTCAAGGTTTCCAAATCTCGTGCCATTGTACTTTTCTTTTACATTTTATCAAAGAATTTTTAGAAATAAAAATTCCAAGAATAAGAACGTACGAAAAATCTAAAAATGAACAAGAAACGAAAAAGCCTTGAATGCAAGACTCTTCTGCCAGCACCACAATGAATGAGGGGGTGTTGGCTGAAGAATCACTAATGCCAAAGTTAGAATTTTGAGGGAAAAGTGTTTGGAGAATTTAGAAAATTTTGCTAGAGGATTCAACTTAGGTTTTTGTAGAAATGGAGTGGTATTTATAGGGGTGTGGCTGGCCCGTTTTGGAGAGGTGGGAACAGGCCACATCTGGTGGTTTTAGGGTGTAATTGCAAGATATTATGTCACTATAATATCTTGCAATCAATTAGAAAATTAATTAGAAAATTAATTAATTAATTTAGGTAATTAATCCTATTTTGAATTAATATTTGGAGGTTACCTTGTGAGGAGGATTTGATGAGGATGGATGAAATAGGTTTTGAATAAATACATATTTTGATCACTTTTGACCTTGATTGAATGATGATTGTCCGCTGCTCACACGTAAAAGCTTTGGTGTTCCTTGAGGGTAATTTTATCTTTTTAACCTAGAATCCAAGTGTCACCTCCATATTTTTCTTGATTATTTTTGGCTCCACAAATGCCCCCCACACCTGTTGGGCTGCTCGTAAGAAAATGCAGCAGGTGTAGATATCTTCTTGCTTTAGGAAACATAGGATTGTTTCCTATTTTGATGTAGATTCCCTTTTTAATTGGAAATTAGATCCTTCTAGGAAAAGGAAATAAATATCTCTCTCTCTCTCTCTCTTAAGTTTTCTTCTTTTTTTTTTTTGGAAAAATTAGAAAAAATTGAATTGGGGTTAAATTTTGAATTTCTTAGATTGAATTGTCGAGGAAGGACTCGGTTGTGGGTGGCCAAGGTTCGGAATCGGAGGCAGGGTAAGGGGATTTGAAAGGGGTGTTGAGCTAGGTGTCGGGGATCTTGATGCTGGAGTTGGGTCATGTGGACATGCCGGAGACGACAAGGACGTTGGAGTTGTTGCTAGATCGGGTGTTCTGGGTGTCGGAGGGAGTGAGGCACGTGGCAGCAAATACGCCGGGAAACTTGTTGGCGAAGATTGAGACTCTGATGCTGTAGAAGCACAGAATAGGAAACAGACATTGTAACGAAGTGTCTGAAACCACAAACCTATTTGAATATGAATGCACAATCACAGAACATGAAACAAACACTACAACAAAATGTCTGAATCCACAAACCTATTTGATTCTAAATGCACAATCACAGAACAGGAACACAGACACTGCAACGAAGTGTCTGAATCCACAAACCTATTTCAATCTGAATGCATAATCATAGAACAGGAAACAGACACCGCGTAGCGCGGTGCAGTGAGAAGAAGGATGGAGAGTTAGGTGAGAGGGAGAGTCTGAGATAGAATTAGAGCATTCCCAGTGAGGGGCTCTATATGGGGCTGGAAAAGTAGTGGATGTGGCCCATTTTAGAGCTCTGAGGGATCTTTGGGGCTTTATAAAAAATTCTCTCCTAATGAGAGACTATTTCTTTCAGGCTCTATATGGGGCTATATATGTTTATTTATGTAATAATTTGATTATGCGATAATTCAAATTCTAACATATTTAGATTTTATCACTCATGAACCTTTTGTTGGATTGGATTCTCTTATCTCAATCTCATCCGTTGAAATATACAAACCCTCACTTTGCCCTTTGAAATAATTTGATTTTCACGTATAATACAACAATTTACCTAACACCAATTGGCAAATTAGTAACATACAATTTTGATAAAATTATTAGAAAATTTCACCCTCCAATGCCTATGAACATTAAATCAATTTGAAATTTTAATTCTTGCAGAATTTCTACAATCATTAATTTGCCAAATTGCAAGAAAAATATGTGAGAAAAAAATTTAAAAAAAAAAAAAGAATAAAGGAGAGTATAAGTGTATTCACAAGTGGAGGGATAGTGATAGAATTTTAGAAATGTGCGTATATCGTTCACTTTACGTCTATCTATGCCTTGTTCGCTCACATGTTCCTAAGGACATATACTACCTTGAAGGATGAGAAAAGGGATAAAGAGTGACAAGGTCTCAAACGTCCACATAGGATTTCCACTTAGCCCGGTATGGGTTTTTTGAAATTTTTTAGTGTCAAGAAATCAAATATGATTAAATTTGGGACGGCATGAGACAAATGTACCAAAATGAGAAAACACTAGAAGAGAAAACACTAAAAAGGTGACACATAAGAAAAAAAAATTGATGCAACTAAATGTATGTACAAACTATATCATAATGAATTAATATACCAAAATGTTTGTGCCAAAATGTATTGTATTATTATATTGAATTAATGCTCATAAATGTCTATACTAAAATGAATATATCAAAATATATTTAATAAATTAATGTACCCACATGAAGAAAACAAAGTGTATTGAAATAGATTATATGAAAAATTAGTTTATTCAAGTGTTTCCAACAAAATATATTATGATGCAAACAATGTAATTAATACAATAAAATTAGGCAGAAAAATAGAAATAAACATCAAAACATAATTAAACAAATGATGTGATTAAATATATCATAGGACTAAGATTAGATTTTGATCTTTTAGAACAAGGTTTTAAGTCCAAAAGTCATATTTTACAGGGATTGGAATGAAGTGTTCTATTAATTAAAACTCGTGTATGAATATGTGAATTTTACTTTCATAGGTAATTTAATGTAGAATTAAAAGGTGAAATTTGAATGGGTTGTTTTTTTTTTTTTTTTGGTATCAATAAAAAATTAAAAATAGTAAAATTTGAATGTATGATCCTCCATTAAACTCGAAACTAACTGAAACATCCTTATGTTATTTGGAAAACTAAAAAAAAATTCCAACTCTAGATAGCCCCTGTTTGATTTGATAGCTATATGTTGTGGTTGTGGAACTCCAAGTTTATTTAGTACTGTTGAATTTTGGCATCTTATGTGGTAATATGTTTAGTAATTGAACCTCGATCTACCAGGCCTTAGGGACTTGGAGTTTGATTAGCTTGGCTCTCAAAATGGTTATGTTCTTTCCTTCAAACAAAACTATCGAAATGTCTCATGTGCGTCAAAGTGAAACTCCTGAAGATAGGATAATTGAAATCTTGTCCAGGTTGCCGCCCAAGTCTCTGATGCGGTTCAAATGCATACACAAGTCTTGGTTCTCCCTCATCAATAGTCTAAGTTTTGTAGGTAAACACCTCAGCAATTCCGTGGACAACAAACTCTCATCCTCCACTTGTATCCTTCTCAACCGTTCTCAGGCCCACATTTTCCCAGACCAGAGTTGGAAACAAGAAGTTTTCTGGTCCATGATTAATTTTTCCATTGATAGTGATGAGAACAACCTTCATTATGATGTTGAGGACCTAAATATACCGTTTTCATTGAAAGATCATGATTTTGTACTGATTTTTGGTTATTGCAATGGGATTGTCTGTGTAGAAGCAGGGAAAAATGTTCTTTTATGCAATCCTGCAACGAGGGAATCCAGGCAACTTCCCGATTCATGTCTTCTTCTCCCTTCCCCTCCTGAGGGGAAATTCGAATTGGAGACGAGCTTTCAAGCATTGGGATTTGGCTATGATTGCAATGCTAAAGAATACAAGGTTGTGCGAATTATAGAAAATTGTGAGTATTCAGATGATGAACGAACATTTTATCATCGTATTGCTCTTCCTCACACGGCTGAGTTATACACCACAATTGCTAACTCTTGGAAAGAGATCAAGATCGATATATCAAGTACAACCTATTCTTGTTCTCATTCAGTGTTCATGAAGGGATTTTGTTATTGGTATGCAACGGATGGCGAGGAATACATACTTTCTTTTGATTTTGGTGATGACACATTTCATAGAATACAACTGCCTTCTAGGAGAGAATCCGGTTTTAGGTTTTATTATATTTTTCTGCGAAATGAATCCCTTGCTTCTTTTTGCTCTCGTTACGATCGGAGTGAGGATTCTGAATCAAGTGAAATATGGGTAATGGACGACTACGACGGAGTTAAAAGGTCATGGACAAAACTCTTAACCATTGGACCCTTACAAGGCATTAAGAAGCCATTGACATTTTGGAAAAATGATGAGCTTCTTATGCTTGACTCCGATGGAAGAGCCACCTCTTATAATTCTAGTACCGGAAATCTCAATTATCTTCATATTCCTCCTATTCTCAATAGGGTTGTAGATTTTGAAGTTCTTATTTATGTAAAAAGTATTGTTCATGTCAAGTGAGTTGAGGGGAAAGTTCCATTTTTCTTCTATTTAATTTGTATGCATGACATAAGGCTTGAATTTGCATCTTTTAATTTAATCTGCTTTGTAGCCCTTTTACTATGTTTGCTTATCATGGGTTTTGTGTTTTCCACATTTTGTAATGTTATTTTATTTGAAAGTCTAAGACAACTATTTTCTTTATGGTTCAAAATAACAATTTCCTTATGTTTCCTTTTTTTTCTTGCTTCAGAATTCCCTTCTTAAAAACCTAATAGGTTTTTACTCATTTAACATAATCAAGTTAACCTTCTAGCGTAGGAGGACTAACATTTATAAGTAAAATCTGGGCTGCTAGAAAATTTATACGACAAAGTATACTGATGGGGCATTTTGATTTAAGTGCCATGTTGAACTGCTTCTTTGATTAAACATCTATTACTTTTTAAATTTTGATTAATCTTTTCCTTACTATTTAGGTGCCACGCATATTATAACTAGTCAGTTTTTAACGCAAAATTACATAATTTGCCATCATATTTAATGGACCAATTAATTCTCAAATTATTATCCAAAGTTCCTACAATTTAGGAGATGGGTGCATTTTTACTCACCCACATTAACTTTGGTGCATGCTCACCATACACCTTATTAGTTGCCATGTGTCCCATCTTCTAACCCTAGTAAACATGTTAATTAATATATCTTTTTTAATGTTTAAAACTAATTTAAACATGATTAAACAAATAAACTCAACCCCAGAACTTTTCATCTTCCCCAACCAACCAGCCAACCCCCACCCACCCACGCCACCCTTTCAATCTTCTTGTTCAGAAGCCATGGCGAATTAGCCATCTCTGTCGTATGCCCTCCGTCCTCCGCCATCTCTCTTATTCCCCTATAACTCTAATTTATTTTATAAAGAAAACTCAACAAATGTCCTCGCCAAGATAATATATCCCAAATCGCAAAAAATTGCAAATTTGTATGTGCACAGAAATGTCCTCGCCAATAAAGAGAAAGGGTTGGTTCTCTAGGTGAGGCCACTATCGAATTTCTTGGCTGCAATGGTGCAGCCATAGTAGTTCTCTCTGGCTGTTGTTGTATGGTCTTCGATTATCAAGTCGACGATCATAGTCACAGTGGAAGAAAAGGTAAAAACAATGTTCTCATCTTCATCATCGAATCTTTGGCCGTGGGTGAGTGGGTGTTCATGGGGTCGCTGGGTGGAGAAGTTGAAACGCTGGAAGGGTTTGGATTTTTATTTTTATTTTTAATGCTTAAAATTAGCTTCAAAAATTGAAAAAAATATATTTAATTAAAAAGTTTACTAGGGTTAAAAGATAGGACACATGACAGCTAATAAAGTGTATTGTGGGCATACATCAAAGTTAATGTGGGTGAGCAAAAGTGCATTTAGTAGGCAAAAAAATCTTTAACTATAAAACCTAGCAGACTTGATATGTTCTTCTATTGATATATACCTCAACGTGTCAATACAAAACCTTGCTTGTTCATTAAAAAAAAAATAAAAAACCCCTTGCTTGTTAAAAGGTTCCAATTGCTAGCACTACATATCTCTTTGAAAAAAAAAGAGAAAAAAAAAATTCAAATTAATCGGCATGTACAAAGAGAGGCATCCTAGTGTCACGGGCCATGTGTTAAAAACAAAGAAAATGCCCAAGACATCATATATCTAAGCCCATGAAGCCATGTCTTCATGGAAGCTTCTGGAACGTCCCGGAGAAATCAAGAACGTGGCGGAGCATTCAAGATCATCTAGGGCATTCCGGAACATTCCACACAAATATACATATTTAAGCCTCACCTAGAATAATCTAGATTAGGCAAGTTGTATCTAGAACTATGCTAGATATTTTTTGATGTAAGTAGGGGATTCTAGAACCCTCCATTGAGGAGGTGACTTAGGCCTATAAATAGGAGGTAAGGCCATTTGGCCAAACCATCCAAGAATTGTAAGCAATTGTAAAGTTCTCCTAAGTTTCAATACAAAGCTTCCTTTCTCCCATCTTCTAAGTGATTTTAGCATTCTCCAAGCTATCTTAGCTTTCTTTGTGATTCGATCCGGGGAAGCGAGGCTTCGAAGGCTTACTTAGCTTGTTCATCGAGGTATTCAAGTCTAAGTGCCGCACGGGCGGAAGGCTTAAAGAGTCATCCCGTGACAGCTGGTATCAGAGCCAAGCTCGTGAATCACTTGAAGGAAAGTAGGATATGGCAAGTGGAGAGATGGTGTCCGGAGTCTCCGATCTAAGGGAGCGTACTGCCGAGGTCCAAGACGTTGCCAAGAGTAAGCCAAAGTTAAAGGATTTGCAAGCATCGATGGAGACCATGGAAGAGCGACTCGAGAAGGTGGAACGAACCATACTCGAGTTCGATACTCGACTTGATGAGGACGTTGTCGACAAGGAGGAAATCCAAACCATGGTGGACAATGGTAAGGATGAACTGCGTGGCTTGGTGGAAGGGCTACGAGATGAGCTCCTTGGCGCTCTCAACACCATGGCAGACAAGATGCGGAGGGAAGTCCAGGTTCACCTTGACAACATAGAGGCAAGGTTTGTGGCGCTTCAAGAAGAGATAAAGGACACAAGGGAACTTAAGGGAGATGTGGCGTTTTGTAAAGAAGCAGTCGTGAAGCAATTCATGCAAGGGCCGAGGGAAATCAAGGCGTTGGACTCCAAGGTAATCGATTCCTTTAAACCCAAATCCTATAATGGGAAGAGGGAAGCAAAGGAGCTCGATACATTCGTGTGGAACGTGGAGCGATACTTCAAGTACCTGAAGCTTGAAGATGACGAGTCCAAAATCTCAACGGCAACCATGTTCTTAGCTGACAATGCCCTTATGTGGTGGCGTCGTCGGAGCATGGAGATTGAGCAAGGTACGTTCTCTCTCACCACTTGGGATGAATTTAAGAAAGATCTTATGTTGCACTTCTATCCCCAAAATGCCAAGTACGAAGCCAAGGAGAAACTAAGGTGGCTCAAGCAAACGGGGAGCGTCAAAGACTATGTCAATGCCTTCGTGAGCTTGTTATTCGAGGTGCCCAACATGTTAGAGGAAGACAAGCTCATGTACTTCATGAGTGGACTGCAAAATTGGGCAAAACTCGAACTACAAAGGAGACACGTGCAAACATTGTCTGATGCCATTGCCGCTGCCGAATCCTTGATTGAGTTTAAATCAAGCCACCAAGGTGATTCCAAGTCCACGGGGAAGAAGGGTAACCATGAGAGAAGTAGGGGAGAACATAAGCCGAAGGACAAGGCCGAGACAAGCAAACCGAAGGAGAAGAAAGCCGATAAGCATAACAAAGGCAAGGGTAAGTCTTGGCAACCCACTTGTTACCTATGCGACGGCCCTCACATGATGCGACATTGCCCACAAAAGAAGGCCCTTAAAGCCATGGCTTTCAAGGAGGACAAGGCTAAAGAGAGTAACGATGCAACGATGGGATGCATCCATCTACTGAATGCCATCCAGACAACCCTCCCACAACCTAAGGCTCAAGTTGGAGGAGGATCATTGTTCGTCGAAGTCAAGACTGGTGACAAGACGACGCGTGTGTTGGTGGACACGGGAGCAACACACAACTTCATGACGTCGGAGGAAGCCACAAGGCTTGGCCTCCGAGTCACAAAGGAGCCTGGTAGCGTGAAGACAGTAAATTCCGCTGCCACCCCCATTGTTGGAGTTGCGCGCAATGTACAAGTAGACATTGGCACATGGAAGGGAAAGATCGACTTCACCGTAGTCAAGATGGACGACTATGGCGTAGTCATTGGGTTAGAGTTCATGGACAAGGTACGAGCCTTTCCCATTCCCTTCTACAATATTTTCTGTATCCTGGCCGACGGAAGACAACCTTGCCTGGTGCCATTGGAAAGGCAAGCCAAGAAGTGTACCCAGCACTTGTCGGCAATTCAATTTGCCAAGTCTTGGAAGAAAGGCGAGGCCACATTTCTTGCAACCCTAATGTTGAATGAAGGGGAGGAGAAGCACGGGCCTTTGCCGAAACAAGTGGAAGACGTCCTTGTGGAGTTTGCGGACGTGATGCCTAAGGAACTGCCAAAGAAGTTGCCACCAAGGAGAGAGGTCGACCATGCGATTGAGTTGGAGCCTGGTGCTAAGCCTCCCTCCAAATCACCTTATAGGATGTCGCCACCCGAGTTGGAGGAATTGAGGAAGCAACTCAACGAGCTACTTGATGCTGGCTACATCCAACCCTCCAAGTCCCCATATGGTGCACCCGTCCTGTTCCAACGCAAGAAAGAAGGTAGCCTAAGATTGTGCATCGACTATAGAGCATTGAACAAGATTACCATCAAGAACAAGTACCCACTTCCGTTGATCGCCGACTTATTCGATCAACTTGGTGAAGCAAGGTGCTTCACAAAGTTAGATCTTCGATCGGGATACTACCAAGTGAGGATAGCCCCTGGAGACGAATCGAAGACGGCGATGGTGACCCGATATGGATCGTTCGAGTATAAAGTCATGCCATTTGGTCTGACCAATGCCCCCGCAACATTCTGTACATTGATGAACAAGGTATTCCATCCTTATCTTGATAAGTTTGTCGTGGTTTACATTGATGATATCGTTGTCTATAGCAAGACATTGGAGGAGCATGTCAAGCACTTGCGCATAGTGTTCAAGACCCTTCGGGAGCATGAACTCTATGTCAAGAAGGAGAAATGCTCCTTTGCCACAAACGAAGTAGAATTTCTTGGCCACAAGATAAAGGAGGGGAAACTTATGATGGAAAAGGGCAAGACCAAGGCCATTCAAGAGTGGGAACCGCCGACCAAGGTACCAACACTACGATCCTTTCTGGGGCTAGCCAACTACTATCGGAGATTCATAAAAGGGTATTCAGCCATAGCAGCACCCTTAACAGACCTTCTTAAGAAGAACAAGGCATGGGAATGGACGGACCGGTGTCAAGAGGCCTTTGAGAGGTTGAAGAAGGCCCTAATGGAGGAGCCCGTACTAAAGTTGTCCGACCTTAGTAAGCCATTCGAGTTGCACACTGATGCTTCCGACTTTGCCATAGGAGGAGTGTTGATGCAAGAGGGACATCCAATAGCCTATGAAAGTCGCAAGCTAAACAATGCCGAGAAGAGGTACACGACCCATGAAAAGGAGATGACCGCCATCGTCCATTGCCTTAGAGTTTGGAGGCATTACTTGCTTGGTACCCCATTCATCATCAAGACGGACAACGTTGCCACTAGCTACTTTCAAACCCAACAAAAGCTCACACCTAAGCAAGCAAGGTGGCAAGAGTTCTTAGCGGAGTTTGATTACAAGCTAGAGTACAAGCAAGGAAAGGAGAACGTGGTGGCCGATGCTCTAAGTAGACGAGTAGAGTTAATGGCTACGGTACTCAAGCTGCAAAGCCATCTCTTGGACCGTGTCCGAGAAGGTTTATCACATGACGTCCAAGCCAAGAACATTGTGGAGTTTGTCAAGGATGGGAAGACAAGAAGGTTTTGGCTTGAGGACGGCTTGCTATACACCAAGGGCAAGCGGATCTACATCCCAAAGTGGGGAAGCTTAAGGAAAGAAATCCTTAAGGAGTGCCATGACTCAATGTGGGCAGGACATCCTGGCACTCACCGCACGTTGGCTTTGGTGAGCGATGCTTATTATTGGCCACAAATGCGAGATGATGTAGATTCATACGTGAAGACTTGTCTTGTGTGCCAACAAGACAAAGTGGAACAAAAGCAACCGGGAGGACTGTTGGAACCACTTCCCACCCCATCAAGACCATGGGAGTGTTTGACCATGGATTTCATCACACATTTGCCCAAGTCTGATGGATGTGGATCTATCTTCGTCGTGGTCGATAGATTCACCAAGTATGCCACTTTCATACCCGCACCCGTGGAGTGTACAGCCGAAGTAGCTGCACGTTTGTTTCTAAAGCACGTGGTGAAGTATTGGGGTGTTCCGAGGAGCATAGTCAGCGATCGAGATGCTCGCTTCACAGGTAGATTTTGGAAGGAGCTCTTCAAGCTACTTGGCTCAAAGTTAGACTTCTCCACAGCTTTTCATCCCCAAACTGATGGACAAACGGAGCGGGTTAATGCATTGTTGGAGACTTATTTGCGGCACTATGTTAGTGCCAATCAACGAGATTGGGCTAAGTTACTTGATGTTGCCCAATTCTCTTATAACTTGCAACGTTTGGAGTCGACGGGGAAAAGTCCGTTCGAGTTGGCTATAGGGCAACAACCCTTGACCCCGAACACGGTCGTGACTGGCTACACGGGGAATAGTCCAGCCGCTTTCAAAACTGCTAAGGAGTGGCAATTAGCCCACGAACTTGCTCGAGCTCATTTGGAGAAGGCTTCAAAGAAGATGAAGAAATGGGCAGATCGCAAGCGAAGGAATGTGGAGTTCCAAACTGGCGACCAAGTCTTTGTGAAGCTCAATGCGTCTCAGCACAAGAGTACTCGTGGCTTGCATAAGAGCTTGTTGCGGAAATATGAGGGACCATTCCCTATCATCAAGAAGGTTGGCAAAGCCGCGTATGTTGTGGAACTCCCACCCCGCCTCAAGTTTCACCCGGTGTTCCATGTGAGCAACTTGAAGCCTTATCATGCGGACGATGACGAACCAAGTCGAGGTGAGTCTCATCGAGCACCCCCTTTGATGACGGAGGCATTTGACAAAGAAGTGGAGAGCATTGAAGCCAAGCGTGTCGTGGTGCGACCAAGACAACTAAAGCATGTGGAGTACTTTGTCAAATGGAAGGGGCTACCATACTCCGAAGCAACATGGGAGAAGGAGACGTCCTTATGGCAATATAAGGACTTGATTCAGACATTCGAGAGGCAAGAGTCGACGAGGACGTCGACGGCTTAAGTGGGGGAGGATGTCACGGGCCATGTGTTAAAAACAAAGAAAATGCCCAAGACATCATATATCTAAGCCCATGAAGCCATGTCTTCATGGAAGCTTCTGGAACGTCCCGGAGAAATCAAGAACGTGGCGGAGCATTCAAGATCATCTAGGGCATTCCGGAACATTCCACACAAATATACATATTTAAGCCTCACCTAGAATAATCTAGATTAGGCAAGTTGTATCTAGAACTATGCTAGATATTTTTTGATGTAAGTAGGGGATTCTAGAACCCTCCATTGAGGAGGTGACTTAGGCCTATAAATAGGAGGTAAGGCCATTTGGCCAAACCATCCAAGAATTGTAAGCAATTGTAAAGTTCTCCTAAGTTTCAATACAAAGCTTCCTTTCTCCCATCTTCTAAGTGATTTTAGCATTCTCCAAGCTATCTTAGCTTTCTTTGTGATTCGATCCGGGGAAGCGAGGCTTCGAAGGCTTACTTAGCTTGTTCATCGAGGTATTCAAGTCTAAGTGCCGCACGGGCGGAAGGCTTAAAGAGTCATCCCGTGACACTAGTACCGGACATCAGGCCACATTCCAAATGCCATTCAAGTTGAGCAAATTGCTCAATGCCTGTATACAAATTATGTAATGCTTAGAATGCCCAACAAGAGTTATAGTCACCAACAAAGTCTTATTGCAAGCCAACAACAACTTCAGTGCATGACATACAAAGATCAAGCTATTCAGCCCTCTTGCATTTGCTTTAGACATTTCTCCTTTGTAACAATGCAAACACTACAAGGTGTGGCTTGCATCACAATATTTTGCTCAACAGTGTGGAAGCAAAATATGTATATGTTGTCATCAAAGGAGTTCAACCACAATTCTCAAAAGCTTCACACTCTTGATCAAGACAGTGTGAAGCAAAACCAATCTATGGTGCCAACAAGAGCTTCATCAATGGAGGGCAACCACAATTCTCAAAACCTTCACACACTCTTGATCAACTTAGATGTGAAGAAAAACCAATTTATGGTGCCAACCAGAGCTTCATCAAAGGAGTTCAACCACAATTCTCAAAAGCTTCACACACTCTTGATCAAGACAGTGTGAAGCAAAACCAATTTATGGTGCCAACAAAAGCTTCATCAATGAAGGGCAACTACAACTCCTAGAAAGCTTCACACACTATAATCAAGACTGTTCGAAGCAAATTCAATTTATATGGTTCATCCAAACCTTCGACTACTACAAGGTGTGGCTTGCATCACAATCTCTTGCTCAACAGTGTGGAAGCAAAATTTGTATATGTTGTCTCTCCCACATTTTCAAATTTCTAATTTTTCCAAATAAAAAATTGGGAAATTCAACAAAGCTTCATCAATGGAGGACAACTACAAATTCTCAAAAGCTTCACACTATCTTGATCAAGATAGTGTGAAGCAAAATCAATTCATGGTACCCAACAAAAGCTTCAACTCCAAAGCTTCACCTACAAAGCTTCAACACAAAAGCTTTACCTATAAAAGCTTCACACACTCTTGATCAAGATAGTATGAAGCAAAATCAATTCATAGTACCCAACAAAGCTTCAACCTCAAAGCTTCACCTACAAAGCTTCAACAACAAGAGGGAGCCTTCACAAAGGTTGCTCAGGAGAAGTCTCAGCAGTCAACAAAGCCCCAGAAAGAGGAGGCACCAGAGGGTGATTATTTGGAGCCTCAGTACTAGGAAGAACCCCAGAAGGAGGAGGCACCAAAGGTTGTCATTTGGAGCTTCATTACGCGGTACAGCTCCAGAAGACGAAGGCAATAAATGCTTTTGGAACAAACCCACAAACCTCTGATGATCAAGTAAAATCTGACCATCAGATTCTTGTAGTTGGTCGAGCTTCCTCTTCATGTTTGTAGCATAGTCATGTACGAGCCTGTGCAACTGTTTATTCTCATGTTGAGCCATCTGATCTCCTGTTTGAGACTTATCACTTCAGCTGCCAATGATTCAACTTGGCGTGTTCGAGCAAATAGGCGTTGGGCCATATTAGACACAAAACCAGCATATTGAACACTGAGAGCCAGAAAATCCTTAACAGCCAACTCATCAAACCATTTGGAAAGTAGTCTTTTATCTTTGAGAGTGAGAAGGTTCCTGGCCACCACCGCAGCGGTCATATCATTCTTCATCATAGAGTCCCTAACGGTAAGAGGACCAATAGGGGATAAGAAGGATGAGCGCCATATGTTGTCTTGAGAAGGCATGGCTGCTTCTTCACCAAAGTTCAAGTCAAAACGACGGTTGGATGGGCCAGACATTCTCAAAAATGATGAAGGAGAAATGAGGTGCAATAAATCTCTGAAGTAAGGGGAAAATTCCTACAAGCAATAACTCTTTGAATGTACTTTTTGCACACAATTAGTGCCCTTATAAAAGAAAGGGTTACAGGGTCGTTGGTTAAAAAATCGAAGATGCACCACTCTCCAGATTCCGAAGAGGCACCATTTTCCACTCGCAACATTAGCTCATCGGGTACCACAGATAACTTTGCCAAATATCTCTGACAAAGTTTAGACACATAAATTTTGAAGGTCCAGCTACCCTACTATTACCCACAAGGGTAAAGGAACAACACCATTGCTTGATAACTAGAAAGTCCCAATGTGTGTCAACCTCCGTGCTTCGTGGCAAGGCAGATTGGCAAAAATGCCCAACCTTTACTCACATTCGAGAAAACACTCCCAACAAGATTGCTTGCTCAAAAATTGAAGAGGCACAGCCCTCCGAATCTCAAGAGCCAGACTCCCAACATGATTACTTTCTCAAAAATTGAAAAACACTGCTATTCGAATCTCAAGAGTCAGACTCCCAACAGCATTGCTTTCTCAAAAATTGAAGAGGCATCGCTCTCCGAATCTCGAGAGCTAGACTCCTAATAGGATTACGTGCTCAAAAATCGAAGAGGCATCACCCTCCGAATCTCGAGAGCCAGATTCCCAACAGAATTACTTTCTCAAAAATCGAAGAGACATTGCTTTCCGAATCTCAAGAGTTAGACTCCCAACAGGATTGCTTTCTCAAAAATCAAAGAGGCACCGTTCTCTGAATCTCGAGAGCCAGATCCCCAACAGGATTGCTTGTTCGAAAATCGAAGAGGCACCGCTCTCCGAACTTCGAGAGCCAGATTTCCTTGGATAAAGCTTGTCTGCAATCTTTACACGCAACATCAGCTTTCTAGATACCACATACTACTTTTTCAAAGTGCTCTGACAAAGTTAAAACACGTGAAGCTTGCAGCTCCCACAACATTGTTATGACCAAGAAGGGTAAAGGAATAGCATTACTACTTGTTGTTAGGGAGATTAATATATATGTTGACCTTCATCCTCAACGGACAGGCAGACTTGCAAAAGTGCTCAACCCTTCCTCATATTTGAGAGGGCACTCCCAACGAAGCCTCTCAAAATACTCAGCTTTCTTTCCCCTCGATAATACCTCTGCAAACAAGCTACACCAGAGCAAGAATATCTCATATCATCAGGGTTAAAAGCAAGAGTATCCCATATCATGCTTTTTCCCTGTCTTTTCCTTTGGCCTTGTTCTTACCTGCAAGACAAGGAGAAAGAGAGCAATCAGTCAGAACTTGGAATCAAACTTCTAGTCAGGAATTGACTGCCTAGAACCCCTTGCCTAATTACTTACTTGGCATTGCTCTCGAGTACTCATCTTCAACATTTTATGCTTCCAGAGAAGATACGACATCTGCCTGAGGAACAGATAGGTCAAGTGAGAAGGATACAGGGAAGCATGTGGAGACAAGCGTAATAGAACACATGCCGATACATCCACTACTATGTCAACAACAAAAGTATCTCATATCATCAGGGTCGAACGTACTCTAGATTTGATGGACTTGTTTTGACCCTCAAATTCTTAAGTCGGCCTTATACTCTGGAGGAAACTAGAAAACCCTCTAGCCCAGTTTAAGAATAAGCCTGTGGAAAGTTACTTCTTCAAAAGCAAAAGTATCTCATATGATCTTTTCTTCTTTTTCTTCTCTTTATCTTTCTTGCTGCTTGCAAGATAGGGAGAATGAGAACAATCAGCCGAAACTCGAAATCAAACTTCTGATTTGGGACTGATTGCTTGGAACTCTGATTGCATACCTTGTCTGTCACCTCTTAAGGCAAATCTCCTAGCTCGGCGACTTGGGGGACTCTTACTACATGGTTTGTATCGCGCTTGACCAAGTCTGAAACTACAAGTAAGCTTCCAGTCAAATTGATACATTACCTTGTGCATCTCCACCGGTTAAAGATACCACCCCTGGATGGAGGAAAAGTACTTCCAGAGAAGATGTCACATCTACCTATGAGACAGATAAGGCAAGTGAAAACGATACCACACTTCGGTACTTAGAACTTTCGTGATTACTCAGTGGCTTGGATCTTACAAGTCCCCAACCGAGAAGCTTCCCTCGCTCAGGAACTTAAGGGAGCACTGTTGGTACCATACTTGACCAATCTCAAAACTACCGAGCACCGGTCAATGTTATACCATCAAGGACCCAGAAGAGTTTCCCTCCAACCAGGAAGCCAATCACAGAGCGACAAGTGTCGACATCAAAAGCCAATCATAGCGCGACACATGTCAACATCGGAAGCCAATCACAACACGACACGTGTCAATGTCAGAACAAGGCTAGAAACTCTCTTCTATAAAAGGAGATGATTCTCCCACAATATTTCCTAATGTCATTTATACTAAATCATTCACTAGTACTCACTAAAGGAGAGCTTGAACCTATGTACTTGTGTAAACCCTTCACAATTAATGAGAATTCCTCTACTCCGTGGACGTAGCCAATCTGGGCGAACCACGTACATCTTGTGTTTGCTTCCCTGTCTCTATCCATTTACATATTTATCCACACTAGAAACGGAAACAATCTAGCGAAGGTCACAAACTTAACACTTTCTGTTGTACCAAAGTCCTCGCTGATTTTGTGCATCAACAATGTTCATTAGTCAAATGTACCGAACATTAGTAACTTTCAGCAGTTCCCCAAACAAACATAGCCTTGAACGTACCCACACTACGCAATAAAAAAACTAAAAAGTGTAAACATAAATAAAAAATTAAAAAAAAAACATATTTTGAAATCCAGAACCACATCAAAAGTTAAACATATCAATAAAGAGATAAAAAGTGTAAAGTTTGTTTTGATAGTTCCTAAAATAAAGGCACTGAGTTTTGATAATAAGTTAATCCCGATAATGACTAAATAAATGCTCCATGAGGGCAAATTGAGAAACCAATATATAGCATTATGAGTTTAAATATATAAAAATGACATATAAATAACTTAAATTCAATTATGCTGATGTGGCCTCAAATTAAAGCACCTTAATCAAAAGTTCAAAAACTTTAATAAAAACTTAAAATGCCCTAGATGTAGTCAAAACATTGTAAAAATGGAGCGGTGGATTCTAATTTCTCCTATACTTATAGCTTTTTAGCCCCTAACCGTTATTCATAAAAAAATAAAAAAAATAAAAAAAGGAATGGGTATAGTATGTGAAAAAGTACGTACATGTATTATTATTGGACACATTTGCCAAAACTTTACTTTGAGAAATTCGGCCACCTTTTAAATCTTAATGTTTATTTATTTAACTCAATTAATTATTAGTGGGACCATGATTTTTCAGGGCCAGAGTGAGGCTGATTCAAATACAATTACTTTAAAAGCTTGGTCATGAACTCACCAACTCCGAGCGGAGCTGTATTAGACGGAGTAGCAATGCCACCATCACACTACTCCGGGGCACTAGGTGGTGTCTTAGCGACTCTGCTAGATAACCATACTTGTTCCGCAAAACACAAGATCTGATCCAAATATGAACACAATCAGATCCTATAAGTCTTGGAGTTTCTACAATTTAGGAACTGGCGTGCACCACAAGTAACTATAACTCATAAGAGAATGCAATATCTACTTTTAGATATCCTCTAGGATTATCTTGGCTTAGAACCAGGATTCTATCCTAAAAATGTCTCTCTCCCAACCGTATAAATACACCTATCTAGGGTTCATTTATGGTAACGCAACTGAAACACTTCAGTTTTCTTGCCCACTGCTTTAGTCTAAAATCATTCACTAACTTGAGTGTTATATAACCTTTGGCCAACACACACCTTCCCCCACCCCCGAGTCTTAGGCTTCTTCACGGTTGTTTGCTATTTTGCAGGTTGCTTGCATTTGTGCTCAATCACCACTCACGACAGTGCACGATCTTAGTTCCAACAATTGGTGCTTTCATTGAGAGTGAACTCTTAAAGCTCAGTTAACGACGACGACCTTGCTGCCTCCTAGGGTAATATCCACCAAAATTATATACTTATTATTTTCCTCCCTTATCTTTTACGCACCAGTAAGTTCAATTTGAAGAGAGAGACTTGCCAACACATTAGAGAGATTTCATTTTACATAGTTGAAATTGTAGTAGACATATAAATGTGAAGACGTGAAAACTGGTTTGGTTAATTAGTTTAAGCATAAATATATACGTACTCTTATGTATTAATTTTAAGTAATTTGAAAGATCCCCAAGTGTCTGTCAAGAACATACGTTTGAAACCATATAGCCAAAATAGTTTTCTTAATAAAATAGCTAATAGATGATCAAAACCAAACTACTCAAACATATGTAGAAAAACCAGTTTTGATAATAGTGGCTAGTCCACGGCAGAAAGTCTCATACTGTATACTAATAAGAAAGATACAAATAGCTATGAAACTATACATGATAAATGAATCTTTACCCAGGTATTGTAATCTGCCGATTCAATCAATGACACCAAAGTGATGATGCAGACAGAAGCAGGAATCAAACTCCTGTTCGTTGCTAGAATGAGAAAGAGATACCAAGAATACCGTTATCTATCAAGACGTCAAGAAAAATTATTTGGTGAGTTCTAATATAAATCCTCTCAGCAAAACATTCAGTTCCACCTCTCTCTCTCTCTCTTCGTCTCTGTTCGGTGCATAAGAAGACCTCTTTCTTATCTGATGCTAGGACATATATTATTGGCCTGTATAGGCTGAGATATGGGGTGACTGATACCCATGTTGTCAGTCTTCAGTTTCCTTCTTTTCATGGGATTCATTATTAAGCCTAATCCCTTAATTTGAGGAAGATTGACAGCTAGTTGACATGTTGATATTTGTGTGCTAGTTGTTTGCTGCACTTCCTTAATTTAAAAAGTGACAGCTTTGCGGTTTACGCGCTTAGTAGAGTTTGTCATGGGAAGGTTGCTTGTAACCATCTCCCTCATTTTATCTATACCTTCTTGTACATTCATTCAATCTATGAAAAATACATTCAAACCAACTTAAATTTCCACATGGTATCAGAGCACTGTCATCCTTGACGTATCTCTGCCAATTTTTTCCATTGTTCGTCTCCAATCTTCCTCCATGGCTGAAGAAAGCTCGGTGCATTTGGAAGGCAAAAGCTCTCATGTTTCCCCATCAAATCTATCTGATGTAGACATCAACACAAATCTGCGTCTTTGTTCAGTATTACTGAACGAGTTCAACTATTTACCTTAATCTAGGTCAATTTATCTTGCATTGGGAGGCAAAGGCAAACTAGGGTTCATCAATGGAAGCAACGAGGCACCCGAAACCGAGTCTTCAACATATGAGGCTTGGTTATGCAAGGACCAACAGGTTATGTCGATGCTTCTCAACTCAATGGAGAAACACATTGCTGAAATCTTCATCTATTCCAAGTCCTTACACGATCTGTGGAAATCTGTGAATGACATGTATGGGAATCAAAACAATTATGCACGAGTGTTTCAGCTAAAGAGAGACATTGCCAGTCTCCAACAAGATGGAAAAACATTTATGTAGCACTTGGGAAACCTCAAGAATGTGGAATGAGTTAGATGTTTATCTATCTCATACCATTCATGTTGCAGTTCTTCTAAAAAGAGCTAAAGAAGACAAGATATATCAGTTGCTTGCTAGCTTGAACTTAGATTATGACGACCTTAAGAGCCACATCCTGATGAATGTCGAACTTCCTTCTTTCAAAATGGTGTGTGCCACTGTTCAACGTGAAGAAGCTCGAAGAAGGGTGATTAACTTGGAGAAAGGTCCCAAGATTTCTGAGTCTAGGGTATATGCTGCCAAACATAAACCCTTAGACAACTAGCCTTATAAGGGTAAAAATCTACAATTGAAGTGCAATTACTGTGATGCAGTAGGTCACGTTGAGGAAAAATGTTGGATTCTGCATCCCAGACTGAAACCTAAGTTCAACAAGGATCATAAAATGATTCCTTCAAGGCAGTTCAACAATGGCTCATACAAACCTCAACATGCAGCCAATCACAGCTTCAGTTCATTCATTGAAGGTATTCAGGACTGCACATCGAATCCCGTCTCTCTCATATATGAATTTGTAATTTACTTACAGAACAAGGGACATAGAGAAGCTGCATATAGCTCGCAGGCTACAACTGAAAATCCCACTGCACTACTGGGACAATTCGCATGTTTCCTTACTGAAAATGAGAATATACCGAAAAGCAAAGCTCCAAGTATTTTTAGTGCCTTCTCAACTGCTCTACACATTAGTATTGAACATGATTGTTGGATCATCGACTCAGGAGCCACTGACCATATGACAAACAAAGTCTCCAACTTACATAGTTTTCGAACTTTGTCAAAACCATCTCATGTGGCAGTTGATAATGGAAAAAATGCCATGGTTTTGGGCATGGGAAAAATAAAATTTCTTTCAAACAACCTTGAGTCTACAACATTATTTGTTCCTACCTTCCCCTTTCAACTTTTGTCAATAAGGAAGATCACTAGAACCCTAAATTTTCTTGTCACTTTCTCACCAAGCAGTGTTGTGTTTCAAGATTCTTTCACCAAGAAGACAATTGGTGAAGGGTTCTTCCTGAATGGTCTTTACTATCTATGTAAGGAACCTCATCTAGTCAAAGAATTCCAAGTTGATTCAATTCCTTCTAAGAACCAACAAATCTGGCATCAAAGATTAACCCATCGATCAGAGGCTATTTTGCTTAAACTTTTTCCCAAAATGTATCAATCATCTATAATGCGTGATACATGTGAGTCCTTCAAGTATACTAGACTCCCTTTTATTTCTTCAATGTCTAAGGCTAGCAAACCTTTTGAACTTGTACACCCCGATGTTTGGGGTTCAACTATTGAATCTTTTGATGGATATAAATATTTTGTTATCTTTGTGGATGATTTTTCTGGAACAACATGGCTATATCCCTTGAAATGAAAAAAGGAGGTCTTCACTATGTCAAAGACTTTCATCAACTTGTCATAACTCAATTTTAGTCAACCATTAAGAACCTAAGAACTGATAATGGCACTGAGTTCTTATCCAACAATATGAGTCAATATTTGAGCTCTCATGGTATTATTAACCAGACAAGTTGTGTGGGAACCCCATAAAAAAATGGGATCTCTGAAAGGAAGGCCTATAACTTTATCACATTTAAGAGTCTTTGGCTGCACTTGCTTTGTTCATGTTCAAGCATTGCATCATGACAAATTGAATGCTAAGGCTGTGAAGTGTGTGTTCATGGGGTATTCATCCACCCAAAAAGGTTACCAATGTTTCCATCTTATTACTAACAAGATGTTTATGTCTAGGGATGTAAAATTAGAGGAAAATGTTCCTTATTTCTACAAAGAGGCTCTCACTCCCGAGAGGGGGAGCTAATGTGTGATTTATTTCCCTTGCCTCCGTGCATTGACCACTCAATGCACTTGGATCCTGAAGCCACTAGCAATCATGGACAAGAAGAGATTGTAAGTGACACTACTCATGTGTCTCCTCAACCTAGAAACCTGGAGGATGGTACTAAGTCGACTCAAGATGAAAGTCACGAAGAGGTTCCCACTTTGCCTCCTACAAGGCGCAATCATGTGTGTGCTCGATAACCTCCAGCAAGGCTCTGAGACTATGTCACCTTTGCTACCACACACCCCATCACTGAGGTGCTGAATTATAGCCGTATCCTCCCCAATCATGCCATATTTCTGGCTGAAATCTCCCATCACATTGAACCATAAACCTTTCAAGATTAAGCTCAACTAATTCCTAAGTGGAGAAATGCGAAGAAAGATGAACTTTATGCATTGGAGAACAATGAAACATGGAGCATTATGAAGTTACCACCAAGGAAGAAAACTGTTGAGGGTAGATGGATCTACAAGATAAAGTTCAAGGCTGATGTATCAATTGAACGTCACAAGGCCAGATTGGTTGCACGTGGTTTTACTCAGACATTTGGAGTAAACTACAAGGTGACATTTGTTCCAGTAGCCAAAATGAACTTTGTTAGGGTTTTTCTTTCGGTGGCTGTTGTTTGTACCATACTTGACCAATCCCGAAAGTACCGAGCACCGGTCAACGTTATACCGTCAAGGCCCCATAAGAGTTTCCCTCCAACCAGGAGGTCAATAACAGTGCTATACATGTTGACATCAGAAGCCAATCATAGCACGACACGTGTTAACATCGGAAGCCAATCACAACACGACATGTGTCAATGTCAGAACAAAGCTAGAAACTCTCTTCTATAAAAGTAGATCATTCTCCCACAATATTTTCGAATGTCATTTGTACTAAATCATTCACTAGTACTCACTAAAGGAGAGCTTGAACCTATGTACTTGTGTAAACCCATCACAATTAATGAGAACTCCTCTACTCCGTGGACGTAGCCAATCTGGGTGAACCACATACATCTTGTGTTTGCTTCCCTGTCTCTATCCATTTACATACTTATCCACACTAGTGACTGGAGCAATCTAGCGAAGGTCACAAACTTAACACTTTCTGTTGTACCAAAGTCCTCACTAATTTTGTGTATCAACATTTGGCACCGTCTATGGGAACGACATTTATTCCCACTTTCTTCAGCTTTGTTAAGCTGGTTTCCATCATTTGTAGAATCTCTTTTGACCAGGCATCCATTTTCAACATGGGGAGCAAAGGAATCCACAACACACAGAATGACACCCCTTTTGCACCTGGTGCAAAGCAACAAAAAAAGGAACACAAGAAGTTTGCTCTTCAGGCTAAAGTCGATGAGCTGGAGGCTCAGAACAACAAGATAGCGATGAAGAATGAGGTCCTCTAAGAGCAGTATGAGAAGGTCTTCGAGATGTTCCACGAGGCTAGATATACTAAAACACACAAGCTCATCACCTATGTGGAAGGCAACCATCAACTGGGTGCCCCCCAACGCAGAGGGTTATTTGCCCTCGACATGGGCATTCCTGTTGAGGAACGGGCTACTCATCGAAATGGCGACCAACATGAGACCTCTCTCAACTTAGCTGCTTCGACCCAAAGCAAGAGGAGTGGAGAAAGACACTTTCTTACAGAATGAGTGGAAGGATCGAAAGCTATCTTTCGTAACTGTCGAGACTTCCTAAAGCAACATCGAGACAATCCTATCCATGTATGCTCGAAGATCAATGACCCAAACGTCTCTGAAAGACTCGGTCCCCTCGCATATCTCAGGCCGGCTACTAATTTGGGGAAGGGGCAACAAGTTCTAGAGAAACACAAAGGTATAGGGGACTCATAGATGTTCCGACAGACATACCTTGGAAGTCAGTACGGCAAGTCCAGGGAAAAATCACATGCTCTTGATCAAACATTCCTACTTCCAAGAGGAGATGGAGATTTATGAAAGAAAGCTCTAGTGGTACATAACTCCACTCAGACCCTCTTATCATACAGCTCCTTAAGGAAGTAAACAAGTTGATGGCCGAACAACAAGCTGAGATACCTAATTGGAACCAACCTAGGCCTGGCCCTCTTACAAGGAGGATCCTCGACACCCCCCTCCAAGCAAAGACAAAGCAGAAGCTTGGTTTGCAACTCTATACTAGAAATGAGGACCCAATTGAACACCTTAACCTTTTTGAGTCCACCATGGCATACCGGATGCACACCGACGAAGAGCGATGTCTTCTCTTCCCCTCCACCCTCTCTGGTAGAGCTCTAAAATAGTATTGTCGTCTTCCACCTGAGACGGTAAACTCATTTGAGGAATTGAGGAAACTGTTTGTTTCTTAACACATTTTCCAAATCGATCGCTTGCACTCTGCAGATGACTTGTACACTATTTGCCAAAAGCCAGATGAGTCATTATGTATGTATACTGGCCGCTTCAGCCATGAGTATTCCCGTTGTGCCGAGACAGACGACAAGACTGCCCTCAAAGCCTTCACGGCAGGCCTACATGACTGTTTCTTTAAGTACATGATCAATGCCAACACTTGGAAGACTTACTCTGAGGTGATGGCGCAGGCTTATAACCATGCCTCCACCGAGGCAAGGACATACCAAGAGAAACCCCCAACAACCATCCCCTATCAGCAAGTGGGAAGTGGAAGCCAAACCCACCCAAATGAGAAGACCTTAACCTTCCAAACATCATTGGTGCCTCCCCCTGCCTTACTTAATACTTTGCCAAGTCAACAAACATATCAATCTCAGGGCAAAAGGAAAAATTTCCATCCTCACCAGTCTCATTTAGTAAAAGGAGTAAGGAACACTACCGTGATAACCAAGGGTATCGCCACGATAATCCCCGACCCTAGGTAGTCAACACAGTGGGTTAAGCACGTGTCAAGATAGGCCCTACCCTGAGGTATGAGGCATACACACTTTTGAACGCCACATGCGTGGCCATTTACCCCAGCATAGCACACCTGATACCGAAGCCAAAGCCGAGGCACCTCGATTACAAGCCCACGAAGAACACGGGCACATTTTGCTGCTACCACGAGCATAACAGCCAATTCCTCCTTCATGGTCATATTGAAGCTTTGGCACGAGAAGTGTATCATTCTTCGTGATCATATTGAAGCTTTGGCACGTGAAGGATCAATTCCTCATTCACCCTCCAAGGGGTAACCGTAACCAACGCCAGGTGAATGTGATATATTCCATAAGTGGCGGCACACCCATATCTAAATCTTCCAACAGGGCTATGAAAAACAGCGAACGAGCTTTAAGGCCTGGCCACCAAGTGTTTCACGTGGAAGACATCAGAGGAGGCAAGTATCAAAAGCCTAACTGGGATCCAATATGTTTCTACCCTAAGAAAGAAAGAGGTATCATCTACCCTCACAATGACCCACTGATCGTGGAAGCTCACATAGCTAACTTTGAAGTACGACGAATCCTGGTAGACATGGAGGTTTCAGTCAATATCATGTTTGCTGAAGCTTTCAGGGTATTTAATGTAGCTGAACACTTGCTCGATCGCTCGGTTTCTCTTCGAATAAGCTTTTCCAGTGATATTGTGCAACCTTTAGGAAGCATACACTTACCTTTCACCATTGGTACATGCCCTTACACAGCTACCATTACCACTAACTTCTTGGTGGTTGATTGCCCAACGACATACAATGTCATCTTCAGACGCACACGCATGAATGTTCTCAAGGCCATGGTATCCACACATATGTTGTTGATGAAATTTCCAACCCCCTATGGCAATGGTTACATCAGAGGGATCAACTTAGTACACGATCATGTTACAACACTTCGATCAATTTATTATGATAAATTTGCTAATTAAACATAAAGGGAATAAATAGATGGTTATAGAATCAATTAGCTAGCTTAATTGGGGTAGTAAAGTGGGAAAAGATAGGGAAGGTAGAAAGCTTAAAGGGATGGCCGGCCATGTGATGTTTTAGAGTTGAATTGGTTGTATTTTGTGGTTATTTGGTTATAATGGATGGTTTAATTGAGAATTAATGGGTTAATTAGGCAATAAACCCATTAATTAGCCAATTAACATAATTTAAAAGGAATGTGTTTGGGAATTACCTTGTAGAAAGGATTTGATGAGATGGACTTTGAATTGTTACCTATTTTGGGCACTTCTGTCTTGGTTGAAAGAGGGTTGCCCGCTGCTTGCGCGTAGGAACCTCGTTGTACTGCAAGGGTATTTTTTTCTTTTTTGTCCAAAAAACCCACGTGTCGCCTTGTGAATATTTTTGGCTCCACAAATGCCCCCACACCTGTTGGGCTGCTCGCAGAAAAGGGCGGCAGGTATAGAGATTTTCTTGCTTTAGGAAACTTAGGACTGCTTCCTATTTTGATGTAGATTCTCTCTTTAATAGGAAATTAGATCTTTCTAGGAAAGGGAAATAAATTTCTCTCAAAGCCTATTTAAGTCCACCTTAAGTGGGTTATTAAATCAACTTTGGAGAGCGATTTATTCTACCCTACAAGAGAGAGATAGCTTAGAGGATATTTGTTCCCCCTCCTCTAGCAATCTTCTACATCTTGCCCGTGCAAAGGACCGTCTTTCGTTGGTTTCTTCATCTTCTTCGTGCCGCACCAATGTAAGAAAAATTTAATTTTTCTTGCCTTATTCTTGGATAGTGCTATTGCGGGGTAGCCGTCGGGGTGGTGCGGCACGTCGGCTGGCAGGGGCCAGGAGCTGGCTCGGTATGAGCTGAGGAGATGTTGTGGCAGGGACCACTGCTTGGGCAGCTTGGCTTGGCTTGAGCCAATGGCAGCTTGTGCAACTGGGGTCGAGGATTGTGGCGCTAGGGCACAGTGTTAGGCGAGCTGCATGGCTCATGTCCTTTGGGCTCTTGGACCTGACTCGGGCCAGGCTGGCGATTGAGAGAAATAAGGAGATTGCGGGTCTCATGGGCTGCTGGAATGTTGGGCATGTAAGCCTTCCGCCTGCTGGAATGCTGGGTTGAGCTCTCCTGCTGAGTACCATGAATGTCGTTGGCTGCTTAGTCTTCTTTGCTTAAAGAAATGTGGGCTGCTCCAGAAAGATGAGGTAAAGAGGATCAAGGTAGATGCATTGGCTCGTCTGATCGATGTCGTGGAGCTTACTATGAATGAAGATGGAAAGAAGAGATCTTCCCCGCCTGCTCATGAGATGCCTAGTTAAGAAAAAACTGAAGACTTCTTCTGCTGCTCATGAGGGTCCGCTTGCTACCGAGAGGTATGTGATTGACATGACTTCTTCTAATGGGAAGAAAAATAAGGCTGCTAGATCTGAGCATGTGGCGTCTTCCATGTTGAGAATGGCTAGTACAATTATGGATAAGATTGCTCAGCGTAAAGGTTTTATCATGCCCCCAGTGCTGAAGTCTGTACCAGGACGTTCTTTGGGAGCCAAGTCTGGTTCACCTTTGTAGAGACTTGCTATTATGAAGAGTGGTAAGGTGGACTCTGCTGCTAAAGTGGTGCCAAAGCCTGCTCCCTTTGCTGCTGAGATTGATTCGCCTCAGATTCAAGATCTTAAGCTTGCAATTTCTGAGCTTCGTTTCGCTGCTTATGCTAAGAAGGGAGTGGATGAGCTGCAGCGCGTCTGTGTTAGTCTGCTTAAGAAGAATGAGCAGCTGAAGGGTGAGAATGATGGGCTTGAGGTTTTAAGATCTTCTCTATTTCTCCGAAAGACTTGCTTGCTTTTACTTTTAAGGCTTCCATTGGTGAAGTAGTTAGAGAAGTTAGTGCCCAGACTGGGGCAGCCGGGGGTGAAGCGCCGGATGATGCCGTTGCTAAGAGTGTTACGGTTGTTGAAGGTGTGGCGACCGAGTAGTCGTGGGATGTCCAAGCTGTTGTAGTGTAGTATTTTAGGTAGCCTTTAAGATTTTCTTTGTTTTTCCTTGTAGCTCTTGTTTTGCTTGAACTCCTTCGGCCTTTGCTAGTTGTTTATAAACATGTTTTCCTTCGTTTTTCTTCATCTTCACTTCTTTTGTTCATGCCCTAACCTTTAGACTTGATAGACCAGTGGCAGGCATGCTACTTTTTTATAAGCAGACAAGCTCGCGTAGCCTATGCAGCCGTAGGTGTTGGTGTAGAACTTTGCAAAGTTGTTAGCCATAGGGTTGGCAGCCGGATGCCTTACTTATAGAAGAAGACAAGTCCGCGTAACCACTAGGCTGTTAACCTTGACTTTCTTCAATTCCGTAAGTTGGGTAGCAAGTATCACAACACTTAAGGACTTGGTGTAGGTTGTTCCGCGCTTGGCAGAGGTGAAGCTTATCGACTACGTAGCATGTCGGCAGTGGATAAAACTTCGTATATGCGTGCTAGCTTGTTTAACCTTTCACAAGAATGTGCGGTTGTATAAGTCTAGCGCGGCTTTACTGCTCGAAGGGCAAGCCATAGGCAGTCTTCCGGAATCCGTAGGCTACCTTAGTGCACTCGGTAGCAGCTTTAGGATTCCAGGGCAGCCGTCCATCGGATGTACTGCGTAATGTGCCCTCTCCGTCTCTAGGGCCCGGTTCCCTACGGATTAGGCCAAGAGACCCAAAATCCTTCAGTTAGCTAAGCCTTGAAAAAGACCACTGCGCCTACTTCTAGGAATCCCGGCGCAAGCCATCGTGCATCTAGTTATACTAGGGCAGCTAGGCTCATCCACGTCTGGATATTCAGAGTGTAAAGTTTATCCTCCCGTCTTGGAGAGCTGACCCATATGGGTGTCGGGGAATTGGTTTACCCTCTCGCACTGGAGAGCAATTAGTTTACCCTCTCGCACTGGAGAGCATGGTTGGTCCCTCGGGGGGCGCAATTCCTGCGATGGGTCCCTAAGAAGGGCACAGTCTTCTTTTGAAGTGCTGGAGTGATCACTTGTTGTAAGCATGCAGCCGAGCCAAGTTGTGATTACTTCTGAATTCCTCATTGAAAAACGAGTGAAACGAACGAGAATTTAGCTGTAAGGTAGGAACTGCATAACAACTGGATAGTCCTCGACTTGTGAGGTGGTGCCCGTCGAGCTTCTTAAGTCTTCGGGCTTTGATGTAGTCGGAGGTCACACATGGTACTTCTTCAGATTGTAGGCGCTCCACTACTTTTCGATCTTTTTATCGTTTCATGGTAGCGGGGGTATAATTACTCTTACCGCCTATTCTGCTGAGCTTGTACGGACCTTCCCAGATGAGATCCATCTTTTTGGATGTTTCGGCCTGCCTATTGCCTTGAGGATATCTCGGCATGGACATATGCTGCTTGATGCCATATTTTTTGAAGAACTTCGCCAAATCTTTGCCCATGAATTGCAGGCCGTTGTTGGTGACGATGGATTAAGGGAAGCCAAATCGGTAAATGATGTTCCTTTATATGAAGCGCTCTATGTCCGTCTGAATCGTGGTCGTCATGGGCTCTGCTTCCACCTATTTGGTGAAGTAGTCGGTTGCCACGAACCACGGCTGCTCACAAGCCTTTGTAGTTGGATGTGTCGTTGACATGCGAATGCCAGAAATCTCCATTAAGGGAATTTGTGCAGCTAAAGTGTGCTCGACTGCCTTCGGGGCATCGTTGGGCCGAGTTGTTGCGTTCGTCAGAAAACTTTGCATCTGCCAGGGTCTACGCCTTTATTGTCGCCGGTTTGGATTCGGCGGAATAGTGCGTCATGATGATGACTCCAGGTAACTGTAGAATACAGGTAGTCGAGCCCCCAGCTCTTCTCGCATGATGGTAGAGCTTATTGCTACTTTAGATACCGTCAAACATGCGAATAAGTCCTCCGCTGCTTCTAGGGAGGTGATGTCGGGTACTTCTTCAAGTCCTTGAATGTGCATTGGCGAGCCTCATCCCAAAGTGCATGTTTCTCTGCTAAAGCAAAAGAGTCTGCCAGAGTTAGATCTTCTTTCATGATCAATTTTCTGAATAGCGGGTGGTCTGCTGGAAGTCCTTTTTGGAAGGCTGCTCTAGCTATCGAGTCGTTGCATCCGACTATTTTTGCCTTCTCTACTTTGAACCTCCTCACATAGTCGCGAAGCGACTCCTTTGGGTTCTTCTTGACGTCGAACAAATGGTCAGACTTCTTTTTGATCGAGCGATAGGATGAATATTCTTTGGTGAAAACCAAAGAAAGTTCGTAGAAATTCCGGATGGATTGTGGCGGCAGGGTGTAGAACCAATCTTACACCTCGCCTTGTAGAGTGGTGGCGAATATCTTGCACATGAGATCATCGTTGTTTCGATAAAGGATCATTGCACTTTGGTAACGTTTTAAGTGTCTCTCCGGATCTTCATCTCCTTTGAAAGATGTGAAATGTGGCATGCTGAACTCGCGTGGAGGCTCTGCCTGCTCAATCTCCTCCGTGAAGGGTGACCTGCTTATATTAGTTATGTTCCGTCGTAGTGCCTCGTCGGTGACCTCGTTGCGTTGGAAATCATGTAATCGCTTGGTCAAGAGTCTCTCTACTTCTTCCTGAATTTGCATTTGTTAGGGTAGCAGAGCTCTCGACTGCCCCCAGTCATGACTTGCTGGTCTAGGCTGCTCTTCCATGTGTTTGGCTCGTCTATGCCGCGAATGCAGTGCATGTGATGCGTTCCTAGTAGGGGAGCGAGTTCTTCGCATGCTGCTGGTTGAACTTGAGCTGGATTGAGTGACTGCTTCTCTCCGTCCGTCGTGCTGCCTACTCTGATGTGAGGTGGATGACGCTCCTTGTGGGCTTAGCTGCGAATAGACACGTTGCCCGGAAGGTTGTTCATGTTGACTATCGGAGTATAACCCCAACCGTGAATGTATGCTCCTCCGTGGGCCTAGTCGAGAGCGCATGCTCCTTCGCGCTCTAAGACGGGAATGTACACTGCCCAAACGTTCAGCTCATGGCTGCTTGCCGGGACGCTGCTGGAAATGTCCGTCTGCCCTTGTCCTACTTCGGGATACCTCGTCCGGGGCACGTTGGATCCCAATGTGTTGCAAAAGTTGATTCACCAAGGTTGTCTGTTGTGCAAGGGTGCTCGTCAACTCTATGACTTGTCGAGACAAGTGTTGTTCGCCATTTGGATTGGAAGAGCTTGGAAGGAATGCGCCTCCTTGGGCAGTGAAAGGGTGGTAGTCTTCGGGCGCGAGATTTGAGTTGGGAAATGTCAAACCCGCGAAAAAATGTGGTGAGAATGCCCCCGGTTCGATGGTAGGTCCGGATGGTTGAGATAGTCTTGGGCCGACTTGGGCTGCTTAGAAAGCCATTGGAGCAGGATAGGTAGTGAGAGTGGGCTGCTCGTCGGGAGTAAGCTGGGTCATGAAAGCAGGCTGCTTGGCAGGAGCAGGCTGGGCCACGGGAATGGGCTGCTCGACGGAAGCAGGTTGGGCCACGGGAGTCGGCTGCTTGACGGAAGCAGGCTGGACCACGAGAGTGGGCTGCTTGTCGGGAGCAGGTTGGGTCACGAGAACAGGCTGCTTGGCAGGAGCAGGCTGGGCCACGGGAGTGGGCTGCTTGATGGAAGCAGGCTGCACCACGGGAGTGGGCTGCTCGTCGGGAGCAGGCTGGGTCACAAGAGCAATCTGCTTGGCAGGAGCAGGCTGGGCCGCGAGAGCAAGTTGCTTAGCGGGAGCAGGCTGGGCCACGGGATTGGGCTGCTCGACGGAAGCAGGCTGGACCACGGGAGTGGGCTGCTCGTCGGGAGCAGGCTGGGCCACAGGAGTGGGCTACTCAATGCGCTATGCATGTGAATGCGAGGCTTGGGCTTGGGTCCACGTAAACTTGGATGGCACGGCTTGGGTCGTGGTCTTGGTACCGTGAGCCTTGGATGGCACGGCTCGGACCGTGGTGAAAGCTCCATGGACCTCGCCACGAATGGCTACCGAAGTAGCCACCGCGGTGGTTCCCATGGTGGCCGTGGTGAAGGCACCATGGACCTCGCCGTGGGTGGCTACCGACGTAGCCACCGCGGTGGTTCCCATGGTGGAAACTCGTGGTGGTGATGTCGCTCCCCTTATTGTCGCATTTTGCCTCATAGATATCCGCAATCCCATTTCTTGTATATTAGAATTTTCATTTGTGGAATTTTCTAAATTTCTAGCCATTATATTTTGCTTATACGTTTTATTAAAGAACCTTTGCAAGTAAAAAATTCTAATAATAAGAACGTATGAAAAATATTCAAATGGACTAAAAAATAAAGAAAAAACCTTTTTGTTCGAGAGTCTTCTACGAGTATGGATTTCAACTCTCAATGAAAGCACCAATTTGTGGATGCAAATTTCTTCCTCCTCGATCTTGGACGATTTTGCACCTATAAAACAATTAACACCTTAGGTTAAGGCCAAGAGCCTCACGCGCCCACGATGAATGGGGGGGCTTTGGCCGAAGAACCTCCGATGCCAAAGTTAGAATTTAGAGAGAAAGAGTGTTTAGAGAATTTTGGGATTTTTGGCAAAGTGTTGGAATTAGCTTTTTGGTGAGAATGGGAGTATATTTATAGGGATAGGAGGTGGCTAGGGTTTTTAGGTTTAATTTAGGTTTAATTAGCCAATTTATTATGATAAATTTGCTAATTAAACATAAAGGGAATAAATGGATGGTTATAGAATCAATTAGCTAGCTTAATTGGGGTAGTAAAGTGGGAAAAGATAGGGACGGTAGAAAGCTTAAGGGGATGGCCGGCCATGTGATGTTTTAGAGTTGAATTGGTTGTATTTTGTGGTTATTTGGATATAATGGATGGTTTAATTGAGAATTAATCGGTTAATTAGGCAATAAACCCATTAATTAGCCAATTAACATAATTTAAAAGGAATGTGTTTGGGAATTACCTTGTAGAAAGGATTTGATGAGATGGACTTTGAATTGTTACCTATTTTGGGCACTTCTGTCTTGGTTGAAAGAGGGTTGCCCGCTGCTTGCGCGTAGGAACCTCGTTGAACTGCAAGGGTATTTTTTTCTTTTTTGTCCAAAAAACCCACGTGTCGCCTTGTGAATATTTTTGGCTCCACACCGACGATCCTCGAGACGACTCTTTCACCCAGCAAGCACAACCCGCTGAAGAGTTGGATAAGGTTTCTATCTCAAAAGATTATCCAAATCGCATGGTGAAGATTGGCACCACCTTGTCACCACCCATTCGGTTGGTCATACGAGGATATGCCATGCATCTCTCCCGATATCATTTGTCATCGCTTGAGTGTTGACCCAAAGACCAAGCCGGTGAGACATAAGCGAAAATCTTTTGGAGAATGTGGTCCTTGTTAAGAAAAATCCGACCAAAGAAAGTCTCCTGCTCCAAAAGGTCTTGTGGAGAATGTGTGTCGACTACACCGACCTAAACAAAGGATGCCCGAAGGATAGCTTTCATCTTCTTCTCATTGACAGACTTATAGACTCTACAGCAGGGTGTGAACTCCTAAGCTTCATGGATGCTTACTCAGGATATAACCAAATCCTCATGAACCCTCCGGACAAAGAACACACAGCCTTCACTACTGATAGGGGGCTATATTGCTATAAAGTTATGCCCTTCAGCCCAAAGAATACAGGAACGACTTATCAGAGACTAGTCAATTCAATGTTCACCTAACAGATTAGGAAGAGCATGGAAGCTTACTTTGATGATATGCTAGTCAAGAGCAAACATGCTGACCAACACATCAGTAACATATCTGAAACTTTCACCATTCTGAAGTGGTATCGAATGAGGTTGAATCCCAACAAATGTGCCTTTGGCATAGACTTTGGCAAATTCTTAGGTTTCATGATAAGCCAACGAGGCATTGAGGCTAATCCCCCTCTGCTCTCCAAACCTGAGGTTGGTGACACTCTCATTATCTATCTATCGGTATCGGCTTCAGCAGTAAGTTTCGTTCTCATTCGAAATGATGGTAATGTCGAACGGCCTGTCTACTACGCTAGCAAGGCTTTACAAGATGCGGAGACGTGATACTCCAACATTGAGAAATTGGCTCTAGCATTGGTCATGTCTGCTCGAAAACTTCGCCTTTACTTCCAAGCACACTCCATCATCGTGCTTACCAATCATCCTCTTCGACAGATACTCTAAAGTCCTGACACTTCGGGGAGAATGATCAAATGGGCGATAGCATTGGGTGAGTTTGACATCTCCTACCAACCAAAGCTAGCTGAGAAGGGCCAAGCAGTGGTAGACTTCATCACCAACTTAACATATCATGTTGACATTGTTTCTACGCCTAAAGAAGTGGTTTCATTACCCTCGGAAGCTCAGAAAATAGAACCAACAGCCCCAACATGGAGTTTATATGTTGATGGCTCGTCTAACCAATAGGGTTGTGGAGCAGGACTAGTCCTTGTGACCCCTAACAAAGTGGCAATGGAGTATGCACTTTGTTTCAAATTCAAGGCATCCAATAATGAGGCCGAATATGAAGCCCGTCTAGTTGGCTTACGTTTGGCAAAACACCTTGGGGTTAAATGAATTGATATCTTCAATGACTCCCAATTGGTGGTTAACCAGGTCACCAACAACTTTGACGCTAAGGATAGCTCCATGGCAGCATATTTGGCACAAACATAATTGTTGCTCAAGCACTTCCACTACCAGATCACTCAAATTCCTCAAGCAGCAAACTGTCATGCAGACGTTTTGGCTCGCCTCGCCTCAGCAATAGAAGACAAAATTGGGAGAAAACTTCAGGTCGAATTGTTGGCAGCACCAAACACCATGGCCGCAGAAATGTGCAGCTTACAACAGGGGGACAGTTGGATTACCCCGATTTATAAATTCCTTGCGCATGGTACCCTCTCAAACGATAAAGTCCAAGCTAAGCAAATTCGATACAAGGCTACCCGTTACTTGATCATTAATGACCTACTCTACAAACAGGGTTTTAACCAACCATACCAAAGATGCCTTACACCAACAAAGGCGGAAATTGTCATTCGGGAAATACATGAAGGAGTCTGCGGAGATCATGCTGGATCTCGATCCCTAGCACACAAGGCTTTTCACCAAGGATATTACTGGCCAACACTCCACCAAGATGCCATCAGAATATCTCGCTTATGTGATAAGTGTCAACACTACGCAACTATTCCTCACTCCTCTCCCGAGCCGCTCACTCCTATGATAAACCTTTGGCCCTTTGCCCAATGGGGACTTGATTTGATCGGCCCAATGCCTGCAGGGAAAGGTAAGGTCCGTTATGCAATCTTGCAGTTGACTACTTCACAAAGTGGGCTAAAGTATAACCTTTGGCAACCATTACTGAGGCAAAAATAGAAGACTTCGTATAGAATAACATCCTTTGCAGATTCGGCATTCCCAATGCGATAGTCATTGACAACGGGCGATAATTCGACAACAATAAGTTCAGGATGTTCTGCTCTAAGTTCAACATTAACTTATGTTTTACCTCCCCAGCTCATCCCCAATCTAGTGGACAAGTCGAAGCCATCAACAAAATAATCAAGCGAACTTTGAACACCAGCTTGGACAAGGCTAAATGTTGTTGGCCAGAATTTGCACCCCAAGTTCTTTGGTCATACTGCACTTCGTATCGGACATCAACAGGAGAAACCCCATTCTCACTTGCCTTTGGTACAAACGCAGTTGTCCCAGTTGAGCTTGAGCAAGCAACGTTCCGAGTCCAAAACTATGTGTAAAGCAAAAATGACAAACAATTTACCCTCAACTTAGATCTAGTCGAGGAACACAAAAACCAGGCTCATTTGAGGAATGTCGCCTACAAGCAGCGCATCTCCAAGTACTATGACTCAAGGGTCAAACCTTGTTCTTTCAAAGTGGGGGACTGGGTATTAAAGAAAAGAGTACTTTGCGACAAAGTCCCGAGTGAAGGAACACTTAGTCCAAATTGGGATGGATCATTTGAAGTTGTTGGCATCAGTCGCCCTGGCTCCTACAAGCTTAAAAGCTTTAATGGCAAGACCCTTGGCTATCCATAGAACGCTGATGACTTGAAGTACTATTACAAGTAAACTCACATTGTACAAGTGTTAAGCTTCAGCCGTTAGGCATCCTATGTAATGAAGACTATTTGGCATGAATTCAATAAAGAGGTGATTTAGACAACTCGGTCCTAATCCTCTTACATTCCTAGTAATGAAACACTCGGGTTCAAAGCTTCAACATGAATGCTTCCAAGCTTCAACATGAATGCTTCCAACATGAAACGAAGTCTAAGTATATGTCAACAAGACTATACAAATAAACGAACAGCTTCATAGTATATTCATTCAATCATACATTCCAACACATTCATACATAAGCCAACTATGCTTCGAAAGGGTTCAACATACTTTATGTCATTCGACACTTGCTACAATGTGCCTCGACACCTTGCCCTTATTCTCACCAACTAGGTGATGAAATGTAAAGAAAGAACTCATCTTCATGCCACCAACTAGGTGATGAAATGTACAACCCGTACTCTCCTTCATGCCACCAACCAGGTGATGAAATGTACAACCTATACTCTAATATCATTTGGCAACTTGCCACTCATGCCACCAACCAGGTGAAGAAGGAACTCATCTTCATGCCACCAACCAGGTGATGAAATGTACAACCCGTACTCTCATTCATGCCACCAACCAGGTGAAGAAGGAACTCATCTTCCTGCCACCAACCAGGTGATGAAATGTGATGAAAGGTGATGAAGGAACTCACCTTCGTACCACCAACCAAGGGATGAAAGCAACTCACCATTCATTCCACCTACCAGAAGACGAGTGGTACAACTTGTACATGTGAACTCCTAGCATTCACAAACTCAAGCTTGCCAACTGGACTAGGGGAGCACTTATGCCCAACAAGAGTTATAGTCACCAACAAAGTCTTATTGCAAGCCAACAACAACTTCAGTGCATGGCATACGAAGATTAAACTATTCAGCCCTCTTGCATCTGCTTCAGACATTTCTCCTCTGTAACAATGCAAACACTACAACTCGTAGAAAGCTTCACACACTCTTGATCAAGACAGTGTGAAGCAAAACCAATTTATGGTGCCAACAAAAGCTTCATCAAAGGAGTTCAACCACATTTCTCAAAAGCTTCACACACTCTTGATCAAGACAGTATGAAGCAAAACCAATTTATGGTGCCAATAAGATATTCATCAATGGAGGGCAACCACAATTCTCAGAAGTTTCACATTCTTGATCAAGACAGTGTGAAGCAAAACCAATTTATGGTGCCAACAAAAGCCTCATCAAAGGAGTTCAACCACAATTCTCAAAAGCTTCACACTCTTGATCAAGACAGTGTGAAGCAAAACCAATTTATGGAGCCAACAAGAGATTCATCAAAGGAGTTCAACCACAATTCTCAAAAGCTAACCAATTTATGGTGCCAACAAGAGCTTCATCAAAGGAGTTCAACCACAATTCTCAAAAGCTTCACACTCTTGATCAAGAAAGTGTGAAGAAAAACCAATTTATGGTGCCAACAAGAGCTTCATCAAAGGAGTTCAACCACAATTCTCAAAAGCTTCACACACTCTTGATCAAGATAGTGTAAAGTAAAACCAATTTATGGTGCCAACAAGAGCTTCATCAATGGAGGGCAACCACAATTCTCAAAAGCTTCACACTCTTGATCAAGACAGTGTGAAGCAAAACCAATTTATGGTGCCAACAAGAGCTTCATCAAAGGAGTTCAACTACAATTCTCAAAAGCTAACCAATTTATGGTGCCAACATGAGCTCCATCAAAGGAGTTTAACCACAATTCTCAAAAGCTTCACACACTCTTGATCAAGACAGTGTAAAGTAAAACCAATTTATGGTGCCAACAAGAGCTTCATCAATGGAAGGCAACCATAATTCTCAAAAGCTTCACACACTCTTGATCAAGACAGTGTGAAGCAAAACCAATTTATGGTGCCAACAAGAGTTTCATCAAAGGAGTTCAACCACAATTCTCAAAAGCTTCACACTCTCTTGATCAAGACAATGTGAAGCAAAACTAATTTATGGTGCCAACAAGAGCTTCATCAAAGGAGTTCAACCACAATTCTCAAAAGCTTCACACACTCTTAATCAAGACAATGTGAAGCAAAACCAATTTATGGTGCCAACAAAAGCTTCATCAATCAAAGGCAACTACAACTTGTAGAAAGCCTCACACACTCTTGATCAAGACTCTTCGAAGAAAATTCAATTTATATGGTTCATCTAAACCTTCAACTACTACAAGGTGTGGCTTGCATCACAATCTCTTGCTCAACAGTGTGGAAGCAAAATTTGTATATGTTGTCTCTCCCACATTTTCAAATTTCTAGATTTCCAAAAATAAATAAATAAATAAATAAATTGCGAAATTCAACAAAGCTTCATCAATTGAGGACAACTACAAATTCTCAAAAGCTTCATACTATCTTGATCAAGATAGTGTGAAGGAAAATCAATTCATGGTACCCAACAAAGCTTCACCACAAAAGCTTCACCAACAAAAGCTTCAACAAATGGAGGGCAACTACAAATTCTCAAAAGCTTAACACTATCTTGATCAAGATAGTGTGAAGCAGAATCAATTCATGGTACCCAACAAAAGCTTCAACTCCAAAGCTTCACCTACAAAGCTTCAACTCCAAAGTTTCACACTGCTACAATATTAGCTTTAGGTGGCGGAAGATGGTGGCGGATATTAGAAAATCCTGTCGGATAAATTATATTCGACACATCATTTAATTAGTGACGGATATTAGAAAATACTGTTGATTATATCCGACATAAAGTCTTGGCGGATATTTAGTGGCGGATATCAAAAAATAATGTCGGTTATAACCGACAGTATTTTTGAATACTTTTATTAAATATTTTTGAATTCTTTTATTTTAAAATGTTATATTGATAAAAAAATAAAAATTTATTATTTTATTTCTTAAAATCGTAACAAAATTTTGGGGGGAATTTAAAATTTTAGAAGAGAGAACTTCAAATTTTGGGAGGGAATTATTGGGGATTTTTGCCCCCATTTTTTTTTCTGTCAGTTATAACCGACAGTAATAAAATTTTCTGTCGGTTTTATACCCCATTTTTGCCCCCACTCAGACACTCTCTCTCCCTCTCTTTCTCTTTCGTTTATTCATTATTCTCTATTCACTTCTTCATTATTCTTCCATATTTTTCCAATTCCTTCTCTGAAATCCCCAAAAACACATACCCAGCTGCAGTCTCCATCTCTCCACTAATGAAAATCCAAATCCAAGCCTAGCGTCATTTAGCATTGCCCCATACCTCCTCTATCATCATCCTCATTTCTCACCCCCTGACATGGCGATTTCCTCAAAGCTGAGGTTTGCACTAGCGATTTCTAATTCCATTCTCTCAGAGGTAAAGGTTCTCCCCTTTTCTTCTTTGATTTTATAGTTGAAATGTAAATCACAAGAACAAAAAGAAGAAATTACCCATGCATGCTTCTCTTTTGTGCAGGAGATTCGGATCCGTGAAACATCAGAGAGAGATGGTGAAGATAACCACTGCATGTCATAGATCCGAGAAGCGTGAAGGTTCCAGATCAGAAAAACAAGGTAAAAAAAACAAGGAAATGACCGACCAAGAACCCAACGCACTGGCTCCGACGATGACGGGGATGATCGTCGACGATACGTACGAGTTCTCAGCTCTGTGCTTCTTCGACTTCATAGAGGATGAAAGCAAAGACGACAGGTGCAAGGCCGAGCTCTAGTTCGACTACGCTCTCCCTTACAATTTTTTAAGGTTTCCATTTCGCCAAATCCTTCATATCTTCGCCTCCTCCTTATGATAGGAGCATATTTATACGACTTAGTTAGCTTGTTTTCTTGCTTTTAATTAGCTAAACTATGATAATTATAGTGTTTAAAGTTATTTTCGTGCAATTTCAGGTTTTAGTGTCAAAGTATGCAAAAAGAAGCAATTTGGAACATTCTAGAGCATTTTTGGGCCAAGATTGGATTGTGCAAGCATGGAGGCATGAGGATGGACGAATTTGAAGACAAAAGAGGCTATGAACATGCTAAAAATCTGGTGAAACAAATACAAGTTGCAAGAAGGGATAAATTTCTAGAAGGATTGACCAAAACTTCACTCAAAACCAAGAAATTCTTCAATGCCGTGGGCATTGATTCACTTTCACCAGAAATTTGAGTGATGATGCAATGCTTAAATCACCATGACATGTGAGTGGATGATGCAATGCTTAAATCACCATGACATGTGAGTGGATGATGCAATGCTTAACTCACCATGACATGTGAATGGATGACTCAATACCTAACCCACCAACAATTCCCACTCTTTGCCTTGCTCACCTACTCAATTCCACCAGAATTTTGTGTTAAACAAGTCCATCCTTTTCCTATAAATATCATGGCAGCAACCTCATTCAAATCATCCAGAAATTAACCATTCTCCAAGCCTTCCCTTCCCTCTCCCTACATATCTAAACCTTCCCCATCCATTCCTCCATATAACCAACCATTCAACCACCATAACCACCTTGTGCCGCCACCATTGAAGGAGAGGAGGAGTAGTGCCGTGCTTATGCAATCTGCAACTATTAGAGTGTTTGGAATTCTTTCTTCTTTTAATTCTATGTTCATGTTTAATTTAACTTGCTGTTCAATTATGTTAAACATGTGGAACTAATTTCTTTTTAGTTAGAGGCAAATTTGAAGCCATGGACATATGTTGGTTATGATTTGTTTTACTCCAGTTATGAATTCATGAACTTTAGATGTGGTTTACTTTTCTGTTTTGATTAAGAACTTGTTTATGTATGTGGGTTGAGGGTCGACACTTAATTTGCATGCCTAAACTTGATGCTAGGATATAAGGGAATTTCACCTAATCGTTATGAACTTATATTCATGAGTAGTAAAGATCGCTAGTCACGATTGTGTTTAAGTAAACCCTAGGCTGGATTAACATGCGTATTCCATAGTTATGAATGCCTAGTCAATGTTTATGATTTCCGTTGAACTTAATGATCTTTGTTGAATGTCTCTATCATGCGTATTCCATAGTTAGGGACTTTGATGAGGAATAATTTGGTTGTAATGCGTATTCCATTCAATCCAATGAATCTAGGGAAATCTAAGAGTTAATTTAAGCGGACCTAATTAACTTGGAACATTGTCATTCATCGTTTGTTGAAGTCATAACTGGGAATCAAATTATATGCATATGTTCATGTGTGGATAAGGAACCCTCTAACTAGTTTCTCATCATTCTATTTCATCACAATCTGTTTTGTTTTAAGTTTATTTTCAAAGTTTAAAGTTTTAAAGTTCAATTTTCGTCAAAACAAAACCCCTTGCTTTTAAGTCTTGCTTTTAGAGTCAAAACTTGTTTCCTTTAAATCTTTTGAGTCTTTTAAAGTTATATTTTCGTCCAAATCACTTGTTAGGTCTAGAATTGAATCTTTTTTTATTGTTATTTGCTGTTTTGAGTATTTTAAGTTAGTTTTGAGTTTATAGAGTCTAGTTTAGTGTTTTTGAGTCTTATATTTGTTGATTAGCATCCCTAGTTAATCCCCGGTCTAGAACGATCCCTACTTACATCATTACTACAATTGTCATCAATAGGGTTTAATTTGTGTGTCAAGTAATTTTCACATCACCTTACCAATTTCGTCCCAATTTTCCAATTTTCAGGTACGATTAGGGCATTTTCAAGTCGGTAGAACTCCCATTTTTCTGCTCCACTCGGTTCCCCCTCCAGATCTGAGCCGGGTCTGGGTCGTCATATTTGCTCGAATCCGAAAATGTCATACCCATCAAGGCAATTTCTCATTTTCTTCGCCCATTTATAATTTATATATATATATATATATATATTGAAAATTTATGAGTGATTTGAATTTTGGGGTGTTTGATTGTGTAGATTACAGGGACCAGGAGAGTGGGAAGATTCTAAATTGGGTGTTTGTTTGGGCGGATGAGGGCTCCGAGCTCAAAGTTGATGTCCCTGTTGTTTTCAAAGGTGAAGATGTTTGTGGTCTCAAAAAAGGTAATTTAATTTTCTTTGGTTGCACATTGTTTGGTTTGTTTCGTATCATTGGTAAACAGAAGTTGCGTATTTGATCCCAAACTCGTAACATTAAAGTTGGATTGTTTAGGAATAGGTAGAAAATATGGTCATCGATGTGATACATTGCTTGATTTAAGGGTTGTTCTATCATCCTTTGTGCAATTTCATCCCAAAATTGCAGAAGAGAGTGAAGAAAAGCGAGAGGCTCTATTGGTGGCCATTGCTTCTCTGTTTTCTCTCTTCTTTCTGTGTGTGGATATTTACAGAATGTGGAAGAATGAATTGGAAGGGGAAAGGTGGGTGAGAATACGGAAGAGGAAGGAAAAGGTCATTGGAGAAGAAGGAACAAGAGGAAGATGGTAAGTTGATAACCACGTTTTTCGGGAAGGAAGGAACTGTCTATATCCTCTCTCTCTCTGGCTCAACTTGAAAGGGAAAGAAATAATTCAGAAAGTTGTTTATTTATTTTTTATTATTATATTTTCTGTCGGATTTATCCGACAAGAAAGCTTTTATTTATTTTTGGTAATAAATTTTATGTCGGTTATATCCGACATAAATTCTATCGGTTTTAGTATTTTCTGTCAGTTATATCTGATAGATAATGCTCTAATTTATTCTTTATTAATATATTCTCTGGCCGTTATGTTCGACACAATTTCTGTCAATTTTAGAGTATTTTCTGTCGGATTTTTCATTTCCTGACGCAAGCAATTATTTCGCTTATTATATCCGTCACTGCACACATTTTCCGTCGAATTTTGCTTAATTTCCGACAGTATGATACATTTATTGTCGGTTTTTAAACCGACACTAATGGGTACTTTTGTAGTAGTGTCACCTACAAAGCTTCAACACCAAAGCTTCACCTACAAAGCTTCAACTCCAAAGCTTCACCTACAAAGTTTCAACTCCAAAGCTTCACATACAAAACTTCAACACCAAAGCTTCAACACAAAAGCCTCACCCACAAAAGCTTCACCTACAAAAACTTCACCCACAAAAGCTTCACCTACAAAAGCTTCACCCACGAAGGCTTCACCCACCACAAAAGCTTCACCCACAAAAGCTTCACCCACAAAAGCTTTACCTACAAAAGCTTCACCCACAAAAGTTTCACTTACAAAGCTTCAACACAAAAGCTTCACCTACAAAAGCTTCACACACTTTTGATCAAGATAGTGTGAAGCAAAATCAATTTAGGGTACCCAACAAAGCTTCAACCTCAAAGCTTCACCTACAAAGTTTCAACACCAATGCTTCACCTAGAAAGTTTTAAAAAAAAAAATATATATATATATATATATTCGGAAATTCAAAAATTCAAAAATTCAAAAATTCAAAAATTCAAAAATTCAAAAATTCAAAAATTAAAAAAAAATAAAAAATAAAAAAATAAAAAAAATCGAAAAAAATAAAAAAAAAACAAACAAAAAAAATTGCCTAGGCCTCCTCTTCTTTGGGCCTAACAACTTTCATAACAAATATATATGAAGAAGGAGTTTTGGGCTACCACTTAGAAAGGAAATGCCTCATTAGTCAACTCTCTCAACCAGAGACTTGTGGGACTCCTACCATATGCTACTGCACCTTGATACTCGGAAGTCTCACGACCACTCAGTGACTTGGATTTTTCAAGTCTCCAACCTAGAAGTTTTCCTCACTCGGGAAATTAAGGGAGCACTACCTCAACATACATGCTTCACTCACAAAGCTTCAACATACAAGCTTCAACAAAAGAAAAAAATTCAAAGAACTTAGTGAAGAAGGTTTTGGTGTATTTAACACAATACGTTGAAATGAAGCAAAGCTTATTTATTGATATCTCCGATAAGTTACAAATATGTACATATACATGAATCAAAATAAACAAACAAAAGGGAGCCTTCACAAAGGTTGCTCAGGAGAAGTCTCAACAGTCGGCAGAGCCCCAGAAAAAGAAGGCACCGGATGGTGATCATTCGGAGCCTCAGTACTGGACAGAACCCTAGAAGGAGGAGGCATCAGAGGTTAATCATTTGGAGCTTCATCACACGATACAGCCTCAGAAGACGAAGGCAATAAATGCCTTTGGAACAAACCCACAAACCTCTGATGATCAAGTAAAATCTGACCATCAGATTCCTGCATCTGGTCAAGCTTCCTCTTCATGTTTGTAGCATAGTCATGTGCGAGCCTGTGCAACTGTTTATTCTTATGCTTGAGCCCTCTAATCTCCTGTTTGAGACTTATCACTTCAGCCGCCAATGATTCATCTTGGCGGGTTCGAGCAAATAGGCGTTGGGCCATATTAGACACAGAACCTGCACACTGAACATTGAGAGCCAGAGAATCCTTAACAGCCAACTCATCAAACCGTTTGGAAAGTAGTCTGTTATCTTTGAGAGTGAGAAGATTCCTGGCCACCACCGCAGCAGTCATGTCATTCTTCATAACAGAGTCCCTAACGATAAGGGGACCAATAAGGGATAAGAAGGATGGGCACCATATGTTGTCTTGAGGAGGCATGGCTGCCTCTTCACCAAAGTTCAAGTCAAAACGACGGTTGAATGGGCCAGACATTTTCAGAAATGATGAAGGAGAAATGAGGTCTAATAAATCTCTAAAGTACGAAAATAAGAGGAAAATTCCTACAGGCAATAACTATCTGAACGTACTTCTTGCACACAATTGGTGCCCCTTTAAAAATCGAAGAGGCACCACTCTCAGGATTTTGAGAAGCAGATTTTCCTGAGTAAAATATGTCGACAATCCCCACACGCAACATCAGCTCATCGGGTACCACAAATAACTTTGCCAAAGATCTCTGACAAAGTTTAGACACATAAATTATGAAGGTCCAACTACCTTACCATTACCCACAAGGGTAAAGGAACAGCACCACTGCTTAATAACTGGAAAGTCCCTATGTGTGTCAACCTTCGTGCTTTGTGGCAAGGCAGACTGGAAAAAATGCCCAACCTTTACTCACATCAAGAAAACACTCCCAACATGATTATTTTCTCAAAAATTGAAGAGGCAACACTCCCTGAATCTCGAGAGCCAGACTCTCACCAGGATTGCTTTCTGAAAAATTGAAGAGGGACCGCTATCCGAATCTCGAGAGCCAGACTTCCACCAGGATTACTTTCTAAAAAATCGAAAAGGCATCGCTATCTGAATCTCGAGAGCCAGACTCCTACCAGGATCGCTTTCTCAAAAATCGAAGAGGCACCACTCTCTAAACCTCAAGAGCCAGATTCCCAATAGGATTGCTTGTTCAAAAATCGAAGAGGCAACGCTCTCCGAATCTCGAGAACCAGATCCCCAACAGGATTGCTTGTTCGAAAACCGAAGAGGCATCACTCTCCGAACTTCAAGAGCCAGATTTCTTTGGGTAAAATTTGTCTATAATCTTCACACGCAACATCAGCTTTCCAGATACCACAGACCATTTTTTCAAAATGCTCTGACAAAGTTAAAACACGTGAAGCTTGCAGCTCCCACTACATTGCTATGATCGAGAAAGGTAAAGGAACAGCGTTACCACCCACTGTTGGGACAATTCCTATATATTTCGACCTTCTTCCTCCACATCCAGGCATATTTGCAAATAAAAAAAATGCTCAACTTTTATTCACATCCAAGAGAGCACTCTCAGCAGAGTCTCTCGAAATACTCAGAGCAAAAGTATCCCATATCATCAAGGTTAAAAGCAAGAGTATCCCATGTCATGCTTTTTCCCTGTCTTTTCCTTTGGCCTTGTTCTTACCTGCAAGACAAGGAGAAAGAGAGCAATCAGCCAGCACTTGGAATCATGCTTCTAGTCAGGAACTGACTACCTAGAACTCATTGCCTATTTACTTACCTGGTATTGAAGGAAAATTTGTGAAAAACATGTTCATTTAAGCAACATCTATAGCATGCAATTAACAATTAAAAGGCGGAATCATGCTTGTATGCACTTAAAAACAAAACATTAACCATGAAATTCAAAGCCTAGTAGATTGGTGAACCTTGACTCAACTTAAAACAACATTTGTTAGTTGAGAAATTATACCTTTGTAGATTCCTCTTTGCATAAGCAAAGGCTAATCACCCAAAGAGAGGGCCTTCATTCCTTGCATCTTAGATCTATGGATTTGGATGGATGAAATGGTTCTCCAAGTTCCCAAAATTGAGAACCTCTAAGTCTCTTCACCAAGGTTAGATTGGAGAAGAAATGAGTGACCTTGGAGTAGTAGGATTGGTAGATAAACCCTCTAAGGAGGCCGGCCACTATAGAGGGAAAGGAGAGCTTATGTTCTCATCCTTTCCCCAAAAGAAAACCTTAAATGAATTTTGGCTATAAAGTCATATTTATACCTTTATTCATTGGAGTGGCAAACTTGTAATTAAGTCCAAAACCCATTCCTTTAACAAAATGGCCGGCCATAGGGTTTCATTGGGCTTTTAAGGCCTTTGTGAATTATTTATCATTAAGTTGTCATACAACTTAGGTCAATGGGCTTGACGTTCGAAGCCCATTGGGCCTTGAGGCCCAAAACTAACCCGTGGTCTTTTAACGAACTTGATTCGTTTGATTAATTAACATATTAATTAATCCTTGCCATAAATAATTAAACCATTTAATTATTCTTACTCATCTCCATTGTTTCTTCAATCTATGCCTTACACGGTGTACGATCCATTAGGTTCCTTTTAGCGAGGCAGTGGGCGATTAAAACTCTTTCAAATCGATTGTGAATTGAAACTTACTTTCAATTCTCCCTTTAGTGATTTATACACGTTTAGGGCTTCCACAAACCATGAGTGACACCTAGCAGTATGTCATGGTTACCCAAGCTAATCAGAAGGGGTGGAGAACCTATTCAGTTTAGGATTACAATGCAATATGGTCTTTCTCTAATACAATACTCTTGATCACATTGTTTGGATTGATAGTTTATTCATGTCTACTATCCAATGTGATTCGTGTGCTTATATGATTACCTTGAATGTGATTTGGAATGACTTCCTAAATATCATTCATACTCTGGCCAGAGATCCTTAATCATATCATAGAGTATTCTCCCTCAAACGGTTTGAAGGTTAGAGATCCCTTGTTGCACATTCACTTGCCTCCATGGCTAAGTGGCTTAACCCCAACTATGCCGTGGAGACCCTCTGACGGGGTGACTTTGACATAGTCAAAGATCAAGGACCTAACCACAAGACAACTATGATGCCTCAAGTCAAAGGACTACTTTGCATTATCCCAACCATGAGTTCTCATGTGACATGAGTATAAGAACTCTTCGTTGATCGTGTTCAGTGAACTCATTCTCTATTGAGCACCTACGTACTTGTCTTGATGTCACACACACCAATGACTCGAGACTAGTCACTCTCCCTGAGAGAAGACACAGCACGTACTGATCTTAATTGACTGTCAATGCCAAATTGGCAATCCTATGATCAGGAACGTTTAGGATGTGTCTACGAAAGAATGGTCTCATGAATCTAACTTCTTTAAATCGCATTCTCCCAGTCACATATTCCTTGGACTTATCGTTTAAGCGTATAACATTTATATGAGACGGCTCAAACAATAATCTTTACCCTTGATATTAAACTAGATTAGTTTAACATGTGAAATGTCCGTAAAGTATCATCATATGATTGGTTTTAGGGCACATTTCCAACAATCTCCCACTTGCACTAGAGCCAATCAGCTTGGTCATCAGTGATGATACCTCTTCTGTAGTCATTTCATAAATGGCTGAGCAGTAGGCCTAGACAATGGATATCTATATGTTATCCATAGAAGCAATCTTGAGAATAACGACGTCACCATTATACATGATTCTTAATCATGTGGTTCAGTCTCTCATTTGAGTTCGGATCTTGATGAGACCTTGATTCCCTGGCTTGAGCTATCGCCCCATTAGTGTCGTAGTGTCGGTACACTAGAGACACTTTCTGGTTGGAACTGAATAGAGAGTTCATAAATGAACTTTCCCATCCAAACAACATTGTTGTAAGCTTATATATGGCAATATATTTTGCATTCATAATGGAACACACTAAAGTCATTACCTTTAATGTTTCCATCCAAATATCTCTTTAGTCATAATAAAGAGATATCTGATTATCTCTTCATTCATAATGAAGAAATATCCAATGATGGATTAGATTCATAATCTAATACATTTACGCTTCCATTACGTTACTCTAATTCTTCCTCATTCTTTGAGGAATCTATCCTTTAATATTTCTTAAATACTTAAGGACTCACTTGACAGTTGTCGTGGTTCTGATCCTGGGCTTGCACTGATATCGTCTTGTACCTTTCTAGGTACAACTCATATCAATATTTTTCATACACTATGAAATACATAAATCACCTCTCTGCGTATGCATAAAGGATTCTATTTGCGCATTATTTCTTTGGGAGTCAAAGGGTACGTTCCCTTTGAGAAGGGCAACTTGCTAGTCTCACTAGAGTCGTCCTTCTAATTGAAGTTTATCATCATATGAGAAACTTCCTAGAATCTCTTGTCTATTATTAGGGCTTGATATAATCCAATTATATCCTAAAATCTATCAATATAGATTTCCATCCCATGTATATAGATTATGTCTCCCATATACATTCTATCTTCATATAATGTTTTAAAGTCATAACTTTAACGAAGAAGTATTCTTTTCATTTCCAAAATCAATATATCATATATTTGTATATATATATATATATTCAAATTTAGGAACATGATTAACTCTCACTAATCTTTTGTAAACCTAGTAAACAAAAGATTCATTTACATCTTTATGAGAAATCAAACGTTTTGATCTTTCTCTCATAAGACGTTTACAGCTCCCACTAGCTTGCTAAGATCCATGATGGTTGGATCTCTACAACTTACATGTCTTGTGATTCATAGTTTTAGACATATATTATCAAGACTATCTTAATAATGGTTTCGGAAACCTATATAATGTCCAAACATTGAATCACCATTTAGTTGTAGCTAGCAATCATCGAATTAATTGAAACTAAGACTACGTCAAAGATGGTTTCTTCAAACTCAACCATTCTCTTTGATTGTAGTCACCTTAAGCTACCAATTAGCTATAAAGGTTTCATTATTTCGGGTCAAATGGTACTTTACCATTTCCTTGAGTATATGTTGTATATACACTCAATGTAGTCATAAGGATTTTCATTCTTATTTCTTTCGAATTAAAAGGTGTAACTCTATGACATAGTCATAAAGTTCAAACCATTCAATTGAGACAGTTTATAAATCCTTCTCGACTACCTTGGAGCTTGTGGTGTAGAAACTAGGTTGTTATATTTGTTGATTATCATCTTGTCTCTCAAAGAACCCATTCTTTGAGTTCTATCTCTTGTTCATTCGCGCTATCTTAGGCAAATCCTAGTGTAGGATTACAATGAACTACCCAACAAACAACATTTGTTAGTTGGTTTATAGAAGTGATATACAAATGTTAATTTAAGGATACCCACAAGGTAATTTTAAACAAATATTGCTTATTAGCACACAACCCCAAATCTTAACATGATTAAGATTTGTCTTTCTTTCCAACTACATCTTATGGAGTCATGAAAGTTTTGGAAGATCTTCTAATTGACAATTATATTGTCTTAGAAGCATATATCCTATATATGGGCAATTGATAACATCCAACGAACTAAATCTTATTCAAGTTCGTTCTTCTCCTAATGGAGAAATCCATTATCTTTTGATGCTTCTTTCCTTGATATTTTTCAAGGAAACTGTTCTAAAGTGTTATCTTTCCTTGGATCAAATCTAAGGAGGCAAATACTTTAGACGTCTTACTCATCAACTTACATTTCTTGAATTCTTTGAAACCTTTTGCAAAGTATTCGGACTTGTGTTTATTCAAAATAAACTATAGTCCAACCGAGAGTGATCTTCGGTGAATGTCATACAACATGAGTAGTATTATGTTGTGGACAAGTGCCACTAACATCTAAGTGAATTAACCTCAACAACTTTGTGATTCTTTCTTCTTTCCAAAAGAATAAAGATTCGAACATTTCGACTCTATACAATTTTAATAAGAAGGTGTTGGATCCGGATCTAACGATCCAAAGCATCCATCTATGACCAACTCGTATTTTATGTTTTAGAGGTATCACAACTCAGTTGGGATTAGTCACTATCTTGCAACCTTTTGGGTTTTAAGCATCATTATATTCTAAACAGTTAACACTACCATATCATCTCTACTATAGAGACAATCAATTAGATTACTATAATCCAATCATTGACTAATAAAGAACAATGTTTTGTCAAACAAAACATTCATCCATCTCTACTATAGTGACGAAATTAAGTTCCTTAAAATTGGAATGTAAAGACAATCTTTGGTTTTTCCAATTTCTTTGGTAGTTCATATGAGGAACTAAGTACTATCTGCTTTCGCAGAGATCTTTATTTTATTCACGTTCCGAATGTGAAGCACCTTTTTCTTCTCTCATATATCTTCTACTTCTTATTAGTCACACTTTTACAACGATTGTAAAACATAGTTACTAATACGGAATCAAGCATTCAAGTAGAAGAACCAACTGTTTTGAACTATTCAAGAACAATTTACAACACCTTCGAAAGGTGTGTTCTTGACACTTGCAAGACATTTCTTGCAAATACCCCTTCCAATGTCCATCCTTTCATAAAGAAAGTTTGTTCCCTTGGAGTTAATTTTATCTTCTTCATTTGACTTCTCCTTTGACTACAATAGTCATGGTCCCTAAACTCCCACTATCTCTCTTGAAACTTATTTCAATTGTGTTATACACATCAAACATTTTGGAGAGCATGTGTTTATTGTTCACTACATAGTTTACAATAAACTTAGTGAACCATTAGGATAGGGACATAAAGGTGAAGTCCTAGCCTAGTTTCCGTCTCGTTAAGTAGTTTATCACTTCAACACTCAATCATTCAAAATCATCATAAGTCCATGTTGATGGACTAATTTTGTCAAACAACCATTATGTTCTAAACATAATTACAAACTTTCAAGAGTTGTTCAAGGCAACTCTCATTTCTTCATACAACAATTTGTAAGTGAAGAATCATGGCACATAACGTGTCCATGCCCTTGTGCTTACTTCTAAAGTTCCTTGTTCATGTAACAAAGAAAAAAGCACTAATGTTTGCATTTAATTAAGAGTTGTTCAAAGCAACTCTTATTTCTTCATACAACAAATTGTAATTGAAGAATTTATGACATTAAAAGTGTTGTCCTCTTTATGATAGACTTTTTCTAACATATTCTTCTAATGATACATTATCAATAGGAAGATTGTGAGGATGAGACTACTTAGGTACATTTACAAGCCATTAAAGACAATCTATGGTTTTGTAGTACGAAGTCCGGAAATTAAAGCTTTCGGCTTTTATTTGTCAAGTGTTGGATAGCGTTTGCAAATATATTGGTAAATAAATACATAACGAATATAAATCGATTGATTTTAAGCCATTTGATCCGGGTCTTTAAATCAAATAGCACCACCCACTATTTTTGGCAAATTCCATATCCCTCATTGGAATTCGAGAGTTTTGGAGGAAACTCTTAGTAGGGTATGGGAGACTCACTACTACCAAGCCCACCTCACAATGATATGATATTGGCTAGCATTAATAATAATGAGAGAGTACGCTTACTCATTTGCATCTCTTGCAAGTACCCATCTAATTTGGCCTCTAGAGAATGTAACCTCACAATGATATGATATTGGCTCCATTGCACTTAGTTAAGTCATTCCCACCATGCAAGTTCGGGTAGGGGTTCAAGAACAACCTCACAATGATATGATATTGATCATTCTCGTTGCCTACCTTTCACAACATCAAGTATGCATATAGACTCCTCCTGAGTGTAAGCACGCACTTTGTACTCCCCCATGATAGGGTGAAGCCGGTGTACGAGTCACAAACGATCGGAGCCTACCACGGTGGAAGGCCACGAAAGAGTGTTCAAAGCACTCTCATGCTTCTCAACTTAATAATGGTTTGGTTGAGGGTTTTTTAGGTCTCGTCACATATAAATATTCATTTTAGTCTTTATTAAAACAATTTTGGTCCTATTACAACTATTGGTCCATTTGATTGAATTTAGTTGTATATAATACTCCCACTATGCTTATAAAACGGTTTTTAAAGCAAAAGTATATGATACTACTAACATAAACTTTGCATTCATTTGATGGACTATATAGTAGCCTTAGGGCCTTAGGATGACTATGAACCTTTGTTTAGATTCAACACGAGCCTAGTGTTGAATCTCGGTCTAGGGATGGTGATTGATTTTAGTTATGTGTTTAATCACATTAAGGCGTGTTGTCTTAGGGGCGTTGGACCCTCTACTCCATTTTCATGCATATCAAATAATACGAGAAAGGAGTACTTCAAAGTAAAGATGAGCTTATGCTCTTTACAACAGTTGAATAAAACAAATTACTTTAAAGTAAAGAAGAGCTTATGCTCTTTTACAACATTTGATCAAATCAAATTACAACCAAAATCTAATCTACACATTCCCATGGTTCAAACAAATTTGAAACGGCCTTTCACATAGCTCAATTATCGTAGGCTTAGGTTCATAATCACCCTTTAATTAATTAACACTTTAACTAATTAAATTGAATGCAACATTTTCATTTGGTTTTTGTATCCATAAAATTGATTTAAATGGAGCTAAATGAAATGAAAATCCAATTCTCATTTAAAGAGACAAAACAATTTTGTTCTCAACTTAATTTGGGCCAAAATGCAATAACCTCAACTTTTTGGGCTATGTTGCAAAACTTAAACTTTTGTGCTCATTTTGTAAAAACACAAAAGTCCACTACTTCGTGTAATTACAACTAGACCCCAAAAATTCAACAAATTGAAAAACATCATTAAAGGAACAAAACAATTTGTCCTTTAATGATTTTGGGCATTTACGTAAATACGTAAACTTTTGGGCCAAAGTTGCAAATACACAAAAGTACCAAAACTTTATGTAATTGCATAAAAGCCCCAAAAGCACCCCACTTGTAGGGTGGCCGGTTTTAGATAGAGTGAGGAATGCAAAATTTTGAAATTTTTCAACAAAGTCATAAAGCCATGCAAGTGGTGTGTGTGACATAAATTCATGCAAGTGGTGTGTGTGTAAGAGAAGTACTTCTTACACACCCATCACCATTTCTATCACCATTTCTATCACCTTTCAAAATTTCACTCACATTAAAACATTTGATAAAGCACAAAACAAAGACTTTATGAAATAAATCAAAACTTTGAATCAAAACACCAAACTTTTTGTTCTTGGCTAAAATGTCAAGAACAATGAAGAACATTCATGAAAAACCCATAAAAGCTTCATGAACATTTTTCATCCAAAGACATCCCAAAAACACTCAAACTTAAGGGAAATAACATATAACCAAACTAGGGTTAATAGGGGTTCCAAAAGTTACTTGAAAACACTTTTAACAAGTCAAACATGAACCCAAAAATCCACCCTTTGGATTTGGCCGAAAATCCCCAAAAACATGGCACCAAATTTTAGCTCCAATATTCATGCTCATATGAACTACATCTACAACATTTGAGATGGCAAATTTTCCAACAAAATTTACATTCAAATAAACAAGAATAAAGCTTGTAACATATTACAACATTTAAATCAAAGACTATGAACTACAAAACCCAAAAGGATTCACCAACTACTACACCTAGGCTCTGATACCACTTGAAGGAAAATTTGTGAAAAACATGTTCATTTAAGCAACATCTATAGCATGCAATTAACAATTAAAAGGCGGAATCATGCTTGTATGCACTTAAAAACAAAACATTAACCATGAAATTCAAAGCCTAGTAGATTGGTGAACCTTGACTCAACTTAAAACAACATTTGTTAGTTGAGAAATTATACCTTTGTAGATTCCTCTTTGCATAAGCAAAGGCTAATCACCCAAAGAGAGGACCTTCATTCCTTGCATCTTAGATCTATGGATTTGGAGGGATGAAATGGTTCTCCAAGTTCCCAAAATTGAGAACCTCTAAGTCTCTTCACCAAGGTTAGATTGGAGAAGAAATGAGTGACCTTGGAGTAGTAGGATTGGTAGCTAAACCCTCCAAGGAGGCCGGCCACTTTAGAGGGAAAGGAGAGCTTATGTTCTCATCCTTTCCCCAAAAGAAAACCTTAAATGAATTTTGGCTATAAAGTCATATTTATACCTTTATTCATTGGAGTGGCAAACTTGTAATTAAGTCCAAAACCCACTCCTTTAACAAAATGGCTGGCCATAAGGTTTCATTGGGCTTTTAAGGCCTTTGTGAATTATTTGTCATTAAGTTGTCATACAACTTAAGTCAATGGACTTGACGTTTGAAGCCCATTGGGCCTTGAGGCCCAAAACTAACCCGTGGTCTTTTAACGAACTTGATTCGTTTGATTAATTAACATATTAATTAATCCTTGCCATCAATAATTAAACCATTTAATTATTCTTACTCATCTCCATTGTTTCTTCAATCTATGCCTTACACGGTGTACGATCCATTAGGTTCCTTTTAGCGAGGCAGTGGGCGATTAAAACTCTTTCAAATCGATTGTGAATTGAAACTTACTTTCAATTCTCCCTTTAGTGATTTATACACGTTTAGGGCTTCCACAAACCATGAGTGACACCTAGCAGTATGTCATGGTTACCCAAGTTAATCAGAAGAGGTGGAGAACCTATTCAGTTTAGGATTACAATGCAATACGGTCTTTCTCTAATACAATACTCTTGATCACATTGTTTGGATTGATAGTTTATTCATGTCTACTATCCAATGTGATTCGTGTGCTTATATGATTACCTTGAATGTGATTTGGAACGACTTCCTAAATATCTTTCATATTCTGGCCAGAGATTCTTAATCATATCATAGAGTATTCTCCCTCAAACGGTTTGAAGGTTAGAGATCCCTTGTTGCGCATTCACTTGCCTCCATGGCTAAGTGGCTTAACCCCAACTATGCCGTGGACACCCTCTGACGGGGTGACTTTGACATAGTCAAAGATCAAGGACCTAACCACAAGACAACTATGATGCCTTTGGTCAAAGGACTACTTTTCATTATCCCAACCATGAGTTCTCATGTGACATAAGTATGAGAACTCTTCGTTGATCGTGTTCAGTGAACTCATTCTCTATTGAGCACCTACGTACTTGTCTTGATGTCACACACACCAATGACTCGAGACTAGTCACTCTCCCTGAGAGAAGACATAGCACGTACTGATCTTAACGGACTATCAATGCCCAATTGGCAATCCTATGATCAAGAACGTTTAGGATGTGTCTACGAAAGAATGGTCTCATGAATCTAACTTCTTTAGATCGCATTCTCCCAATCACATATTCCTTGGACTTATCGTTTAAGCGTATAACATTTATATGAGACGGCTCAAACAATAATCTTTGCCCTTGATATTAAACTAGATTAGTTTAACATGTGAAATGTCCGTAAAGTATCATTATATGATTGGTTTTAGGGCACATTTCCAACAGGTATTGCTCTCGAGTACTCATCTTCAACATCTTATGCTTCCAGAGAAGATACCACATCTGCCTGAGGAACAGATAGGGCAAGTGAGAAGGATACAAGGAAGCATGTGGAGACAAGCGTAACAGAACCGTGCCGATACATCCACTACTTTGTCAACAGCAAAAGTATCCCATATCATCAGGGTCGAACGTACTCTAGATTTGATGGACTTGTTTTGACCCTCAAATTTTCATTACCTGCAAGATAGGGAGAATTAGAACAGTCAGCCAGAACTCAAAATCAAACTTCTGATCTAGAACTGATTGCTTGGAACTCTGATTGCTTACCTTGTCTGTCACTTCTTTCGGCAAATCTCCTAATTCGGGGACTTGGGGGACTCCTACTACATGGTTTATATCGCGCTTGACCAAGCCTGAAACTACAAGTAAGCTTCAAGTCAAATTGATACATTACCTTATGCATCTCCACCGGTTAAAGATACCACCCTTAGATGGAGGAAATGTAATTCCAGAGAAGATGCCACATTTACCTATGAGACAGATAAGGTAAGTGAAGACGATACCACACTTCGGTACTTAGAAGTTTCGTGATTACTTAGCAGCTTGGATCTTGCAAGTCCCCAACCGAGGAGCTTCCCTCACTCCGGAACTTAGGGGAGCACTGTTTGTACCATACTTGACCAATCCTGAAACTACCGAGCACCGGTCAACGTTATACTGTTAAAGACCCAGAAGAGTTTCCCTCCAACCAGGAGGCCAATCACAGCACAACACGTGTCGACATCAGAAGCCAATCATTGCGCAACACGTGTTAACATCGGAAGCCAATCACAACATGACACGTGTCACATGTGTCAATGTCAGAACAAAGCTAGAAAATCTCTTCTATAAAAGGAGATCATTCTCCCACAATATTTTCGAATGTCATTTGTACTAAATCATTCACTAGTACTCACTAAAGGAGAGCTTAAACCTATGTACTTGTGTAAACCCTTCACAATTAATGAGAACTCCTCTACTCCGTGGACATAGCCAATCTAGGTGAACCACAAACATCTTGTGTTTGCTTTCTTGTCTCTATCCATTTACATACTTATCCACACTAGTGACCAAAGCAATCTAGTGAAGGTCACAAACTTAACACTTTCTGTTGTACCAAAGTCCTCACTGATTTTGTGCATCAACAGTTGTGAATCATGGCTGGCCATTGTATCAAATGGATGTAAAAAATGTGTTCCTCCATGGGGAGTTACAAGAGGAAGTATATATGCAACTTCCACCAGGTTATTCTTAAGGCAAAAATGGTATGATGTGTCAGTTGCATAAAACAATCTATGGTTTGAAACCATCTCCACATGCATGGTATGCCAAGCTAAGTTCAGTGTTGGAAGTAGCTAGTTTTGTTCGAAGTAATGCGGATTCATCCTTGTTCACTCATAAAAGATCAGCTAGTATATTGGTGGTTCTCATCTATGTGGACGATCTCATCATCATAAGTGAAAATGAAATTGAAATTGAAGCTCTCAAGAAATCTCTCAATCACACCTTTGTCATTAAAGACTTGGGGAGACTGAAATATTTCCTTGGTATTGAAATGGCAACATCTTAAAAGGGTTTGTTTCTAAATCAGCGCAAGTATGTTGTGGATCTTCTCACTGATGCTAAATTACTCAATTGCAAGCCAGCTGTCACTTCCCTTGATAGGAATCTAAAGCTTGATATGGATGAAGAACCTCTCACAGATGTGAGTCACTACTAAAGGTTAGCTGGAAAACTTATATACCTTGCCATAACCAGACATGATATCACCTATGTTGTGAGCCTGGTTAGTCAATTCATGCATGCACCATATGTGAAACATCTTCTCATTGTCAAAAGAATTTTACACTACCTAGAAGGCTTTATTAGTAGAGGTATTCTTATGAAGAACAACCACTCCATTCAAATCAATGGTTACACTGATGCAGATTAGGCCGGGAATGCAATTGATAGGAAGTTTACCACTGGCTATTGTACGTTTTTCGGAGGAAACCTTGTCACATGGAATAGCAAAAAACAACAAGTTATTCCACGTTCTAGCGCGGAGGCTGAGTATCGTGCAATGGCATTGACAATATGTGAGTTAATTTGGCTCAAAGGGTAACTTCAGACTTGGGATTCTCTAGTTCTACTCCAATGTCACTCATGTGTGACAATCAAGCAGCCATGCATATTGCTGCTAATCCAGTGTTCATTAAAGGACCAAACACATTGAGGTGGACTATCAACACATGTTGGAACTTAATTTGTCCCACATTAGACAGAGGAGAGAAGACAGAGCAATTTATATAGAATTACCCCACTTTAACTACCACTAAGGCTTTTGTGATAAAACCTTGCACCTGATGAATTGTGCAGGTGGTAAAGTAGGGACAGTATCGGTGTTGTTGGAGTGGGCCCTCGGCCCATCGACCTGAAAAATTCTACATAGTATCAGAGCCACGATACGTGCTTGTATTGCCACGTGATTGGGTGGGTCCTCGTTTGGCCTCGTGTGATGGGTGAGTCCTGACATGGTTCCACGTAGGCCAAAGATGCCACATGATTGGGTGGGTCTCCATTTTGGCCCTGCACGATCGGTGAGCCTCAACGTGGCTCCACGCAGGGTTGCCAATGTATGGATCTCCACGTGTGACCCATAAAATGGGGTCTCACGTGCAGATGAGTGTTGGAAATCAATTTGTCCCATATCGGACAAAGGGAAGAAGAAATAGAAATTTATATATAATTACCCCACTCTAACTAACACCGAGACTTTTTATGATAAAACCCCACACCTGATGGATTGTGCAGGTGGTAATGTATGTACAGTATCAATGTTGTTGGAGTGTGCCCTCGGCCCATCGATCTGAAAAGTTCTACACTACATTAGGGCACAAGTTCAATCCCAAGTTATTCAAACCATTTACACTCACTGTCATGATCAACTGGCGAATGTGTTCACAAAAGCACTACCTTCAACTCATTTTCAGCGTCTTCTTGATAAGCTTGGCTCGATCAATCTCATCGATCCAGCTTAAGGAGAAGTATTGGATGATATAGGCTGAGATATGGGGTAACCGATACCCATGTTGTCAGTCTTCAGTTTCCCTCTTTTCATAGGATTCATTATTAAGCTTAATCCTTTAATTTGAGGAAGATTGATAGCTAGTTGACTTGTTGATATTTGTGTGCTAGTTGTTTGTTGCACTTCCTTAATTTAAAGGGTGATAGCTTTACGGTTTACCCGGTTAGTAGAGTTTGTCAAGGGAAGGTTGCTTGAAACCATCTCCCTCATTTTATATATACCCTCTTGTACATCCATTCAATCTATGAAAAATATATTCAAACCAACTTAAATCTCCACACACACACACACACACACACACACACATATATATATATAAGCACCATATTCTACTTGCACCACCTGCTACTTCCCATTTCTTTGGGTCCAAGCATCACTTGCCATGTGGCTAAATTGCCACTAACATATTCAAATCAGTCCCTTGTTAACTGACTCTAGCTACTGTCACGTGGCAAGATAGCCACTCATTGGTTGCCACGCGACACTCATTCATTGGTCCAATATGTAAATTACTATAAACATTCATATGAGTTTCGAAGATAATCTGAAAGATGCCACGAACTCGTAATGACGTATGGTAGCTAAACATATTTTCTCAAATATTTCTCTTGTTCGATAATAAACTCTTGGGATCTCACATGTAGCATGCCAGAAAGTTCGTAATTATCAAGTGTTGCATCTGATGCTTGCGCACGAGAAACAATTGCAACGTCTAGTGGGAACCCAGCCATATATCTACACCGATTTACCACCGTCATCAGATCCCTATTGTCCATGTACTAGGATTTACCCTGACTCTTAAACATAGGCCTTCATTTTCCTCTCTTTGCTTTTATGAAATTCATTTTGTTTTGCCATGATAATAGGATTTTTACCACCTGCAAAAGTAGGGATAAAAACACTTAAAATTACTTGCAAGAGAACAAGGTTGTTGTAGTATAAACAACTCAAGCAAGACCGTTTTTCACAGGGATTGATTGAAGAATTTGTATTTAAACTAATTCTTAATTAACTATTAAAACAAAATTTGGAAAAAAAAAATTGATTTTGGATTTTAAAATAACAAAAATGAATTTTAATAATAACAATTAAAGAAACCAATTTGAAAGAGAACAATCTTAGAAAATAATGATCAAAGGACACTAGGGTTCTGCCGTCACCTTAACAATCCTATGTATCACCCATGCAACTTAGAAGGTTAGGTTTTCCTAATGTAAATTCTACTTATGGCATTCAAGTTAGAACGTATATCAAACATTGTAATCTATCTGTGGCATTCAGATCAAATATTAATATGCATGACTCATTACGTTTTGCGAAAACCCTTTGAAAAACCTTGCAACCCTTAAGACGTGGCATTCGCCCTAAGTGAAATTTCAACTATCAATCACAAGAAGCAATACTCAACCTCTAGTGGCATTCCAACCGAATTGCATCCGATTACTTATCTAAATATCCCATGGTAGCTCAGCATTAAGATATAGAGACAATTTAAACACAGTGATTAATAATTCAAAGTACGCATGTATAATATCATAAGCAATTAAATAAAAACTACATATTCATGCTAAGGCTCAAGGCATCATCCTAGCAAATGGAAATTAGTTACGAACAACCATAAAACAAAATATTATTAAGAACATTGATAGAAAACACCTTGTAGGTAAAAAGTCTGAAATTCTCCAAAATAGTGCATTCCCCCTTTAATCCTAATGGCTAATAAGCCTTATTTATACTACTACAAAATAAAATCCTGACTAGAAAAGGTCTTCTAAATACTAGGAAACATAAGAACTTAAAAGAAACATAATCATAGTCAAATATGGGAAATCTGGCCAGCCACAAATCAGCCATGTTTTTGGACTTTCAGGGCTCCAAAACAGGCCCAAAATGACTTAAATTATAGCTTGAGAGTCCCCAACATAATTGCAGAAGGCCTCAAACCTAAAAGACATCATCTTGGACACCAAAAAACTCAAATAAGCCTAAAACTCACTTTGACAATACTACACGCTGCTCTTTTATTTCATCGCCATAGATAAACTGCTTGGTATAAAAATCTGGAACTTTCATACTAACAAGTTGGGAGATACACGAACACCCCCCAATTGAAATCACTCCAAAATTCATCCGTTTAATCACTTTTTGCTCCTGAGGAAATCGAATGTCCTACATTGAAAATACATAACCAACTATCAAAGTTCTACCAAAATAACCAATAAATTAATACTAAAATTAGGATAAAATATATAATATAATATGGACTCATCACGTGACATAACCATCTATAGCCTTTCTCCTGCCGCCTTTAGGCTTCTTACTTGCTTCGAGTTACTGAATCAATGCTTTGGGGCTGAGTTGGAATACCCAAGTTTAGAATGTTGCACATTATCAGACCGAGTTTGGATGGCCATTACTATTTTGCGACCAGAGCTAGTGTCGCTTGGAAGATGTACATCTAGGACATTCTTTGCCACGATAAGGATTGGTATAACAATATACAAGTCATTGATGGAGCTTGGGAAAGAGACATTAGCGGACTCTGAATCTGATCTCCTCCTCCAACTAACCTGAATTTCAAAGATGATTTGCCTAACCTCAGCATATGTCGTTTAGACTTGATTCGCCATGCAATGCAGATTCTGAATGTTTACTGCAACTAGAAGTGGCTCCTTTTGCTTGAGCGCTTCACCAATTGTGGGAAAAACATAGATGCCTTCCACTGTTCGAGATTCCTTATAAAGGAGCTGGAGTGGGTTGATGCACGTAATGCACATAGAAAGACTCGTTCCTCCAAATTGGTAGCAACCCTATCGTCTATTCCAAAGAAACGGAAGCACCCTTACAATTCTCCTTCTTATTCATTGGTTGCCAATCCTCAGCCTCAACTATTGATTAAGGACACCTAATCTGAAAGTTTGGAGAAGAGAAGAATACCCCCCTTTGAAGAAAGAGGTGCATCGCTGCTTTGGCACCATCAACTTTTAGTGCATCTGCCTATTATCCATAGTAGATGAGTTGCCATCTTCGTCTTTGCTACCTTTACCTGTGGTGTTACCCCAGTCGTCAGAGCTTGAACCCCACTTTCCTTCTTTGGTTCCTTCACCAAGTTCTCCGCTCGTACTGAGCGAAGTCGTTGCGCCTTCCATTGCCTTAACATCAACTTTCGCTCATTTGTTGAAAATGCCTATAGGTGGCCTTTCTTGTCATGACAGCCTTCCTCAACTACCCTAATGAGGTCTGAAGGAACAACTCATCCTCCTCTTGTGATCCTTCTTTGGTTGATTGAATTGCCCTTACCTCTTATGCTAGTGGTCTTCAAAACATTAATTATCCTTGAGCGCTGCTCAGAGATGTAATTGCTCCTATCAATTTCAAAGGAGCTTGCACTTTTCTTGAAGATTTCATAATGCGATGCTACGGGAGTTGTTACGAGGTACTTGAATTTCTTTCCTCCATTTCTTTTTGTTGATATGCAACAATTTCCCCTTACGTTTCTCATATATTAGGCTAATGTGTGGACGGAGGTTGTCTTGTTCTAACAAGTAAGTCGAATTCAAGAGCTCCAATAGATTCATGGGAATAGAAACAACTACGAGGATAGAGGCATAATGGAGATTGCAAATCCCAATCAAAAGAGCTTAAGAGCATACATGCCAGGCATCAAGCTTAGGATGTCGTTCATGTGGCAGAAATAACTCGGTATATTGACTTAGTTACTATTGAGAAGATAAAGGCCAAGGGCTACCAAGAAAGATTTGAGAAGGTTAGACATGAGCTAAGGCTGGAGAGGCAGGCAGGCGGAGGCAGACAAGGCTCTAGTTACTTTAAAATGAGAGTCAGACCGTGTGTTAGCTTCGAAGCAAAGTACTTGGGCAAGGGAGCGGGAAACTATTTGAAAGAAGATCGAGCATCTTTGCCAAGTGGTGGGTCATAAGGATAACGAGTGCATCGCTAACCTTCAGCACTTTACTGACAAGCATACCTATGAGATAAATGTGCTCTGGGAAGATCATGTAAGGTTATTCAAAGAGGAGTTCGACATTGGATTCCTCACTGCTTACGCCTAGCAAGACCACCCTAGAAGATCAAACATATGGAGTTCCCCCCCTCTGCGGCATTTGTTGGACAAGGTTTCAAATTTAGAGGCGGAGCAAGAGGAATGCGATCTTGAAGGTAATTCGACACCTGATGCCCTTAATGAATCCTCTGCTACATCCAAGGGAAAAGATGTCCCAAAAGACTCCTATTGGTGTAGCACGACAAAATGGTTTGTTTTATCGCGACAAAGTTTTTCATTCCTTTAAATTTTTTGCAACAAAGGGTTGTTTTGTCGCGCGAACCTGTTTTTGCTACTTGAAATTTAAATATTCATCATACAATGTCTTTTTTCACAACCTTTGCATGGAAAAATATTCGTCGCTTAAACCTCTTTACTACAAAATTTGTCTTTACACAATGAAATGCCTTTTTGTCACGAAAACAGTTAAATTTAGTAGTGCAATATCCTTATGTGTAGCTTCCAACAAAACCTGAGTCGTTGCAAGCTTGAACTTCAAATCTTCAACTTAACTACAAGTAGTTTCCATCTGTAAAGAAGTGGGGGTAGAGACATTGGACCCTTTAAATTGGCAAGCTCAGACTCTAACTTTTCAATCTTTTCGATGGTCGAACAAGCTTGAGCTACCATCCTCGCCTCAACCCCTTTTGCAGCTTTAACTGCATCCTAGCCAAAACGCATGGACTTAGCAGCCAGTATCAAAGTCTTCTACATAGTAGGAAGCAAGGAAACCCTTCTCGAGCTACTAGGATGCTTCACAAAGGAATCTAAGCAGACTACCTTTCCAACACTATCAACAAACTTAGCACAAGAATTTAGGTCCTCGAGCAGGTCAGCCTTGAGTAGCGCACAAATTTTAGGGAACTTTCTAGAAGCAAACTCAGTGGATTTCTCACAACTGCCCTCGGGAGCAATTTCCTCATTCTCAGTAGGCAAAGCAAATGCAATAGTAAGAGTAGCAGGCCTAGGCACCTCCTTGGCAAGAAAATCTACCTAGCCATTTTTCATAGTGGTGAGTTGAAAGAAAAAAATTGTCCTAGCTAAGAACATGTGAGAACATTTGAACACATAAGCAAACTAATAACACTTTAAAGTAGGCATGCATTAAAAAACAATTCTAAAACCCATGAATTTCAAAGCCTAGTGAATGGTGAACCACAAGACTCTTTAAAAACATTAAAGAGAATAAAGGATTTTGAGATTCATTACCCTAGAAGCTCATCCTTGTTTACACAAGGGATTCACCAAAGTGGAGGGCCTTCAAGTCACCTCCTAGCTCCTTAGATCTTCCTTATGATTTTCTTCCTTTTGATACTCCTTTGCTCCTTGAGGATGTGAGGAAAGGATTTCCAAGAAAATATTGCTAGCTATTTTTCCCCTAAGTGGCCGGCCTCTTTAGAGAAAAAGAGAGAAAGGGTTTCTCTTCTTTGCCTCAAGAAAACCCTAGTGAGAGAATGGCTATAAAGTTGCCTTTATACCACCTCACATGTGAGTGGCAAAATTGCAATTAACCTAAGTTTGCTACCACTCACCCTTGGCCGTTTTTGACTTTGTTTATTGGCTAATTGCCCATTGTTTTTAGTTGTCATACAACTTAAACATAATGGGCCTTGTGGACCAAAAACCCTTTTGGCCCCAAGACCCGAAACTAACTTAAAAGCCCAATACGAACCTTTCGTATAATTAATTAACTAATTAATTAATCTTGACCATTCTCAATTAAACCATTCAATTGCTTATCCATCTCATTAATATTTCTTCACTTTCATCCTTACTCGGTGTATGATCCATTAGGTTCCAATTAGCGAGGCAATGGGCGATTGTTACTCTTAACGATCGATTATCTCCCTTTGATGTAGATTAGTGTTTGCTAATCTTCAGGGCTTCCACAAACCATGAGTAACATCTAGCAATATGTGATGGCTACCCAAGCTAAGTAGAAGTGGTTGGAGAACCTATCAAGTTATAATTACAATGCAATACGGTCCTTATCTAATACAATACTCTTAATCACATTGTTTGAGTGACAGTTTGTTTCATGTCTACTATCCAATATGATACTTCTCTATATGATTCAATTAAAAATGATTTGGAACAAACTTCCTAAGTCATATTCGTATGCTTTGGCCAAAGACTCCCAAATCATATCTCAGAGTATTCTCCCTCGACCATGGAAGGTTAGAGATCCCTTGTTGTGCATTCATATGCCTACATGACTAGATAGCTAGACCCCAACTGTGTCGTGGACACTCTCGATGGAATGGCTTTGACATGATCAAAGATCAAGGACCTAACCATTAAACATCTATGATGCGTCAAGTCAAAGGACTACTTTGCATATTGCAACTTATGAGTTCTTACATGACATGTATGTTCGAACTCTCGTTTTATCGTTGTTCAATGTACTCAATTACCATTTGAGCACCTATGTGTTTGTTTCAATATCCAACACTAAATGAATTGAGACTAGTTATACTCACACTTGAGTTAACATAACACATACTAACCTTGCGGATTGTCAATGCCCAATTGGCAATTCAATGGCTAGGAACGTTTTAGGAATGAACATAAGAGAAAGGTCTCACTAATCTAACTTACTTAGAAATTTCTCTCTTAGATTAAATACATTCCTTGGATTCCCCTAATGCTTAAACACATAATACAATAAATAATAATTAACAATAAGCTTTGCCCTTCATTAAACATATAATAGTTTAACACAATAAGTATTCCAAAAGCTATTACATCAAATGAGTGGCTTCGTGGGCATACTTCCAAAATGAGCCTCTCTGAAGAGGAACCAAGGCAAACTTAGCTCTAGACAGACATCTTGACGCAAACCCAAACACTAGGGGCACCACGAAACTCTTACTCTTAGACTAGCAGGCTTCGCAGGCTCAAAGTCAGCATCATCATTCTTCTCCTTGGGGGATGACAGACTAATGCCAAGCTTCTCAAAATCAACTGAACCTCCACGGGCAGTAGAGGAAGTCTTCGACTTGTTCTCAACCGACAACTCTCGAGTAAGTGGCTAAAACTTTTTTTTTTCTCACTCTCACCAGCAACACAACAACGACCAAAGAAGCAAGTGCATCTTCCTTAATCTGATGGAGTACCCAGCGCCATTCACGGTATTCATTAGGGATAATTGTTGTGCGGAAGCGGCGTACGACTGTAAGTGAATAGTAAGACAGAACAGAATAAAAACAACACCAACAAGAACACCAAGATTTATACTGGTTCGGCAATGCCTACATCCAGTTTGGAGACGACGGAGTATTCCACTATAATCAATGAGAACATACAATAGTGTTTATCACTCAATTTCCCAAAGACCCAAATAACCCCAAGCTCTCACACTTACAATAGGAAGAGAAAACCAAAAATACAAAGCAAGACAATTTGAGAAAATTCTTCTCTATGCCAAATGGCTTCTTGCTATTTTTCTCTCTTCCTTGTTCTTCTCTCCTTCTCCATGCTTATGGGTTGCACCTTGCTCTCCTTTTATAGCCAAAGAAAAGCTTCTCAAAGACATCAATGGCCAAAGGCCTAACATCAAGTCAAAAAGAATTAGGCATAAGTGCATCCAATTTTGGTTTCCCACATGTAGCATGCCATCCAACAATTTTGACCACAAAAGTAGCCCAAAGATTTGGACTTTGTCTACATGTTTGAGTCAATAATCAACAATCTCCACCTTGACTCAAACCCTCTAAGTAGAACTCCAAATAGTCGTCTCCCAATCCCCCATGGGGCAATCAACAAATTTTACAAATGCCAATCAAGTCTAAGCAGTGCTTAAACTTGTGCAACGAAACTGGCTTCGTTAACATATCCGCAGGATTGTCAGCGGTCCCAATCTTCTGAAGAAGAATATCTCCCTCGTCCATAATCTCACGAACAAAATGGAACCTCACGTCAATGTGTTTCGTACGTGCATGATGAACTTGATTCTTTGCTAAATGAATAGCACTCTGACTGTCGCAATGAACATCCACATGGTCTTGTTGAACCCCTAAGTCATCAAGCAACCCTTGAAGCCAGATGGCTTCCTTTATAGCTTCTGTCACAGCCATGTATTCTGCCTCAGTAGTCGACAAAGCAACTGTAGATTGCAGAATCGACCTCCAACTTACTGGACCTCCAGCAATAGAGAATACAAAACCAGTAGTGGACCTACGCTTGTCCAAATCACCTGCGTAATCAGAATCCACATATCCAACAACACATTTACCAGTAACTTTATCCTGCTGGAACAATAAACCAACATCCACAGTACCCAGAATATACCGTAGAATCCATTTCACAACTTGCCAATGCCCTTTTCCTGGATTATGCATATATCTACTGACAATGCTAACAGCTTGTGAAATATCAGGCCTAGTACACACCATAGCATACATCAAACTACCAACAACATTTGCATAAGGAATTTGAGCCATGTACTGACTCTCTTCAACAGTTTTAGGAGACATAGAAGCGCTAAGTTTGAAATGAGAGGCAAGAGGTGTACTAACCGGTTTTGAATTTTCATTCATCCTGAAACGTTGTAGTACCTTCTTCAAATACTGCTTCTGACACAGACTAATCTTGCCCTTCGCTCTATCTCTTTCAATTTCCATACCTAGTATCTTCCGAGCTTCTCCCAAGTCCTTCATCTCAAATTCATTACTTAGTTGAGTCTTCAACCTTGTAATCTCCACTTTGCTCTTACATGCTATAAGCATATCATCAACATATAAAAGCAGATAAATGAAGGTTCCATCTTGTAGTTTGCGAAAGTATACACAATGGTCATAGTGACTTCTTGTGTACTTCTGCCCGATCATAAATCTATCAAATCGCTTGTACCATTGTCTTGGAGACTGCTTCAAGCCATACAATGATTTTTCCAATTTGCAAACCCAATTTTCCTTTCCAGCAACCTTAAAACCTTCTGGCTGAGACATATAAATCTCTTCCTCCAAATCACCATGTAAGAACGCAGTCTTGACATCAAGTTGGGCCAACTCAAGGTCAAACTGCACAACTAAAGCCAACAGAATACGAATAGAAGAATGTTTTACTACAGGAGAAAATACCTCATTGTAGTCAATGCCTTCCTTCTGAGCATAGCCTTTAGCTACCAATCTGGCTTTGAATCTTACATTGTCTTTTCCCAAAGATTCCATCTTTTTGGCATACACCCATTTACAACCAATTGCTTTCTTCCCCTTTGGTAACTGGACCAGCTTCCAAGTCTCATTTTTATGAAGAGATTTCATCTCCTCATCCATAGATTTCTTCCACAACTCGCACTCTGAACTCATGACAGCTTCTTTGTAGGCGGATGGAATATCATCTTCAATAACGGGAAGTGCATATGCCACAATATCAGTAAATCGAGCAGGCTTTCGGATTTCCCTTCTCGATCTTCTGGTTGCAATATAGTCTTGTTGCTGTGGAGGCTCTTGGGTAGGTGCCTCCTCTTCATCATCCTCGTCCTCATCATCAGAATTAACTGTAGGACTAGTGTTTGAAACATCAGACCTTACTGGAACAACTGGAGTCTTCAGTAACTCCACCTGCTTTGAGCTACTCATGGTCTCGGTCGCTTCAGTTTCACCTTCATGCTTGTTCTGATTAACCATAGCAGCCTCATCAAAAGTCACATCTCTGCTTACAACAAATTTCTTCTCATCTGGACACCAGAGTCGGTATCCCTTCACGCCAGTGCTAAAGCCCATAAATAGAGCTTTCTTTGCTCTTGGATCCAACTTGCTTTCTCTGACATGATAGTAAGCAGAACAACCAAATATGTGTAAAAACTTGTAATCAGTACAAGGTTTACTAGACCATACCTCCATGGGCGTTTTGCCCTCATTCGCAGCAGCTGGCAATCGATTAATGAGGTGGCTTGCATAAGTGAGTGCCTCAGCCCAAAACGCCTTGCCTAATCCAGCATTAGACAACATACACCGAACTTTCTCAAGCAAAGTACGGTTCATGCGCTCCGCCACCCCATTCTGTTGCGGTGTCTCCCTAACCGTGAAGTGCCTCACAATACCCTCATCTTGACAAACTTTCAAGAAAGGATCAGACTTATATTCACCCCCATTGTCTGATCTGAGAGTCTTGATCTTTCGACCGCTTTGCGTTTCAATCATCTTTTTCCACTTCAGGAATATCTTCAAGACTTCATCTTTACGCTTCATGGTGTACACCCATATTCTTCTAGAGAAGTCATCAACAAAGGAGACAAAATAATGGCTACCTCCCCAAGATGCATTCTTGGAAGGTCCCCAAACATCAGTGTGAACATAATCAAGAATGCCCTTAGTGTGGTGAATAGCAGTGCCAAATTTTACTCTAGTTTGCTTACCCAACACACAATGCTCACAGAATTCCAATTTGCATGCCTTTGCACCTTTCAATAAGCCTTGCTTCACCAATCCTTGCAACGCTTTTTCACCAGCATGCCCAAGACGCATATGCCATAACCTCGTGGTGTCTGTGCTATCTGCGTCAGCAGCTTCGGTGACAGCTGCTCCACCAATAACTGTACTCCCCTGCAAGAAATACAAGTTATTTCGTCTTGTACCTTTCATCACCACCAGTGCCCCGTACACAGCTTTAAGAACTCCACCCTCCATGGTGATCTTGAGACCCTTGGATTCCAATGCACCCAGTGAGATGAGATTTTTCTTCATATCCGGTACATACCGAACATCACTTAATTCTCTGACTGTTCCATCATGCATCTTCAAACAGATTTTGCCTATCCCTTGTGTTTTGCAGGCATTATTATTACCCATCAAAACAACTCCACCATCCAGCTCCTTGAAATTAGAAAACCATTCTCGAATGGGACACATATGATAGGTGCAACCTGAATCCAAAATCCACTCATTTGAGTGACCATCAGCATATGAACTAGCCAAAGCAAACTCAAAATCATCATCTCCAGATTTTGCAATATTTGCTTCAGAACCCGCTTTCTCCTTCTCTTTGTTCTTCAATTTGGGGCAGTCTTTCTTCCAATGCCCCTTCTGGCGACAAAAAGCACATTCATCTTTAGCAGGAAACTTCCCTCGTGACTTTGAACGAGATTTTCCCCGCTTCCCAGATTTTCTTTCCTCTGTTCGACCCCTTGCAACAAATGCCTCGGTTTGTGAATTGTGAGTCTTCAGTTCCTTCTTACGACACTCATGATTCACCAATGCCGCAGACACCTCATCAAGTTTCACCTCGGATTTTCCATACAACAGAGTAGTTGTCAAATGATCATAATCATCAGGCAATGAATTTAACAAACATAGTGCCTTGTCCTCGTCAGGAATTTTCACATCAAGGTTTGCTAAATCAGCAAGTATTTTATTATAATCATTGAGGTGTTCGTGCATAGAGATACCTGGACGATACTGAAATCGGAAGAGTCGCTTCTTCAAGAAGAGACGATTTTCTGCGCTCTTGGTCATATACTTCTCCTCCAATTTCGTCCATAACTCCTTAGCAGAAGTTTCCTTCATATACGGGTATTTCAACTCCTTATCAAGGAACGATCGAATAGCAGCACAAGCATGAAGATTAATTCGCGTCCACTGCTTGTCATCAATATCTTCTGGTTTATCTTCCAGAACCATATCCAACTCTTGTTGATACAACACATCCATAACTTCACATTGCCACATACCAAAATTATTAGAGCCATTGAATTTATCAACCTCTAACCTTGTAGTAGTGGTTGGATGTCTATTGGATGAAGACGAAGACGATGCTGACTCCTTCCTTACAGATTCATCTTTATCTCCAGCCATCTACTCAGTACTGTTCACAAATACGGCACTGTTCACAGGTACAATACTGTTCACAGATATTGTAGCAGTTCACTGTTCACTGAACTGTAGCGCCAACACTATTCACGGAACTGGGCTCTGGTACCACTTGTTGTGCGGAAGCGGCGTACGACTGTAAGTGAATAGTAAGACAGAACAGAATAAAAACAACACCAACAAGAACACCAAGATTTATACTGGTTCGGCAATGCCTACATCCAGTTTGGAGACGACGGAGTATTCCACTATAATCAATGAGAACATACAATAGTGTTTATCACTCAATTTCCCAAAGACCCAAATAACCCCAAGCTCTCACACTTACAATAGGAAGAGAAAACCAAAAATACAAAGCAAGACAATTTGAGAAAATTCTTCTCTATGCCAAATGGCTTCTTGCTATTTTTCTCTCTTCCTTGTTCTTCTCTCCTTCTCCATGCTTATGGGTTGCACCTTGCTCTCCTTTTATAGCCAAAGAAAAGCTTCTCAAAGACATCAATGGCCAAAGGCCTAACATCAAGTCAAAAAGAATTAGGCATAAGTGCATCCAATTTTGGTTTCCCACATGTAGCATGCCATCCAACAATTTTGACCACAAAAGTAGCCCAAAGATTTGGACTTTGTCTACATGTTTGAGTCAATAATCAACAATAATCAAGGTGACGTGAATCTTCTTCATAATAGGCACAATCTTTGAAGTTGAGCCAAACTTCAAATTTGCACAAAGAAAAATGGACGTTCAATAACTCAAAATCAAAAGCAACTCAACAAGAATTCCAAGCTAACCAAGAACGAAGTAGTTCACTTACCATTAATAAACTCAGTCGGGATGCAACTCAGGTCAAAATTCAGATTCTCGCTCTCTGCTGTTCTCTAGTGTGTCCTTAGACCACTTCTGGTCACCTTTGCTTGAATAGTACCATAACTCGTTGATGGTTAGCCCCCTAGCCATAGAACCTGGTCAAGTTCGAGAACCCCATCAACACACGCACTGCATTTGAGGAATACTAAACAGGAGCGCATCTCATGGAGCAAATAGTCAATATTGTTTATTTTATTAATGTACCAGAATATATGCATATACTTGGCATAAACTCTCATGCACTCATGTGCAAATATTACAAATAATTTAAAATTTGATCATAAATTTTATGTTTGTATATATTATGTCGCCATACGCAAAAACTCAAAGCCAATTGAAAATTATTTGCCCGAGGAACGCACTCAATCGAGCTGATCATCAAACTATCAAAGCTTATGGGCCAAAGAGTGAAAAAAACATGGCACATGTGGGTCTCCCACAATAAAGGAGGAGAATGATTACTTTGAAATAGTAATCAAAATGTAAAATATAACCGAGAAACAAAATGTCTCTGAAATCCTCTCAAAGGCGAAGATTGAACCGGAGGGGAAAATCAAGACACAGGTGGAAAGGTACCAACAATAAAGCACCAAAACTCAAGGGCCAATCCGGATTGCTAGCTTCCATTCTTAGTTTTGCTGCAGATGATACACAAGGAATCTAGTAATTCTACACTTATTACATTTTTCATACCACATTTGTACCACCTTTTTAATAGAGTATGGCCAACCAACACATATGGGTTCGATCTGTATTAGACAATGGTATGAAAAATGTGATGAAAGTAACATTTTTGTTCAACAACTATGTAAAATAATGACTGAACAAGATATTTGCCAGAATGAGTATTTCATTCATTGAGTTGAAATATATATAGAACTTTGATCCTATAATCAGGGAATACAATCAAGTAAATATTATGTACAAAGTCACTGTAATCAATTACAATCAAATCATATTCTTGGCTGCTAATCTACCCCTGACTTCGTGGGATAGAGTTGACATTCCAACAAATTAAGACTGCGATGACTGAATTGGTTGAGGTCACTCTTTGCAGTGATCACAACTGAACGCAGTTCATAGACTGCTCCCACCCATTCAAACAATCATCACGATATTTATACCTCGCTAAAGGTATCCATTATTAAGAGCGAGCCTAGCTAGTACTGCTACTTATATATATTACGATCAATTGCATCCCGCAGATGACCACTTTCAACTGTATTAGATTGAATAATACAGAAGAGATAAAAAGATGTTAATCTATCATGAAGTTCAGAAAATGGTGGGTGTATGGGAGGCTACGTTAGGGTGTTTGTGGATGTGGTATTTGGCCTTTGAGGGTATTTTTGGAAGAAAAGTGGTCAAATTAAAAGGTTTAAATTTTTTATTTTTTATTGCGTGTAGATAAAAAATGGTGTAAACTCAAACGAAAGATGGTTATGTGATTGTATTTCTAATGAAAAAAAAAATTGACTTTATTAATTAAAGCTCGTGTATGAATATGTGAATTTCCCTTTTTTAATTAATCAAAATAATGTGATGTTACAAGTTAGTCATATACAGATATTATATGAATTTTCTTTTCTTAGTTAATTTAATGTAAAATTTAAAGGTAAAAAATGAATGGTTATATTTGTATCAATAAAAAAAATTAAAAATAGAAAAAAAATTTGAACGTATGATCCTCCATAAAACTCGCATGCCTTAGGAACATGGAGTTTGATTTAGTTTGTCTCTCAAACTGGTGGTGTTCTTTCATGTATATATATGTGTGTGTGTGTGTGTGTGTGTGTGTGTGTGTGTGAAGAATTCCTGTGGAATAAAACTGCCGAAATGTCCCAATTGCATGAAATTGAATCTCCTGAAGATAAGGTGGTCGAAATCCTGTCCAGGTTGCTGCCCAAGTCGCTGATGCGATTCAAATGCATACGCAAGTCATGGTGCAATCTCATCAATAGTCCAAGTTTTGTAGCCAAACACCTCAACAATTCTATGGACAACAAACTCTCATCCTCCACTTGTATCCTTCTCAACCGTTCTCAGGCTCACATTTTTCCAGACCAGAGTTGGAAACAAGAAGTTTTCTGGTCCACGATTAATCTTTCCATTGATAGCGATGAGCATAACCTTTATTATGATGTTGAGGACCTAATTATACCGTTTCCATTGGAAGATCATGATTTTGTACTGATTTTTGGTTATTGCAATGGGATTATTTGTGTAGATGCAGGGAAAAATGTTCTTTTATGCAATCCTGCAACGAGAGAATTTAGGCAACTTCCCGATTCATGCCTTCTTCTACCCCCTCCCAAGGGAAAATTCGAATTGGAAACGACCTTTCAAGCGTTGGGATTTGGCTATGACTGCAATATGAAAGAATATAAGGTTGTGCGAATTATAGAAAATTGTGAATATTCAGATGATGAGCAAACATTTCATCATCGTATTGCTCTTCCTCACACAGCTGAGGTATACACCACGGCTGCTAACTCTTGGAAAGAGATCAAGATTGATATATCAAGTCAAACCTATCATTGTTCTTGTTCAGTGTACTTGAAGGGATTTTGTTATTGGTTTGCAAGCGATAGCGAGGAATACATACTTTCATTTTATTTAGGTGATGAGACATTCCATATAATACAATTCCCTTCTAGGAGAGAATCCGGTTTTACGTTTGATTATATTTTTCTCCGAAATGAATCCCTTGCTTCTTTTTGCTCTCCCTACAGTCCAAGTGAGGATTCTAAATTATTTGAAATATGGGTAATGGATGACTATGATGGAGTTAAGAGTTCATGGACAAAATTCCTAACTATTGGACCCTTTAAAGGCATTGAGTATCCATTGACACTTTGGAAATGTGACGAGCTTCTTATGCTTGCATCCGATGGAAGAGCCACCTCTTATAATTCTAGTACCGGAAATCTCAAGTATCTTCATATTCCTCCTATTCTCAATAAGGTTGTCGATTTTGAAGGTCTTATTTACGTGAAGAGTATTGTTCCACTCAACTGAGTTGAGGGGAAAGTTCAATTTTGTCCTATTTGATTGTATGAATGATATAAGGCTTGAGTTTGCATCTTTTAATTTAATTCAATTTGTAGCATTTGTAATTTTTTTTGCTTATCAGGGGCTGCATTTAGTTTTTGTGCCTTCCACATTTAGTAATGTTATTTTGTTTGAACGTGTATGCTAACTATTTTCTTCAGAGTTAATTAATAATAACAATTCCCTTATGTTTTACTTTTTTTTTTTTTTTTTCAGAATTCCCTTCTTAAAAACCTAATAAGTTTTTACTCATTTAACATAATCAAGTTAACCTTCTAGTGTAGGAGTGCAAACATTTATTAGTAAAATACAAGGTGCTAAAAGAATGTTTATAGCCTTTAGCCCCTAATTGTAGTTGTTGAATACATTAATTTTATACGTGTAATTGAAAAATCTGTGACAATAACGTGTATTAAACGTGAAAAGTATATAAAAACATGTTTATAAGCAACGTTCTAAAAGAAGTTAGGCGCTAGTCGGGCAGCCGGCTGAAGCCTAGGCGTGCCTAGGTAGACTAGGCGGATTTAAGTAAATCTATTATACTCTGTGTATATTCTGAGAGGCTTACTGCTATGAAGAGCTAGAAGGTGGGTTCATCTGCCAAAAGGCGCTTGAGCCTACTTCTCCCAATGCTGTGCCTATCCAGTTATTGAGAATGAGGAAACTACTCCCGAGCGTAGTTGTGAGAAATCCACCGAGTTTGCTTCTGGAGAGTTCCCTAAAATTTGTGTGCTACTCAAGGCTAACGTTCTCAAGTTTCGATGCTTGCGCAAGTTCATCGACATTGTTGGAAAGGTAGTTACGAAGCATCATGCCAGCTTGAGAAGGATTTCTTTGCTTGCAACAATGCAAAAAACTTTGATCATGGTTCCTGAGTCCACGTGTCTTGAACAGGATGTGGCTACGATTGTGAAGGAGACTGAGGTAACGATGGCCAATTTAAGTTCATTTGGCTGCCAAACATATTGAGAAGTTGTAGCTAGAGTTTGCCGCTTTAAGCAGTCTAATGTATTTGCCCCACTTCTATGCAATTGGAAGTCGTTCGCCAAGAAGTTGATAACTTGAAGGTTAGGCTTGTTGTGTCTCAAAGGCTACTAGAGGCTACACATAAGGACATTAGCCCTCAACCTTTTGAAGATCCAGGACCTTGATCATGTCAATTCAGACCTTCAGTCTACTAGCTTCGCCAAGGATTAAGAAACCAACCAAGTGGCGTATGTGCACCAATTATACCGACCTCAAGTAAGCTTACCCAAAGGACAATTTCCTATTGTCACGTATTGACTGGCTGGTAGATGCAACAGCTGAGTCACGAACTTTTAACCTTCCCCAATGCTTTCTCCGGGTACAACTAGATACTCATGCATTCGGTGGCTTAAAGGAGCACATTGGCCGAGCCTAGTTATATCCAAGCCCAAGACTAGTGAATCGCTCTACGTATACTTAGCTATCTCGCCATCAGCCATAAGTTCAATACTCATCTAATGTATTACATGAGCCAAGAAATGTGCGGTGTTGAGCCGCGCTACCCAGAAGTTGAAAAATTGGCGCTCAACTTATCATGTCAATTCGAACACTCCGTCCATACTTCCAGGCTCATTCAATATTGGTGCTCACCAGATACCCTTTCCCCCAGGCATTGAACAAGCCAGAAGTTTTAGGAAGGTTGATAAAGTGGGCAATTGAATTGGAGGAGTTTGACATCCTGGAGGGCCTTCATTCCTTGCTTCTTAGATCCATGGATTTGGATGGAAGAATATATTTCTCCAAGTTCTCAAAATAGAAAACCTCTAAGTCTCCACACCAAGATAAGATGTGAAGAAGAAATGAGTGACCTTGGAGTAGTAAGATTGCTAGCTAAACCCTCCAAGGAGGCCGGCCACTTTAGAGAGAAAGGAGAGCTTATGTTCTCATCCTTTCCCCAAAAGAAAACCCTAAATGAATTTTGGCTATAAAGTCATATTTATACCTTAATTCATTGGAGTGGCAAACTTGTAAATAAGTCCAAAACTCACTCCATCTCCAAATGGCCGGCCTTAGGGTATTATTGGGCTAATTGGGCCTTTGTGAATCATTATTCATTAAGTTGTCATACAACTTAAGTCAATGGGCTTGACGTTCGAAGCCTATTGGGCCTTAAGGTCCAAAACTATCCCGAGGTCTTTAACGAACTTATTCGTTTGATTAATTAACATATTATTTAATCCTTGCCATAAATAATTAAACCATTTGATTATTCTTGCTCATCTCCATTGTTTCTTCAATCTCCACCTTACACGGTGTACGATCCATTAGGTTCCTTTTAGCGAGGCAGTGGGCGATTAAAACCATTTCAAATCGATTGTGAATTGAAACTTACTTTCAATTCTCCCTTTAGTGATTATACACATTTAGGGCTTCCACAAACCATGAGTGACACCTAGCAGCATATCATGGTTACCCAAGCTAATCAGAAGAGGTGGGGAACCTATTCAGTTTAGGATTACAAATGCAATACGGTCTTTCTCTAATACAATACTCTTGACCACATTGTTTGGTTTGATAGTTTATTCATGTCTACTATCCAATGTGATTCGTGTGCTTATATGATTACCTTGAATGTGATTTGGAAAGACTTCCTAAATCTCATTCATACTCTGGCCAGAGATTCTTAATCATATCACAGAGTATTCTCCCCCAAACGGTTTGAAGGTTAGAGATCCCTTGTTGCGCATTCACTTGCCTCCATGGCTAAGTGGCTTAACCCCGACGATGCCGTGGACACCCTTCTGATGGAGTGACTTTGACATAATCAAAGATCAAGGACTTAACCATAAGACAACTATGATGCCTCGGGTCAAAGGACTACTTTGCATTATCCCAACCATGAGTTCTCATGTGACATGAGTATGAGAACTCCTCGTTGATCATGTTCAGTGGACTCATTCATTATTGAGCACCTACATGCTTGTCTTGATGTCACACACACCAATGACTCGAGACTAGTCACTCTCCCTGAGAGAAGACACAGCACGTACTGATCTTAACGAACTGTCAATGCCCAATTGGCAATCCTATGATCAGGAACGTTTAGGATGTGTCTACGAAAGAATGGTCTCATGAATCTAACTTCTTTAGATCGCATTCTCCCAATGACATATTCCTTGGACTTATCGTTTAAGCGTATAACATTTATATGAGACGGCTCAAACAATAATCTTTGCCCTTGATATTAAACTAGATTAGTTTAACATGTGAAATGTCTGTAAAGTATCATCATATGATTGGTTTTAGGGCACATTTCCAACACGTTTTACTACTACCATGAGCATAACGGCCATGATGGCGAGAAGTGTATCACCCTTCGTGATCATATTGAAGCTTTGGCACATGAAGGAAAAATTGATTAATTCCTCCTTCACCCTTCAAGGGATAACTGTAACCAACGCCAAGTGAATGTGATATATTCCATAAGTGGCAGCACACCCATATCTGAATCTTCCAACAGGGCCATGAAAAACAGCGAACAAGCTTTAAGGCCTGGTCACCAAGTGTTTTGCGTGGAAGACATCATGGGAGGCAAGTATCAAAAGCTTAACTGGTATCCAATATGTTTTTACCCTGAGGAAGAAAGAGGTATTATCTACCCTCACAACGACCCACTGATCATGGAATCTCACATAGCCAACTTTGAAGTACGATGAATCCTGGTAGACACGGGGGCTTCGGTCAATATCATGTTTGCTGAAGTTTTTAGGGCACTTAATGTAGCTGAACACTTGTTTGATCGCTCGATCTCTCCTCTGATAAGCTTCTCCGGTGATATCATGCAAACTTTAGGGAGCATACACTTACCTTTCACCATTGGTACAAGCCCTTACACAGTTACCATTACCACTAACTTCTTGGTGGTTGATTGCCCAATGACATACAATGTCATCTTTGGATGCACATGCATTAATGATCTCAAGGCCATGGTACCCATACATATGTTGATGAAATTTCCAACCCCCTATGGCAATGGTTACATCAGAAGAGATCAACTTACTACACAGTCATGTTACAACACTTCGGTCAAGCAACAGCACCTGCATGTGCCCAAGGAAACCTTTTCTATACATGACCAAGTCATAAAGACCAGCCTGGACGAAGCCAACTTGGATCTTCATGGTGGCAACAGTCAACCCGACGATCCTCGAGATGACTCTTTCACCCAGCAAGCACAACCCGCTGAAGAGTTGGAGAATGTTTCTATCTCAAAAGATTATCCAGATCGCATGGTGAAGATTGGCACCACCTTGTCACCACCCTTTCGGTTGACATTGATCTTTTTTTTGCAAGAGAACACTGAGATCTTCGCCTGGTCATAAGAAGACATGCCAGGCATCTCTTCCGATATCATATGTCATCGCTTGAGTATTGACCCCAAGACCAAGCCGGTAAGACAGAAGCAAAGATCTGATGACGCTGAACGATACGAAGTAATGAAGGCAGAAGTTGAAAAACTCAAAGGCATAGGCTTCGTCCGTGAAGTCAATTACCCAACATGGGTAATGTGGTCCTTGTTAAGAAAAATCCGACCAAAGAAAGTCTCATGCTCCAGAAGGTCTTGTGGAGAATGTGTGTCGACTACACCGTAAACAAAGGATGCCCAAAGGATAACTTTTCTTTTTCTCTCATTGACAGACTTATTGACTCTACAGCAGGGTGTGAACTCCTGAGCTTCATGGATGCTTACTTAGGATACAACCAAATCCTCATGAACCATCCAGACCAAGGACACACAACCTTCACTACTGTCAGGGGACTATATTGCTATAAAGTCATGCCCTTCGGCCTAAAGAATGCAGGAGTGACTTATCAGAGACTAGTCAATTCAATGTTCGTCGAACAGATTGGGAAGAGCATGGAATTTTACGTTGATGATATGCTAGCCAAGAGCAAACATGTTGACCAACACATCACCAACCTATCTGAAACTTTCACCATTCTGAAGAGGTATCGAATGAGGTTGAACCCCAACAAATGTGCCTTCGACGTAGGCTCTGGCAAATTCTTAGGCTTCATGATAAGCCAACAAGGCATTGAGGCTAATCCCAAGAAGATCAAAGCAATCTTGGACATGAAGGAACCAGTAACTTCAAAAGACATCCAGAGCCTTATTGGAAAAGTGGCAGCCTTAACTAGGTTCATCTCTAAGGCCACAAACATATGTGCTCCTTTCTTCAAAGCACTTAAGGGAAGTAAGAAGTACATTACATGGACTGATGAATGTGTCGAGGCATTAAAAAACCTCAAGGACTACATGAGTAAAGCTCGTCTGCTCTCTAAACCTAAGGTTGGTGACACTCTCATTACCTATCTATCGGTGTCGGCTTCAGCAGTAAGTTCCTTTCCCATTCGAAAGGATGGTAATGTCCAACGGCCTGTCTACTATGCTAGCAAGGCCTTACAAGATGCGGAGACACGATACTCCAACATTGAGAAATTGGCTCTAGCATTGGTCATGTCTGCTCGAAAACTTCACCCTTACTTCTAAGCACACTCCATCATCATGCTTACCAATCATCTTTTTCGACAGATACTCCAAAATCCTGACACTTCTGGGCGAATGATCCAATGGGCGATAGCATTGGGTGAGTTTGACATTTTCTACCAACCAAAGCCAGCTGAGAAGGGCCAAGCAATGGCAGACTTCATCGCTGACTTCACGTATCCTGTTGACATTGTTTGTACGCCTAAAGAAGTGGTTTCATTACCCTCGGAAACTCAGAAAATATAACCAACAACCCCAGAATAAAGTTTATATGTTGATGGCTCGTCTAACCAACACGGTTATGAAGCAGGACTAGTCCTTACGACCTCTGACAAAGTGGCGATGGAGTATGCTCTTCGTTTCAAATTCAAGGCGTCGAACAATGAGGCCGAATATGAAGCCCTCCTAGCAGGCTTACGTTAGGCCAAACACCTTGGGGTTAGATGAATTGATATCTTCAGTGACTCCCAATTGGTGGTTAACCAGGTTACCAATAACTTTGACGCTAAGGATAGCTCTATGGCAGCATATCTGGCACAAACACAATTGTTGCTTAAGCATTTCCACTACCAGATCACCCAAATTCCTCGAGCGGCAAACAGTCATGCAGACGCTTTGACTCGCCTTGCCTCAGCAGTAGAAGACAAAATTGGGAGAAAAATTCAGGTCGAATTGTTTGCAGCACCAAACACCATGGCCGCAGAAGTGTGCAACTTACAACAGGGGGATAGTTGGATTACCCCGATTTATAAATTCCTTGCGCATGGCACCCTCCCAAATGATAAAGTCCAAGCTAAGTAGATTCGATACAAGGCTACCTGTTACTTGATCATTAATGACCAACTCTACAAGCAGGGTTTTAACCTACCATACCTAAGATGCCTTACGCTCGCGAAGGCGTAAATTGTCCTTCGAGAAATACATTAAGGAGTTTGTGGAGATCATGTTGGATCTCGATCCCTAGCACACAAGACTTTTCGCTAAGGATATTACTGGCTAACACTCCACCAAGATGCCATCAGAATATTTCGCTCATGTGATAAGTGTCAACGCTACGCAACTATTCCTCACTCTCTTCCCGAGCCGCTCACTCCTATGATCAGCCCTTGGCCCTTCGCCCAATAGGGACTTGATTTAATTGGCCCAATGCCTGCAAGGAAAGGTAAGGTCCGCTATGCAATCGTTGTAGTTGACTACTTGACAAAGTGGGCCAAAGTAAAACCCTTGGCAACCATTACTGAGGCAAAAATAGAAGATTTCGTATGGAAAAACATCCTTTGCAGATTCAGCATTCCCAATGCGATAGTCATTGACATCAGGCGACAGTTCGACAACAAAAAGTTCAGGATGTTATGTTCTAAGTTCAACATCAACTTATGTTTCGCCTCCCCAGCTCATCCCCAGTCTAATAGATAAGTTGAAGCCATCAACAAAATAATCAAGCGCAATTTAAAAACCAGTTTGGACCAGGCTAAAGGCTGTTGGCCATAATTTGTACCCCAAGTTCTTTGGTTATACCGCACTTCGTATCGGACTTCAATAGGAGAAACTTCATTCTCACTTGCTTTTGGTACAAAGGCAGTTGTCCCAGTTGAGCTTGAGCAAGCAACATTCCGAGTCCAGAACTACGTGCAAAGCGAAAATGACAAACAACTTACCCTCAACTTAGATCTAGTCGAGGAACACAGAAACCAGACTCACTTGAGGAATGTCACCTACAAGCAGCGCATCTCCAACTACTATGACTCAAGGGTCAAACCTCGTTCTTTCAAAGTGGCGGACTGGGTATTGAAGAAAAGATTACTCTACGACATAGTCCCAAGTGAATGAACACTTAGTCCAAACTGGGCTGGACCGTTTGAAGTTGTTGGCATCAGTCGCCCTGGCTCTTACAAGCTTAAAAGCTCCGATGGTAAAACCCTTGGCCATCCATGGAACGCTGATCACTTGAAGTACTATTACAAGTAAACTCACATTGTACAAGTGTTAAGCTTCAGCCGTTCGGCATCCTATGTAACGAAGACCATTTGGCATGAATTCAATAAATAGGTGATTTAGACAACTCGGTCCTAATCCTCTTACATTCCTAGCAATGAAACAATCAGGTTCAAAGCTTTAACATGAATGCTTCCAACATGAAACAAAGTCTAAGTATATGTCAACAAGACTATACAAATAAATGAATAGCTTCACAGTATATTCATTCAATCATACATTCCAACACATTCATAAATAAGCCAACTGTGCTTCGAAAAGGTTCAACACACTTTATGTCATTCGACACTTACTACAATGTGCCTCTACACCTTGCATTTATTCTTACCAACTAGGTGATGAAGGAACTTACCTTCGTGCCACCAACCAGGTGATGAAATGTACAACCCATACTTTAATATTATTTGGTAACTTGCCACTCTTATCACCAACTAGGTGAAGAAGGAACTAATCTTCGTGCCACTAACCAGATGATGAAATGGGATGAAGGAACTCACCTTCGTACCACCAACCAGGTAATGAAAGTAACTCACCATTCATTCCACCAACTAGAAGACGAGTGGTACAACTTGTACATGTGAACTCCTAACATTCACAAATAATAAAAAACCCTCAAGCTTTACAACTTAACTAGGGGAGCACTTATGCCCAATAAGAGTTATAGATACCAACAAAGTCTTATTGCAAGCCAACAACAACTTCAGTGCATGGTATACAAAGATCAAACTATTCATCCCTATTGCATCTGCTTCAGACATTTCTCCTCTGTAACAATGCAAACACTACAACTCGTAGAAAGCTTCACACACTCTTCATCAAGACTGTTCGAAGCAAATTTAATTTATATGATTCAACCAAACCTTCGACTACTACAAGGTGTGGCTTGTATATGTTATCTCTCCTACATTTTCAAATTTCCAGTTTTCCCAAAAAAAAAATATCAAAAAAGGGAAATTTGGAAATTCAACAAAGCTTCATCAATGGAGGACAACTACAAATTCTCAAAACTTTCACACACTCTTGATCAAGACAGTGTGAAGCAAAACCAATTTATAGTGCCAACAAGAGCTTCATCAATGGAGGGCAACCACAATTCTCAAAAACTTCACACACTATTGATCAAGACAGTGTGAAGCAAAACCAATTTATGGTGCCAATAAAAGCTTCATCAATGGAGGGCAACCACAATTCTCAAAAGCTTCCCACACTCTTGATCAAGACAGTGTGAAGCAAAACCAATTTATGGTGCCAACAAGAGCTTCATCAAAAGAGTTCAACCATAATTCTCAAAAGCTTCACACACTCTTGATCAAGATAGTGTGAAGCAAAACCAATTTATGGTGCCAACAAAAGTTTCATCAATGGAGGGCAACTACAAATGCCAAAAGCTTCACACTCTTGATCAATATATTATGAAGCAAAACCAATTTATGGTGCCAACAAAAGCTTCATCAATAGAGGGTAACTGCAATTCTCAAAAGCTTCACACACTCTTGATCAAGGTAGTGTGAAGCAAAACCAATTTATGGTGCCAACAAAAGCTTCATCAATGGAGGGCAACTACAATTCTCAAAAGCTTCACACACTTTTGATCAAGATAGTGTAAAGCAAAACTAATTTATGGTGCCAACAAAAGCTTCATCAATGGAGGGCAACTACAAATGCCAAAAACTTCACACACTCTTGATCAAGGTAGTGTGAAGCAAAACCAATTTATGGTGCCAATAAAAGCTTCAACTCCAAAGCTTCACCTACAAAGCTTCAACTCCAAAGCTTCACCTACAAAAGCTTTAACTCCAAAGCTTCACCTACAAAACTTCAACACAAAAGCTTCACCTACAAAGTTTCAACACAAAAGCTTCACCTACAAAGGTTCAACTCCAAAAAAGCTTCAACACAAAAGCTTCACCTACAAAGCTTCAACTCCAAAGCTTCACCTACAAAGCTTCAACACCAAAGCTTCACCTACAAAGCTTAAACACAAAAGCTTCACCTACAAAGCTTCAACCCAAAAGTTTCACCCCCAAAAGCTTCAACACAAAAGCTTCACCTACAAAAGCTTCACCTACAAAGCTTCACCTACAAAAGCTTCACACACTCTTGATCAAGATAGTGTGAAGCAAAATCAATTCATGGTACTCAACAAAGCTTCACCTATAAAGCTTAAATATATATATATATTTTCGGAAATTCAAAAATTCGAAAATTCGAAAAGAAAAAAAAATTTTGAAAATTCGAAAAAAAAAAAATTTCTAAAATTCAAAAAAAAAAAAAAAAGGAGAAAAAAAAGGAGAGCCTAGGCCTCCCCTTTCTTTGGACTTAACATCTTTCATAAAAAATGTGCATGAAAGAGGAGTTTTGAGCTACCACTTAGAAAAGAAAATGGTGAAGTCTTGTTACTTTGGAAACTTGGCTACTAGCAAGGCACCTTCTTCGTCAACTCCCTCGACCGGAGACTTGGGGGATTCCTACCATATGCTACTACATCTCGGTACTTGGAAGGTTCATGACTACTCAGTGACTTGGATCTTTCAAGTCTCCAACCGAGAAGTTTTCATCACTCGGGAAATTAAGGGAGCACTACCTCAACTTACATGCTTTACTCACAAAGCTTCAACATACAAGCTTCAACAAAAGAAAAAATTCAAAGAACTTAGTGAAGAAGGCTTTGGTGTATTTAACACAATACGTTGAAATGAAGCAAAGCTTATTTATTGATATCTCCGATAAGTTACAAATATATACATATACATGAATCAAAATAAACAAACAAGAGGAAGCCTTCATAAAAGTTGCTCAGGAGAAGTCTCAGCAGTTGGCAGAGCCCCAGAAAGAGAAGGCACCAGAGGGTGATTATTCGAAGTCTCAGTACTGGGCAGAACCCTAGAAGGAGGAGGCACCTGAGGTTGATCATTTGGAGCTTCATTACGTGGTATAGCCCCAGAAGACGAAGGCAATAAATGCCTTTGGAGCAAACCTACAAACCTCTAGTGATCAAGTAAAATCTGACCATCAGATTCCTGCAGCTGGTCAAGCTTCCTCTTCATGTTTGTAGCATAGTCATGTGCGAGCTTATTCAAATGTTTATTCTCATGCTTGAGCCCTCTAATCTCTTGTTTGAGACTTATCACTTCAGCCTCCAATGATTCAACTTGGCAGGTTCGAGCAAATAGGTGTTGGACCATATTAGACACAGAATCTGCACACTGAACACTGAGAGCCAGAGAATCCTTAACAGCCAACTCATCAGACCGTTTGGAAAATAGTCTATTATCTTTGGGAGTGAGAAGGTACCTGGCCACCACCGCAGCAGTCATATCATTCTTCATCACAGAGTCTCCAATGGTAAGATGACCAGTAAGGGATAAGAAGGATGAGCGCCATATGTTGTCTTGAGGAGGCATGGCTGCCTATTCACCAAAGTTCAAGTCAAAACGACGGTCGGATGGGCCAGATATTTTAAAAAATGATAAAGGAGAAAGAGCAGCAGGGCTGTTTGTTCAAAAATCGAAGAGGCACCACTTTCCAGATTTCGAAAAGCAGATTTTTCTGAATAAAATATGTCGACATTCCCACCACGCAACATCAGCTCCTCGGGTACCACAGATAACTTTGCCAGAGATCTCTGACAAAGTTTAGACACATAAATCTTGAAGGTCCAGCTACCCTACCATTACTCACAAGGATAAAGGAACAGCATCACTGCTTGATAACTGGAAAGTCCCTATGTGTGTCAACCTCCGTGCTCCGTGGCAAGGCAGAATGGCAAAAATGCCCAACCTTTACTCACATCGAGAAAACACTCCCAACAGGATTACTTGCTCAAAAATCAAAGAGGCACCGCTCTCCGAATCACGAGAGCCAGACTTCTACCAGGATTGTTTTCTCAAAAATTGAAGAGGCACCACTCTCCGAATCTCGAGAGCTAGACTCCTAACAGGATTGCTTTCTCAAAAATCGAAGAGGCACCGCTCTCCGAATCTTGAGAGCCAAACTCCCACCAGGATTACTTTCTCAAAAATCGAAGAGGCACTGCTATCCGAATCTCGAAAGTCAGACTCATAACATGATTGCTTTCTCAAAAATCGAAGAAGCATCGCTCTCTAAATCTCGAGAGCCAGATCCCCAATAGGATTGCTTGTTCAAAAATCGAAAAGGCAACGCTCTCCGAATCTCCAGAGCCAGATCCCCAACAGGATTGCTTGTTCGAAAACTGAAGAGGCGCCACTTTCCGAACTTTGAGAGCCAAATTTTTGGATAAAATTTATTTACAATCTTCACATGCAACATCAGCTTTCCAGCTACCACATACCACTTTTTTCAAAGTGCTCTAACAAAGTTAAAACATGTGAATCTTGCAGCTCCCACTACATTGCTATGACTGAGAAGGGTAAAGGAACAACGTTACTACGTACTGTTGGGACAATTCCTGTATATGTCAACCTCCATCATCCATAACCAGGTAGACCTGCAAATAAAAAAAATGCTCAACTTTTCTTCACATCTAATAGGGCACTCTCAGCAGAATCTCTCAAAATACTCATCTTCTTTTCCCCCCGATAATACCTCTGCAAACAAGCCATACCAGAGCAAGAGTATCTCATATCATCAGGGTTAAAAGCAAGAGTATCCCATATCATGCTTTTTTCCTATCTTTTCATTTGCCCTTGCTCTTACCTGCAAGACAAGGAGAAAGAAAACAATCAGTCGAAACCTGAAATCAAACTTCTGATCTGGAACTGATTGCCCGGAACCTTTGCCTGGTTGCTCACCTAGCATTGATCTCGTGTACTCATCTTCAACTGTTGTCAAGGTCGCGAATTCTTTCGGCAAATACCTCATAACAGTTGATACAATATTGGCTCTTTACACTGAAACTGCCAAGCATGGATGAGTCGCTGAGAAGTCATACTCTGAAGGACCATTCAAATGCAAAGGTTTCGTACCACTTCTGTGATGCAAAAGATTGAAGCAGAAGGTTCAACGATAAGCTAGAACAGATCATTATAGCATGATGCCCTCTTTACAGAACCGTATAATCCAGACGAAGGAATCTAAGTCAAATCCAAGCTCGACATCGTTGCCCTATCCAAATAGCTCGAGAAGCTTCAACAACCTTTTGCTAACACCGTCGCTAAAGAGCACAGCCTCACCATGCCACATTCACTACTTTGTCAACAGCAAAAGTATCCCATATCATCAGGGTCGAATGTACTATAGATTTGATGGACTTGTTTTGACCCTCAAATTCTTGAGTCGGCCTTATACTTTAGAGGAAACCAAAAAACCCTCCAGCCCAGTTCAAGAATAAGCCTGTGAAAAGTTACTTCTTCAAAAGCAAAAATATCTCACATCATCTATTTTCCTTTTTCTTCTCTTTACCCTTCTTACTACCTTTAAGATAGGGAGAATGAGAACAATCAACCGGAACTCGAAATCAAACTTCTGTTCTGGGGCTAATTGCTTGGAACTCTGATTGTTTACCTTGTCTGTCACCTCTTTCAGCATATCTCCTAGCTCGATGACTTGGGGGACTCCTACTACATGGTTTGTATCGCGCTTGACCAAGCCTGAAACTACAAGTAAGCTTCAAGTGAAATTGATAAATTACATTGTGTATCTCCACTGGTTAAAAATACCACCCCTGGATGGAGAAAAAGTACTTCCAGAGAAGATGCCACATCTACCTATGAGACAGATAAGACAAGTGAAAACGATACCACATTTCAGTACTTAGAAGTTTCGTGATTACTCAGCGACTTGGATCTTACAATTCCCCAACTGAGGAGTTTCTCTTACTCAAGAACTTAGGGGAACACTGTTTGTTCCATACTTGACCAATCCTGAAACTACCGAGCACCGGTCAACATTATACTGTCAAGGACCCAGAAGAGTTTCCCAACAACCAGGAGGCCAATCACAGCGCGACACGTGTCAAGATCAGAAGCCAATCACAACATAACACGTGTCAATGTCAGAACAAAGCTAGAAACTCTCTTCTATAAAAGGAGATCATTCTCCCACAATATTTCCAAATGTCATTTGTACTAAATATTTCACTAGTACCCACTAAAGGAGAGCTTGAACCTATGTACTTGTGTAAACCTTTCACAATTAATGAGAACTCCTCTACTCCGTGGACATAGCCAAACTGGGTGAACCACGTACATCTTGTGTTTGCTTCCCTGTCTCTATCCATTTGCATATTTATCCACACTAGTGACAGGAGCAATATAGCGAAGGTCACAAACTTGACACTTTCTGTTGTACCAAAGTCCTCACTGATTTTATGCATCAACAAAGCTCATGAAGTAAGGGTTCAAAATATACCGATAAGGGACGGAGCCATGGCCGAAGTTGCTGGGAAATAGTCTGCAACACCTTGGAATCTCGCAAGAAAACTAGGAAAAGTTTCCCCCTATGTTATTTCTATGTTATTTTGTCACCAAAGTCCCCAGATAAGTTTGAAAAAAAAACATAAACAATGGTATTAACAAGATGTAAGGGTTTTAGATCCTTACCCAATCGGAAATGTTGAGTTCACCGGAGAAGATGATGAACAATGGCAATGGCAGGCACTGTGTGGCGTGGGAGAAAAAGTTTGGGTTAGTGGTGGCATTGTGGTTTGAGAACTCACCAGTGTGGTGGTGCCTTAGTGATTGGCACACTATAACACAAATTAATGCCCGAAATGCCAACATAGTTGTGGTAGAAGCGCCCAGAAGCCACCCTGTCAAGGTCAACAGAGCCAAGGTCCATCTAAGGGAGGAAACCGAGCCCAAAAATGCCCTAACCTCGCTTCCAAGGCCTCAAACTTCAAGAATAAGAGCAAAACACTTGACACCATGGATGCGGACATGTGCTACAACTGTGGTTCAAAGAACCATTGGTCTTGTGTTTGCCGTGCTCCCTAAAAGATTGTAGCTAAATATCATTCTCGTCCTAAGAAGTTTGAATCAAACTTTTTGCAAGTTGATGAACAGGAGAGTACCAAGATGGAGGTTTCTAATTTTCAGGAGGCTGTTACCCTTATGGAATATTAGAATCTTAGACATGAACTATTTTTAGTTGATTTTAGAACCTTGGGGGCCAAATTCCACCTAGTGGCCGAACCCCTCCTTTTTTCTTGGTTTAAATTTAAACAATTTTTCTTTATGTTTGGATTATTTGTTGGTTATTTGTTTTTTGGATGTTAATTTTTTTTAATTACCATCATAGAATACTTAAATTATTTTGAATGGATATTCGTTTTTCAAACTTTTATGCATGTGACCAATTCAAATTAATTTTTATTTCTAGGTATGACTAGAGGGAAAGTTAGTTTTTTGGCAGATAGTGTGACCACGCACACCGTTTTGGTTGAACGCATCTATTTCACTAACTTCATACCTAAGAAAGCAACTCTGACAACCCTTTCAAGTTCATCCAACTTGATCAAATGATATGGTAAGGCACGTATAATGTTGTCCAAAGGTACAATCTTGACCATTGATGAGGCACTTTATTCAACACATTCCGGAAGAACGTTGTTGAGCTTCAAGGACATTCGAGACAATAATTACCACACTGAAACCTATGTAGAAAATGGAGTTGAATTTTTGTGCATCACTTCCTATGAATATGGCCAAAAGCGTATTCTAGAGATGATGGAGCATATCCCGAGTGGTTTGTATATTATGACCATACGCCCTATAAAAGCCATTATGTGGTCGTCCCTACCTCAGGGACCGCGCATGAATTCACAGTTTGGCAAGATCATTTGAGACATTCTGGACGAACAGCGATGCGCCGTAGGGGTGGGCACTTGAAACCGAAAACCGAAACCGAAACACGAATCGAATCAAACCGCACCAAACGGTTTGGTTTTGCGGTTTTGAAACGGTTTCGGTTTCAAAACCGAACCGCGGCACACAAAACGGTTTGGTTTCGGTTTTGGGTTTTCAAAACCGCACTGAAACCGAAACCGAAACCGAAACCGAAACCGTACTTTTTTATTTTTATTTAGTTCATTCAACTAGGTTTAGGTTATACTTATACATTTGGTTTGCGGTTCTGGGTTTGCGCCTCCTTGCATCTCCGCATCTGGCCTTTGCGAGCGACCTGGAAGCCAAAGCTGCATCATCAGGAGGTGAAGTAAGGCGACTTCACATTATCTACTTCCTCAGTCGTCGAATGGGTCGCGTTGATCATCCCCATCTCATTCGGGTCAACCATTTTACTCGCAACGGCGTCTATCTGCGAGGTAGGTAGCCTTCCTTCCTTGAGATCTCTGTATCGTATTTAACGAGAATCATACACCTGTTGATTAATCAACTAATAATGATGGTTACTATTATTTGATTTAAAAGATGTTAAGAGGTGGCTCGCGGATTTACGAGGAAAGGAAATGCCGGAGGGCTTCGCTTGGTCTTACAAGAGGTATGATTGATCGATTGATCTTAATAGAGTACTGGAGACGTTTTCCAATATCATTCTAATGAATTAGGCCAATAGCTAGCAAGTTGGCATGTACGATTTCGATTTCATTTTCATTTTCATGTGGATGGAACGACATGCGCGCGCATGCAGGAGGTACAAGACGGGTTATGTTTGGCAAGACTTGCTGGACGAAGACCTCATCACACCGATATCCGACAATGAATACGTCCTCAAAGGATCCGAGATCACCTCTTCCCCTTTTGGTATATATCATCATTTATTTTACACACAACGTCAAATCTTTATTTCTTATATATATATATAACCAATTTGATTGATTGATTGAATGTGCTTATCTATATAAATAGATGGTTAATGTCAATTCATATATATTTATGCTCGGAGTCCTTTCTGGCCAACTTAAGTATATGTTAAGTCCCTTAGGTTAATTTCAATTAATTTCGCATATTCATATTTGGAATCCTTTCTGGCCACCTTAATTTTGTTGACCATTGTATTTTGTATGCAACAGATTCTCCTCCGAAATCATTTGCCGAAAAGAGAAGTTGCCTGTTTAAAGATGAGGTTGAGCCACCCAATTCAAAACAAGAGGCCTCCTTTCAATTGCACCAACAAATTTATCCAAAGAATAATATAGATATCCAAACAAAAGTATCCTCTGAAATGAGCCAAGAATCACAGAGGTCTACTTTGACCGATGGATTCGATGATGCGAAATGTTTATTATTTGAAAGAATTGAGGTTTTACATGAATGTGAATTGGGTGGAAAACCCCATGATTGTGTAAATGTAAAACAGTAAAATTTTATGATGGTTGATTTCGATGTTCTGATTAGAAGTTGGGTATCGGTAGATGTTGAGATTGAATCGGTTTATGCTGTAGAGGACAGCTAAATCAATAGGCATAGGCATGTTCTGTTTGAAATTTTGTGCATTGGAATGAAAGTGACAATAGTCTCTTATCTGTTTGCATTTGGGGGTAGGGGGCTAACTGGAGAGCGCACGGTGAAACGGTTGCGGCTATCAAAGGCTCTGACGGTACCTGAAAATACCAGTGTTCAAGAAGCTTGTCGTCGGATGGCTGCTCGTAGAGTCGATGCTTTGTTGTTAACGGACTCTAATGCACTGCTCTGTGGAATACTTACTGACAAGGTATGACTTTGAACTCAGTGTCGCATTTTTCAAGAAAATACCATCACAGAAAAACAAAGAACCTGGCATTTGAACTCAATGTTGCATTGTTTTCTTTTTTTTTGTTTAATATTCTTTTAATTGTTTCTTAACCTTGAGCAAGAAGAAATATCTTACATAATATTCATTGCTAACCAGGTTGGAAATACTGCTGCAGCGAGTAATGAGGCTGCAACCAATATGATGCAAAAGTTTTGGGACTCTGCCATGGCCTTGAGTCCCAATGATGATGACGATGAGTCTCAGAGGTTATATATCTATATATGTTAGGGATATTAAACTATGCATCTCTATTGTGTAGCTAAGCTTTGCGATTTGACATAATTACTGATTACTGTTCTTGTTTCCTTTCACTTTCTCATGCATTTCTTGGTGTTGTTGTGGTGCAGTTTTGGTGCAGTTGTGGTGTAATTTTTGCTGCAGTTTAGCTGCTGTTTTTTGTGCAGTTTTGGTGCTGTTTAGCTGCTGTTTTTTGTGCAGTTTTTTGCAGTTTTTTGCTGCAGTTTCAGTGCAGTTTTTTGCTGCAGGTTTGGTACAATTCTTGGTGTTGTTTTGCTGCAGTTTTTTGCTGCAGGTTTGGTGCAGTTTTTGGTGTTGTTGCTGTTTTTGGTGCAATTTTAGTGCATATTCATTAATTAATATACAAGGAAAATAAGACAATCTTATGCATAAATATGTGTATATTTTAAATTGTACATTTTTTTCTCAAAAACCAAACCGAAACCGTTTGAAACCGCACCGAACCGAACCAAACGGTTTGGTTTCATTTCGGTTTTGGCTTCAAAACCGCACCGCACCGCACCGCAAAAAGTTTCGATTTCGGTTGTGGTTTCACTCGAAACCGCACCAAACCGCACCGCGCCCACCCCTAATGCGCCGTATCCTCAAATCTTCATATGGGTGTCCACTAACCCGAAGATTAGGTTCGATTCAATGAATCGTATGTCAAACCTTCTCTATGGGAAATCTTACTATTAATCTTTCTTATGACAAGATTCATTCAAATCCTCTTACTTTGAATCGTATGTCAAACCTTCTCTATGGGAAATCTTACTATTAATCTTTCTTATGACAAGATTCATTCAAATCCTCTTACTTTTCTACAAAGGATTTAGGGGGACATTTGTGGACCAATTCACCCTTCCTGAGGACCATTTAAATATTTTATGGTATTGGTTGACGCTTCCACACTTTGGTCACACGTGTGCATGTTGTCCACAAGGAACGCTACATTCTCCAAACTTTTGGCTCAGGTTATAAAGCTCAGGGCTCACCACCCTGATTATCTGATCAAATTTATTCAATTGGATAATGATGGAGAATTCACATCTAAAACTTTTGATGACTATTGCATGTCAGTTGAGGTAGAAGTTGAACATCCAGTACCCTATGTTCACACCCAAAATGGCCTGGCAAAGGCATTCATTAAGCACTTACAAATGATTGCCCAATCATTGGTCATACGTACCAAGCTCTCGATCACTGCTTGGGGCCTGCAATATTGCACGCAGCCATGTTGGTTACCCAACCATATATCGCCATTCAGTTGTTTACCAGATGCCTGGTCTGCCTAATTCCTGCATGTTTTTTGTTGTGCAGTCTATGTGTCGATTTTATTGCCCTTATGTACTAATGGGGCCTCAGCAAAGGATGAGAATCTATGTCAGATATGATTCTCCTTTAATAATTCATTACATAGAACTTTTGACAGGCGATCTTTTTACCACTCATTTCACGGATTGTCACTTCTATGAGACAATCTTCTCGTCGTTAGGGGAGATATGAATGTTACTATTCTTGAATAATGACGCGAATTATCATGGACGACTCCCACTTTGTCTCATTTAGATCCATGCACCGCTCAATCTGAAACTAAAGTGCAGAACTTCAGAGCATGGCTCAGAGTATGCCAGATGCTTTCACAGATCTAGCGCAAGTGACAAGATCACATATTCTTGTTGTAAATGTGTTGGAATGATTGATGTACCAAATGTACAACAAACTTCCCTCCTGGAAGCCCAGGACAACACTTTGGCCGATCCACGTACATTAGCGGCTAGCCAATCATCTGCCTTCACACAAAAGCATGGCAGGCACTTGGTTAAAAGGATTCACACCCACAGAAGAGGAAACCCACAACATAGGCTGTTAAGCCTACCGTGAATCCGAATGTCGCCTACTCATTCTATCTAACTTATGAGGAAATTCTAGATTATGGAAGCGTCATTGAAGAGATGAATCTACCTCCCAATAATAGACAGATTTCGATCCATTATGCTAGCTTGGATGATGTTTAGTATAGAAATCAGATGATAATCGATGATGCATTAGCATATGCAGTAACTACTGAGATCATGTTAAGCAATGACATTGAACCCCGTTCTGTTGATGAATATCGACATAGAACTAATTGGTCAAGCTAGAAACAAGCAATCCAAGTCGAACTCGATTCGCTTGCAAAACGTAAGGTATTTGGACTTGTAGCTCATACTCCTCCACATGTGAAGCCCATTGGCTACAAGTATATTTTCGTTCAGAAGCGTAATGAGAAAACAAAATTGTGCGTTACAAAGCTCGTCTTGTTGCGCAAACTTATCACAACACCCCGAGATCGACTATGATGAAACTTATTCATCAGCTATGCATGTGATTACTTTTGCTACCTTATTAGTTTGGTAGTTTCTAAAAAACTAAGTATGCAGCTGATGGACGTAGTAGCTGCGTATTTCTATGGGGATCTTGATACAGAAATTTAAATAAATGAAAGTTCTCGAAGGACTTACATTTACTAGATCAAATATTTCCAAACCCCAAAACACGTTCTCAATTCGGTTGAGGAGTTTACTCTACGGTTTGAAGCAATCCAAAAGAATGTGGTATAACAGTCTGAGTGAGTATTTGACTAGTTAGGGAAATGTGAATAACGAACTATGCCCTTGCATGTTCATTAAGAAGTAACATTCTGGTTTTGTGATTGTTGCAGTTGATGGCGACAACATAAACCTCATCGGAACTATTGAAGAGCTCAAGAGAACTGTTGCGCACCTTAAATTATAATTTGAGATGATTGATCTCGAAAAGACTCGATAATACCTCGTCTTGAAATAGAGCACCATTCAGATGGAATCTTAGTACATGAATCGAACTACACCTACAAGGTGTTGCGCCACTTTAACAAGGATAAAGTGAAGCCTTTGAGTACTCCTATGGTCATTGGATCGTTAGATGCAAAACGAGATCCCTTTTGTCCGAAGAAGGATGATTAAGAGACTTTGGAGCATGAAGTTCCTTATCTAAGTGTGATAGACGCTTTATTGTATTTAGCTCAATGCACTAAACTCGAAATATCCTTCGCTATTAATCTTTTGACAAAATATAGTAATACACTAACATGCAGACACTGGACTGATGTTAAAGACATCTTTCGTTACCTTATGGGTACTACAGATTTGGGCCTATTTTATCCTTACGGATTCTCGAGTGATGTCGTAACCCCTTATCTCGAGTTGATTCTCACCTTGTTAATTATGCCAACGTAGGTTACTTATCTGACCCCGCACAAGGCGCACTTTCAAATAGGTTATGTCTTTACCATTGGAGGCACCACAATATCTTAGAGGTCAACTAAATAAAAATTAGCTGCCACTTCGTCTAACCATGCTAAAATTCTTGCCTTACACGAAGTAACTCGGGAATTCTTATGGCTGAGAGCAGTTATGGTCATATTCGAAGCTCCTGTGATCTTAACCCCGTCGTTGACATCCCAATGATGATCTAGGAAGATAACGCAGCATCAAACAACTCAATGAGGGTTACATCAAAGGAGACAACACTAAGCACATTACGCCTAATTTTTTCTTATTACATCAACAGCAGAGCATCTAAAGATTGAAGTTATGAAAATCTGTTCACAAGACAATATGGCCGACCTTTTCACCAAATCACTACCGAAGGCGATGTTTCAGAAGCTTGTTCAAGGGATATGTATGTGTAAACTTTCTGAGTTGTAACATTGTTAGTTCTCTTTGGAATTATGTCAAACTCAGGGGGAGTATCCTAAAGTATACTTGCTTGATCTTAATGCATTCTTTTTCCTTACGACTAGAAGCATTTTTTGCACTGGGCTTTTGGTACCTAACGAGGTTTTGACGAGGCACCTACCTTAGGTTGATCATGTTCCTGATGACATCTTGTAGATGTTTCATTTGACTTGGCATTCTCTCACGCATTTTTCTTTAGACTATGGGTTTTTGTCCTTCCTTGGGTTTTACCATAGCCATTGGGTTTTTTGTGAGATTAGTTCCATATGCAAGTTCCTACGTTAATTTGAGACTAGCTTGTTCCTATAATCTGTGCCAACGAGTTGACTTCCTCAACTATACATGATGCCGAATCTACTTGAGTATTTACACACTTTATGAGGAGTGTTATAAATATTGTATTTAAGTGTGATTGTGTAAATTCTAGATTAGATTTGATACTAGTTATTCTTCCTTATTAGGACTTGTATTTTTTAAAGCAGAAGGATTCTTCCTTCCTTTATTACTATAAATAAAGACATTGTGTAGGGGGTGTTAAGGATATTGAAGGACCACCCACTAAACATGAGCACAATGCATTAGAATAGTACTCAGATACTTAGCTTAATTGTTAAGTTTTGATTTGTTAGAGTTAGTTGTAGAAGAATGCTTAGTCAGCATTATTATGTATTCATGTATATATACACTCTGTACCTGGTGAATGAATCAATGAGAATATTTCTTCAACAAACACTATCTCTCTCTAAATACTTTATCTCTCTAAACTCTCTCCAGAATCTTGATTTCTTACAGATCTCTAATCTTCAATATGGTATCCTTCGTCGCCGTCTAACGACTTCGATCCTTTGCTTCCTTTTGCGTGCATTTTCTTACTCTTTCCTACTTTCCAAACAGGTCTTACCTATTTCTTCTCTGCAAATTGTCTGCTAATTCAATGGCGACAACTACGAATTCCTCTGATTCTCCTTTTCCTGCAACTTTTTCTGGCTCTAATTCTTATGGCGAGGTGTCTCATTTTCCAAACACTCTGATTGCATCAATTACTGTTCAGAATGTAGCTGGAATGGTTCCAATTAAACTCAAACGTCAGAATTACATTACCTGGCGTAGTCTGTTTCTTCCTGTTCTGAAAAGATTCAAGCTTCTAGGGCTTATCAATGGGGACGATCCTTGTCCATCGGAGTTTGTTCGTGATTCTTCTGGTTCTCTAATTCTCAACCTAGATTATGAAGTTTGGTGTGAATGTGATCAGATTCTGACAATTTGGATCAATTCTACACTTGTTGAGGATCTTCTTCGATTGACGATTGGGATGGAAGATTTGCGATCTCTTTGGCAGTCTCTTGAGCGTCGATTTACTGGTGTTTCGTGCACTTATGTCCACAGTCTTCGATCCAAGATCCAGACGATCCAGAAATGTGACTCTTCATTGACCGATTATCTTAATTCCATCAAAGAAATCTCCGATAAGCTGGCCACTGTTGGTGAGCCGATCTCTGAGAAGGACCTTGTTACTTACGTCCTTTCTGGCTTGCTTGATGAGTATAAATCCTTTGTTGATTCCATCGAGAAGATGTGAATGCTGATGAACTTCACGGTCTTCTCCTTAGTAAAGAAATTTCTCTCAAAAAAATTAAGACTCGATCCTCTTCCTCCTCATCCTCTGCACATTTCCATGCTTATAGAGCTCAATGAAATCCTTCTGGTTCCAATTCTTTTCGAGGAAATTTTAGAGGAAAGTTTCAGAATTGCAATCGATCTAATTAGTATTGTAATGTTGGTGCTAATCGTAATTCTGGTGGTATTCTTAGACCTGTTCCGAATCAGAATCGATCATTATCATTTTTCTCTGGACGTCCTAATCCATGTTAACTGTGTAATCAGCATGGTCATGTTGCTCTCTTTTGTGGTCGTCTTTCACAGTTTGCATCTCAGGGATTCAACAACACTTTTGTAGGCATGTTTGCCATGAGTGGTTCATCTTCTCCAAGCTATTGGCTCACTGATAGTGGTGCTTCTCATCATGTAACTCCTGATCCAGCATCTTTCAATTCAGTAATTCCATACACCAATTTTGGTGGTCTCTACATTTCTCATACTAGATCTGCATTTATTCGAACTGCTAAATGATGTTCTTTTAGTTCCTCAGGCATCTCATAACTTGTTATCAGTACATCGATTTGTTCATAACAATTGGTGTTCTCTGACATTTGATCCTTTTGGATTCTATGTCAAGAACCTAAAAACTGGGAGGATGCTTTTCCAGGACCCCAGTGAAGGAGGTCTATATCCGTTCTATTGGAATGCATCTAATGGCGTATCTGGCATTGCCATTTCACCTCATGCACTCATGATAGCTAAACCAGACATCTATATATGGCACAGAAGGCTTGGACATCCTTCTAGTATAGTGTTAAATAAAGTTGTCAATAAAAGTAACTTACCTATTGTTGGTTCAATACAAAAATAATCCTTTTGTTCTGATTGTCAATTGGGGAAGGCCTCTAGACTTCCATTTTCTATTTTGCCTTGTACCTCTACTCGACCATTTCATATCATTCATGTTGATGTATGGGGTCCTTCCCCCACTCATTCGTGTACTGGATATAAATACTATCTCATTCTAGTGGATGATTTCACCAAATATAGTTGGTTATATCCTTTGCAGTTCAAGTCTGATGTCTGTTATGTTCTTAAAACTTTTGTATTGAAAGTTCAGAATTGGTTTGATAGTAAGATTCAGTGCTTGAGATCCGATTCACGGGGTGAGTTTCTAAGTTCTGTTTTACAAGATTTTCTTAATGCTCAAGGTATAATACATCAATTGAGCTGTCCCCACACTCCAGAGAAGAATGGGTGTGCCGAAAGGAAGCACAGGCATGTTTTTGAAATGTGTAGAACTCTGTTATCTCATAGTGGTTTACCTTTTAAGTTTTGGGTTGAAGCATTTCAAACTTCAGTGTATCTCATCAATAGGTTGCCATCTCAGTCTTCCTCTTGTCCATGGGAGTTATTATTCAAAGCTGCACCTAAATATCATACTTTGAAGACCTTTGGTTGTGCTTGCTATCCTTGGTTACAACCCAATAGTTCTAACAAACTGGATACAAAGAGCATGCTCTGTGTATTTTTGGGGTGTAGCTTGAATCACAGTGGGTACATATGTCTAGATCCAATTACCAACAAGTTGTACATTTCCAGACATGTTGTCTTTGATGAAGCTTTCTTCCTTTTCAAGCAAATTAACTTTTTCCCTACCACTTCCCCAATATCATCTACTACATCTTCAGATCCTTCTATTTCTTTCACCATAATAGTTCTTTCTGCATCCCATTTACCCACTGTCTCCAACTTATCGACTGCATCCGATTTACCAACTACATCTCATACTACAGTCTCACATACTACTGCTCCTTCTCCTCTTCTAGCATCTACTACTCACCCTACAGATATTGCTACTTTAGTTTCCATTCCCGTTAATAATCATCCCATGGTTACACGGTCAAAGGCTGGAATACACAAGCCTAAAGTGTTCACTGTAACCAAACATCATATGCCTTCCACTGTTGACTCTCTCACAGTTATTCCTCCTACACCAACCACTTATCTTCAAGCTTCTAAGAACTTAAACTGGTTGGCAGCAATGAAGTCTGAGTATCAAGCTTTGCAGTCCACTGGTACTTGGGAACTCGTACCTCATAATCCTCAATATAATTTGGTAGGCTGCAAATGGGTGTTTAAACTCAAACACAAGGCTGATGGTTCAATAGAGAGGTACAAAGCTAGGCTTTTAGCGTTTTCATTAACAAGAGATCTTGATTTCTCTGAGACTTTTAGCCCTGTAGATAAACCTACTACAATTTAAATTCTTCACTCTATTGCAGTTACGTATAATTGGTTTGTTCATCAGTTGGATGTGAGTAATGCCTTTCTTCACAGCTATCTCACAGAAGATGTTTACATGGTGTAACCTCCTGGGTTTATTGATCACACTAAACCTCATCATGTTTGTAAACTGAACAGATCTCTCTATGGTCTAAAACAGGCACCCAAGGCCTGGTATGAAGCATTTTATAGTGCTATTCTTTCATTGGGATTTACCTCTTCCTCCTCTGATTTTAGTCTTTTCATCAAAAGAGATTCTACTATTACCTTTATCCTAGTTTATGTGGATGATATCATCATAACTGGGAGCTCAACTACTGTTTGTCAGTCCATAATTTCCAAGTTGCAATCTTTGTTTCCTGTCAAAGATTTGGGAGATATTCATTACTTCCTAGGCATTGAAGTTCACATATCCTCTGCAGGTCTCTTTCTTCATCAATCCAAATATGCCTTGGATTTGCTAAAGAAATCAGACATGCTTGGTGTTAAACCTTGTTCTACCCCAATGGGTTCCGCCAAGTTGGATCATTTTGGTTCTATTCTTTCTTATCCTACATTGTATCGGTCAACTGTTGGTGCACTTCAATACTTGACCTGGACAAGACCTGATCTTGCATGCTCCTAGAACTATCCATCTACAGGATGTTAAGAGGATTTTAAGGTACCTAAAGGGTTCAATTGACTCAGGCTTATAGTTCAAACCTAGGAAATAGTGTCTCACAGCTTGGTCTAATGCTAATTGGGCAGGCTGTCCAGTAGAAAGAAGATCTACCAGTGGCTATTGTGTTTTCTTAGGTCCTAATTTGATCTCTTAGAATGCCAAGAAATAAACCACTGTGGCACGATCTTCTACTGAAGCATAGTATCAGTCTTTAGCCAATACTGCTGCAGAAATCACTTAGGTGTGCAAAATCTTGCAGGATATTTCCTTTCCTCTACTTCAAACTCCTGTGATTTACTGTGATAATTAAAGTGCTATTGCATTAGCTAAGAACCCAATTTTTCATGCTCGAACAAAGCATGTCAAGATTGATTATCATTACATCCGAGAGAAGGTTCTTCAAGGTCATATCAGTGTTCATAATGTTGCTACTCTCTTCTAGCTTGCTGATATTTTTACTAAATCCTTACCTGCAAACAGATTTGCTACTCTCAGTCACAAGCTTTCAGCTAGTTCTCCTCCCTTCAGCTTGAGAGGTTGTGTTAAGGATATTGAAGGACCACCCATTAACCATGAGCACAATGCATTAGAATAATACCCAGATACTTAGCTTAATTGTTAAGTTTTGGTTTGTTAGAGTTAGTTGTAGAAGAATGCTTAGTCAGCATTATTATGTATTCATGTATATATACACTATGTACCTGGTGAATGAATCAATGAGAATATTTCTTCAACAAACAATATCTCTCTCTAAACTCTCTCTAGAATCTTGATTTCTTACTGATCTCAAATCTTCAACAGGGGGAATAACACATCCTCTACATAACCCTACCAACACATCTCTCTCCACTTTATCTGTCTCTGCCGTGCACCCTTATCTCTTCCCTATCAGATAAAATAAGCCACAACACTAACAATAAAAATAAAAAAAAATATTTGTGACTAATCTTAGGTGGGATATTTTAATTATTCAAATTCAACTAAACCAAAAAGGGAAAGTTGTTGTAAACATTGGTGGCTGACTACTAGATGATGTAATGGATGACTATATCAACCACTTTAGAGCACTGTAGCTTAATTGGCAGCAAGGCAGCAAGCACTATTATATGTGCCTATAAAAGGGAATGTTGAGGATGAGAGAAAATATATAGAAGCCAAAAAGTTCACGGAAGAGGAAGAGAGAAAAGAGAGGAAGATGAGAGGAGATAATAGAGAGAATTATTTTTGTACCCCTATTATTCTAAATTATAATGAAAGCACCACTGCTACCCCGATGACGTACTTCAGTCACACTGACTGTAAAGGAACCTTGTAAATTTTGTGTCTTATTTATTTATTCCACTGCACCCACCATCGATTTTACAATACGTTATTAGCACGAGAAGCTCTCATGTCAGTGGAAAGCACAACACCATAAATCCGGTGAAGCATTACTTACCTTTTACCTCTGCTAGTCAAAATCTCACAGAATAAAAGGTATGTCCATTTTCTGTCTCTCCCACCGCGCCTGAAGCGCCCCACCGAATTCCAGTGAGAATTGAAATTTACAACGACTTGCAGTCGTCACGAGATGAGAAAACTCGTAGTTGACAACTAGTTTCCAGAGATCCAAAAGAATCTCATCAGACTTGGAAACCCAGATCGCGTCGTTTTCGACGGATCTCAAGAACTCCCATGAATACTCGGTTGTCTTAGATGGTGATGGCAGGACTGACTCCACAAGGCCTCCCTCTCTTGTGCCTCCATAAACCCCGATGTCATCTATGTCTTTGTATGGAGGTTCTTGCTTCACGATGCCATGTTCTTTGGGTCATGCAAGAACAACGCTAGTCTTTGGTAGCCCTTTTGGATTGAATTGAATTTGGGCAACCTCCACAACAACCCAGCTAGCCCTGCGTTTTGAGACTGACAGAGACAGAAAAGGAAGAAAAATAATAGAAAAGGGGGATTGATGGAATGGTAAGGCACATGTGAAAATAAAATATAAAGGGATTTGAATGGTGCACGGCACCATTTGGTCAAAATATGAATTAAAGACAAAAGCTTTGGGTTGGTGCATGGCACCATGCTATAGAAGGAAAGAAAAAAAAATAAAGTTTTGAATAAGTGTTGACAAAAGAAGGAAAAATAATAAACAAAAGGCTTGTTATTTATGTGAATTGGTGTTGGTTTAAAACCCTTTCACAAGTTCTTTTTACTTTAAAGTAATTTATTTATCATGGACGGTTTTACAACCTACTGCTTTAAGTTTTGATTTATGTTAATGGTGCTTGATGAGTCAATATTATATTATATATTGTACCCTATTCTTAGTATTATTTTGGTAATTATTTTGGTAGAATTTTGATACTTTGCTTTATATTTTCAATATAGGACATTCGACTTCCTCTAGAGCAAAATGTGACCAAACGAATGAATTTTGGAGTGATTCAAATTGAAGGACGTTCATGTGTTCCTTAGTTTGTTCATGTCAAAATTTCAGCAATTTCTACCAAGCGGTTATTTTATGGTGATTAAATGAAAGAGCAGTGCGCGGGCTTAAACTGCGTTTTTAGAGCCCAAGATAACTTCAGATGGGTTCGTGGCCTTCTGGAGAAGTGTTCAGAATAGTCCAAGCTCTAAATATAGCTATTTTGGACCAGTTTTGGAGCTGATATGGGTCCAGAGCGTGGCTGTGCAGATTTCTAGGTGAATTTACCAAGTCAATTTAGGATTATGTTTCCTATTTTATTTTTATTTAGTTTCCTAGTCTTATTCTAAGACCTTTTTATTTAGGAGGGTTTTTTTTAGAGTAGTTTAAATAAGCCTTTTGGAGACCTAGGGTTTCTGGGAGGGAGAACATACGCAAGATTTGAGAAGAAGACTTTGGGAAAAACTTATAGAATTCAAGACTTATACTTTCAGGTGTTTTCATTCTTTTTCTAGTTTAATATAACTAAGTTGATTTTAATTATGATTATGCGTAGCTAATTTTCTATTGCTAGGGTGAGGGCCATGATCCTTAGCAAGAATATGTAGTCTCTTTTTAATTTTCTGATGAATTTATGCATGCAAATTTTGGATTGTTAATCATTGTGCTCTAAACTATCTATTTGTTTTAGTGATTCGCGACCATTAGGATAATTAGAAAAGTAATTTGATGCAATTTTGGCGGACGGCTGTCCCTAAAATTGACTAAGGCTTCTTGTGGTTAACATGTGTAACTATTTAGGATGGACGACACGTCTTAGGAGTTATATGATTTTTCAAAAGGTTTTCACAAAACTTAATGAGTCTTGCATGCTCATATTCTATCTGGACGCCATGGATGGGTTGCATGATTAGATATACGTTTTATCTTGGGGGTTCCAAGTAGGGCATACTTTAGGAAACCCTAACCTTCAAAATATGCATGTGTAATTCATAAGGAACTAGAAGAACTACGTAGGATTGTTAGGGTGACGGTGGAACCCAAGTATTTTCTCATTTTGAAATCTAAAAAAATTGTTTCCTTTTTCTTTCTCTAAAAATTGCAGATTTTAATTAGCCTTTTTAATTAATTTCGTTTCTCTTAATTTAGGTTATTAAATCACCATTTTCCAATCTTTGTTTTTAAATAGTTAACTAGGATTAGGGTTTCTCATAAATTTTTTAAAATAATCCTTGCGGAAACGACCTTGCTTGAGCCATTTATACTACAACACTCTTGTCCTCTTGCAAGTATTTTGTGTGATTTTGTCCCTACTTTTGTAGGTGGTAAAATCCCTATCAGTGCTAAATTAAAAGCCCTTGTCGCAAGCTTTATTTACTTAAATGCAATTTATTTACTATGACTGGAATTACCGCCTATTGCTTTAATTTATTTATTATACTTATCTTTTGTTACGATGAGTATAACAAGGATCCGAAGTTCCTTGATTAGATCAGAACCTGCAGTTTTTTGATCCTCATCATATAAAAATGATTGGACCCGAAGTTCCATCATACAAAAAGATCGAGCATGAAGTCCCTTGATCCTCAAGATCAAGACATAAAGTTCCTTGATGAGTACCGTAAGTTTGAAGTGCCGCAGTGCCTCAACTTAATTGTAATAAAAGCCATAAGAGTCTTAGTCTGCAGACTATTAAATAAGGACCAGAAGTTCCTTATGTCCATACTCAAAATGGTTTAGCAAAAGCATTTATTAAGCAGATGAAATTGATTACCCGCGCTCTGCTCATGAAAACGAAATTACTAGTTTTCTACATGGGGACATGTCATTTTACATGATGCATTATTAAGCTCGGTTGAGACCAGTTGCCAACCATCAATATTTCTCAGTACAACTCATGTTTGGGCACTAGCCAAACATTACACATTTACGAGTTTTTGGTTATGTTATCTATGTGCCTATTGCACTGTCATAATGTACTAAAATAAGGCATCGATACAAACTGGGAATTTATGTTGAATTTGATTCATCATCTATTATTCAATATTTAGAACCCTTTACTGGGGATATGTTTATCGAATGGTTTGCAGACTGTCATTTTGATAAGAACGTGGAAAAATGGACCTATATATTTGAATATAATACAAATAGCCAAAAGATGTTGAACCGAGGAGGTTACATTGGGCATTTGTAATACAGTGAAATACACTCACATGATATGACACTAGGTTGTAAACAAGTTCATATGAATGGAGAATTATATATGAAGGGTTGTGAGTCACCCACATCATATCTCCATAAGTAAATCCCTCAAGTATACATGGGAGCAAATTACTCTGTATAAATTCCAAAGGAAAATATGTCATGAAGTATAGAAAATCCCTGAAGGATTCAAATTGCTTGAAGTAAGCCCTAGAAGGGTAAAGCATAAATTATGTACTCAATACCAATGGATGGTATAAATTGCCTTAGTGAGTACTATCATTATGATATTGTTGCAACATACTAAAATCTCTTGCAAGAGTCAATAATATTAAATTAGAACTCCTAAAGAATTGATGATATTAAATTGAGACTCCTAAAGAGTCAAGAAAGATTATAAGGTGTTGAGAGAAATATTGTCTCGAGCTATAGATCGAACAATCTACCAACACGAATCTTATCCATGATGCTTATGATATTAAAGAATCATATGGATTAAAGATCATGAGTTGAACACTTAAGTGGTTGTTAATTTAGACACTAAGAAAAATCATTCATCCTTGTGAGGGAGAAGATGAATTGATATTTGGTCCAGAAGTACCACATCTTAGTGAAGTATATGCTTTATTGTATTTGACACAATACATTGAATGAAATAAAGCTTATCTATTGATATCTCCGAGAAATTACAGACATGTACATACACATGAAAACATGAGGGAGCCTTCACAAAGGTTGCTCATGTAAAGCCTCAGTACTTGGTGAAACTCCAGACGGTTGAGACAATAGGTGTCTTTGGAATAAAGACTTGAACCCCTGATTGTCACTTTAAGTCTGACCTTCAGATTCTAGTAGCTGATCAAGCTTTCTTTTCATACTCGTCGACTAATTATTTGCAAGCACGTGTAACACTCTATTCTCGTGCTTGAGCCCTTTGATCTCTTGTTTAAGATTTGCACCTCAGCCATCAATGATTCAACTTGGTGAGTTTGAGCAAGTAGGCGTTGACCTATATTGGATACAGAGCCCGCACATTGAATACTGAGAACCAAGGAGTCTTGAACGGTCGACTCATCAGACTTGTTTGAAAGGATTCTATTATCTTTGGGAGTGAGAAGATTCCTAGCTACCACTGTAGTGGTTAGGTCATTCTTCATCACAGAGTCCCCAACTATAAGAGGACCATTTGAAGATAAGAAAGACGGGCGCCATATATTATTCTGATGCGGCTCGCCTGTATTAGTCCTAAGACTCAAATCTAAGCAAATGTTAGATGGGCAAACCATTTTTCAAAAATGATGAAGGAAAAATGAGGTCAAATAAAATCTCAGAAGTACAAGAAGGGGAAAATTTCTACAGGCAGCAACTTTCTGAGCATACTCTTGAACACAATTGATGTCTCTATAAAAGAAGAGGCAATAGAGCCACTTGTTCAAAGATCGAAACGGCATGACTTTCAAATTTCAAAAGCCAGATTTTCAGGAGAAAGTTCATCAACATTTCTCAGATGCAATCTTAGCTTTTGGATATCACGTCAACTTTGTCAAAGATCTCTAATAAAGTTGAAAATGCGTGAATTTCACTATTCCAACTACAACACTATCACCGACAAGCATGGATGACAAAGCCATATCCACACCATTACCTGCTATTGGGGAAATCCCTATATATGTCGACCTTCATCCTCCATGCCAAGGAACACATCCAAAAATCCTAACTCTCTCTCTCTCTCTTATTGCCAAAAATGCATCTACAACAAACCTCTCAACATACTCAATTTTCTTTCTCTCCGAGAATACCTCTTCAAAAACAAGTCATACCAGAGTAAGAGTATCTCATATCATCAAGGACGAGAGCAAGAGTATCTCATATCATGCAATCTCCCTATCCTTTCCTTTCTCCTTGTTCTTACCTGCAAAGACAATGATAAAGAAAGCAATATGTCGGAACCTCCACTCAAACTCCCGGTAAGGAACCGACTGCCTGAAACTTTTCTTGATTGCTTACCTAGTATTGCTCTCAAGTAGTCATCTTCAACTGTTGTTGGAGCTGGTCTCCAGTCACCAAGAAGTGATGAACCATCCAAATACAAGAGTTGCATTTCATTCCTGCATCAGTTGACAAATCCTAAAAGAGAAGATGCCACACATGCATGGGGGAAAAGTAGGGAAAATACCACATATGCAAGGGGAACAAGTAAGGCAAGTGAAAATGATATATTGAAGCATGTGGAGACAAGCGCAACAAACACGTGTTGATTCATCCCCGACAAAGCCAAAGATCACTTGCCACGTGAAGCTCGTCATGGTCCAATTTCATTCAAGATCAAGCCTCGAAGTCTTTGAAGAAATCACAAGTCCGATTCAAGATAAGTGTCCACCACCCTTGAATCAAATTCCGCTCTAGATAAAAGGAGTAAAATTCAGACTTTTGGAGGAAGTCTAGTAGAATGCCCTCCAGCCCAGTTCAATAACAAGCCTATGGAAAGTCAATAAGCGCAACATATATAGTACTACTCATCAGGGGCAGCATCCAAAAACAGATCAAAATTTTAACGAGTCAATCGAAGACTTGTGGTCATCTAAAGGGGAGTGTTGTAAACATTGGCGGCTGACCACTAGATGATGTAATGGATGACTATATCAACCACTTTAGAGCACTATAACTTAATTGGCAGCAAGGCAGCAAGCATTATCATCTGTGCCTATAAAAGGGAACGTTGAGGATAAGAGAAAATATATAGAAGCCAAAAAGTTCACGGAAGAGGAAGAGAGAAAAGAGAGGAAGAGGAGAGGAGATAATAGAGAGAGTTAATTTTGTACTCCTATTATTCTAAATTATAATGAAAGCACTACTGCTGCCCCAAGGATGTACTCCAGTCACACTGACTGTAGAGGAACCTCGTAAATTTTGTGTCTTGTTTATTTATTCCATTGCACCCACCATTGATTTTACAACAAAAGTGATAATCTTCTTCTCTTCTCTCACATCCAAACTAGAGCAAAGAAAGAGAGGGAATACCAAATCATGATAGTGACAGGAACCTTCGAGATTGTCGTCCTCGGAAAACATTGTGTTACAGCCAATTCACTGGCATTGATACAGAGGTGCTCGTTGACCATCCATCCTCTCTCCTGGGTCACTATGTATGTCTGAGAAAAATACGAGCCTATAGCATTGGAGACGTACTGGAGAATTGAGATTTGGGATGAGTTTGGTGACGGTTAGGAGGGTGGCAGTGGCGGTAGGGATAATGGTGTGGTGACGGAGGATAGACACGGAGGAAATTGGCATGGAGATTGTGGGGTGTTTGGTTATAGTGATTAATTTGGTTAGGGTGGTTGGTTTGTAGGGGGTGGGTCCTACATTTTTAAAATAAAAATATTTAAATAAAATCATTTCAATATTCAATTAATTTTTTAATTCAATTGGGCTAGTGAGTGGGTCTCGCCTCGAGCCACGTTAGCATTTAACAAAGAAATTGACAATAAAATTAATGGAGGTCTAAATTCTCAACAAATTCATATGATGAGGTATGATATTATAATTTTAAAAATATGAGGTTTGAGATTGTGATTTGACTAATAGTTGAGGTAATTTTGTGTAATTTACTAAAAAAAAAGTCAAAACAGCTAGTAATTAAGATTCTCTCTCTTTTTTTAATTTATTTTTATTTTATAACAAACAATATTATCTACCAAGGGGTGGGCTAAGCCTCTCTCGGGCTGGCAATAATGTGGTTCAAATTCGACTTTGGTAAGAATCAAACCTAAGACTTCTCACTTACAATGAAGAGAAATACCACTAGACTGTAGTACTAAGTAGAGTAATTACGTTTCTCTTAAATCCGATGAATAGCATTCCCATGTCACTATGATCTCTAAACCGAAATTTCTTGGTGCAGTTAGTTAGCCTCTTGCTCTATTGGAATTACTCTAGACCTGCATAACTCTAGTGTTGAATGACTATAAATTAAAACAATAGAATTTAGTCTATTTAATCTGTTTGAATATACAAAACCCAAAGGAACTATATGATTAAAATATATGAAAACATGACCACATGACGTTGCACTCTTCTCCTCCGCAACCTAGACTTAGGTGGTCCTCAAAGGTCCTCACAACCATTTATCTGAGGTTTCGGATGGTTTTAGGACACCCAGGTCTCTTAATAGATCTGTCCTGCTTGGTGTCATGCAGGAATACATTACTACTGTTAATTAAGCTATTGATTCTTGAAACCAAAAGTATGAGTTGTGCCAATTTAATAAAAATAATGTATTATGTAACCGATTTGAGTTTAGAGGACCAAGCAAAGACATTCAATTGATCAATAAAATAAAATAAAATAAAACCACACAGGGAAAGGAACAATAAAATTCATATATGAAAGTTAAATGTAACACAAGATGAGATTTAGAACAGCGCTAGGCTATGAGTACTACTTTTGTGGATATGATCTCAACAAAACAATGTTCCATCGACATATCTAATATCATGCATACAAATATATAGAAGAAAATGGAACTCAATTTGCCCTCAACTCACTGAAACAATACTTTCCACATAAATAAGAGCTTCGAAATCTCTAACTTCATTGAGAATAGGAGGAATATGAAGATAGTTGAGATTTCTGGTATTGGAATTATAAGTGGTGGCTCTTCCACCGGCGGCAACCATAAGAAGCTCATCAGTTTTCCAAAATGTAAATGGATTCTCAATGTCTTTTAAGGGTCCAAAGGTTAAGAGTTTTGTCCATGATCTCTCAACTCCATCATAATCATCCATTACCCATATTTCACATAATGTAGAATCCTCATCACTTGGGTCGCAACAAGAGCAAAAAGAAGCAATCGATTTATTACACAGAAAAATATTAGAAAACTCAAAATCTGATTCTCTCCTAGAAGGCAATTGTATTCTATGAAATATCTCATCACCTAAATCAAATGCAAGTATGTATTTCTCGCCATCATTTGCAAACCAATAAAAAAATCCATTCAAGTACACTGAAGAAGAATAATGATAGGTTTCACTTGATATATCAATCTTAATCACTCTCCAAGAGTTAGCAGCCATGGTATATACCTCAGCCGTGTGGGGAAGAGCAATACGATGATAATAGTATTGCTGATCATCTGAGTACTCACAATTTTCTATAATTTGCACAACCTTGTATTCTTGAGCTTTGCAATCATAACCGAATCCCAATCCTCCAAAGATCGACTCCAATTGGAATTTTCCCTTAGGACGGCAAGGTAAAAGAAGGCAGGAAGGGGGAAGTTGCCTGAATTTCCCCGTTGCAGGATTGCATAAAAGAACATTTATCAAATAAAGACTTGTCCCTGCTATTACACAGACAATCCCATTGCAATATCCCTCAATCTGTACAAAATCATGACCTTCCAATGGAAAAGGTATATTTAGGTCCTCAACATCATAATGAAGGTTGTGCTCATCACTATCAATGGAAAGATTAATCATGGACCAGAAAACTTCTGGTTTCCAACTGTTATCCGGGAAAACATGAGCCTGAGAACGGCTGAGAAGGATGCAAGTGGATGATAATAGTTTGTTGTCCATGGAATTGTTGAGGTGTTTGGCCACAAAACTTGGACTATTGATGAGAGTGCACCAAGACTTGCGTATGCATTTGAATCGCATCAGAGACTTGGGCGGCAACCTAGATAGTGTTTCGACCACCCTATCTTCAGGAGTTTCATTTTCACGCACCTGAAACATTTTAACAATTTTGTTCCACAAGAATTCTTCACGTATATATACACAGGAAAGAAAACCACCAGTTTGAGAGCCAGACTAAATCAAACTACAAGCCCCTAAGGCCTGGTAGATCGAGGTTCAATTTCAACAGTACTAAATAAACTTGGAGTTCCAGGACCACAACATGTATAGCTGTCAAAAATAGGGGCGATCGAGTCAGTTTCGAGTTTTATGGAGGATCATATGTTCAAATTTTACTATTTTTTATTCTTTTTATTTGATACAAAACTAACCATTCAAATTTTACTTTTTAATTCTACATTAAATTGATAATAGACACATTTTCAATGTTTTCTTTCTCAGCAATCATTTTGAAATTAAATAGCCAAAAGCATTCTTAAATAATAAAATAAAATAAAAAATTCTATTTGCCGTTTTTGTTTTACACAATAATTTTTTAAAAATTATTTTGTAAAACATTACAAAACGGACCCTTTTTGCAGAAGACTACTCATAGGCATTTCGTATTTAAAAGAATCTGTTAAATAATTCACAATCTTACTTCTGTACATGACAGACTAAAAAATGAAGTAGAATAATGTAAGGACACCTTACAGAAAATGCAAAGTTAATATATGATCTCGAAACAAGAATATGATTGTCTTATTGTGCTGCATCATTTTGGTTTTAGAAATTTTTTTAATCAAACGATTGTAGTAGTAGGTTAAATTGTGAAATGTTAAGGGAAGGGGATAGGTGAGAGTTGAACTTGCACCAAGGCACATATGAACTATTGTTTTATGTCAATGTGGTAAAACACCATCTGCTTTGTTTTAGAATTAAAAAACAAACACATTTTTGTATCTATTGGATAACCAAAAAATAGAAAACCAATTCCATTTTTGTTTTTCTTGATATACAATTTTCATTATAATTTTGAAAGTATTGGTGTGTTGACCTTGTAGCAGAGATGTAGTGAAACATTTTCTTGAATTCATTATTCATATAGAAGATGGACTATGGGGTAGCAAAATCCACCGTCTTCAGTCTTGAAGAATTTGTTCCTACAAAATAATTAATGCCTCTTATAGGATTTTTAGTACTTGCGCAAAGAGGGCTAAAATCACACCAAATATTTGCAAGAGAAAAAGGTTATTGTAGTAAGAATGCTCATGCAAGGTCGTTCCTAGAAAGATTTTTTAAAACAATTTATGTAAAACCAAATCTTAATTAACTACTTGAAACAAAGTTTGGAAAAAGTTGATTGTTAATTTTTAAAAGATCAAATTATAAAGCATTAGTGACACACCCCGACCTAGATCGAGGCATGCTGGCCGTCACGTGAGGGTGACGTAGCGATGTGCACAGTGCGGAAGCAATAAAGATACAAGGAAAAGTGAATAAATAAACAACCAAATTAACTAGAGCACTAGATAAGATAAGGTGCAAGTGCAATATTAAGTGTGAATTCACAATCAGAGCATAAGTAGCCTAAGTGTAGTCCAGTAGGACTAATACTAATTATACAATACCAAAGATAATACTACATTTGTGAAAATCTGTCAGAGCTGCCGTGAATTCCTTGTAAGCCACCAACAAGCACTCCTAACTAGAACCTGGAGGGGCGCAAAACAGAAAGTGTGAGTGGGCAAAAACAAAGCCTTTCAAAACCATTTCATTTATCAAAAGTTCTAACCCCTCGCCATAAAACCTGTATAATTTCTCAGAAAATAGAATATATATATATATATATATATATATATATATACATATCTCAAAACCATGCTCATAAAACGATATTCATAAGTATGCCATGCCAAATATCTCAAAATAATAGAATAAGTAACTCAGGTGAAATAACATATCAGCCGAATCCACCTAAAGTGGCCTGTATGGTTGAATCTATAGCTCAACAAGTATGCATGCACACGAGTCGGGACCACCTAAGGTGGTCTGTACGACAGGACTAGATGTAAATAAATACGCTCTAGTGCTACGATCACGTGAAGACTGTGCAAATAATCATGGGTCACCTACGAGTCGGAACCACCTATAGTAGTCTATACGACAGGACTGTGCACCTAACTTGGATCCAAGGTGAGTGTATGGTGCAGGAGGTGAACATCACGTGAAGGCCTGTTCCCTAGCCACAGTCGGGAGCACTAACACCGGGGTGCAAGTTTATGAATTCTCAACACATCTCACATAATCATCAAATCACATATAAACAGTCTACAACTTACCTGGCACATTGACGAATTCCCTAACGGCGTTAGGGAATATTCCGTTAAAAATCAGCATATACTGTTAAAGATACCTGACACCGTTAGCATATTCCGTCAACTTTGATGGAATATTCTCCTCCTTCAACCTTGATTCACCAGAGTCCGGTGCCGGTGCCACTGCTATCGTCGGAAACTGGAAAAATCTTTAAACTTCAATATCTCATCCAATACTCAACCAAATTCGATGAAATTTGTACCAAAATGAAGCTTACAACGAGAAGAACACATTCTTACCACTTTGGGGGACCTAAATTCAACGGAAACTTGCCAGAAAAACTCGAGGAAACTGGCCAAACCCTGCAACTATATAAACCCGAGTGTTCTTACGTCAAAACCACTTCAAAATTGATCCAACGTGCTAGAAAAGCAAGAATAATACCTTATTAGGTCTCAAAACAACTTAAAACCTTCGCGATAACATCGGAGTCACTGTGCACCTCATCGGGGGTTTTTGGTTCTCAGGTTTTCGAAGCTTTCACAACCAACCAAAGATATAGATCAAGTCCTGAGCTCACAAGGAACACGAAAACTACTTCTTTGACGCCGATCTGTGCCTGCAAAGGTTGGTTTGAAATCTGTTTGTACAATTGTACGGAAAAGGAAAGAAGTCCGAGAGGGAAGGAAAGAAAGAGAGCTCAACGGGATTGGTTGGTGTGTGAGTGTGGTCCAGTTTTGGCCAACCAAACCAAAAATAACTAAAACTTAAGGTCCACAAACTTAGGAATAAACTAGTTGGTCCGAAACCTAAGCTTAAACCACACCACCACACAATATAACTCAACGTTCAAGGGTAAATTACTCAATTCACACCATTGATAAAATATTTTTTGGGATGAGTATTCAGAATTAGAGTTTCGCCGTCACCTAGACAATCCCATGTAGTTTTATCAATTACTTATGAATTACACATGTAATTTTGAAGATTAGTTTTTCCTAATGCATATTCTACTTGTGGCATTCAAGATAGAATGTTTATCAAACATACAAGTTGTCTGCGTCATTCAAATCAAACGTAAACATGCATAACTCGTTACGCTTTTGTGAAAACCTTTTGAAAAACCATGCATCTCTTAAGACGTGGTATTTGCCCTACGTGAATTTACAATTATCAATCACAAGATGTATTCCTCAATTTCAGGGTGACATTCCAACATAAATTGCATCCAATTACTTGTCTAAACGTCCTAAGGGTAGCTAATCATTAAGACAAATAGACAGTTTAAACATATTGACTAATAATTCAAAGTATGCATGCATAATATCATTAGAAATTAAATAAAAGCAACATATTCATGCTAAGGCTCATGGCCTTGCCCTTGCAAAAGAAATTAGTTACGTATATACTTAATTAGAAAGAAAAGAAATTTTATTGAAATAGAAAAAGATTGAAAACACCTTATAGAATAAAATCTGAAATCCGCCAGAGCCTTTGGCAATCCTCGCAAAAGTTCATAGAGAAAACCTAGGACCGGCCACCTTTATTTATAGTTACAATTTAAATCCTTCCTAGAAAATGTCTTAGAATAAAACTAGGAAACAAACTATAATAAGATAAAGGCTTTTTAGCCAAAATGGTCATTGAGATTTGCATAACTCCTCAATTTGGTCTCGAGATTTCAAATCAATACAAGTGGTCCCTAAGATTGCCCACCACCAATCATTTTGGTCCTTCCGTGAATAGTTATTTTAAATAAGGATTAAAATGACAAAACTACCCTCAATTTAATAAACAATAGGCCAAAGTGATTTGACAAAAAAAATAGGGTATTTTTGTCACTTTATCCTTATTTAATGGAGATTTTTCACGGAATAACTAAAATGATTGACGGTGGACAAACTTAGGGACCAATTCTATTGATTTCAAATCTCAGGGATCAAAGTGAGAAATTATACAAATTTCAGGAACCATTTTGACTAAAAAGCCTAACATAACTTAGGAAACAAACTGCTAAACAATAAAGGAGAATCTACCATATAACTAATCAGCCACGTTTTAGGCCTTGGCAACCTCCAATACAGGCCCAAGATAGCTTGTCTTAAGGTTTAAAATGTCTTGAACCCTTTTCCAGAAGGACCCGAGCCCAAAATAGGCCTTCTTGAACTCCAAAAATTCGCAATTAAGCCCAAAATCTCAGTTTTCCTGCACTGTTCACTGCTCCTTTGTTTCATCACTATAAATAATCCATTTGGTAGAAAAATCCTAAACTTTTACAAGAACTGTTGAAAGAATTGTGAATATCCTCCAACTAGAATCACTCTAAAATTCATCCGTTTGAGTACTTTTTGCTCAAGAGAAAGTCGAAGTCCTACATTGAAAATATAATCTAAAGTATCAAAATTCTACCAAAATATTAACCAAAATATAATAAGAATTGGGTAAAATATATAATATGAAATTGGCTTGTCAACGTCTGATCAAAGATAAGGCCACACATGCCCACGAGGTGGGGGAGGGGGTTTGGCCAATAGATTTCTGATGTCTAAGTCATTATCTATAAAAAGAGTGAGTGTTTAGGGTTTGTATGCATAGCTAAAGGTTATGCGTAGTGTAAAGTTTTCCAAAATTTAGAGGAGATGGGAGTATTTATAGGGAGGTGGTCAACCTAGGTGTAGGATTTTGCCCTACACGTGACGACTTCCCATTGGCCAATGTTGTGTCATCTGTAGTCAACTGTTTGAACTTCTAGGGATGCCGAGCTGCACGTGCGAATATATGTGTACCTTGCCCATTTAATGAGGGCAATCTTGTCTTCTTTGGGAAAAGTCAGCATGCCGTCTTTAGGGCAGTAGAAAATTTCTACATCAAGTACCAATAGTATTGGTAGTTGGCTCAACCAACTACCTGTTGAAGACAGTGATGATATGGCATCCTTAAGAGTTAAAAAGGAATGTTAAAATTCATCCTGATCAAGTACCTATGAGAATGTTGTTGCGGGATTCATGAGATTATTAAGTGGAAGCCGCCTAAGCCTAGTTACTAAACTTTGATAGTTCAGTAATAAATCAGAATGTTGTTGCGGGATTCATTATTCATGATGTCCTATTGTTACGGGAACGAAGTACTTAGGAGAAAATACGATTTCAGTTGCAGAAGGTATGGACTCAGAGATGCTCTCATTACTGATGAAATTGGGTTCCATCGTAAAATCAATTGGCAATATGGGGAGTAGCCCAAGAACATATAAGCACATAACAAACCTTTATAAGAACTTTAGCACGCTCAGGATTCACTTCAATTGCATGCCCAACCAATGATGGGATGCATGTATTTATAACAACTTTAGGATTACAATATGAGTTTGAAAACGCTGGATTCAAGGAGTTTTCAAAATACAAACTGAAACACAAAGATTACATTTGAGCTGTACGTACAACAAACATTTGAAATACAAAACCCTAAAAACTTAGAGTATCAGAAAAGATAGGAGTTTGATCAAAATCACAACTCCTTAAATCTCGATGAGGACAGCTTGACCTTGACTTCGTCTAACACCCCCCCCCCCCCGGGCAAGCTAACAGGTTTGAGGAACAATTGGAAGCTTGGACACCAACAAGTTGAATTGAGACAAAGACAGGCCTTTGGTAAATAAATCTGCAAGCTGATCTTGGGAACAAATGTAATTAACCAACAGTTACCACGAACTACTCTCTCCATGACATAGTGATAATCAACCTCCAAATGTTTAGTTCTGGAATGAAACACAGGATTCGAAGCAAGAGCTATTGAAGACACATTGTCACACCATATCTGGGGTCGCATAAGATGTAAATGTAGGTCTCGAAAGAAAGACCTCAACCACGAAAGCTCAGCTGTTGTGTAGGCTAGTTGCCTATACTCGGCCTCAGCACTCGACCGAGAAACAGTTTTCTATTTTTTTGAACTCCAAGACACCAAATTTGAACCAAGATAAATACAAAAGCCACCAATTGAATGCTGAGTATCTGGATTCTCGGCATAGTTGGCATCAGAGAAAGCAGAAAGATGTGCAGTACCTAGCTTGTAGAGGAGACCATGGCTATGCCATTACTACAAAATTATCTATAACTGGTGGTCCAAAAACCGACAAGAAACGTATATTACTGTCAGATTTTAAGCAAAATCCGACAGAAAATGGATGCAGTGACAATTATAATAAGCGACAGATTTGCCAGCATCAGAAAATGAATTTTTCGACAGAAAACACTCTAAAATCAACATAAATTGTGTCGGATATAACCGACAAGATATATATTTATAATAAATAAATAAGAGAATTTATGTCGGCTAAAACCGCCAGAAACTCTATCAGTTATAACCGACAGAGAATTTACTAATAAGAATAAATAAAAGCATCTTGTCGGTTAAAACTGATAGAAAATTTATTAATAATAAAAAAAATATAAATCACTTCCTGCATTTTCCATATCCCCTGAATTTTCTGCATTCACCATCTGAAACCTCGCCAGATGCGCAAGTGTATATAGGTATAATCCCGAACTCGCATTTGGGGAACTTTGTGGTATGTGAAACTTTAGCCTTGTGCTAGCGGATCTGAGCCTTATACCTTGCAAACAAAAAAAGCATAGGAACTCATAGAACACAATGCAGGCATCCAAAAATAAAGATTATTGACAAATGAAAGCTTAAGTTTTTAAAGAGTTGCTAAAACATATGTGCAGAAAAGCATAAAAGCTTACCTTCTTCAGCAGAAACTGCAGACCCCGCCAATAGGAAGAAGAATAGCAGAGCAGCCATGGAATCCTTCCTCTCTGCCCACCAAAACCATAAAAATGAACGTCCCCCCCCCCCCCCGGCAAAAAACGCCAGAAAGAAAATTTAATTTGAATAAAACCCCAAGAAACCAAAAGGCCAAAAGGGCAAGAATAAAAGAGGGGAATGGAGAAAAAAGAAAAGAAAAAGGGAGCTCCTTTTGAGGTTTGTGGAAGCAGCTGATGAGACAAAAAGAGGAGAGAGAGAGAGAAAGAAGGGTGAAGTTGTAGATCTATACCTTTGCTTTCGGATCGGCGAGCTCCAGTTGTAGTTTGCGTGCGTTCATGGATCCGTGACTTCACTGCCTCCACATGCATATTCCTCGGATCTGCGAGCATGCGGTGTTCTTCGTACATTCATCTTCCGTGTCTTTGCGGATCCATGGTGCCTTTCCACAGCAAACACACATGCATGCATGGTTAGGAAATTTTCAAGATTGATTGCGCATACACAAGCCAGAGTAGATGAATGAAATATCTTTACCCTTGCGTGTACGAATGGAGTTCTAATTTCTTATTTTTGAGCATCTCTTTGCTCAGGGATTACTAGTGCTGATGATAGAAATGAAGAAGAGAGACGGCGGAGAGGGATGGGCCCAAATGAAAGCACTGTGACATGCCTTTCTGTTTTCTAGAGAGAGAGCGCGTTTTGTGTTTTTTTTTCCAACAAACCACAAAGTTGTTCATAAATGGGAGTAGCTATAGGTGTCCTTGGGAATCCTAAAATACTATTTTGAAAATTTTCATTACTGTCGGTTATAATCAACAGAAACAAAATGGCGGCAAAACTCCCCCCAAAATTTCCTCTGAAAATTTTAAATTTTCCCCCAAAATTTTAAATTCCCCCTCCCCCCAAAATTTTGTTACGATTTAAAAAAATTAAATAATAATCGTTTGGCTTAATAAATAAATAAATAATATGTATTTAAATAGAATATGTTTTTAAAAATTAAATAAATAATTGTTTGGTTTAATAGATAATTTTTACACTTTTGGTTTAATGGATAATAATCCATGTAAAATATGTGATAAAGAAACAAAAAGAGAATTGTACAATGAAAATGTCATCACACAAACTAAATATTGTCTAATCAATACTTGAAAAACATAAATAAAAATTTAGCACAAATTATTTTTCCCACTTCAAAATTTAGGCAAATTTAACGGAAATATGTATTCTACGAAACTAGTTTCCATGATCTAACCGTCAAACTTGTTTGTAGATACTACAAGATCACATACGTAAAAAATCGTAAAAAAGCAAAAATTCAGAGATTACATAATGGAACAAAAGTTTTCGACGGTTCTAAATGAAAATTCACAATTTAACGGTTATTTTAGCTTCGATTTTAATGATTTTTTACAACTACACTCGTCAACCCTATAAGAATGCATTAAATGAATTTGATCTTCAATTTAAGATATTTACACTAGTGGATACCACAAAATCTTATTTTATACTTAATGGAAGTATAACATTAACTCTAAGTGTTTATTTAATCTACTATTTTGATGCAATACGCATTCTAGGAAGCGTTTTTCAACGATCCAACCGTCAAACTTGTTTGTACACACTCTGAGATCGCATACCTAAAAAATCACAAAAAACAAACATTAAGAGATTAGGTAACAAAACAAAAGTTTTCGATGGTTATAAACGAAAAATCACAATTTAACGGTTACTTTAGCTTTGATTTTGATGATTTTTTATAGCTACACTCCTCGATCCTATAAGAATGCATTGAATGAATTCGATCTTCAATTTAAAATATTTACACTAGTGATGGGGAAGTATAACATTAACTCTAAGTGTTGGTTTAATCTACCGTTTTGATGCGATACGCATTCTACGAAATGTTTTTCAATGATCCAACCGTCAAACTTGTTTGTACACACTCCAAGATCGTATACGTAAAAAATCGTAAAAAAAAAACATTCAGAGATTAGGTAACGGAACAAAAGTTTTCTTTGGTTATAAACGAAAAATCACAATTTAACGGTTATTTTAGCTTCGATTTTGATGATTTTTTGCAGCTACACTCCTTGATCCTATAAGAATGCAATGAATAAATTCGATCTTCAATTTAAAATATTTACACTAGTGGATAAATCTTATTTTATACTCAATGGAAGTATAACATTAACTCTTAAGTGTTTGTTAAATCTATCAATTTGATAGGATATGCATTCTACGAAATTAGTTTCAACGATCCAACCATCAAATATGTTTGTATATACTCCGAGATAGCATGTGTAAAAAATCGCAAAAAAATAAAATAAAATTTAAAACATGTGTTTATTTATTTATTTATTTTTAATCAATATAACATTTTAAAATAATAAAATCAAACATAATAAAGTACACCAGATGTTCATGTGTGTTTATGTGCCAGACAATGTGCTTTGTGAAGCATTGAAAAAAATTGTTTGAATTTCTTTGTATCTTGTTGCTTGCCTGTGAGGGAGCATAATCCTTATTACAAAAATGATAGACCTTCAGATTGTAGTATGTTGTTATTATTCTCTCAGAAAATTTATGGCTCGTGAGAATTGGGTTCATTAGACTTTAGGGTCATGAGTGAAAAAACAAAATATTAAAAATATGTGTTTATTTATTTATTTTTAATCAATATAACATTTTAAAATAATAAAATTTTCATTTCTATCGGTTATAACCGCCACCATTAACTTAAAAACCGCTTGAATCTATCAAAAATAATTTTTTTTTAAATTCAAAAATACTGTCGGTTATAACTGACAGTATTTTTTTGATATCCGCCACTAAATATCCGCCAGTAATTTATGTCGGATATAAGCGACAGGATTTTTCTAATATCCACCACTAATTAAATGATGTGTCGGATATAATTTATCCGACAATATTTTTCTAATATCCGCCACCATCATCCGCCACCTAAAGCTAATATTGTAGTAGTGTGCGTGGCCTTCAAGTAACGTAGAATCCGTTTGACTGCCATCCAGTGAATATTTGATGGAGTATACATAAACTGGCATACTTGGTTAATTGCATAAGATAAATCGGGACGAGTGATCGTTAAGTATTGTAGGGCACCTACAACACTACGATACATTTCTGGTTTATCAAATGGATCTCCAACATATGCACTTAGCTTTTGACCATAAGACATTGGTGTAGAAATCGGTTTGGCCTCAGTGAATTTGGTGCATGACAATAAGTCCAAAGCATACTTGGATTGACACAAATGCATTATATTTCCATCATACTTGACCTCCACACCCAAAAAATAATTAAGCAGTCCCAAATCCTTCATGGAGAACAAAGTGCCCAACTTCGTAATTAATCTGGACATCTAATGAGGACTGTTGCTAGTGATCAAAATATCATCCACGTAGATGAGAAGGATAAGATACACCCCTTTTTGGTTGAACACAAACAGACTATAATCACAAGTTGATTCCTGAAAACCAAGTTGAAGCAAGAAATCCGAGAACCTCTGAAACCATGCCCTCGGGGCCTGTTTAAGACCATAAATGTTGCGTTGAAGTTTACAAACATGATTGGGTAACTGTTGATCAACAAATCCCGAAGGTTGGCGCATGTACACTTCTTCGTTCAAAAAACCATGCAAAAACACATTTTGGACGTCAAGCTGCCTAACATGCAAACCTTTTGAACCTACAAGACTTAAAACAAGCCTAATTGTACTATGCTTAACCACGGGACTAATTATAATCCACACCAGTTTTCTGATGAAAACCATTGTCGACAAGCCGAGCCTTACAGCGCTCAATTGTACCATCTGCACGTCTCTTCAATTTGAACACCCATTTATTGGGAAGCAAATTCATTTGTGGATCAAACCGAACCAAACTCCAAGTTCCACACCTTTGCAACGCATTAAATTCCTATACCATGGCATTCCTCCATTCCTAAGATTTGACAGCTTGATTGAAACAGGTTGGTTCAATAGGAAACTTGTCAACAGTCACATGCATGGCATATTTAGGGTTTGGTTTTTGGATGCCAGACTTCAATCATGTGGTCATACGATGGCTGGATTATCTGACAACACTTGGACAGGTTCTGTGGATACTATAACTTGTTCATTTGAAGGTATGGTTGATGACTCAGGAAAGAACGACACTAGTGTAGTAGGGATAGGATGGGATATGACAATAGATGTGTTTAGGTGAGGTTGAAATTGTTCTATGGTTGGTATGGCAATTATGTCACTGGAAGGATTTTGTGGAATGGCAGGGATCTCGGGTAGGTTAGGTATGGCAATTATGTCACTGGAAGGAGTTTGTGGAGTGGCATTGATCTCAGGTAAGTTAGGTAGTTGAGATATACTAGGTGGGCTAGGCAAATCAAAGTTAAATAATAACACGGGAGAGTGAGAGTTACCTGCTTCATTGACGTTTTCTGAGGTAGATGTGAGTCCCTTAAAAGGGAAAGAGTCCTCATCAAATAGGACATGGCGAGACAAGTAAACTCATCTTGTGGACAAATCCAAACATTTGTAGCCTTGGTGATTTAGTGAATAGTCTAAGAAAACAAAAGCTTTTGACTTGGGTTGTAGTTTATGTTGTGTATAGGGAACTAACCATGGAAAACATCGACAACCAAACACTTTTAACATGTCATACTTTGGGTTTTTTTTAAACAACTTTGCATAGGGTGACAAATTGGACAAAAGTTTTGTTGGCATGTGATTTATCAAGTACGTAGCTGTGGAACAAGCATCAAACCAAAATTTATTTGGGACGTGAGATTGAGAAAGCATGACAATACTTGTTTCAACAATATGTCGATGTTTTCTTTCTGCAATACCATTTTGTTCAGGATGTTTAAGGCATGGAAAACGTTGTGAAATCCCATTATCAGTAAGAAACTTTTGAAAAGCACGACTTTTATACTCCCCCCCTTCATCACATTGAAGAGTTTTAATTGAAAAATTACACATGTTTTCGACAGTAGCCTTAAATTTTACAAATATCTCAAAGAATTCACTTTTGTTTTTCATGGGAAAAATCCAAAAGTATCAAGAGTAATCATCCACAAACAACACATAATAACGAAAACCTTCATTAGAAATAACTGGGGAAGACCACACATCAGAGTGAAAAAATTGCAAAGGAAACGTAGAAACAGACTCAGACACGTTGAAAAGTAACTTAGTACTTTTTCCTAAGGGACATGACTCACAAAAGTTTACATCAGAAGTACCATGAACTGGTACCAATTTATTTGAAATTAAAAACTTAATTATTGAATTGGCAGGATGACCAAGCCTAGCATGCCATTTTTGGACTGAACACCGTACTCCTACCAAGGCTGAAATTGAAGACTTGAACGGTGCATTGCCACTAGGAAATGGGTATAACCCATTCTCACATCTCCCTCTGAAAAGCGTCCTCCGTGTCTTGAGGTCCTTAACAAGGAAAAAATATGGAAAAATTAGTAGATAGCAATTGTTGTCTAAGGTAAACCTATGGGCAGATATGATGTTTTGAGAGGCAGTGGGACAGTGAAGGACATTATTCAAATCAAATGAACAAGCTTTAGTATGTAGTTGATTGGAACCAAAATGAGAAATAGTGATGCCAGAATCCTTACCTACACCCCCAATAGTTTCATTACCATTGTATTTTTTTGGGATTAACCAAATTTTGAAGTTCAGGAGTGACATGTGCATTAGCACCAGTGTCTAACTGTCAGGTACCATCAGATTGCTTGTTCAGAGTAATCGACGATGAGGACATGACTGTGAGTCTTTATGCTGGAATCCTACCTTCATAAGCAGCGTTCATCCTTTGGTAACAATCAATGGCAGGATGACCTGGTTTGCCACAAATTTGGCAAATGATACGCTCACCAAGACAAGGAGGTCTCTCACCATTAGCGGGCTGAAGATGCTGGTTGTTACTGTTGGGAGGATTGTATCCTCATTGATTGGATAGAGAACCACGATTAAATGGAGATGTACCCCTTCCATTCCTACGAGAGCGTCCACCACCACGTCCTCGAGTAGCAACAAAGGCATTGACTGGTGCAGGTTCATCCAAGGAAACATTCTGATCCGCCATTCTTCGCTCGGTAGTCAACAAAAGTGCCTCAAGGGTGGGATAGGTGATAGGAGTATCCCGAGCTTGAGCAACACATACTGTTATTTCAAAAGTAGGTCCTAGATTGTTCAACACAATCTGCATGAGTTCATCATCGTTCACAGGTTGCCCCGCTAGGGCAAGGTTGTCAGCAATCGCAACAGAAAGATCACCCTTCTTGGTCTGCAACAACTCATTGCATAGGAATAAAATTATGTTCTGAGAAGTAGAGGCAAACCTTTGCTCCTCCAAAGCTTCCCAAGTGGCATGTGCAGTCCTCTTGCTTGCCACAGTAGACAAAACAGAAGCAGTCAAGGAGCCATTTATCCAACTAAGAATCATTTGATCTTGTTGGTTCCATGCAGTGTATGCAGGATCCACAGTGGTAACACCGGGCATGTTTTTGGGAGGGCATACCAAAGTACCATCCATGTACCCCATCAGATCTCTACTATTGAGAATTGGGATAATTTGAGCCAACCACAGTGGGTAGTTGGTTCTGTCAAGTTTGATATTGACAATAGTGGAAAACGGATGGAAGGAAGTGGTGGTAGGTGGGTTGGAGGAGGTGGAGTTGGAAGAGTTGACATTTTTTTCAACCATTGAAGCGTGGAGAAAAAGAAAAAAAAAGGATCTAGTCGTTAGACAGTAAGGCTCAATACCATATAAGAACTTTAGCACGCTCAGGATTCACTTCAATTGCATGCCCAACCAATAATGGGATGCATGTATTTATAACAACTTCAGGATTACAATATGAGTTTGAAAACCTTGGATTCAAGGAGTTTTCAAAATACAAACTGAAACACAAAGATTACATTTGAGCTTTACGTACAACAAACATTTGAAATACAAAACCCAAAAAACTAGGAGTATCAGAAAAGATAGGAGTTTGATCAGAATCACAACTCCTTAAATCTCGGTGAGGACAGCTTGACCTTGACTTCGTCTAACAATCTTGTCCCTCACTAATGTGGGACAACTCTCAACACGCCCCCGCACGTGTGGCGGATTTTCAAGCCTACACGTGGACCACAATTGGGTGACGTGGAACGCGTGTGGCCGTTTGGCTTCACACGAGGACAACCCGTTTTAATACCATGATGAAAGTTGCGGTTCCACCATAAAACCAATTGGCAATATGGGGAGTAGCCCAAGACTATATATGCACATAGCAAACCTTGTCTCTCACCGATGTGGGACAACTCTCAACAATTATGACATGCAATAGAGGTTTCAAAAAGATTTGTGATAGAGGTGATTCCAATTTGGTCACAGATGCGGTCACAGGAAGGGTGGAGTTCCTCGGAAATCAAGAATATAATGGACATCAAGAATCTGACGGAGAACTTTCTTAGTATAACTTGGAAGCACATCTTTAGGGAAGTTAATTTGATAACGACCGTAGTATTGAGTGGCTGTAATCAATTTATTAATGGGCCTTGGATTACACTTAAAGATTATCCACAAGAGCAAATGGATGAATGTATTATCATTTTAAAGGAACTGGATACACATGCACGTGATCTGAAGAAGAGATGAGGGCTAACTGCACATTACAAGAAAAAATACATTACGAGACAATAAAGATTCGTCTGCAAAAACTTTGGACGACGGAGGATCGTCAGTCAAGTTTCGTAAGATCAAGATCATCGTTTTAATCGACATACATTTACGTCTGTCGGCTAAGTTAATACTTACCGACAAATATTTGTCTTGTAAGACAAACATTACGTGACAGAGGCAACTGTATAATAAATTAATAATACAACAATTTAATCTTGTTTAAGAGGCGCCACTTCCGTCGGGCAGGATAGTTAAATTAAAAAAGTAATTGCAGATAAAAAATATTACATATGAAGATTAAAAAACATATTACAATCCAAAAAGATATTTGTAAAGTTGAAACTAAATATATACGTGTTGACCCTAAAAACTATCAAGCCTACGTGGCGCGTAAACCGAGTAATCTATAAGCTAACGACGTCTTTCGATGAATGCGGGGCGTGTCAACTCGTCGGCCGAGCTTAGCCGAGGAGTAAATTTGTTGATGTTGCGTTGGGTGCGCGGTTGACTTCTGCGTCTTGCGATTGCGGCCGAGAAAGGAACACGTCTCGGCCTCTTGGGCTCTTGAACCTGAATCACCGTCGTCGGATTCGGTCACAGTGATGTTATTCGTCAGAGTAAACTCTCGCCGAATCGACACCAAAGTGTAAGGGCACAAATACTCAAAGCGAATATAAGTCTTAATAGTGAACGTGGTTCGGCCGTCTGAATGCCGAACTCTAAATCCCACTTGGGAATATCCAATCATAAAATAACTCGGCGTGCGATGCGCTGAGCTCAATAAACTATAACACCTCACTTCGTCGAGGAGGCTAATGAGATAACCTTAATCAATAAAGATTCGGAAATCCTTCTTGACCGAGACTTGGATAGGTAACCAACCGTCCTCGCCGCAGTGCTGTTGATGCCAACGGAAGATATTACGAGACCGGCTGATTCTACGATTACAGAGTTATCCATGCCGACTTAAGATATCACCGGTTGCTTTCACAGTGCTGTTGATGCCAACGGAAGATGTGTCAGCGAGAAGAGAAAATAAAAATCTCAAAGTTGTTGAGAGAGTTTGTGCAGGGCAGTTCTGTGTTGAATTCAAGGGGAGCTTGAATGATGCACAACCTCCTCTATTTATAGCATTGGATCCCTTTAAAGCCGACTTAAAACCCTACTCGGACTAGGTCTTCTTCTTCTGATCAAACACCAACTCGACCAGTCCTATTTTCACTATAATTGTGAACCTGGTCCTTTATCGAGCCGGATTCGTTTCCGGGTTATTGATCTTGCCGAGACTCCTCATTGCACCAGGATTCGACTCGTCTTGTAATATGGCATAATCGACCTGGATTGGGAAGCCCACGGCCTAACCGGTCCAGAACTAACTAATCACTGAGAATCGAATCCTGTCGTAAAGCCTTATGGGCCGAGAATAATTCTACACTCAGCCCAAACTAATATTTTGGGCCCAAACATTGCCCCCTCGCTTCTGAGGTCCTCGACCTGAATTCTTTGGTCGAGTTTTGACCTTGAAGAAGCGAATTTAACACTTAGAACCCAAGTACTCTATTTTCAAGATGCATTTATTGAGCACAATTGCACGATCTTGATTTTGCTGACCAAAACACCACGTGACATCCTTTAACACGGCCAATCCCTAATAATGACGTCTAAGGCGTGCAGCTCCCTGAACCGTCGTGCCATCATGACACTATTGCTGAACATGACCATGCTGCCTCAATCTGCGAGCCTTTCGTCATCGTGCAGACGCCAAAACATCTTTTGCCCTAAATCTCGCCGCCACACGTAATCGTGCGCCCCCAAAACCAGAAACCCTCGGTCTTCTCAATTGCATTTCCTGAATGTCCATAATGATTAGCGATTTCTTCGGTCGATTTTACCTTTTATTTTGAATTTCAAACGATTGCCCTTCCTTCCACAATTCTATAAATACCGAAATTCTCTCATTTGTACTTCACGCTTTTAAACTTTCTGAAATTTCTCGCCATCATTCTCCAGTGCATTTCTCGCCATAATTCGGTTCATTTGTGATCACTTGGTATTCTTATTTCCATTACCTAGTGATGTGATTGGAAATTCCAATAATTTTGGTTGGAATTTTGGAACTTGATTTGTCAATTTTAAGGGTTGGTTGAAATTTTAATATTCATTTAGCCAACAAGACTCATGGCTTAAGATTGATATTATTTTGCAAGGGAATGTGGCTAGAAATTTTGAGAAAGAATCGTAGTTACGACAATGTATAGCCAATGAATGGTGGATGGTTTACCAATGATTGTAATTATTATGTTAGTATATGTCTAACCAATAGTAAATGTGATTTGATGATTTAGTAATTATTTTAAGTTATGAAGATTGCGACTTGATGTTTGATAAATATTTTGCCAATGTGTATGGCTAGAATTTCAGATATTTATTCTGGCAATAAATGTTGCTGGAAATCTAAGTATATGGATGAGAATCACGATGATTTATTCGTTGATTTATTTATTTTGAGTTGGAATAAACTCGTAGAATGAGGTTATGATTTTATTCACTATAAATGGAATGATGGAAAAAGTTCATGATTACAAATTTAGTTGTTTGGTTGCTAGAATCACGAGTATATTGATGAATTCTTATTAGTGGTGGCATTCCTTGTACTTGTACAAAGATTGGTGTTGAAGACGGGTTGAGGTGATGATAATTGTATTGTGAGTTGTGGATCGATGTTGTCGAGCTTGATGTTAGCTAAATTCGAGTATAATTTAAAAGTGAATGCCAGTTGGGCATTGTTATACATTTGATTTGTGGCGTTGGTGGATATGGAATTGATACTGAAATTTTGAGGAAGAAATTTTTTTTAGGGGGGAAGGATGTGAAATCCCGTCCTTGGAATTTCACTATTCAATATGTATCTCGTAATTTAAGTTCGTATTTCACGTTTACGTCATTTTTATTACTTAATTTTAATTGCGTAAATTTTGGGAATTAAATCGAATAGTTATCGGGTTTGAATTTTCGTAATCAATCTTTATCTTTCGTTGACTTTTCGAAGTTTTAACTAGTGTTTTTAAATAGATCTCGAACCCACGAACGCATAGGCGAAAGCCGTTTTCGAGTCCGAGTTATAACGGTATAGTTACGGACGTTTGAAGTTATGAACTATAGATTGTGGGAATTATTTAATTCTCACATGTGGGTTAAAGGTTAAGTTAGTTTAAAAAGGGAAAGGGACCAATTAGAGGGTGGAAAAAAAAAAGAAAAAAAGATGAGGCAACAGCCAATCAAAAAAGGAGGAAAAAGAAAAGAGAGGGGGAGAACTCTAGAAGCTGGATGATGGCAGCAGGAAAGAGGAAGAAAAGAAGAGATGTGGGAAAGAAGAGGAAATTGGGGGGAAAGGAGGACCAATCAGAAAATACAAGGGGGAGAGACGGGCCAGGAAAGAAAAAAAAAAAAAATGAGGACCAAGGGAAAAGGAGGAAAGGAGGGAGGGGAGAAGAGGAAGAACCCTCGATTCAGTCGACTCTGATTTCAACGCCTCAAGGAGAACGCTTTCTTCCACATTGGTTTGTTCCTCTATAATACCCATATCTCAAATTGTGATTATATGTGATTTTTGATGGGTTTGGTTACTTTGGTAGTTGAATCTTTTTAACAAGAGTATGAATGGTGGTATGCTACTATAGTTTTCGTAAGGATTAAAGTTCCAATGAAAAATCATGTGGTGGTGGGTGCTAGGTGTAAATGTGCAAACTGTAGGAGAGATGGCAGTTCAATGTTTAGCTAAAATGTGATTTTCGATCCTCAAATCGTAGATTATTCAGTTTGATGTTTAGTTTGTGGTTAAATAGCCGAGATGTTGTGAAGCATTCTATATTTTTTTGCCTGAAATATGAATGGGAAACTTCCGCTTGAGGCCACATTTTCGTTAACATACTTTGGTGTGTTGGGTGTTAGCTTTTGGTAATTTGCTACTTCGGTTGTCAAAAGCAGTATGATTTGTCAAGTTCTGTGAATCTGCTAAACAAAATTATGTTTTGCCTAACATATTCTTTAATCAATAGAGAAGTCAAGGAATAGTAGAATTATTGTCTTTCTTTTGAATCTTTGTGAATAAGCGTAGGAATGGTGGTATGGTATTATGGGTCTCCTGATGCATTTTTGTTATGGAATTTGTGAAGTTCAATTACTTGGTAAAATTTGGATTTTGGGCCAACATTATGGTTTTCTTAATTGATTGTGCTTAAGTTGATGCATCATGTTTGATATGTAATATGTTCGGAAATTAATCTTTAGCCTTAGGAAGTGTGTGTTATGATTAGAATGGTGATAGCGTCTGCCCACAAGACTATGAATGAGTGTGTCATGTCTTCTCTGTAGATTAGTTCAGATCTTATGTCTTGAAACTTTGTTTGGATGTTGCATCTTAATCAAAATATATGAAGCCTCCGAGAAGCACTACGAGATACTAAGTGAAGTCTAGTGGGCCTACATTGATTAGAGAGTGACTTGAATATATGTGATATGGTTATTACTTGGAATTCTTATACTAATATCATTTGTAAATGTGACTTGGTTTTATAAATATGATTTCTATATATTTAGCCATTGATTTATGTTATTAAACGTGAATTGACGATTCTACTGATGATAATTGTGAATTGTGATTGATGTGCATATTTGAAATGTGGTTGATTGGCATACTTGTTTTGCTGTCATAAAATGTGAGGGCTAGCAGTGAACCGTTAACCCACTATTATGGGGATTTGTTGCTTCGATATCGTTTCAGATCTTGCTTAGTTGAGTCACTATAAACTTAATACTTGCGCTTGTTTTATGTTGTTCAACTTTCTAAATTGAGTACTTGGTCCTTGTATTGTTTCTTCGAGCTGTCGCTATATTCCTTGGCCCTCTGCTTGATTCCGTTGAGTGGTGGTCCGGAATCGTATCCACTCGTATTCCGCTGAGAGATGGTCCGAAATCCCTTCTACTCTGCGATTCTGTTGAGTGATGGTTCGAAATCGTATCCTGATTTGGATTCCGTTGAGTGGTCCGAAATCCCTACTCTTGCTTATTTCCATAAGTTAGACTTGTTCCCTGGATTCGAGTGAATGAGATTTACCCACAATAGATCTTATGAATATAAATTATAATTATCAAGTTATTACTTGAAATCCAGGCAGGGATTTATGTAGAAGTCTTTTATTAATTTTGTGCATTGAAGTGTGATCTGATTGACTGATTAACATAATTAAATGTTAATATCGTGCCTCCTTGATATCATGGAATGGGTTACTTGAGATGATTGTGGAAGGATGTTGAATATGATTGTTATTAACATAATTAGATCAGTGATCAATGCGACCTGAGGATACTATTGTGCTGTGTTGATTCTTTGATATATTACATGATATGAATAGCGATTTTATGTTGAAACATAATGATTTACATGATGGATCAAATAGAAACCTTGATTGTCATACGGGTTGTTATGTAGTTTGAATTATAATAATTTATGTTTGTCAAGTCCAAATGTTTGATTGAGGAATGTTATGCATTTTGGCTTGAACAAACTGTGTTATATGTCGAGTTATAGCGAAGTTGAACTACGAATTGCTTGATCCCTATTGAGGGTACGTAGGCAGTCTAACGAATAGGTTAGATGCAGCCATAAAGTGTACGAAAAATTATTATGCATCTGGATCTTGAATTATACTTTGTACATATTTCGAAGGCGGGGTATGTTGAGTTTCGGATATTTGATGACGTCACGTGTCGAACCTGGAAGTATGTTGGGATCGGGGCGTGATAGTGAAGACTTGGGACCGGCAAGTGACACCAATTCTTCTCATTCATGCAATGATGCTGAGTGAGGGTTGTTATGTGGTTCCTGCGCAATTAGCACCTTTTGATTGTGTGAGTGCAACTCCTTTGCATGATGGACCTGTGACTTTAGCTCCTCAACCCCCATGCTTGTATTCTCAACATTCGGATCCTTCTGAAGAGGTGAGTGACGAAGTTGATTCGCACGAAGATGAACTTGTTTTGCGGTAACGTCAACAAGTTTTGAACAAGGGACCACATAAAGGTTCTCTGGATGACAGAAATTTTAACTTTCGTCATAAGAAGAAGAAATTATTTAAGCCTCCTTAGATTAATGGTTGTGTGTCACTTGAGAAAGATGTATGTATTTCCTTCTTTCTTGTAATTTCTTCTGCTTAATTGGTTTAACTTTTGTTTCTGACACCTTTCTTTGTCTTCTTTAGGCTAGGCCCTCTTGTTCTTTTGACTTGGTGAAAATGGGTGTTATACCTTTATGGAGATGTTATTTGGAGGCAATCTACCTATAAATGAGAAGATTGGGGATTCGCCCGATGCAGAGCCTGTTCCAAATCCGCCAAGTTTCCCAAGTTTGATGTGTGTAGGTGTAGGTATGCAAGAGCCCGCTATGCATCCAACACCTTTGCCAGCTAGCTCTAAGATCTCTTTGAGAGGGTCGAACCTTAGTGGCACTGAGCAGCTTATCCATCACATTAACGACCATGGATATCAAGAATGATATTGAGAAGAGGATTTCAAAGTGCCCATTGGAGGACCTTGCGTTGCTAAATGAGGACTTGTCGAAGCTTGTTTCTGTGATTGACAACCTTAACATTGATTCCTCACTCTTGAGAGTCAAGATTGCCGAACTTATGGCCACCTTAACTGAGTATTCTTCCTTGTTTGCTATTTCCTCCAAGAAGTTGAATCTAGAGGTTAAAACTCAGCAACTTGCGGCAATAAACTTATCAATTGCCCAAGTTCGGTCTTTGCAGCAAGCCGTTTCAGAAGGTATCAAGCCACAGGGACATCTTTTGCTTATGTCCAGGCACGTTTAAAGGCATTGGCGTGAGAATGAGAACAGTTGGAAGTCAAATCATCACGACTTCAAGGTGTTCTCTTGGAGCAATAAGCTAGACTTTCTTAGCATTAAGAGGAGGTTTCAAGCCTAGAGCAAGAGAAAGGTGCGGCCATGGAAGCGCCCACCTTGTCTCCCACCAATTTAGAGACTTTGAAGACTTTGGAAGGCTTGCTTGAAGATTGCCGCTGTAGTTTTAAGAACATAGCTTTCAAGTAGTGTCTTCCATTTTTTGTACTTAAAGCCTTCTTTGCTTATGCTCATTTTGTAATAATGCTTTGTAGCCAAATTCTTCCTTTAAAGAAATAAAGTATTCACATTTTGAATTTGCTCTTTATTCTTCAAAGTGTTTGGGTTTTTGTTGATGATGTGATTGTACTTAAAGTTTTGTAGTTTTAAGTTGCCTACGTACCCTTGATTGAGGAGGGATCAAGTCATGATGTAGTTCGAAAGAATGATGGATTGCTTTTGATGGTTTTGATGGTTATTTTGCCGTACACAATTTATGCTTTTGCGGGCCATGAGCGTTTGAGTGTCGCCTTTTAAACTCGTGTGAACAAGGAGTGTCGCCTGTTAAGCTCGTGTGAACAAGAAGCATCGTGCCATGTGCAATTTAGGCTCATACATGAGAGGAATTTTATGCCGTGTGCAGTTTAGGCTCATGCAAGTGAGGAGCATTATGCCGTGTGTAGTTTAGGCTCATGTAGGCAAGGAGCATTGCTTGTTTGCTATAGGGGTAGTAACGCTTTAAGAACCTGCCGTTGATGGGGCCGTTCTTTAAGCCGTCTTCCTCCATGATTAAGTAGATGCCGTTGGTGTAAACCTCTTGTATTACGTAAGGTCCATCCCACTTTGATGTGAACTTGCTTTTTGTCTTGTGAGTTGTGATGATAGGCTTTTGTAAGGCCAAGACAAGATCTTCAGTTCAGAAAGACTTTGGGTGAACCTTCTTGTTGAATGCCTTGGATAGCCATGCTTGGTAACATTCCAAGTGTTGTTGAGCTTCAAGCCTTCTTTCGTTGAATGCTTCTAACTTTTGAAGTTGTAGCTTTGCATTTTCCTCTTTAGTCAAGCATTCTTGTAAAGCTATCCTTAGTGAAGGGATTTGACTTTCAAGTGGCAGAACAGCTTCCACACCATATACGAGAGAATAAGGCCCTTGGGTAAGAGTTCTATGTGTCGTCCTATATGCCCAAAGTGCTTCGCTTATTCTTTTGTGCTAGTCTCTCTTTGTTTAGCTGATTACCTTCTTCACGAGGTTGCACATCATTTTGTTGAATGCTTTCGCAAGACCGTTGGCCGAAGCATGATACATGGAAGACTTGTGCTACTTGAATTTGTATTTCTCGCAGAGCTTGTCCATGAGTCGGTTGGAGAATTATTTTTTGTTGTCAGTGATGATGTAGCGAGGCATACCATATCGGTGGATGATATGCTCTTTGATGGAACGGACGACAGTTTCCTTCTTGACTTCCCATAAGGGTACGGCTTCAGCCCACTTGAAGAAGTAATCCATTGCGATCAGGATGTAGGCTTCTCCGACAGATGATTTTGGTGTGATTGGTCTTACGACGTCCAATCCCCATACATCAAACGACTATGAAGCAACCGTAGGGTGTAATGGTTTAGGCGATTGATGTATGAAGTTGGCGTGGAATTGGTAGGCTTGGCACCTTTTGGAGTACTCCAGGCAATCTTTCACCATGCTTGGCCAGTAGTAATCCATTCTTTTGACCTGGAAATATAGCTTTGGTCCAGACTGATTCGCCCCACATACACCTGAATGTGCTTATTCCATGGCTTGATTGGCTTCTTCCTCACCTAGGCATCTTAGAAGTACTCATTCAAAAGAGCGTCGGTAGAGTGTATCTTTGTAGTAGAGAAAGCTAGTCGATGTATTTCAAAGCAGTATCTAGGATTGTCTGGAAGCTTTCCATGCTTAAAGTAGTCGATCAGTGCCTATCTTCATTCTTTAGTGTCAACTGGAAGTACTGAAATGATGTTTGTATAATCCAGTAGCATTTCAGTGACGAGCTGGATCACCTATCTTTGGCAAACTATCACGTCTAAAACTTTGTCTTTTCCTAACGCCATACTTGAGGCTAAGTTAGTGAAAGCGTCCGCCGTTTGATTTTCTTTTCTTGGCACATGTTCTAGCATCACGGCCTCGGACTTTTATAGTAGTTGAGTTACTAGTTGGAAGTATGGGACGATATCATCTTTCCTCACTTCATATTCAGTCAAGAGTTGATTGATTAAAAGCTTGGAGTTGCCATACACTTCTAGCATTGTGATTTCCATGTTAATCGCCATTTGGAGTCCAATAATCAATGCTTGGTACTCAGTGACGTTGTTGGAGCATAGCTCACTTAATCGGAAGGAATAGGGTAGTACTTGTCTTTATGGTGTCATGAAACTACTCCTGCCTTCACTTCGTCTGCTCGTACGGATCCGTCAAAGAACATTGTCCACGTCGGGAAAATGTCAATGTAGAATACCTCATCGTCAGGCAAGTCGTCCTAGATTTTCCAATCGGCTGGTATTGGATGATCGACAAGGAAGTTCACTAGGGCTTGTCCCTTGACGACTTTAGTTGAGACGTTGATGATCTTGTACTGATTCAGAAGCAACGTCCATTTAGCTAGTCGCCCTGTCAAAACTGGTTTGGACATGACGTATTTGACCGAGTCGGCTTTAGCAATGATGTAAGCATGCATGTAGTGTCTTAGCTTTTAGACGGGAAAGACTTGGGCAAGGCATATTTTCTTAATCGGTGAGTAGTTGAGCTTGACACCAGTGAGGGTTTTACTTAGGTAGTAAAGTGCTCTTTCCTTTTGGTCTTCATTTTCTTATGCCAAGAGTGCTCCAATGGACCAATGGAAGCTTCTTGTACGGCAATATATAGGATGAGCGGCTTTCTAGGCACATGAGCTCCTAAGACATGTGGGCTTGCTAAGTACCATTTTATGTTCTTAAAGGCATTACGGCATGCGTCATCCCATATGAATGGAGCATCATTCTTCATGAGTCAACTGAAGGGTTGACAATGTAGGCAAGCCGTTGATAGGAGCATATTTATGCGACTTAGTTAGCTTGTTCTTGTGCATTTGTGTTGTTATTTCTTAGTTAATTATGTATTTTAAGCTATTTTCGTGTGTTTGTAGGTCATAATAACAAAGTTGGCAAGAAAGTGCATTTTGGAGCATTTTAGAGCATTTTTTAGCCAAGATTGGATAATGCAAGCTTGGAGACATGAGGATGGACGTTTTTGAAGATTTGAAGGCGAGAAATCAACATGTGTGTGTGCAAGTGTGTTGACCTACAACTCCAAACATCCATCCACTACACCCATTACATCCACTCATTACCAAACACTCATCCACTACACCCATTACATCCACTCATTACCAAACACCACTCATTACCACAACCCACTACACCCATTATATCCACTCATTAACACAACCCACTACACCCATTACATTCACTCATTACCACAACACTCACCCACTACACCCATTACATCCACTCATTACCACAACATACACTATCCTCTCCCTAGCCTAAAAATACATCCACCATTCCCCTTCCTAAAGGAATCCATCTACATCCAAAGACACTACATTTTCACATCTCACAACTTCATACACTTACACTTTCATCCCTTGCCGTGACCTCCATTTAGCCACTCCCCTTTCTTGTGCCGCAACAAGGTGGTGAAAAAGAAGGTCCTTGGCGTTTCAAGCTTGAAGATTGGAGCGTTTTAGGTGTACTTCGTTCTTGCTTTCAATGTCTACTTTGTTATTTTCTGATTTTGTTGCAACTATGAGTGGCTAAACCCCTATTTAGTTAGGGGAAAGTTTGAAGCCATGAACATGCTTGAGATATGAATTGATTTCTTCCAATTGTGATTTGATAAGTTCTGATTGCAATTCAATTATCTATTTTATTCATAACTGATTCTTGTATGTTTATTAAGGATGCATACTTAGTTTTCATGCATGAATTAGATGCAAGAATATAAATGAGTTTCACCTAATCGTTACAAGTTTATATTCATGAGTAGTGAAGGTTGTTTATCACAATCGTGTTAATTGAATTCTTGGCAAATGTATCATGCATTCATAGTTATAATTGCCTTGTCAACACTTATGATTTTCTTTGCACGTAATGATCTCTGATTGTATCTCTATTATGCATTCATATATGGGACTTTTAGAGAATGATTTGGGTTGTTGCATGCATTCATCCAACTCAATGAGTAAAGGAAAATCTGAGGGTTAATTTGTGCATCACGGTTAATCTGGGGTGTTGAGTATCATAGTTTATTGAAAAGCAATTGGAAATCGATTCATGTACAAGTATGTCATGTGTGGAGAAGAACCTCCTAGCTAGCCTTCCATCCATTCAATTTACTCAAATTCGTGCAGATTTCATTAGTTCTTTAATTTACTTGTTTTGTTTTCAAATTCGTCAAAACCAAAACCCCATTTACTTTAAAGTGTTTTATTAGTCAAAATCTGTTTTGATTTGTGTTTTTAGGTGTCCCAAAAGTGTGTTAGAGTCCAAATCTACCCAGTTTGTGTTTTTAGACAGATTTGAGCGTTTTTAGCTTGTTTTGAGTCCTTTGAGTTTGTTTTAAGTTCTTTGAGTCTAGTTTAGTGTTTTTAACTTTGTTTATATGTTTTTAAGTCAGTTTAGAGGTTTTAGCAAGCCTTCATAATCCCTGGTTTAGAACGATCCATACTTGCATTTATACTACAATTTGACAACAAGAGGGTTTAATTTGAGTGCTTAACTTTCATCGCATCAGCCGTCCTTATAAACTTTTCAACTCATGTAGGTTCCTTGGCTCATGCATGCTTTGAATGGCCTTGATCTTTGATTGGTCCACTTGAATGCCACAATGCTTGACAATGAAGCCGAGGAACTTCCCAGAAGTGACGCCAAATGCACACTTTAACATGTTCATTTTGAGGTTATAGTGTCGTAATTTGTCGAACACCATTTGTAAATACTTTAAGTGATCGGATCTCTTCTTGGTCTTGACAACTACATCGTCTACGTAACATTCTACATTTTTATGTAGCATGTCGTTAAAGATCTTCTGCATTGCACGTTGATATGTAGCCCCAACGTTCTTCAAGCCAAAGGACATTACCTTGTAGCAGTAGATACCATTTGGAGTGTGGAAGGCTATTAGTTCCTCATCTTCGAGAGTGATGCGGATTTGATTGTACCCAGATGAGCCATCCATGAATGATAGCGCCTTATGGTCAATGGTCACATCCATCATGATTTTGATGATTGGCAAGGGAAACAGGCAAGCATCGTTGAGATTGCGAAAATCTATGCAAACACGTATTTATCCAGATTTCTTAAGGACAATGACGATGTTGGAAATCCATTTAGGGTATTGCACCTCTAGAATGAAGCCTGCTTCGATTAGCTTGTCAATCTCGACTTCAATTTGTGGGATGCGCTCAGATCAATAGTGTCTTTGAATTTGCTTTATCAGTCGCATTCCAGGGCTTGACTGCAAGACGATGCACAGTGATGGTAGGGTTAAGAGCGAGCATCTCTTTGTAGGTCTAAGCAAAGATGTATTTGTACTCCATTAGCAGTTGGTAGTACTCATTGATCTCCTCTGCACTTAGCAGTGCATTTACGAAGATAGGCTTCGGTTCCTCATTTTTGCCTAAGTTGAGCTCTTTAAGATCATCAATCATGGCTTGCCTCTCATCCTTGAGCTATGGTGGCGCAGCAGTGACGTCTTCCTTGAGGATTTCGTCTTTTTTGTGTTCTTGGATTGTAATGTGGAAGACATCTTGGACCTCTTCTTTAGTGTCATCCTCTTGGGCTTGTTGGCGTGAAGATTGGCCAGTGTGGATGATGGCCAATCTTCCTTTAAGGAATCGAGCTTCGAGCGTCGTCTTTTTCTGTAAACCATCGAGCTTTTCTTCCTTTGGCATTGTCTTCCTCTTTTTAGAAGGCTTTTTAGTTTCTTCAAGTCTATCCAAAGCCGACCATCGCGAAGGAGAGCTAGCCGTGTTGCTTTGTTTCTTAGGTTTTGACAACCTTTCGAAAACAGAGCTTTGGGGTGTTGGTGTGTTAAATTGCTTGAAGACGGAAATTTGGTCTTGACCACCAATGTGATCAAGTGCCAAAATTTTTGGTTTTGACCGATTCAGCCTATTGAATACTGACGTTTGAATGGTGGGTTTAGGCTCATCTTGACTTTGTTCAACACTCACGCTGATATGTTAAGCGCTAGTGTTTCTCATTGAAGGTGTTTGAAGAATAGGCAAAATCGTACCCAACCTTTGACATGGGTTTGTAGGCATTTAGGTCGAAGCCTTATTCGGTCCTCTTGGTTGGAAGAGAGCTTGGTTCCGCCCGTTTTGGCATGGGTTTTACGAAACCTTGTGGTGGTTTTGAAACTTTAATGTCACCTAGCTATGTTAGAGGTAAAACTGCATTTGTCTTGAGCAAATTTACATCATCCTTGTGCAGCTACGTGTCGGCTTTGCTTGTTCCAGTTTCGAACAGGGATTACCTATTCTTTCTTCTCGACATTGGGATGTATCGAAAAATGGTGCGTTTGGTCCTTTTGAGGGCATCACACTTCCTTTAATTGTTGTGGGATTAGCAGGCTCATCGTCGTTTTTGCTTGAAGACAACTTGGCTTCCCCTTCTTGTTTCTTGGGCATGGCTTGCCAATCCTGCTTTTTAGGCACGGCTTTAACTATGGATTTAATCATTTTTGGAAGAGCTTTGGGCACCATGTCTTCATCCATGTAGAACTTAGCATCCGTTAAGTGTGATTCGGCATCGGTGAATGGCTTAGTGTCGCATTGTATCACCTTTACCCCTTCTCGGTAAAACTTTAAGCATTGATGAAGGGTGGACGGCACTACTCCATTCTCATGGATCCAAGGCATTCTTAAAAGCAAGCTGTATGAAGTTCTTGCATCAATCACATGGAATAGCTTGCTTGATTTGAGTTCGCCAATAGTCATCTCCACTCGGATTGTGCCCATTGCTCTTTGTCCTCCTTAGTTAAAACCTTGGATTAAGAGGTGGCTTTGGGATAATTTATCCACCTTGATACCGACTGTAGTCATTATTGTCTTTGGCATGATGTTTATGGCCGATCCACCATTCACAAACATGCGATTGACTTTGTGCTCCCTTACGTACCCAGAGACGAAGAGATGACAGTTGTGAGGCTTTAGCCCTAGCAACAAGTCTTTCTCAGTGATGTTGATTGCGTCATGGGCGACACAGCATGTGGCATATTCACGTGGCCAAAGCTTCAAGCCTTCGTCCTTGCTTTCTTATACCTCATGGTCGTCAGGACTCGCCAAGACCGTTATTAGTGTTTTTCGCATCTCCTTGGGCAATTGTAGTGCTTCCTTGATGCTAAAGTGTGTCGGTAGGCTTTCTTTGGGCATGAGGGTCTTCTCTTCCTCAATGGCGATAACTTTTCCTTTTAAGGGCTCTTTTATTTCCACTTCAACCATTTGACAGGCAGCGCTAGTAAACTGTTTGAATAAGTCTTTTGGGCAGTACTCATGCAAGGTGACGGGAATGTGCGGCTCTTGCTCCATAGGTTCCTTAGCGTATGTTGGCTTGGCAACTCTTACGTTCCTTTTAGGCTTCCTATTGTTGCTGCGGCGGTGCTTTCTTCTTTGTTCCACCTTTGGTTGTGCGGATTGTGGTCTTGGCTTCCTTGTCTTTTTGTAAGTCACCAGTGTTCACCCTTCTTCATCGTTGGTAGGTGCATTTTGGTTGCTTGCCCTTAACGATGGTTGTGTAGAAGGTGTCGTGTAGCTTAAGCATGAACAAGAGTGGCCAGTCGTTACTTGGAGAGGCATAAGATTAAAGGATCCAAACATGATCATAGTAGTATGTGTTGCAGCCGTGTTTTCAAGGTCAAGCTCGATATGCCCTTGTTGTGCCAGCTTCATGATAAGCTCTTGAAGAATCAAGCACTTGCCAACAGGATGACTAATGATACGATGGTATTTGCAATACCTAGGATAGTTATCGTAATTCATCTCTTTGGGGCGTTTGCATTCGGGTTGCTCGATCACCTTCTTTTCTAGCAAGTTGTCTAACATTTCTGCCACGTCGGAGTCGAGAAAAGGGTATGTCCTCTATTCCAGTTCCCTCAACGTGTTTTTGTACCTGTTTTGGGTGCGAGAAGGCTCACCTCTCTTCATCTCCTTCGTTTTGTTCTTAGAGGAGATATTGACGAGTGTGGATGAGGTCTTGATGGGGGTAGTGTTGACGATAAAAGCTTCCTTATAGGGCTTCTTCCTAGTCTTGTCCACCTTCGAAGCAAACACCTTATCCTTCTTGAAGTGGATGATTGGCTCATTTTCCTGTGATTGGCGATACTCAGCTCCATGTTGTGGGATCGAGTTGCCAACCCTTCAAACGTTCTCAGTTTTATGCCTTAGAGGATGTAATGTAACCCATAATGCATGCCTTGAACACATATCTCAATGGCGGAGGTTTCAGGAAGTCGATCTTTGCAATCCAAACTTAATGAACGCCATCTGTTGATGTAGTCGACGACAGGTTCATCCTTTCACTGCTTTGTACTTGTCAGCTCCATCATGCTTACAATGTGGCAGGTGCTGTAAAAGCAGTTAAGGAATTCCCTTTCAAGCTAGTCCCAGCTGTTGATGGACTCGAGCTCGAGGTCGGTGTACCAGTCAAAGGCGTTACGTTTTAGCGAGCACATAAGCTGGTTGACAAGATAGTCTCCCTCCATCCCAGCATTGTTGCAATTTTTGATAAAATGAGAAATATGTTGTTTAGGATTGCCTTTTCCATTGAATTGCATGAATTTTGGCAGTTGATAACCTATTGGCATCCTCAAGGCATCAATCTTCTTATAGTAGGGTTTTAAATATAGTACGGAGTCATGCGAGCTTCCTTTATACTGCGCCTTGATCATGCTGGTGTTCATCTCTTGCAATTGTTAGATAGAGAGAGATCCCATGAGTGTTGTAGCTTGGTCTACCTTGAGCTTTTCCTTGGCTTTTTCCAGTAGCGGTTCCTTTTCTTCCTCAGTTTCCTTCTTCTGTGCATCCATTTTCAGGTCGTGGTCAGCTTTCTCGTCATGTTACACCTCCAGATGGCTGATGAGTGCGGTAATTTGTAAGTCCTTCTCTTCCACGGTTCTTATTAGCCTTGCAATTGCTTCATTCATTTGTGCCAGTTGCTCCTCAATCGAAGTCGCACCAGTAGTCATGACATGCATGGCTACGGGATGTGAGCTGCTACTTGAATCAACATCGGAAGTCAAAGACTCGAAGTACCTCCTCGATGTTTCCACCCTTGGCGCTTTTAGCGAGACCAAGGTGATTACTGGCTTGTGCCTCGGGTGCTCTTGCTCCTTCGGTAGGGTTGATGTAGGGGTGGAAGGCACGATAGAGATAGTTCTTGCCTTACTTCGGGTTGCAACACCTAAAGTGCCACCACTTGCGACGAGGATGTTCTTGTTCTTCGCGTTGGTTGCGGGAACAACTTGATCCTTTCTTGATGCCATTTGTTCTTCTTGTGAATTTGAAGATAAAGATGAGAAGCAGAAAGATCCCACCGAGCGTGCCAAATTCGTAAACACAAAAATTCTGTAAGGAATGAAACAAGAACACGTGTACTAAGTAGATTTGTATTAATGAATTTGTAAGGTTACAATCTCTGTTTACAACTTTCCCTCTGATTCAATCCTCAAATTTATTGTAGATATGTAAATTTTGATCAAAGGGTTGTGATGACTTGATCTCGGATGAACTGTTGAACAATTGCTTCAAGTTTTGAGCTTGAAACAATGTGTGGATAGTCTTCACCTTAAGGTTTGTGTGACTTACAGCTAAGGTTGATGTGGATATGGGATTTTGTTGATTCAAGGGTCTTGGCGACTGGATCTTGAATCGAACGTCGTTACAAGTTTTGAGCCTGCAACAAAGTCTTGAAGAAATTGGCACAAGTGCTTGTTGATTCTTCGAGGGAATGCTTTTGCTTTGGTTGTGCATTCTTTGAAGAGAGTTGTGGCAGCGTATTAGTCTTCAAAGATTTGGCAGAGGTTATCCTTTTGTAAGAATTTCAACCTTTCAATGTAGAAATTGTCGACCTTATGCTTGTCTTGGGACCTTGTATTTATAGACTTCTCAAAGCTTACCTTTGGATGGATTTGGCTTTGATTTGTGTCTTGATTTGTCCATGGGAGAATTTAGGCATGTTTTGTGTCTTAATTTTAGCCACTTTCCCTTATCTTGGCCGAATGATAGGGCTTGTTACTTATTTTGTAAGCAATCTTCAATACTTGCTTGTTTTGTGAAGATGTTTTAGCTTTCTTTTCGGTTTTGGGAGCAATTTACACCCCTTGCCAATTTTAAGGAAAGATTCCCCCCCCCTTTGCTGAAATTTGAGGAAGTTTTATTCTTGCTTTGCTTGATTTTTGCCACATGTCATTGATGACTTGTCCATTTGAAATAGTCATATGCGACGTGGAGCTTTGTGCTGCATTATCTGTATGCAACAAAATTTACAAGTCTACATCCACGTTTCGGAAGAATGTTGCTGAGTTTTAGAGACATTCGAGATAATCAATATCATATTGAAACCACTGAAGAGAATGGTACTAAATTTCTTTGTATCAATTCTTACGAGTATGGCCAAAAACGTATTCATGAAAAGCTGGAACGTCTCTCGAATGGGCTGTACATCACAATCATTTGTGGCATTGAAGCCCACCATGTGGCCAGCCCTGTGTTTAGGCTCCAGAACACTTTGCTGCTTTAGCATGATTGTATGGACATCTCGGACTTGACATGATGTGCCGTATCCTTAAATCATCATATGCGCATCATTTACTTCCCTACGTTGGATTCCTGCCATGCAAAGCTTGTTCTTTAGGAAAGTTGAATACTTAACCCTCAATTACAAAGATTATTCACAACCCTCCTAAGTTTCTTCAGAGGATTCAAGGGGATATTTATGGACTTATCCAACCAACATGCGGACCATTTAGATACTTTATGGTGTTGGTTGATGCACCAACATGTTGGTCACATGTCTGTTTATTGTCCACACGTAACGCTACCTTTGCGAAACTCCTAGTACAAATGATTAAGCTTACAGCTCACCACCCCGATTATCCGATCAAGTCAATTCAACTGGATAATGCTGGAGAGTTTACGTCACAGACTTTTGATGACTATTGCATGTCAGTTGGGATTGAAGTTGAACATCATGTACCCCATGTTCACACCCAAAACGGCCTAGCAGAAGCTTTCATAAAGTGCCTTCAATTGATAGCTTGGACTTTGGTTATGCGAACCAAACTGTTGGTCTCTGCCTGGGGCTATACAATATTGCACGCAACTATATTGGTTCGCCTAAGGCCCACCACTACCTAACCTCATTCACCGTTACAATTGGTTACTGGGTACGAGCTAACGTCTCGCATTTACGTGTGTTTGGGTGCACAATCTATGTTCCAATAGCGCCGCCACTACGTACCAAAATAGGTCATAAGAGAATAATAGAAATCTATGTCGGTTATGTTTCGCCACCAATTATTCGCTACTTAGAGCTTTTGACAAGAGATCTCTTTACCGCACATTTTGCGGTTTGTCACTTTGATGAGACAGTCTTCTTGTTGTTAGGGGGAGATAAGAACGCTAATGTTTATGTAGAACACCGTGAATTGTCGTGGTATGTTCCCATTATGTCTCATTTTGATCCTTGCATTGCCCAGTCTGAAAAATGAAGTGCGACATATTCTAGATCTTCAGAGCATCGCTCAAAGCATGCCAGATGCTTTTTCTAATCTAGCAAAGGTGACAAGATCACATAAACACACTGCAAACGCACTTGCAAGGATCAACGTACCTAAAGGGCACCGTAATACCACCTAGGAAGGTCGAACCATCCTAAAGGGTAGGGTGACCACACCTTGCACGCGAACTGATACATTGGCGGCTAACCAATCATCTGCTCCTACACTAGAGCGTGGCAGACCCCTTGGTTCAAAGGATTCACAATCCTGGAAGTGGAAAATGGCACAAATTAGTGACCCTAGTCTGAAACCAACCATCGCTTACTCATCTGTTCCAACGTATAAGGTTATTCAAGATTACGATGATGTTTTAGATGAGACAACCAAGCCTTCCGAGAATCGCGAGATTTTGGTCAACTACGCAGTATTGGATGAGGTTTGGAATCGAAGTGAGATGATTGTCGACGATGCATTTGCATACACAGTAGCTATTGATAACATGCTTAGCGATGATATTGAACCATGTTGCATCGATGAATGCTGACGAAGAACGGATTGGTCAAACTGGAAATAAGCAATCCAAGTCAAACTCGATTCATTTGCGAAACATAAGGTGTTTGGGCATGTAGCTCCTACTCCACCACATGTGAAGCCCGTGAGCTACAAGTGGGTTTTCATGAGAAAACGTAATGAGAAGAATGAAATAGTGTGATACAAAGAACACCTCATAGCGCAAGGCTTCTCTCAACATCCTGGGATCGATTACGAGGAGACGTATTCCCCCGTAATTGACGTCATAACATTCCGCTACCTTATCAGTTTGGTAGTTCCGAAAAACTGAATATGCAGCTTATAGACGTGGTAACCGTGTATCTCTATGGGGATCTAAATATGAAAATCTACATGAAAGTTCAAGAAGGACTTCCATGGACTGGTTCAAATAGTTTTAGACCACGGAACACTCTCTCTATTAGATTGAAGAGATCACTTCACGGATTGAAATAATTTAGGCAGATGTGGTATAACTGTCTAAATGAATATTTGACAAATCAGGGTTATGTGAACAACGAACTATGCCTATACGTGTTCATAAAGAAGTCAAATTCTGGATTTTTGATCGTTGCAATTTATGTTGACGACATGAACCTCATCAGAACTCCCGTAAAGCTTGAGGAAATTGTCATTCACTTGAAATCGGAATTTCAGATGAAAGATGGGAAAACTCGATATTATGGCAGCCTAGAGATTGAGCATTGTTCGGATGAAATCTTAGTACATCAATCGAATTGCACCCAAAAGGTGTTGCAACGTTTTAATATGGATGAGGACTCTAGATGCTAAACAAGATCCCTTCCATCCTAATAAGGATTTGGAAGAGATTTTGGAGCCTGAAGTTCCATACCTAAGTGCAATTGGTGCTTTATTGTACTTGGCTCAATGCACTAGACCTGACATCTCCTTCGCTGTTAATCTTTTAGCTAGATACAACAATGCGCCTACACGCAGACACTAGAATGATGTTAAAGACATTTTCTGCTACCTCAAGGGTAGGACAGATTTGAGTTTATTCTACACCCACGAATCCTCGAGATGAGCTGCCGCCCCCTCGGTCCTCGGGTTAATTCCCGCCTTGTTGGTTATGTAAATGCTGGTTATCTATCTGACCCACATAGAGCATGTTCTCAAATGGGCTATGTCTTTACCATTGGAGACACTGCTATATCTTCGAGGCCTACCAAGCAAACGCTAATTACGACTTCATTGAGCCATGCTGAGATTCTCGTCCTGCATGAAGCATCATGTGAATGCTTTTGGTTAAGAGCACTCATGGATCATATTCGAAGCACTAATGGTTTTACTACCATTGTTGACCTTCCTACGACGATCTTTGAAGGCAATGCAACATGTATCGAGCAGTTAAAAAAGGGATACATCAAGAAAGACAACACAAAGCACATAGCACCGAAGTTCTTTTATTCTCACAAGCAACAATAGCATCAGAACAATGAAGTCAAGCAAATCCATTCACAGGACAACCTGGTGATCTCTTTACCAAGTCTACTTTTCAAAAACTCATCTAAGGAATCGGTATGCGTAAATTATCTAAGTTGAATTGCTTGTAGTTCTCTTATTTGGAAGTTATGTCTAACTCAGGGAGAGTATCCTGAAGCATACTCACTTCATCTTTATATACTCTTTTTCCTATGATTAGGAGCATTTTTCGCACTAGGTTATTGCTACCTAAGGAGTTTTTGATGAGGCACCCATCCTAGGATGATCATACTCTATTAAGTTCACTACTTTCGTCCTGTTTGACGTTTGTTTTAGACATTATGCATACTTCTCACTTTTTTCCTTAGTCTATGGGTTTTCACCTACCTTGGGTTTTACCATGGCGAGGTTTTGTGAGTTCTACTACCAATGCAAACTTTCTTTAAATTTAAGACTCGAATTCGCTTATTGTGTTGCCGACTTCATCAACTATTCTACCTTATTTGTTGAAGATCTAATGCAATGTTTTGTTTGAGTATTTCCACACTAAAGGGGGAGTGTTGCAGTCATATTTAGAATAGTAATGTGATTGTGTAAATCCTAGTGTATCTAGGGATATCTTGGAATATTCCCTTTAGTAGTTATTATCCTAAAGGCACAATGGGGTAAAGATTTAACCTATCCTACTACTATAAATAAAGGCACAATGAGGTGATACAATGCATACCTCACAATTAAATCTCTCTCTTCTCTCTCTCTCCGCCGACCTTTCCCTCTCTAGTCCTAAATACAGTTCAGTCAAATAGACCTCTAACAGTTGGAAATTTTTTTATTTTTAAACGAAATTTATAACGGTTTTTTGTTTTGAGTCTTTAACTGACGGAAAAGTGAACTTGACAGAATAAGGAAAATTATATAATATAAGGATTTTGTTGGCTCCACTTTTTCTAAAATAATTAATGCATCGTCGGGAACGTTGATCATAATCTTGTGAGGTTGATGATTGTATTTGCAGAAAATGATCCCAATCGGACCTAAAATGACTGTTAAATTGTGAATTTTGGTTTCTAGCTGTTGAAAGTTTGCGACCTATTTCCTAATCTCTGAAAGTTCTTTTTTAGTGATTTTTCGCATACTTGATCTTCAAGTTTATGCAAACATTTTTTACGGTTGGATTGTGCACACTAGTTTCATACAATGAGTGCCCCATTCAAAAGCTTCAATACCATAACACTTCATGTTTTTTTCTATACTTCCACTAAGTAGAATATAGGTTTTTGTTTGCTCTATTTTTTTCTAAATAATTAATGCATCAACAGGAATGTTGATCTGAATCTTGTGCGGTTGAAGATTGAATAAATGACCCCAATCGATCCTAAAACAATTGTTATATCGTGAATTTTGGTTTCTAAATGTCGAAAGTTTGTGACCTATTTCCAAATATCCAAACGTTCTTTTTTTTTTTTTTTTTCATGTACGTGATCTACAAGTTTATACAAACATTTTTACAGTTAGATAGTGCACACTAGTTTCATACAATGCGTGTGGCTGGTTAGAGTAAACATTAGAAAAATGAATAACAAGATATTTATAGTATTGTGTCCACACGTGAGGTTCAACTTTTCACTAATTGTTCTTTCCCGACGGATGTCTGTCGAGTAATGCCCATGTTAGTACATTGCCCAAGCGTGTGACTTTATGTCTGTAACCCATTGATTGGCCTTATAGTATTTACCCGACGGAGGCACGTTGGGTAATGTTTCTGTTGGATATTTTAATTATATTAAAGGTTCAAAAGTTATTATTATTTTATTTATTTTTAATATTTAAGAGGTGTTTTTTATTTGAAGAGCCATAATCCTTTTCTAAAGGGGTATGGGAAGTTCTTTAAATAAGAAACCTCAGACAGAAAACAAATAAGTTAAAAACTATTATGTCTCCTTCACTTCTCACATTTGTCATCGTCAATTTACATACCTTCAATTCCTGTTTTATAATTCTTGGGCAATTGATTACTACTTGGCAATTCCGTCTGCCGTTGGCGTGCATAACGGATTAGAAATCCTGTGAGGCACCATCATAACCTGCATGTGGAGAGGCGTCTACGACTTTAGGGCGACGATATCACTCCCTTTTTCAGTTCACAAGCCAGACATTCTTATTCATTTTTCCTCATTTAATTTTTCGTAAGTCATATAGTGATTATACATTTGCTATATTTGATTATATAAATAGTTGGTATATTTCTGCAATTTATTCCTCAATTTAAAGCCATACAGTGTGATAATATAATTACAAATTTTTACAATATGTTTTCACAGTGATTTGAAAGCCCCAATATTGTGGTTTTTCCCCTTGTTTTTGCATCTGAATATTAGTTGAACCTTTTACTCCTGTCTTTAATTATTTGGTTCTTAAATTATAAAAAAAACTAATGAAAAGGGCTTGAAAAATTTGAGTTTTAATGATAAGGACAAAATAAAGATTAAAGTGAATAGTACCAGGATTGACTTCTTAGTGTAAAAATATGGTTTTTCGTTAAAATGAACAGTACCAGGAGCTTTTCGTTAAAGTTCTCTTAAATTATTAATATAGTTGCAAAGAAGTGTGTTTATAATACTGCTTTCATTGCATCTTTGATTCTCTGCATTTTTTTTTCTTTTTCGTACCAAAGCACTTTAATACTGCTTATCTGTCATTTATTTTCTGGGATTGATAATCCTTGCATAGTTTAATTGCATATTAATATATATTAATTGTTTTTATGCTTTAATTAAATATGTGCGTAATTATCATTTTTAACTGATATGTGGTTATTATACAGTTGTATAGTTTATCCTATACTTGTTCAACTTTTGAGTGACAATCTATTTTAATTTCTCCAGTATTATAACAATCTTATACCTCTCTTACTTGTTATTAGCCAGTATTACATAACAAATGGCAAGTCAAGAAAAAGCCAATAGTGTTAAGCTTGAAAATTTTAATGGCTACAATTTTCGTAGGTGTCAAAACAAATGAAATATTGGCAAACTGTACTAGAACTTATATCCCCCCTTGAGGAAACTCAATCAAATAAAGATTCTTCTTAGTTGGCTTCTAAACTAATCCCTCAACTAATAGAATACCATTGTTACAATAGAATCTTAAGTGCCATTTATGATCACCTCTATGATGTGTGTCATGCTACTACACCCACCGCCAAAGAAATTTGGGAAACTTTAGAAGCAAAATATGGAATAGTAGATGCTGGGATGGATAGGTTCATGGTCTCAAACTTTAATGGCTATAAGTTTGTTGATAACAAGTCCTTAGGGGAACAAATACATAAGTATCTGGAGATATAAAGAGGAGTTGAAAAGAAAGGAACGAAGTTCAGTGAGGAATTTAGAGTCTCCTGTCTTATTGATAAATTGCCTCAATCTTGGAATGACTCTGCTAGAACCCTAAGGCATAAACAAGGAGTGCTTACTTTGGTTCAAGTCATAAATTCAATTAGAGTTGAAGAGAAACATAGGTCAAACCAAAAGAAGGAAATCGAAAAGCAAACAATTGTAAACTTAGTTGAGAACGACACCAACAAAAATGGCAAAATAAAAAAACAAGTTCACCAGAAATAATAAGAAGAATTTATAACCTAGGAGAACAAATTTTAAGTATAAATCACCAACTAGGATAATAACTTCCAAAAGACTAAGGATCAATGGAGAGAGAAGGGGGTTTGCTTTGTTTGTGGAAGAACCAATCTTATGACTAAGGATTGCTTCTACAAGAAGACTGAGGAGAACAAGCCTAAGTCAAATCATCTTGGTCCAAAAGCCCAAGTGAATATGCTGATGGAAAAACAGTATTCTCAAAAACATTTTAAGTATGATTCCTTTATCAATTTTACTTATGAAACTAAGGATTGGTGGGTAAATTCTGGAGCTAATGTACATGTATGTTTTAATCATGAATGTTTCAAAACCTACCATGAATCAGATGGAGAAAGTATAACTCTAGGGAATGATTTAATGTCTCAAGTGCTTGGAATTGGAGACATTAAATTAAAGATGACATCTAGAAAGGTCTTAATTTTGAAGGACGTGTGACATGTACCTGATATTAGAAGAAATATAATTGGTGGATCATGTTTAGTAAAGTAAGGCTATAAAGTTGTAATGGAATCAAATAAGGTTGTAATAACCAAGAATAATGTATTTATTGGAAAAGGTTTTAGTAGTGAAGGATTATTTAAGTTAAGTGTTTCTTCCGAGTGCAATACTCTTCCTAAAGTTCTCAATGTTGAATCTAGTAATGTTTGGCATGGACGGTTGGGACATGCAAACTTATTCAAAATTAAGAAAATGATGGATTTGGACATAGTCCCAAAGTCAAATATGAATCTCAAGCATGTGTGAAATTTGTGTACAAGAAAAACAACCCAAGAAACCTTTTAAGTCCGTTGAATGGAATACACAAATTTTAGAGCTTTTACATAGTGATGTTTGTGACTCAAATAGATCACCTACTAGAGTTGGTAATAATTATTTTGTCACATTTATAGATGATTGTTTGAAGTGTTGTTATATTTATTTGATAAAGACCAAGGACGAAATATTTGGTAAATTCAAGATTTACAAGATAGAGGCAGAAAATCTATTAGAGAAAAGGATAAAAAGACTTAGGTCTAATAAAGGTGGTGAATATACTCTTACCGATCTTACTTCTGTAAAGAGCACAATATTATACGCGAAGTAACAACACCCTATTCTTCACAATCAAATGGAGTTGCAGAAAGAAAGAATAGAACCTTATTGAACATGGTGAATGCAATGCTTTTAAGTTTTAGATTACCTGAAAATTTGTTTTGGGGGTGGGGGGGGGGGGAGCAAGTTTGACTACATGTTTTATAGAATAACTCCAAATCTTCAAGGCTTGAAAGTGTGGGGATGTTTGGCTAAAGTTGCGATCCCAAAACTTAAGAGAAAGAAGATAGGACTTAAAACTGTGGATACTGTTTTCTTAGGTTATGCTCATAATAGTAATGCCAATAGATTTGATGTCATCGACTCTGAAATAAATAAAATTTCGAATAACACTATATTGGAGTCAAGGGATGCAACATATTTTGAAGACATGTCTCATTTCAAGACTAGAATGCAAAAGCAAGTGGCAGATAAATCATGCACTAGTACTGACAAAGCCTCCACAAGTACTAGTCATCAAGTTACAAATGAAGAAGAGCCTCCAACATAACTTAGAAGGAATAATTAAGAGACCTGGAGTGGAGAAGAATTTTGGTGATGATTTTTATACCCTTTTAATTGAAGGTGATCCAACAACCTATAAAGAAGCCATGATCTCCGTTTGTGCTCCATTTTGGAAAGAAGCTATCAATAGTAAAGTTGAGTCTATTTTACAAAACAACATAAGAATTAACAGATTTACCACCCGGAACTACACCAATTGGTTGCAATGGGTATTTATGAAGAATCTGAAGCCTGATGGAAGTATAGACAAGTACCAAGCCAGGCTAGTAGCCAAGGAATGTACTCAAAAGAAAGGAAGTGATTCTTTTGACACTTACTCTCATGTGTCTAGGATTACCACAATTAGAATCCTCATAGCGTTAACTTCTATACACAATTTAGTAGTTCATTAAATGGAATGCTTATGTGGTTGGAAGACTAAGTAGATACATTCATAATCCAAGTAAAGAACACTGGCATGCTTTAAGGGAAAGTATCTAAGAGGAACTTTTGATTATTCTATAAACTATAAAGGATTTCCTTATGTAGTAGAAAGGTATGGTGATGCAAATTGGATCACAGATAACTCCGAAGTGAAATCTACTTCAGGATATGTACCTTTATTGTGAGGAGCAGCTAATCTTGGGGATCTAAGAAATAAACAATAATTTCCAAAAGTACAATGGAATTTGAACTCACAGTTCTTGATACTGCATGTGCAGTGGCTGAGTGGATTAGGAATTTTTTGCTTGATATCCCATTGGTGAGCAAACCTATACCTACCATCTCTATACATTGTGATAATAAGGTCGTGATAGATTTACTGAGGCAGACGCATACAAATAAGAAATTCAATAGACATATCAATGTTAGATAAATATATGTGAGAAGCTTGTTAAATAAAAATGTTTTATCTTTGGCCTATGTAAAGTTAGAAAAGAATATTGCTGATCAATTGACTGAAGGTCTATCTAGGAATGGAGTCCTAGATTTGTTGAGGGGGATGGGCTTAAACCCATAAGGAAGTCACCTAGAAAGGAAAGCCAACCTTTGTGATTGGAGATCCCATGAAAAAAGTTCAATGGGTAGAAACAATCCATGTTGCGTGACTTATATTCCAACACTCTAAAATAGAAGATCTGAAATAAAATCCCATGCTCATCTCTATGACATTTGTGTTGATGATATGTGATGTTAAGGAAAGACATTGTCCTGAATGAGTTCCAAGGCGGGCAATCTTTCGTAGGGCATAGGTCACATATACTCTTGGAGGTGTTTGGATTAAAACTTGAACTTTGGGCTCAAGCAGGAGTTGGCCCAAACAGAGGTCTAAAAAGAGGAAAAGCCCGAAGCCCAGCCCAAGCCAGAAGGCAGAAAAGGCCTTTCCCGACTAGGTGCAGATCATTTTCACCAGTTGCTCACCTGCCTAGAGACCAAGTGGTATAGACCAGCCAGCTAATCAGCCCAAAAGTACTTTACAGTGGCAGTACAAGTAAATAGCTGATGAGTCATTACCCTTCAAGCTGCATTCGGACAAGATTATTGCTACAGGAGGCCAAACCGAAGTGTCTATAAAAGAAGAAAGAGAGATCAGAGATAAGGACACTTAATCAAACAAAGAAATACAAGCACAGACTCTGCTTAAAACCAGATTTGCCTTCATAGAAGCTATAGTCAGCCCAAGCCTTCATCCCTTTCGGGATAAACCCTCACCAAAAGCCTTTGTAATAGCTTTGCTACCTTGTCCTAAGCTTGCTGTAGTATCGATTTCTTCCTCTAAACTCAACTCCCTACCTCATTTTCTAAAGCTCTCAAACCCCTTGATAAACCACAAAGATAGGAAGTTGCAAGACGATCAGCCTTGCCCGACCCTCTTTGTTTTTGTCTTTTCATTCATTAGCCTAGCAATATGTTATATACTTCCAGTTGTATTCAAGTTATTTCTAGTAAGATGATGATGAAAAGATTCTCTCAGTTCTTGAATTCGATTTGAATATATCTTCACAGGTCAAACCAGATCTAAGTTCTAAGCTTTTGGGCATGTAAGATTGATCATTCAAAAGTCCTTGGCCTAAAGGCATAAAAAAAAACCTTATGTGGACTTAACCCATCCACGACAAGCTTTGATAACAAGAAGTCCGAAGTTACTTGGGGCGCAAGTAATCAATTTATCTCTTAGTTTTATTTCTATTATATTATGATTGTAGTAGAACGTTTGAGTATAGAAGGAATTCTGTTGGGAAGCCTCAAGCCCTATATCTAAGGCCCTACAAAGGCACCTATTTAGGTTCATTCTGCTCTGCGGGCTCGGATAATCAGAAGTATAATGGTTATAACACTTCTGCAAACCATAAAACAGACATCATATATTCGAGCAGTGTGCTAGTTCTTGATCGGAAGCCTTAAGGCCAAAACCTAAGGCCTTACAAAGGCACCAGTCATAACTAACACAGCCTCTCGGGTATATGTACAACTAAAACTCAACATCCATTTTACATCTGTCATGCTAAAGATGGCAATGGCACGCTTGAGCACTTAAAAGTTAATCTTGATTGTGAGCCTCAAGGTACCTAAGGCCCCATAAAGGCACCTTTCAAAGTTAACTTTGTCCTTCTCTTTTAGCCTAGCCCGACAAGCCCGCCAGTGAAGCAGAAGCCCGACAGAAAGCATCAACCGGCGCCAACCTCTCGGGAAGCTGTGTGCTCATCGGCTCGGAGACATCCCCGATGGAAATTCTAGCCACGAACATAGTTTTGGCACGCCTGGTGGGATTCTATTTGCTTTGATCTTGCACATCTAAGAAGGATAGCCATAAACTTTGCAGAAAAAATACGAATGATGGTTTTTCTCAAACTTTGCTACAAATGGCAGATCAATCAGGAAATCTTTCTTCCCCATCAGGACAGGTGGTCCCGGAAAGCCCATCTTCATCTGGAAAGTCGGAAGAGATAGGAACTAATGAGGAATTACAGGCTACTATGATACAAGTATTAAGGAGTATGGAAAAAATCTCTTTGGAAACCAAGGGGGAAGTCAGTAGACTGTGTACCTTAACAGGGAATTTACAGAGAAGGTTAGATATGGAGCTTTCCACTCTAAAAGGCGTTCAGGGAAGTGGGATGAGCCAGGTTACCATCAGAAGTGAACCAGTTATTCCCCTATTTCCATTGTTAGAAGAAGAAAAGGATAGGGGAAAGAAGAAATTAGTTCCTGAAGGAAGTTAACCCGTTATAGAACCAGTTCTAGAGAAGGAATTTCCTAGCTTCCCATTATTATCATTTAATAATAGGAAGCAAAGCGAGCAAGAAAGGATGAAGTATGGGCCCATAACAACAGGAAAGTCTAGCAAAAAAGAAAGCTCTATAGCTACGGATAAACCTCTTCCTTATAGGCCACCCTCATTGGCTCATAAGGGAAGAGGAACCAACTAGAGAAAGCCTGAGTCAAAGAAAGAAGCAGGCGCAGGCAATGACCGAAGCCCGAAGAACGAATCTGCCTTTCTCTTCCAAAATAATAATACAGCTACTCAACAACTGAGGGATGAGTTGGTTGAACTAAGGAGGATAATAGCTCAAAATGCTCAACCGCGGGCTCGCTCAGTGTTCAGGGTTACTTATCAAAAGCCTTATCCTGAATACATTGATGAGGAAAATCCATTTCCTCTTAACTTCAAGATGCCTGCATTCCCAACGTTCACATGTGAAGATAGTAGTGTGTCTTCCAGAGACCACATTTTCAAATTCTCCAATCATTGTGTGGCATATGAAGACAACCCAAATTACAAGTTAAGGTTGTTTGGGAATTCATTGGCGGGATTAGTATCTCAGTGGTATTCTCTATTACCCCCTAACTCTATTGCCAACTGGGGGCAAATGGAGATGGCTTTCCACGAACAATTTTATAGAATAGAACCATAAATGATTATTAATGATCTGGTTGAAGTCAAACAATACGAACATGAATCCACAAATGACTTCATGATGAGGTTCAAGAAGACAAGGATGAGATGCCAATTCCCTGTTAACCAAGCTCAGCTCATATCAATTGCTCAAAGGGCTCTGAGATTACCTTTGAGGAAAAGATTTTATGATACACAATTTAACGAGCTATAGGAGTTGGTAATTGCTGCCACAAAGTATGAGAGGTTGTTGCTAGAAGAGCAGCAAGTGAAGCATACTTCCAAACCTCCTCCCTTCTACAAAAACAAAGCTGCAATTCATCATATGGAGGTAGGAGAAATCGGGCCAGGGCAGAAGGATGGCCATGACAGAAAGGAAGTTGAGGTATGTGCTGCTGAGATGACCACGCCTTTCAAACCATTGATGGTGAAATGATTAGTTCAACCTATCAAATACCAGAAAATTGTGATGAATGATGGAGGCTTCGTCCCTATGAAACCTCCCAAATACTAGAGTTATTCATTCGATCTGGCTAAGGCACTTGAGATTTATGAAGAATTGGTGCGGGCAAGAGTAATTTTGCCCGACAGTACTAAAAAGATGCCCAAACCAGAAGAGCTGAGGGGGAAGAAGTATTGTAAGTTACACTATACTTTCAACCATTCTATAACCAATTCTGTCCAGTTCAGATATTGGATACAAGACCTTATAGTGGAGGGAAAGTTGTTGCTTGACAAGCCCTAAGCTAGTATGATGGTTGATACCAATCCTTTCCTGGAAGCCCCTATCAACATGATCAATCTAATTTGGGTGGGGAAGATAGGATCATCAGTTGTTACGACAGAGGAGAAAAATGGATCCAAGGTTGTCCCGGCACCCTCGCTCAAATAAAAGTACCAGAAGGGGAACCAAAGGATCATGATCATGTCCCAAAATTGGTATTAATAAGGGAAGCAGAAGAAAGAAGAAAATAGATAAGGGGGCAAAGAGTTGCCCGAAATAAGTTCAGACGAAAGCCAGAAGCAAAGCAAGCAAAAGGCAAAATACATGTTCATTCTGCTAAAAGAAGGGTTACAAATAAATTCTAGTCTAATAATTTTACATCTTTACTCAGAGTGATTATTCGAGAATGATATGTCTGCATGATGGCAAAGATCCTACTAGGTTCGGCCAAAACAGTATGGCTATTTGCAAGTTGAGACCTAGTATGCTCTAATTCCGAGTCTGACTTTTTCACTTATTCGATTTGGTTTTTGAGGGTGTCAAGAAGAGTTGCTTGCTCAACTTTTAGAACAACCAGTTGTTCCTCTAGCTTCTGGATTTCAGAAGTCACCACTCCGATCCTTTCTTTTGTCATCAAACCATCATCCATTAACCTTTCAACCTGAGCAGAAGTACTTGATTCTTTTTCCTGGAAACATCTTACATAATTGGCTTGTCTTTCAGCTCTTTTATGTTGATCCCGGAGAGCCCTCAGGTTCTTAAAGAAAGAGAGAAATGAATCATGTTGGGTTTTGGATAGCTGACCGGCTTTGAGCAGCTCCATTGTAACCTTCTCTATATCATGAAGAGCCTTGAGGCTGAACGAAGCTGAGAAGTCCTTCCTAGCCCATTCTTGGAAAACTCGTTGCTGCTCTTGAAGACCAAAAGATACGACAGAATGCTTTGAAGATTTCAGCCTTATCTCGAGTTGCCTGAATTCTTTAAAAAGTTCGGGCAACTTAGCAGTTTTTGAAAATGAAGAAATAGGAGGAGGTTTTCGCACTCCAGTTTCCTCTAATGAAGTAGTACTTACTAATGGGACAGTTTCTGTCTTCCCGGTCTTCTCAGTTCCAGGATGGGAAATCCCGGCACTTCCAATAGTTAAATGAGGTCGGGGGAGCTTTGACTTACGAACCAAATGAGGAGGAGAGGCTCCTTCCAGAACTTGCTGCAAAGACCAAAGAAGACCAGATTAAGACAAAAATACAGTTTGAAGCAAAGGGAAGCCTTGGGAAGAAGAAATATACCTGATTGAGCCCTAGGGCTTCACAAGGAAGAGTATTAATTCCTGGTTGAGGGGACGACTCTTTACCACTGACAGGGGAAGAAAAAGCTGCGTCTGAATCTTCGCCAATACCCTAGAAGTATCCAGGGATAGCAACAATTATTAGTAAGCAGATTGTGAAAGGAAAACAGGAAGAAAATACCTTCATACCTGAGTTTAACCACGAGAAGAAGGAGGTTTATCGATGGTAACCGTCGGGCAAGCAAACACCTGCAATACCGCTACCCCTGAGGTCACAGGAATCTCAGGGACTATGGGTTCATCACATATTACCATTAACGGTTGGGGTGCTTCAGATAATGAAGAAGGCTGCAAGAAATATGAATAGAAGTTAATATGGAAACAATGCACAGAAAGTCATTGTAAGGATAGTTACTCACCAAATTACTGTCCTCATCCACAAAGTGCAACATAACTCCGGTGGATGGATCAAATTGAGAAGATGGAGTTGCCTCCAGGGCAAAAGGAGAAATCAAAGACTTCAAAGGAGAACCTTGACTAGGCAAGGGGGCAGATACCCCGACCTGGAGGAAGATAGAAGAAGAGAAAGGTTCAGGCATTAGCTCCAGAGACTATAAAATTGCCCAAGGATCGATAAAGAAGGGAATGCACCTCTGAAGGATTAACCCGGGGAGGAGAGAGACTTGTTTCTCGGGCAAGTGGCGAAGAGACCTCGGGCGAACGGAGCTTTTCCTCTCTTGCAGCCTGATTCAAGTAAATCATGCTCAGGTTTTTGTGGAAGTAGGAAAGATTATGCAGACATAAACATAAACTATACCTCAAGTTCTTTGAGGGTGATATTTCGCAATTCTTCACCCTTTTTGTGCATTTCAGCTCCTAATGGTTCCTCCTTAGAAGCAATGGTTGGTTTCTTAGATGTTTGAGGTCCTGTTTTCAAGGAAAGCAAGGGTAATTAGATAAAGACGAAGGGTGGCAATCTGATAAAGAAGAACAGGACTCACTTGAAGACTTTTGCTTCTTTCTGCCCGCCTCAGAAACTGGAGCAAATGAGGCTGAATACTTGTGAGTTTGGATGGTTCTTGTTCTCTTACTCTTTCTAGTAAGAATTGGTCGTTTAGTCTTGGGTGGGGATGCAGGATCAGAATCTGAGGTCTCAATCACAACTGCTTTCCTTCGCTTAGACACTTGGGTGATGACTTCAAGTGCTTCTTCTTCAGACCCTGAATCTTCTGAAACATCCCCACATTCTCCAGCTTCTCGTCTTTCAGCCTCTGCCGCAGCTCCATGAAGAACTACTGCATCAGCTGAGTCATCCTCGGACTCAATAGGTACCGATTCAACATCCACTTGGGCTGCAAGATCAAGCAAGGTAAAAATTTAGGAGGCTTCAGAAGGGATGTAGAATCAAGATAAGAAGAAGAAATACCTATTAGAAGTAACCGATTCTTCTCTTGGATCATCTCCTTCCAATTTTCAAGTTCGCCCAAACTGGGGTATGATTTGAGAGAAAGTTGACTGAAAAAGCGATCATGAGTCTCTCTCAAGTCTCCTCCATATTTCTTGGTCCATTTATTTTCCCACCAAGAAAAGAAGAGTGAAGTGTATTCAAAATTGAGGATGATGGACTTTCGGGCAGCCTGACCCATGACTTCAAGACTACGTCGGGCAGCTCGAAAGGTCGCCTCGGAAGGAGATGACAATCGAAAGGAAGTGCCACAATGGACAGAGTCGAAGAACGGGATGGGAATGGCTTACCTAAAACCTAACTGCCTGTTGCAAAAGTTAGGGTGATACACCTCTAACCCTCGATCATATCGATTGCCCCGAACTCCCCAGGCCATGTCTCTCGGTTGAATACAACTAATAAATTTCTCTTTGCAAAAGAATGTGGCATCTTCCCCAGTAGCATCTTGAAAAACTTGGTCAGAAAACCAATGATATCTCCTCAAGACCGACGCGCCCTATTCCAAGTTTGATTAAGTCCTATAAACTTTGAAAAAGTAAAAGCAGGCGAAGGTGGAGTGATCTGTAGGAGCAGCTTCAGCTAAGATTCGGGCAGGGGCCACACCCTCTGGGAACTCTAAGTTGGCAGCCCGAAACTCTGGAAAGTACCATTGCAGCCATGTCTGTATCATCCATATGGGCCCATTCAGGTTAGTCTCAAATGGCTCACCTTGAGTCATATCAAAAAGAAGATGGTAAATATGAGAAAGAAGGAACAGACCCGTAGCTACATCATCAAAGTTATGAAGGGCTTCCACCAAAGGGATCCATTCAACCTTCACTCCTTTAGACATATTGGGGAAGACATGTTTGTTGAGCCAATATAGGAGGAAATACATATGCTCTTGATCTTTATCAAAATGAGAAGAACCTGCTCCAAAATTCTCCTTTACAAAAGGGATGAATCCCTTGAAAGAGGTCCCGTAACTCTTGAAGGTTGCAGCATTATATTCCAAGGAAAGGAAAGAGGCGGATGAACCTGAGCTTTCAGCAATTGAGGGGGGAGCCCAGTCTTGGGTAACATCCATTATCCTGCCCGATGGCCTTAGCACGAAGACCTGATCCATATCAAGAACAGTCGAAGACATGGGACCCATACGGAAGTCAAAAGTGTTTGTGCCCGAATTCCAGAAAAGTGAAGGAAAAATTTTGTCCTAGCTAAGAACATGTGAGAATATTTGAATACATATGCAAACTATTAACACATTAAAGTAGGCATACATTCAAAAACAATTCATAAAACCCATGACTTTCAAAGCCTAGTATATGGTGAACCAATAAACTCTTTAACAACATTAAAGAGAAGGAAAGATTTAGAGTTTCTTTACCCTTGAAGCTCATCCTTGATTACACAAGGGATTCACCCAAGTGGAGGGCCTTCAAGTCACCTCCTTGCTCCTTGGATCTTCCTTGTGATTTTCCTCCCTTTTGTGCTCCTTTGCTTCTTTGAGGATTTGAGGATTTGTTCTCCAAAACATCAAAAGCTTGATGTCTCTAAGTTTCTTCACCAAGGATGTGATGTGAAGATGAAATGGATGACTTAGGGAATAAGAGATTGCTAGCTATTCCTTCCCTAGGTGGCCGGCCTCTTTAGAGAAAATGAGAGAAAATTGTTTCACCTCATTTCACCAAGAAAAACCCTAAATGAAAATAAAGCTATAAAGTTGACTTTATACTTCATCACATGTGAGTGGCAAACTTGTAATTAAACTAAGTTTGACACTTCTCACCCTAATGGCCGGCCATATCAAATTGATTGGGCTAATTGCCCATTTTGTTTTAGTTGTCATACAACTTAAACATAATGGGCCTTGTGGACCAAAACGCTTTTGGGCCCCAAAACCCAAAACCAACATATAAGCCCAATACGAACATTTCGTATAATTAATTAACTAATTAATTAACCTTGACCATTCTTCAATTAAACCATTTAATTGCTTATCCATTTCATTTAATTTCTTCACCAACATCCTTACTCGGTGTACGATCCATTAGGTTCCATTTAGCGAGGTAGTGGGCGATTGTTACTCTTAACGATCGATTGTGAATTGAAACCACATTTCAATTCTCCCTTAAAATTAGTGTTTGCTAACCATTAGGGCTTCCACAAACCATGAGTGACGCCTAGCAGCATATCATGGTTACCCAAGCTAAGTAGAATTGGTTGGAGAACTTATCCAGTTACAACTACAATGCAATACGGTCCTTTTCTAATACAATACTCTTAATCACATTGTTTAAGTGATAGTTTGTTTCATGTCTACTATCCAATGTGATACTTATCTATATGATTCAATTGAATATGATTTGGAACAAACTTCCTAAGTCATATTCATATGCTTTGGCCAAAGACTCTCGAATCATATCTCAGAGTATTCTCCTTCCACCATGGAAGGTTAGAGATTCCTTGTTGTGCATTCATATGCCTACATGACTAGGTAGCTTGACCACAACAATGCCGTGGACACTCCAATGGAATGCCTTTGACATGATCAAAGATCAAGGACCTAACCATTAGACATCTATGATGCCTCAGGTCAAAGGACTACTTTGCATATTGCAACTTTCGAGTTCTTACATGACATGTATGTTTGAACTCTCTTTTGATCGTTGTTCAGTGTACTCGATCACTCTTTCGAGCACCTATGTGTTTGCCTTAGTGTCCAACACTAAATGACATGAGACTAGTCATACTCACGCTTGAGTCGACATAACACATACTAACCTTAGCGGATTGTTAATGCCCAATTGGCAATCCTATGGCTAGGAACGTTTTAGGAATGAACATAAGAGAAAGGTCTCGATAATCTATCTTGCTTAAATCACTTATCTCTTAGATCAAATACATTCTTTGGATTCCCTTATTGCTTAAACACATGATACAATAAATAGTGATTAACAATAAGCTTTGCCCTTCATTAAACATATAAAAGTTTAATACAATAAGTATTCCAAAAGCTATTACATCAAATGAGTGGCTTTGTGGGCATACTTCCAACAAGAAGAAGCAAGCAATTCGGGCTTGGGAATAATGGTAGTTTTCGAGAGCATGATCAATTCATAAATACCATTATTCATCCATTTCTTCTTAAAAGTTGGCTCTAGTTCATCGATCCACTGAGCCCAAGACGGATCGTTCATCAAAGGAAAGCCTCGACGATATGACGACCACTTGAATGAAGAAATGCCCGACTTAGCCATAAAGGGATTTGGGGAAAACCAGTTATCCCTGGGCATATTGTTCTCTATTACGGAAGGGACCTTGGAAATCCATGCGAGACCTAACGATTGTGCCCCATGCGCTTCAAAGAAAAGCTTAGAATACAAACCTGCCCAAGGGCGATGCAGCCCGTTGAGTAGACGGAGCAAAGTGGCGATGCGTTCACCAGACTCATAGGATAGTTGGATTTGGCTGGATCCTGAAGCCATTTGATGAGGTTTGGAAGGGGAAAGGAAAAGAAGATGACAAGGGTAAAAGATATCGGGCAAAGAGCAATAGAGAATCTGAAAGATTTAGAGAAGCAAAACGTTTGGGAGGTTAGGAAATTTTCAATTGCAGAGGGATTTCGTGCTAAGAATGCAGAGGATTCGTGGGTTAGTGAAATGATCGCAGGAAAATGATGATTGTCTTTAGAAGGTGTGCAAATCCTGAGAGAGAGATGTGGGTTTTAATGGGGAACTTTTCAATCAATATTGGCGCTTGAAATTCCAGGCTGAATATCAATTGAAGAGGGCACTGTTTGGATTAAAACTTGAACTTTGGGCACAAGCAAGAGTTGGCCCAAACGGAGCTCTGAAAAGGGGAAAAGCCCGAAGCCCAACCCAAGCCCAGAAGGCAGAAAAGGCATTTCCCGACTAGGTGCAAATCATTTGCACCACTTGCTCACCTGCCTAGAGACCAAGTGGTATAGACCAGCCAGCTAATCAGCCCAAAAGTACTTTACAGTGGCAGTACAAGTAAATAGCTGATGAGTCATTACCCTTCAAGCTACATTCGGGTAAGATTATTGCTACAGGAGGCCAAACCGAAGTGTCTATAAAAGAAGAAAGAGAGATCAGAGATAAGGACACTCAATCAAATAAACAAATACAAGCACAAACTCTGCTTAAAACCAGATTTGCTTCAACGAAGCTGTAGTCAGCCCAACCCTTCATCCCTTTCGGGATAAACCCTCACCAAAAGCCTTTGTAATAGCTCTGCTACCTTGTCCTAAGCTTGCTGTAGTATCGATTTCTTCCTGTAAACTCAACTCCCTACCTCATTTTCTAAAGCTCTCAAACCCCTTGATAAACCACGAAGATAGGAAGTTGCAAGACGATCAGCCTTGCCCGACAAGGTTAAACCTTGCCCGACCCTCTTTGTTTTTGTCTTTTCATTCATTAGCCTAGCAATATGTTATATACTTCTAGTTGTATTCAAGTTATTTCTTGTAAGATGATGATGAAAAGATTCTCTCAGTTCTTGAATCCGATTTGAATATGTCTTCACAGTTCAAACCAGATCTAAGTTCTAAGCTTTCGGGCATGTAAGATTGATCATTCAAAAGTCTTTGGCCTAAAGGCATAAAAAAGAACCTTATGTGGACTTAACCCATCCACGACAAGCTTTGATAACAAGAAGTCCGAAGTTACTTGGGGCACAAGTAATCAATTTATCTCTTAGTTTTATTTCTATTATATTATGATTGTAGTAGAACGTTTGAGTATAGAAGGAATTCTGATGGGAAGCCTCAAGGCCTATATCTAAGGCCCTACAAAGGCACCTAGTTGGGTTCATTCTGCTATGCGGGCTCGGATAATCAGAAGTATAATGATTATAACACTTCTGCAAACTATAAAACAGACATCATATATTCGAGTAATGTGCTAGTTCTTGATCGGAAGCCTTAAGGCCTACACCTAAGGCCCTACAAAGACACCAGTCATAACTAACATGGCCTCTCGGGTATATGTACAACTAAAACTCAACATCCATTTTACATCTGCCATGCTAAAGATGGCAGTGGCACGCCTGAGCACTTAAAAGTTAATCTTGATTATGAGCCTCAAGGCCTATACCTAAGGCCCCACAAAGGCACCTTTCAAAGTTAACTCTGTCCTTCTCTTTCAGCCTTGCACGACAAACCTTGCTTGACAAGCTTTGCCCGACAAGCCCGCCAGTGAAGTAGAAGCCCGACAGAAAGCATCAACCAGCGCCAACCTCTCGGGGAGCTATGTACTCGTCCGCTAGGAGACATCCCCGACGGAAATTCTAGCCACGAACAGGAGGACTCACCTATGTGAGAGTAGTTGTGAGGCTGTGACTATGAGAATTAGGTTGTTCTCTAATAACACTCTTGAGAATCAAGATTAAGTGCATAGTCATAAATAGCACTAACCCGCGCCAAGTTTTTGATCAATCCTATGTGTGTCATATGTTTTAATCTAAATTAGAGGAATCTAGTTCAAGGCTTGGTTCACTATGATTCCTTCAGGTGAAAACTGTGAACACTAAATGTAGGTTCAAGTCCAAAAGACAACTAAACCCATTGCATGTATACAAATTGCCCAAACTTCTATTTCTTCAAATGTGTCTATTTTATTCCTTCTAGAGTTTTGAATCTTGTGGGGGATTGTTGGTTATTTTAATTATATTTTATTTATTTTTAATATTTTAGAGTGGTGTTTTATTTGAAGAGTCATAATCCCTTTCTGAAAGGGTATGAGAAGTTCTTTAAACAAGAAAGCTCAAATAGAAAACAAATATGTGAAAAAAAACTATTATGTTCCTATAATTCCTGTTTTAGAATTGTTGAGCAATTGATCACTACTTGACAATCCCATCTGCCGTTGGCATGCATAACAGATCAAATATCCTGTGAGGCTTTGAGTTGTAGGCACCACCATAACCTGCACGTGGGAAGGCATTTATGGCTTTAGGGCAGTGACATCACACCTTTCTTCAGTTCACATGCTAGATATTCTTATTCCTTTTCCTCATTTAATTTTGGGTAAATCTTAGTTTACTACCCTCAAGTTTCATGGTTTTCAACATTTGGTACATGAAGTTTGTTTTGTCCTAGAATCATACCTAAAGTGTTAATTTTAGGACTGTCTCATATATCCGTTAGTTTGACTGTTAAGTCTCCCGTTAATTGATGACGTGGTGCCCATATGGACAATGATTAGGCGCCACGTGTCATTAAGGAGTCCAAGTGGAAATTAAAAATTCAAAAAAAAATTCCTCTCTCCCTTTGATCTCCACCATCTTCAAGCCCAGCAAAGGGTTCCTTCTTTATTTTCTGCAGCATGGCCAACAGATCAAGGATTTCCTTCATAAGTCTAATAATGATTATACATTTAATTTGTTATATTTAATTATATAAATAGTTGGTATATTTTTACAATATATTTCACAATTTCGGTGTCAGTTGATTCACATGCCATTGGGTATCTGTGACACTTTGGAAATAGAAGTCTCGAACTTTTGACCAATATGTGTTTACCCGACAAATCTTCGTCGAGGAAGTTTCTGTCAGTAGATTCCCAAACACACGTGTTTGGATTTATGTGACAACTTGCATATTTGAATTGCAACTTTTGATGACCGTTAAACTGTAAACCGATGAAATTTCGTCAAGTAAGCAACATTAAAGTTCATTTTCTACACTCCCTTGGGTATTTGGGACACTTCGAAAGGTGTATTTTTGACCAAATATTATCAATAAATTCTGCTTACACTTACAATTTTTTTTAAATAAAATCAAAACATAAATACTTCAATATCTACCATTTTTATGTTACGATGTTCCCTATTCTTGTCAAATTAGATACCATAACACAAATACATTTGGTAAAACTAGTTTCCACGATTCTGTTTCCCCTTTCATTAAGCAAAATGCAAATTTCCGTGAACAAAAGCTCAACCATATGGTTTACAACTTTACAAACTATTTCAAAATACTGAAAATATATAAAAGTTTACATAATATCACCCAATCCTCTGATTCTTGAACAATATGATTTACAACTTACAAATCAGGCAGAAATGCTCTGATTCCTAACCATGCAAAAATGCTCCAAGTACTGGCCACCTGGATATGCTCTGATTCCTGACCACATAGGAATGCATTTAAAACAAAAAACAAAGGCTTATTATATTAACATCCCACAAATTGTTAAATAAACTCCACATATTTAATACACCCCATATTTACTTTTTCACTTAAAAATTATCTTAATACACCCCACATACTTTCCCATAATACCCCCACACCCCCCTACATTCTCAATATACACCTTATATTTTGTAGATACACCCCACATCTTCTATACACCCCACATTTCTCAATATACTCCTTATATTCCTCCACAAGAAGTGCTTTTTTCGCTCGGTCTCAAAGATTGTGCTTGCTGTACAGGGTTGAAAAGTTGTGATTCGCAATGCAGGTTTCGGTTTATGATGAAATCAGATTGAGAAGGCATTTGAGATTGCATATAAGGTGGAGCTCGAGTATAGTTTTAGGATAAACTAGCAAAGAAACCCGCGCTCTACTGCAGGTTTAAAACCGTAACCACAATTTAGCACACCCATTTTAAGTAATGGGACTAATTAACCTTTCCAACAATGATTAGCAACTAAAATTGATCCACAAATTAATAAAAAGAAAATATCAAGTAAAAAACTAAACACTATTAGCAGATTCATATGTGTATATAATGGCAGGTCCATAAATTTTATCATGAGTTCAGGTGTAAACAACTTGATTGTGCTCATGTAATAAAAAATTAACTCATTATAATTATTGATTCATGTAATAAATGAGTCGATAGATCCATAAACAATATGGAAACCAAATACACATTGAACACTCTATACCTCCCATGTACAAACAAATTAAAGGGGTCATATTGCAAAATAGAAGTATACCTCCTGCAACAAGCTTAAGCTTCGCCTCCAGTGGGGCAACGATGGATTCAATGGGTAGCATTTCATCATCTTTCTATGCAGCGTGAACTCTTCAAAGTCTGCCTTCTGCTGCAATATCTTGATATAAAACAAAACCCCCATAATCAGATTAATTAAGGTTTTTTCTTCATAGTTTTATGTACTTCAAAAGATATATGATGTAAATTATACTTGAGTATTGTCATTGTGTATAAAAAACTAAACGGATATATCACATTCAAATTTAAGTATATTGATTACCAAAATACTTTAAATGGTTCTTCAAATTATCATTGTCATATACCATGACTATGCTGACATATCACTCTTTTTCCAAAAACACCTGCAAAAATTTCAAAGAACCTTCAAAAGAAGTTGTTTCAGAACAGGTTTCATCTCAACCGACTCTATAAAAATCAATGATTTATAAAGACTGTTAAGTGTACCTATAAAGTAAAATAGGTGGAAACCTTTACCGGAAAAACTATCTGCTCAAATATGCTCAAATATTCTGTACGTTTGATCAAGGTTCACATTCATGAGAGTCATTTGGAGAGCAAGACTAATAGCACCTTAGATGACCATCTGACCTCTGGACTTGGTAGTCCCTGTTGGAAGTATGCCCACAAAGCCACTCATTTGATGTAATAGCTTTTTGGAATACTTAATGTATTAAACTTTTATATGTTTAATGGAGGGCAAAGCTTATTGTTAATCATTATTTATTGTATCATGTGTTTAAGCAATAAGGGAATCCAAGGGATGTATTTGATCTAAGAGACAAGTGATCTAAGTGAGTTAGATTATCGAGACCATTCCCTTATGTTCATTCCTAAAACGTTCCTAGCCATAGGATTGCCAATTGGGCATTGACAATCCGCTAAGGTTAGTATGTGTTATGTTGACTCAAGCGTGAGTATGACTAGTCTCAAGTCATTTGGTGTTGGACACTAAGACAAACACATAGGTGCTCGAAAGAGTAATCGAGTACACTGAACTACGATCAAAAGAGAGTTCGAACATACATGTCATGTATGAACTCTAAAGTTGCAATATGCAAAGTAGTCCTTTGACCTGAGGCATCATAGATGTCTAATGGTTAGGTCCTTGATCTTTAATCATGTCAACGGCATTCCCTCGGAGTGTCCACGGCATTGTTGGGGTCAAGCTATCTAGTCATGTAGGCATATGAATGCACAACAAGGGATCTCTAACCTTCCATGGTGGAAGGAGAATACTCTAAGATATGATTCTAAAGTCTTTGGCCAAAGCAAATGAATATGACTTAGGAAGTTTGTTCCAAATCATATTCAAGGGAATCATATAGGAAAGTATCACATTGGATAGTAGACATGAAACAAACTATCACTTAAACAATGTGATTAAGAGTATTGTATTAGAAAAGGACCGTATTGCATTGTAGTTGTAACTGGATAAGTTCTCCAACCAATTCTACTTAGCTTGGGTAACCATGATATGCTGCTAGGCGTCACTCATGGTTTGTGGAAGCCCTAATGGTTAGCAAACACTAATCAATAAGGGGAGAATTGAAATGTGGTTTCAATTCACAATCGATCGTTAAGAGTAACAATCGCCCACTACCTCGTTAATTGGAACCTAATGGATCGTACACCGAGTAAGGATGTATGTGAAGAAATCAAATGAAATGGATAAGCAATTAAATGGTTTAATTGAAGAATGGTCAAGATTAATTAAATAGTTAATTAATTATACGAAATGTTCGTATTGGGCTTATATGTTGGTTTTGGGTTTCGGGGCCCAAAAGCGTTTTGGTCCACAAGGCCCATTATGTTTAAGTTGTATGACAACTAAAACAAAATGGGCAAATTAGCCCAATAACAAAGGAAGGCCGGCCATTAGGGTGAATATGGCAAACTCGGATTAATTACAAGTTTGCCACTCACTTGTAATGAAGTATAAATTCAACTTTATAGCTTTATTTTCATTTAGGGTTTTCTTGTTGAAATTGGGTGAAACATTTTCTCTCTTTTTCTTCCAAGAGGCCGGCCACTAAGGGGAGGAACATCTAGCAATCTCTTCTTCCCTAAGTCATCCATATCATCTTCACAAGATACATCCTTGGTGAAGAGACTTAGAGACATCAAACTTTTGGTGTTTTGGAGAACATATCCTCATTTCCTCAAATCTTCAAAGGAGCACTAAAGGGAGGAAAACGCAAGGAGGATCCAAGGAGCTTGGAGGTGACTTGAAGGCCCTCTACTTGGGTGAATCCCTTGTGTAAACAAGGATGAGCTTCAAGGGTAAAGAAACTCTAAATCTTTACTTATCTTTAATGTTGTTAAAGAGTTTATTTTGGTTCACCATATACTAGGCTTTGAAAGTCATGGGTTTTATGAATTGTTTTTTAATGCATGCCTACTTTAAAGTGTTAATAGCTTGCATGAGTATTCAAATGTTCATACTTGTTCTTAGCTAGGACAAAATTTTTCCTTCAGTCCCATCTCGTCGTTCCAAAAGTTGTGAAAAAAAATCAATATGAATTCAAATTCATATGCCAAAATTATCAAATAATGTTTCACTTAGTTTAATTTCAATGACCTCCTCAACATTCTGGAAAGGCAATCCAAAGCTGCCCCCTTGAAAGACTTAGTGACTATTTTCTGGTAGCTCAACAAACAATACTTCTCCAAGATGGTCCTAAAACAAAGCTTCACCTGCATCACTCAACCCATTCATCAAAAGCAATTTTTCTCAATCAACATGTTTGTAGTTTCATTGGTTAGGGTTTTGTTCAACAATGGAGGGTGGGAGGGTTTTGATAGTTGAGAAGATAAATAATAGGGTTTAGTGATTTGGGGTGTATTTAGAGATTTTTATTTTATTTTTTTAAAACCTAATAAGGTCAAAATTGTCATTGCATAGTGGGGTAAATAAGTCATTTAATATTAAATTTTAATGTGAGGTGCATTCAACATTTTGTGGAGTGCTAATAAAAAAAGCCAAAACAAAACGTTTAAAATAAAAGCTTGGCCGTGAACTCACTAGGACCAATTTTAAATCCAAGGCCGCCTGAGCTTTACAAACAAGGCTGAGGCTTTTTTCTTGACCAACCTAGCCTTACAATTTGGGGCGTTTCGCCCATTATGGTAGTATCCTCTTCATGTTCTTCCACATGCAAGAAATTCGAGCAACTTTTGTTCACTACCATGTTCGACTGTGTTCGCCGCCGCCTTCGACGTTATGATGGTACCCTCACCATGGTCTTGCACATTACAATAGTATCCTCTCCTTGAACTTCCTAGACCACCGGCCACAATAGACATGCGTTTGCTAATGATGCTTTTTCATAAACTTGTGTTGAGGGTTTAGGATGGGAGGAGATGGTGGAGGAAAATGAATGTATGGATATGGATGAGAAAAATAAAGTGGAAGCACGGACTTATAAACTGTGATTGAGAGTTTACCCGACGAACTACTCTGTTGGGTAACTACAAACACGAGTAGGGTAATTTGACACGTGGGAAATGGACTTTTGACCACCTCGAGATAAGTTTCTCGACAAACTACTCCGTCGGATAAATCATTCTATCACAATGACACATTTGTTCGTCGGTTAAAATTTTTCCTCCTTGAGGCCAAAATTTGACCTGGTGAATTGTCTCTTCACCTACGAACTATATTCATCGTGTTAAAGCTCTTAGCCAACCTAGTTTGCTAACTAATACTACCCTAACATTGGCGATGTCCGTCGTGTAAGATAGCTTTAACCGACGAAATTGTTTCTCTCACTGAAAATTTGGTAGGGCAAGCTAAAATTTATGGTGTTGACATATTAAAACAAGATTTTCCCTTTTTTGAGCGCATTGAGGAATTCAGTTTTTCAAAAGTACAAGACTATTGAGGAATTTGGTTTAAAATGGTTGAAAAATGGGAGAACCCTAAGTGGAAGGTAAAAGTTTTATTTTAGTAATATCATCTTTTGATGGTTAATGTATTATTTACTTACATGTAGATGCTTGATGTAAGATGGTTGGATTTTAGCTTTGCTTTCCTTTTCACGTAGAAACAAAGTGCACAAAACGCGTGCAATAGGGTGCAGTCCACAATTGTGCACACAACTGGTTTCAGTTTCAATGACAACGTATAGAAAAGATGAGGTAAAATACTATCTTTATGCTTTGTTTTCACACAGTCGTTTTGCATATTTAAATTTATTTAATGAACTTTATACCTTAAAATCTTAATAGATTGATTGTACCAGAATTAAACCTAGCCCGATTGATTGTTCCAAAAAAATTCCATTAAATAATTTTATTTGTGTTGTCGCACGCTTTTATTACATGTTATTGTGTGTATAACCTATGCTTATATATTACAATTTTATTGAAGAAAAAAATAGATAATAAAAAGACTACTGCAATGGAAGGAAAAAATAGATAATAAAAAGACTACTACAATGGAAGGACAAAATGATCATATACAAGAAGGTGATTGGTGAGACAAGTCATGGTCCTTTTCTTGGTGTAGGTGCTGGCTTTATAATATCTACAATAGTATTCTCTTTCAAATGAGATTTGAATTTATGATTAAGTCGTTACAACCTCTTAATGCCACCTTCTAGCATAACTGTATACAGTAAATAAACACTTAAATAAATCTAAAACAAAAACATGGAGATGGAGGGAGATTTTGAAGTCCTTAATGATGTTATTAACGGTGTAATCTTTTGGTTTCGGTCTAAAGAATTGTGTTTTGAGACGTAAGTATCATTAATGCTCTTGAGGATGTTTTGAGACATAGACCTTGGTGTCATGCAGGAATGCATTACTACGATTAATTAAGCTAATGATTTTTTTTTAACCAACGATATTATTTATACTAAAAGGTAGGATAGTGGGCTAAGCCTCACAATGAAAATTAATAAAAATAATATTTTATTGTGTACATGAATTGAGATTAAGGGACAAAGAAAAAATGCAATAAAATAAAATAAAACTCCATGGGGAAGGGTACAGTAAAAATTCATATATGAAAGTTAAATGTAACACAAGATGAAATTTTGAACAGCGCTAGGCTATGAGTACTACATCTGTGGATATAATCTCAACAAAACAATGTTCCATCGATGCATCTTATAACATGCTTACAAATATATAGGAGAAAATGGAACTTAATTTACGCTCAACTCACTTGATTGGAACAATACTTTCCACATAAATAACCGCGTGGAAATCTCTAACCTCATTGAGAATAGGAGGAATATGAAGATAGCTGAGCTTTTTGGTACTAGAATTATAAGAGGTGAATCTTCCATCGCAGGAAACCATAAGAAGCTCGTCACTTTTCCAAAATGCCAATGGATTCTCATTAATGCCTTTTAAAGGTCCAACGGTTAGGAGTTTTGTCCATGAACTCTTAACTCTGTCATAGTCATCCATTACCCATATTTCACATAATGTAGAATCTTCTTTCTTTGGATCATAACAACAGCAAAACGAAGCAATGGATTCATTACACAGAAAAATATTATAAAATTTAAAACCAGATTCTCTCCTAGAAGGCAATTGTATTATATGAAATATTTCATCACCTAAATCAAATGAAAGTATGTATTCCTCGCCATCGTTTGCAAGCCAATAGCAAAATCCCTTCAAGTATTCTGAACCGTAACACTGATAGGTTTTACTTGATATCTCAATCTTAATCTCTTTCCAAGAGTTAGCAGTCGTGGTGTATACCTCAGCCGTGTGAGGAAGAGCAATACGATGATAATATCTTCGCTCATCATCTGAATACTCACAATTTTCTATAATTTGCACAACCTTGTATTCTTTAGCTTTGTAATCATAGCCGAATCCTAATCCTTCAAAGATCGTCTCCAATTGGAATTTTCCCTCGGGAGGGGAAGGTAGAAGAAGGCATGAAGCAGGAAGTTGCCTGAATTCACGTGTTGCAGGATTGCATAAAATACGAACACTTTTCCCTATTATTACACATACAATACCATTGCAATAACTGTGAATTTGCACAGGATGATGGTCTTCCGTTGGAAACGGTATATTTAGTTCCTTAAAATGATAATGAAGGTTGTGCTCATCACTATAATTGGAAAGATTCATCATGGACCATAAAGTTTCATATTTCCAACTCTGGTCAGGGAAAACGTGCATCTGAGTACGGTTGAGAAGGATACAAGTGGAGGATGAGAGTTTGTTGTCCACAGAATTGCTGAGGTATTTGGCCCCAAAACTTGGACTATTGATGAGAGTGCACCAAGACTTGCGTATGCAATTGAATCGCATCAGAGACTTGGGCGGCAACCTAGACAGGATTTCGACCACCCTATCTTCAGGAGTATCACTGTCATGCACCTGGGACATTTCGGCAGTTTTGTTCAACATGAATTCTTCACATGTATATACACACAGAAAAGAACACCACTAGTTTGAGAGCCAAACTAAATCAAACTTCCAAGTCCCTAAGGCCTAGTAGATCGAGATTCAGTTACTAAGCATATTACCACATCAACAACAACAACAACAAAGCCTTTTCCCACTAAGTGGGGTCGGCTATATGAATCCTAGAACGCCATTGCGCTCGGTTTTGTGTCATGTCTTCCGTTAGATCCAAGTACTCTAAATCTTTTCTTAGAGTCTCTTCCAAAGTTTTCCTAGGTCTTCCTCTACCCCTTCGGCCCTGAACCTCTGTCCCGTAGTCACATCTTCGAACCGGAGCGTCAGTCGGCCTTCTTTGCACATGTCCAAATCACCGGAGCCGATTTTCTCTCATCTTTCCTACAATTTCGGCTACTCCTACTTTACCTCGGATATCCTCATTCCCAATCTTATCCTTTCTCGTGTGCCCACACATCCCACGAAGCATCCTCATCTCCGCTACACCCATTTTGTGTACGTGTTGATGCTTCACCGCCCAACATTATGTGCCATAAAACATCGCTGGCCTTATTGCCGTCCTATAAAATTTTCTCTTGAGCTTCAGTGGCCTACGACGGTCACACAACACGCCGGATGCACTCTTACACTTCATCCATCCAGCTCGTATTCTATGGTTGAGATCTCCATCTAATTCTCCGTTCTCTTGCAAGATAGATCCTAGGTAGCGAAAACGGTCGCTTTTTGTGATCTTCGCTAGATTGCTCCGGTCATTAGTGTGGATAAGTATATAAATGGATAGAGATAGGAAAGCAAACACAAGATGTACGTGGTTCACCCAGATTGGCTACATCCACGGAATAGAAGAGTTCTCATTAATTGTGAAGGGTTTACACAAGTACATAGGTTCAAGCTCTCCTTTAGTGAGTACAAGTGAATGATTTAGTACAAATGACATTAGGAAATATTGTGGGAGAATGATCTCGTAATCACGAAACTTCTAAGTATCGGAGTGTGGTGTCGTCTTGACTTGCCTTATCTGTCTCATAGTTAGATGTGGCATCTTCTCTGAAAGTACTCTTCCTCCATCCAGGGGTGGTATCTTTAACTGGTGGAGATGCACAAGGTAATGTATCAATTTCACTTGAAGCTTACTTGTAGTTTCAGGCTTGGTCAAGCGCGATACAAATCATGTAGTAGGAGTCCCCCAAGTCGCCGAGCTAGGGGGTCTGCTGAAAGAGGTGACAGACAAGGTAAGCAATCAGAGCTCCGACTGATTGTTCACCTTCTCCCCATCTTGCAGCAGCATGAAGGATAAAGAGAAGAAAAATGAGAAGAGATGATATGAGATACTTTTGCTTTTGAAGAAGTAACTTTCCACAGGCTTATTCTTGAACTGAGCTGGAGGGTTTTCTGGTTTCCTCCAGAGTATAAGGCCGACTGAAGAATTTGAGGGTCAAAACAAGTCCATCAAATCTAGAGTACGTTCCACCCTGCTGATATGGGATACTTTTGCTTTTGACAGAGTAATGGATGTATCGGCACGTGTGCTGTTACGCTTGTCTCCACATGCTTCCTTGTATCCTTCGCACTTGCCCTATCTGTTCTTCAAGCAGATGCGGAATCTTCCCTGGAAACATAACATGTTGAAGATGAGTACTCGAGAGCAATGCCAGGTAAGTAATCAGGTAAGGGGTTCCAGGCAGTCAATTCCTGGCTGGAAGCTTGATTCCAAGTGCTGACTGATTGCTCTCTTTCTCCTTGTCTTGCAGGTAAAAACAAGGCCAAAGGAAAAGACAGGGAAAAAGCATGATATGGGATACTCTTGCTTTTAACCCTGATGATATGAGATATTCTTGCTCTAGTATAGCTTGTTTGCAGAGGTATTATCGGGGGGAAAGAAAGCTGAATATTTCGAAAGGCTTCGTTGGGAGTGCCCTCTCAGATATGATGAAGGGTTGAGCATTTTTGCAGATCTGCCTGTCCGTTGGGGATGGAGGTCGACATATATAGGAGTCTCCCTAACAACAAGTAGTAATGCTATTCCTTTACCCTGCTTGGTCATAGCACGGTAGTGGGAGCTGCCAGTTTCACATGTTTTAACTCTGTCAGAGCACTTTGAAAAAGTGGTCTGTGGTATCTGGCTCTCGAGATTCGGAAAACGATGCCTCTTCGATTTTTGAGAAAGCAATCATGCTGGGGGTCTGGCTCTCGAAATTCGGAAAGCAGTGTCTCTTCGATTTTTGAGGAAGTAATCATGTTGGGAGTCTTGGCTCTTGAGATTCGGAGGGCGGTGCCTCTTCGATTTTGAAGCAAGCAATCCTGTTGGGAGTGTTGTCTCGAATGTGAGTAAAGGTTGGGCATGTTTGCTAGTCTACCTTGCCACGAAGCACAAAGGTTGACACACAGGGACTTTCCAATTATCCAGCAATGGTACTGTTCCTTTACCCTCTCTTCGCTTTTGAGAAAGTAGTCATGTTGGGAGTCTGGCTCTCGAGATTCGGAGGACGGTGCCTCTTCGATTTTGGACCAAGCAATCTTATTGGGAGTGTTTTCTCGAATGTGAGTAAAGGTTGGGCATGTTTGCTAGTCTACCTTGCCACGAAGCACAGAGGTTGACACACAGGGACTTTCCAATTATCCAACAGTGGTACTGTTCCTTTACCCTTATGGGTAATAATATGGTAGCTAGACCTTCAAAATTTATGTGTCTAAACTTTGTTAGTGCTGTTTCTTTGCTATTCTTTTACCTTTCTTGGTCAGAGCGATGTAGTGGGAGCTGCAAGCTTCACGTGCTCAACTTTGGCAGAGAACTTTGGCAAAGTTATCTGTGGTACCCATGAGCTATTGTTGCGTGTGACAGGTGCTGACAAGGCTAGAAAAGTAGATGCCTCTTCGATTTCTGAGATCGGCCCTCGTGGTCTCTGAGCAGCCCAGCTTTTGAGAAAGCGAGCGCCTATTCGATTGATTCGGAGAATGATGCCTCATCGATTTTTGAGAAAGCAATCATGCTGGGGGTCTGGCTCTCGAAGATTCGGGAAGCAGTGTCTCTTCGATTTTTGAGAAAGTAATCATGTTGGAAGTCTGGCTCTCGAGATTCGGAGGGCGGTGCCTCTTCAATTTTGGAGCAAGCAATCTTGTTGGGAGTGTTTTCTCGAATGTGAGTAAAGGTTGGACATGTTTGCTAGTCTACCTTTCCACGAAGCACAGAGGTTGACACACAGGGACTTTCCAATTATCCAGCAGTGGTACTGTTCCTTTACCCTTGTGGGTAATAATATGGTAGCTAGACCTTCAAAATTTATGGGTCTAAACTTTGTTAGTGTTCTTTCTTTGCTATTCTTTTACCCTTCTTGGTCAGAGCGATGTAGTGGGAGCTGCAAGCTTCACGTGCTCAACTTTGGCAGAGAACTTTGGCAAAGTTATCTGTGGTACCCGTGAGCTATTGTTGCGTGTGGGAAGTGGGTGATTGAACAGTAAGATTCATGTGTTTTCTACTTCCCCAGAAGTCTTCGACAGAATGCCCATAATTTCCGCAAAGCTGAGTGTGCGTGTGACAGGTGCTGACAAGGCTGGAAAAGTAGGTGCCTCTTCGATTTCTGAGATCGGCCCTCGTGGTCTCTGGGGAGCCCAGCTTTTGAGAAAGCGAGCGCCTCTTCGATTTCTGAGATCGGCCTTCGTGGTCTTTGAGCAGCCCAACTTTTGAGAAAGCAAACGCCTCTTCGATTTCTGAGATCAACCCTCGTGATCTCTAAGCAGCCCAACTTTTGAGAAAGCAAACGCCTCTTCGATTTCTGAGCAGGCGCCTCTTCGATTTCTGAAGCTCCGTCGAGTGCAGATTTTTATAGGGGCTGGCATTAAGTTCCAAAGCACACTTGAATCTCCACCAGTAGAAGCTTCATTCTTGCACTTCTAAGATCTTGATTTGTCCGACCTCTTCTCTCTTCAACACCTTTGAAAATGTCTGGCCCCTCTGACCGTCGTTTTGACTTGAACCTTGTTGAAGAGGCAGCCCCGCCTTCTCCAGACAACATATGGCGCCCATCCTTCGTCTCCCTTACTGGTCCTCTTACCGTTGGGGATTCCGTGATGAAGAATGATATGACCGCTGCGGTGGTGGCCAGGAACCTTCTCACTCCCAAAGATAACAGACTACTTTCCAAACGGTCTGATGAGTTAGCTGTTAAGGATTCGCTGGCTCTCAGTGTTCAGTGTGCAGGTTCTGTGTCTAATATGGCCCAACGCCTATTTGCTCGAACCCGCCAAGTTAAGTCATTGGCGGCTGAAGTGATGAGTCTCAAACAGGAGATTAGGGGGCTAAAGCATGAGAATAAACAGTTGCACCGGCTCGCACATGACTATGCTACAAACATGAAGAGGAAGCTTGACCAGATGAAGGAAACTGATGGTCAGGTTTTACTTGATCATCAGAGATTTGTGGGTTTGTTCCAAAGGCATTTATTGCCTTCGTCTTCTGGGGCTGTACCGCATAATGAAGCTCCGAATGATCAACCTCTGATGCCTCCTCCTTCTAGGGTTCTGTCCAGTACTGAGACTCCAAATGATCCCCCTCCGGTGCCTTCTCTTTCTGGGGCTCTACCGACTGCTGAGACTTCTCCTAAGCAACCTTTGTGAAGGCTCCCTCTTGTGTGTTTATTTTGACTCATGCATATGTACATATTTGTAGCTTATCGGGGATATCAATAAATAAGCTTTCCTTCATTTCAACGTATTGTGTTAAATACACCAAAGCCTTCTTCGCTAAGTTCTTTGAATTTTCTTTTGTTGAAGCTTGTATGTTGAAGCTTTCTGAGTGGAGCATGTAGGTTGGGGTAGTGTTCCCTTAATTTCCCGAGTGAGGAAAACTTCTCGGTTGGAGACTTGGAAAATCCAAGTCACTGAGTGGGATCGGCTATATGAATCTTAGAACGCCATTGTGCTCGATCCTGTGTCATGTCCTTCGTTAGATCCAAGTACTCTAAGTTTTTTCTTAGAGTCTCTTCCAAAGTTTTCCTAGGTCTTCCTCTACCCCTTCGGCCCTGAACCTCTGTCCCATAGTCGCATCTTCTAATCGGAGCGTCAGTAGGCCTTCTTTGCACATGTCCAAACCACCGTAACCGATTTTCTCTCATCTTTCCTTCAATTTCGGCTACTCCTACTTTACCCCGGATATCCTCATTCCTAATCTTATTCTTTCTCGTGTGCCCACACATCCAACGAAGCATCCTCATCTCTGCTACACCCATTTTGTGTACGTGTTGATGTTTCACCGCCCAACATTCTGTGCCATACAGCATCGCCGGCCTTATTGCCGTCCTATAAAATTTTCCCTTGAGCTTCAGTGGCATACGGCGGTCACACAACACGCCGGATGCACTCTTCCACTTCATCCATCCAGCTTGTATTCTATGGTTGAGATCTCCATCTAATTCTCCGTTCTTTTGCAAGATAGATCCTAGGTAACGAAAACGGTCGCTCTTTGGTATTTCTTGATCTCCGATCTTCACCCCTAACTCGTTTTGGCCTCCATTTGCACTGAACTTGCACTCCATATATTCTGTCTTTGATCGGCTTAGGCGAAGACCTTTAGATTCCAACACTTCTCTCCAAAGGTTAAGCTTTGCATTTACCCCTTCCTGGGTTTCATCTATCAACACTATATCGTCTGCGAAAAGCATACACCAAGGAATATCATCTTGAATATGTCCTGTTAACTCATCCATTACCAACGCAAAAAGGTAAGGACTTAAGGATGAGCCTTGATGTAATCCTACAGTTATGGGAAAGCTTTCGGTTTGTCCTTCATGAGTTCTTACGGCAGTCTTTGCTCCTTCATACATATCCTTTATAGCTTGGATATATGCTACTCGTACTCCTTTCTTCTCTAAAATCCTCCAAAGAATGTCTCTTGGGACCCTATCATACGCTTTTTCCAAATCTATAAAGACCATGTGTAAATCCTTTTTCCCATCTCTATATCTTTCCATCAATCTTCGTAAGAGATAGATTGCCTCCATGGTTGAGCGCCCTGGCATGAACCCGAATTGGTTGTCCGAAACCCGTGTCTCTTGCCTCAATCTATGCTCAATGACTCTCTCCCAGAGCTTCATTGTATGACTCATTAGCTTAATACCCCTATAGTTCATGCAATTTTGTACGTCGCCCTTATTCTTGTAGATAGGCACCAAAGTGCTCGTTCGCCACTCATCTGGCATCTTCTTCGTTTTCAAAATCCTATTGAAAAGGTCAGTGAGCCATGTTATACCTGTCTCTCCCAAAAGTTTCCACACTTCGATTGGTATATTGTCTGGGCCTATTGCTTTTTTATGCTTCATCTTCTTCAAAGCTACAACCACTTCTTCCTTCCGGATTCGACGATAAAAAGAGTAGTTTCTACACTCTTCTGAGTTACTCAACCCCCCTAAAGAAGCACTCATTTCATGTCCTTCATTGAAAAGATTATGAAAATAACCTCTCCATCTGTCTTTAACCGCGTTCTCTGTAGCAAGAACCTTTCCATCCTCATCCTTGATGCACCTCACTTGGTTTAGGTCCCTTGTCTTCTTTTCCCTTGCTCTAGATAGTTTATAGATATCCAACTCTCCTTCTTTGGTATCTAGTCGTTTATACATATCGTCGTAAGCCGCTAACTTAGCTTCTCTGACAGCTTTCTTCGCCTCTTGCTTCGCTTTTCTATACCTTTCACCATTTTCATCGGTCCTCTCCTTGTATAAGGCTTTACAGCATTCCTTCTTAGCCTTCACCTTTGTTTGTACCTCCTCATTCCACCACCAAGATTCCTTTTGGTGTGGGGCAAAGCCCTTGGACTCTCCTAATACCTCTTTTGCTACTTTTCGGATACAACTAGCCATGGAATCCCACATTTGGCTAGCTTCCCCCTCTCTATCCCACACACATTGGGTGATTACCTTCTCTTTGAAAATGACTTGTTTTTCTTCTTTTAGATTCCACCATCTAGTCCTTGGGCACTTCCAAGTCTTGTTCTTTTGTCTTACTCTTTTGATATGTACATCCATCACCAACAAGCGATGTTGATTAGCCACGCTCTCTCCTGGTATAACTTTGCAATCCTTAACATATATAGCTATCAAAAGAACCCGGTCAGTTTCGAGTTTTATGGAGAACCATACGTTCAAATTTTACTATTTTTAATTTTTTTTTTTATTTGATACAAAACTAACCATTCAAATTTTACTGCTTAATTCTACATTAAATTGATGAAATTAAAAAAATGAGGGATGTAAACCTAAATTCTCCTCTTAGATATTGATAGTATACGGATTTTTAATGTTTTCTTTCTTAAAAACTTTTTTGAGATTAAATACTAAAAGCATCCATTGTTTTTACAAAATTGTTTTTCAAAATTTTTTTTGTAGAACGTTACAGAAAGGACCCTTACTTTACGCATAATACGCATAGACTTTTCATGCATATTTTAAAGAACCTGTTGTATAATTCGATCATATTTCTGCACATGACAGACTAAAAAATTAAAATAAAATAATGTAAACACACCTTACAGAAAATGTAATGTTAATATATGATCTAGAAACAAGTATATGTTTGTGTTATTGTGATACAAACGATTTTTGTTTTTGTATTTTTTGTTTGTTTTACAAACGATAGCGTTAGTGGAGTAAATTGTTAAATATTACAGGTCAAGGGATCGGTCAGGATCGAACCCGCACCAAGGGAGCATATGAAGTAATCCCTTCCGCCACTGTAGTAAGTGTCATCTGCTTTGTTTTAGAATTAATAAACACACATTATTGTTGTCGAAAAACCAAAAAATAAAGAAATATATAAGGTGTGAGTGATATTAAAACTGGTGTATGAAATTCAGTTCCGTTTTTGTTTTGTTTTTTTTTTTTTTTTTTATGTACAATTTGCATTATAACTTTGAAAATAAGTGAGACAATTATCATTGCTGTATTGACCTTATAGGAAAAAAGTAGTGAAACATTTTTTTTGAATTCATTCTTATAAGATGGACTATAGATACATCACCATAGAGGTGCAAGGAGATATAGAAGTCCTTATAGATGCTGTATTAAGGTGCCATCTTAATTCCTTGGTGTATAACAATAAGAAGTTGGCTTGTAGATTTCAGGACTCGTCATATTTATCGAGAACAAATTTTATGGCAAATACTCTGATCGTTTGGTGGCGAACTCTTCCTAATGAGGCAAGATAAACGTGACTGCGGGACTATTTCAATTTAAGTTACGCAAGATAATTTTTCTTGTAATTATTTTTCCTTGTAAATTTAACAGCTTGGCTTTCTCAAAACTAATTTGAAAAATCATAAAGCTGACATGTGGACTTTTATTCACTATTGATGAAAATACCTTCAACAATTGACGAGGCTCATATTTATTCCACCAGTAGTTCGACCAAATTAGAAGCCGTGATCTGCTGACTACAACTACTGCAAGCTCAACTGCCATGGCAAGCAAGATAAATGTGGGACTATGATTTTCTAGGGTTAGAGTAAAGATGATTCGAATATAATTACTTCAGGCTAATCACCTCAGAAGTCTGATCATGCACTCACCAGCTCCGTGATGTGAGAATTACTTGACACACAAATTAAACCCTCTTTTTGACAATTGTAGTATAGATGTAAGTAGGGTATCGTTCTAGGCCGGGGATTAGGAGAGATTGCTAATCTATTCTAAATTAATTTAAAAATATTAAATAAGACTCAAGGACACAAAACTAGGCTAAAAACTCTAATAACTCGAAACACACTTAGAATGACTCAAAATAATGGAAACAATCAATTTAGACACTAGGAACTGAAATGGACGGAAATTGAATTAAAAGACTAACAACAATGAACACTAACTAAATAATATAATTTAATAATGGGGGGGGGGTTTGGTTTTGACGAGAAGTAAATTAAACTTAAATAAATTACAGAATTGACAAAAGCATGGATTAAGGTGAAAGGATAGGTGACGGACTAGCTAGAGGGTTCTTCTCCACACATGACACATATGCAACCTAAATTGATTTTCAGTTGTTCTTTCAATAAATTGTGAATGACAATGTTCCAAGTTAATTAGGTCCGCTTAAATTAACTCTTAGATTTCCCTAGATTCATTGGATTGAATGGAATACGCATTACAACCAAATTATTCCTCATCAAAGTCCCTAACTATGGAATACGCATGATAGAGATATTCAACAAAGATCATTAAGTTCAACGGAAATCATAAACATTGACTAGGCATTCATAACTATGGAATACGCATGTTAATCCAGCCTAGAATTCACTTAACACGATTGTGGATAACAACCTTCACTACTTGTGAATATAAGTTCATAACGATTAGGTGAAATTCACTTATATTCTAGCATCAAATTCATGCATGTAAATTAAGTATGCATTCTTAATCGACATACAAAAATAAGTTATCAATCAAGCAGTTAAGCAAATTAAATCACAACTCAGAAATCACAACTGAAGGTAATCAATTCATATTACAAATATATTCATGGCTTTGAATTAACCTCTAGCCAAAATAAATTTAGTTACACATTATTATCAAATTAAACCAAAAGTAAAACATGGGTTTGAGAAGATAAAACCAAGAAAAATGGAGTGAAACTTTGCTCTCTGTTGCTCCCGTTTCTGCTGGTCTCTGCCCTCTCTGACCTCTGGCTGGCTGCCTCTCTCATCTCGCCTTCTTTCCTCTTGCAGTCCTCCTTTCCCACGTTTCCTGCTTCTTCTTTTCTCACGCTGCTAAAGGCAGCTTTTTGGACTCTCTGACCTCACGTTTCCTGCTTCTCGTGTTGCTCCCGTCTCTGCTTCTCTCCTGTTTTTCTGTGCAGCCTTCTGCTTCTCTCTCCCGCCACCTGTCTCTCAAGCTGCCAAAGGCAGCTTCTATCCTGTTTCGCGCGCCTCCTCCCTCTGGCACTGCAGCTTTCCTATTTTCTTATTCTCTTCCCCATCCCCCGTTTTCTGCTTCTCCCCCCCCAGTCTATCTCCCACCTCCTATTCTTTTATTTTTCTTTTTCTGCTTGCCATTCATTCCGTCCATTAGCTTCACCTACCCTATTCCATTCACTCCACTTTCCTTTCTTTATTCCTTTTCTTTTGTTTTTGCCGTCCAACACTCTCCTACAAAATATGAATCATGATGATGTTTCAAACATCATCATGACTTATCATTATTATTTTTTTTTAATTTTATTTAAAAGCTGATCTACACAGACAGTTTTGACGAATTTATTACATAAAATTTCACTTGTTCTATTTTTATTTTCTTTGCATAACAAATCCTATAAACATAAAAATAACGTAAATAGCTCAAAAATATAAGGAACTAACTAAGAAAAGACGAGTGAATTCGAAGTAAAAATATATATAAATATGATCCGATCAAATACCCCCACACTTAACTTTTGCTAGTCCTCTAGCAAAACAAAGAAAACAAGAACAAGAAGTAACAAGAAAAACATTAGTTTCCCCCTATGTGACCCTCATAGAATTTCATTTAAGAAAACAAATCATCAAGAACCATAGCTAGCATCAAGGAACTAATCCAAGTTCATCTTCCTTATTCAAATATTAGCAGTAATCTTTGAATCATCCTTGAAGTGTAGTGTGTGAGATAGCCATGCTAATGCAATTTCAAGTTTTTATTTTTAAAATCATCATATGCAAACTAGCGACCTTCTCACGGGATATGCACTCAATCACACATGTGTTTAGTTTTAATGTGTTTCGCTCAAAGAATCAAATGTGAAATTTCTACCATAAGCTTGCATAAAGATCTCATCTCCACAATCATAATTGCAAAACTTAAATCAAGAGGACTTTTATTGGATGTAATGAGGTTTAGGGAGAGGGTTATTGAAATGAAAGAATAGGTAAACACAAGTTCCAAGCTACATTGCAAGCAATTCTTTTGTTTATATTTATAAGAACTCAATCTTTCCAGCGATTCTTCTAGCACCTCCAACCACACCCTTAAACTGAAACTTTAAAAACTTTTTATTTTCTTTGTATACAATCTTTTTTTTTTTTTAACACATAACTAAATACAAACATGAAATACCCCACACTTATTCTTTGGCCAAACACCTTCAAAATACTTCACAAACGTTTCTCATAAGACATTCTCGCATTGCTCACTAGCTTGCTTGGAAAGGGTAAGGAAAAATGTTTCAGGCATAAGGGTAGACATATCTGGTGATGAGAAATAAAAGGCTCAACATACACGGCTCAAATTGGCAATCTAATGATATCATTTTTCTTTGGGAAACATGGTTATTTGGGCCATAGTGGTAAACCTAATGCCTCTATCATTTCCAAGTTCATGCAATCAATGACAAACATTTCGAAAGATCGTTACGCAAGTTCTAGAGATGTATCTCACATAAGTTCATCACACATGAAAGAATAGGAGTGTATGAAAAATGCACACACTTTCAATAGGCTCAAAAACTCACATAGGATATATATGGTCACTAAATTCACATATGAAGCTTTAATTCATACTTTAGTTTCACATCAACAAGGCTATGTGCATTTGGTTTTTCAAAGATGATCAAACATGTACAAAACTAACAAGAGAATTAGGAATTTCACAAAACACATGTTAACTAAGTTCTTGATGATCATGGTTCAAATTTGATCCAATTATATCATTGGGTCGGGAAACTAACAAAAATACAATAAGGAAAACAAGACAATATTTTTGGATTTTTAAATTTTCTAATTTTTTAATTAAATTTTTTTTTTTTTTTAAAGAAAGCAAAACTAATTAAGAAAACAAAAAGCAACAACACAGAAACAAATGAAACCAGTTCGTAGTCGAAGGTACAAAAAATTTTAATTTGGTCATTTTTTATACTCTTTACCCCCAAACTTAAACTGGACATTGTCCCCAATGTCAGAAAACACTATAATGCAAATAAAAATAAAATAAATAAATAATAAGAAACAAAATAAAACAATTGGACTGAAAACTTCCCTAATTTGCAGTAAAATCAAGCGATGACCCCCAAGCTAAAATTCTGCAATCAACTTCAAGGGTGGAAAGAACCAAAAGTTCCTGCAAAGAAAAGAAATAATTCAGTTAAGTAACGCAAGAAAATGTAAAAAAAAAATTGCAAACGAAAAATTGAAAATCACGATAAAAGACAATGAATAGAACTAATAAGTAATCATTGGTCGTGCTTGTTGACTTTCCACAGCTTTCCTCTTGAACTAGGTGACACTTAGCTTTTTACTTGCAAGTGATGATTTGGTGATATTGTACGGCGAGGCTTTGCTCTTTGGCGATGTTGTTGAAGCTTCTTGAGTTCTTCAACTCAGATTCCTTCTGCTCTCGAGTTGATTGTGCAGGCTCAATTCCTTATTTGTTCTCCAAGCAGATGTGGCAGCTTCTCAAGTTCTTCATCTCAGACTCCTTCTGCTGGGATGATTGTGCAAGCTGCATTCTTCTCTGCTTGTTTCTTCTGCACATTGTCTCCACATGCTACTGGTATCATTTTCGCTTGCCTTATCTGTTCTTCAGGTAGATGTGGCAGCTTCTTTGGAAGTACATCAGCAGTGGAAGACGAGTACTCGAAAGCAATTTCTCCATGTCCTGCAGGTTAGAACAAAGACAAGGAAAAGGACATGGAGAATGCATGATATGAGATACTCTTGCTTTCAACCTTCATGATATGAAATACTTTTGCTTTGGATAGATTGTTTGCAGGGGTATCCCAGGGAATGAGGAATACAGAGTGACTCGAGAGGGTTCTTTGGGAATGCATTCTCGGAGATGAAGAAGTGCTGAGAGGGTGTGCCTTTGTTGTGGAAGGCGAAGGTAAATACTTATAGGACTTTTCTTCACAACCGGAACTATTCTCTCACTCATTGTCGGCAGCCGGTGGATGGATGAATAGTACAAATTACGCGCTTTCTGACAAAGCTGCCCGTAATTTCCGCAAAGCTGCCAGTTGCATGTGACGAGTGACGACACGTCTGGACAAATTGATCTTTTGAAATCCAGGGTTCGGCTCGTGGTTTCTGAGCAAGCCCATTTTTTGAGAAATGAAACGCCTCTTTTAAGAAAAGAATTCGGCTTTTGAGAAAGGAAACTCCTCTTTTGAGAAAAGAATCAGGCGTTTGAGAAAGGAGCCCCGACTCTTCGATTTGTGAGAGGACGCTTCTCTGAGGAGCGCCTCTTTGATTTCTTCTTTTTATAGAGGAGTTAATTTTGTTCCACAACACACTTGAGCTCCCTCCTGTAAACACTCCCTCCTGTAAACTTCCAAAATCTTAATCAGTCCGACTCTCTTCTTTCTTCACCACCTTCAGAAAATGTCTGGCCCTTCCGATCGTCGTTTTGACTTGAACCGTGGTGAAGAGGCAGCTTCGCCTTCACCAGACAACATATGGCGCCCATCCTTCATATCCCCTACCGGTCCCCTTACCGTGGGGGATTCGGTGATGAAAAATGACATGACCGCTGCGGTGGTGGCCCGGAATCTTGTCACCCCCAGAGATAACAGACTGCTTGCTAGACGGTCTGATGAATTGGCGGTTAAGGAGTCTCTGGCTCTTAGCGTGCAGTGTGCGGGTTCTGTGTCCAACATGGCCCAACGCCTATTTGCTCGAACCCGTCACGTTGAATCGTTGGTGGCTGAAATACAGAGTCTTAAAAAGGAGATTAGAGGACTCAAGCATGAAAATAAACAATTGCACAAGCTTGCACACAACTATGCCACAAACATGAAGAGGAAAATTGACCAGATACATGAATCTGATGGTCAGATTTTACTTGATCATCAGAGGTTTGTGGGTTTGTTCCAACAGCATTTGCCTTCGTCTTCTGGAGCGGCACCGCGTAGTGAAGCTCCAACCGATCAACCTTCGATACCTCCTCCTTCCGTGGCCCCACCGACTGCTGAAGCTCCGCCGACTACTAAAGCACCACCTGACCAATGAATGCTATTAGTTTACAAGGTTCTTTGAACGTTTCAATACCCTCGAGAACTTGTTTTGGTGCACCAAGAATTGGGATATCACTTTGCACCTTTGGAAGAGCTTCCACAATGTCTTTTTCACTCTCTTTGATATTTGGAATCAAAAACCTGCAAGGACAAAAGACATTCGGTGGAATAATGTTAGAATGAAGTGAATTTAGAACTTCCTCACCTGAGTTGGATGACATAGGGATTTGAGGAGCTTGCAGCAAGAATTCTTCTAAACTGCCCAGGTCGCCCTCATCCTCTTCTGCTTGCAGCAGCAATTCATCCATGTTCGGGCTGTGTTTGGATGGTTCTGGGACAGCTTCATCCTTCATGTCACCTTCCAAAGTGATGGCTTCATCGATTTCACTTTCTGCCTTTGAATTTGCAATGTTTGAGTTGGAAAGTTCACTTTGATCTCGAATCTGTGCCATGAATTCCACAATCTGCCCAACTTGCATATCCAATTTGTCCACTCTTTTGACTCGGTCTTGCATCTCCTGGTTTTGATTTTCTACTCCCTGATTCAAAGAGGTGAGTAACTTATTAAGTGTATCATTATCCAAGGATGTACCTGAATTGAATTGGGTTGATTGTTGTGGTGGCTGTGACGGTTCATATGGCCACTGATAGAACTCTTCTGATGGCGGCAATTGTTCTTCTTTTTGTAAACCCTGCGCCACAGAAATTAGTCCTTCAAGAATTTCATTATAATTCACGGGCATACTTTGATTTGATTGGAATTGTTGTGGGGGATGCTGTGGTGGCTGCATAGGTCTTGAATAAAACTCGTCATGCTGCCAATATCCACCTTGTTGAAATTGTTGAGGTTCATCCCACATATAATCTGAATTACCTCTCCAATCTGAATTGTAAGCGTTGGAAAATATGTTGCCCCTTGATTGGTTATGGCCTTGATATCCCCAAACATCTTCATTTGCATAAAATTGAGGACTTTGATAACCTTGCCCATAGGGCACATCAAATGTAGGGACACTTGGCATTGTGGTCCGTTCGGCATTATGAGTCAATTGAGCAGTGAGCTGTGCCAATTGAGCTTGAATGGTCGCAAGTGCCATGTCTCGCTCCATTTGTACCTAAAATCAAAGAAAGAAAAATAAATCAAATATCAAAAGTAACACAAAACAAGGAAAACAAAACTAAGTCAGAAACTAAAACAAAAACAAACTAAACAAAAAGAAAAGAACCAAGGGATTAGCAAAGTTGCTAATCCCCGGCAACGGCGCCAAAATTTGATGTGAGAATTACTTGACACACAAATTAAACCCTCTTTTTGACAATTGTAGTATAGATGTAAGTAGGGTATCGTTCTAGGCCGGGGATTAGGAGAGATTGCTAATCTATTCTAAATTAATTTAAAAATATTAAATAAGACTCAAGGACACAAAACTAGGCTAAAAACTCTAATAACTCGAAACACACTTAGAATGACTCAAAATAATGGAAACAATCAATTTAGACACTAGGAACTGAAATGGACGGAAATTGAATTAAAAGACTAACAACAATGAACACTAACTAAATAATATAATTTAATAATGGGGGGGTTTGGTTTTGACGAGAAGTAAATTAAACTTAAATAAATTACAGAATTGACAAAAGCATGAATTAAGGTGAAAGGATAGGTGACGGACTAGCTAGAGGGTTCTTCTCCACACATGACACATATGCAACCTAAATTGATTTTCAGTTGTTCTTTCAATAAATTGTGAATGACAATGTTCCAAGTTAATTAGGTCTGCTTAAATTAACTCTTAGATTTCCCTAGATTCATTGGATTGAATGGAATACGCATTACAACCAAATTATTCCTCATCAAGGTCCCTAACTATGGAATACGCATGATAGAGACATTCAACAAAGATCATTAAGTTCAACGGAAATCATAAACATTGACTAGGCATTCATAACTATGGAATACGCATGTTAATCCAGCCTAGAATTCACTTAACACGATTGTGGATAACAACCTTCACTACTTGTGAATATAAGTTCATAACGAGTAGGTGAAATTCACTTATATTCTAGCATCAAATTCATGCATGTAAATTAAGTATGCATTCTTAATCGACATACAAAAATAAGTTATCAATCAAGCAGTTAAGCAAATTAAATCACAACTCAGAAATCACAACTGAAGGTAATCAATTCATATTACAAATATATTCATGGCTTTGAATTAACCTCTAGCCAAAATAAATTTAGTTACACATTATTATCAAATTAAACCAAAAGTAAAACATGGGTTTGAGAAGATAAAACCAAGAAAAATGGAGTGAAACTTTGCTCTGTGTTGCTCCCGTTTATGCTGGTCTCTGCCCTCTCTGACCTCTGGCTGGCTGCCTCTCTCCTCTCGCCTTCTTTCCTCTTGCAGTCCTCCTTTCCCACATTTCCTGCTTCTTCTTTTCTCACGCTGCCAATGGCAGCTTTTTGGACTCTCTGACCTCACGTTTCCTACTTCTCGTGTTGCTCCCGTCTCTGCTTCTCTCCTGTTTTTCTGTGCAGCCTTCTGCTTCTCTCTCCCGCCACCTGTCTCTCAAGCTGCCAAAGGCAGCTTCTATCCTGTTTCGCGCGCCTCCTCCCTCTGGCACTGCAGCTTTGCTATTTTCTTATTCTCTTCCCCATCCCCCGTTTTCTGCTTCTCCCCCCCCAGTCTATCTCCCACCTCCTATTCTTTTATTTTTCTTTTTCTGCTTGCCATTCATTCCGTCCATTAGCTTCACCAACCCTATTCCATTCACTGCACTTTCCTTTCTTTATTCATTTTCTTTTGTTTTTGCCGTCCAACACTCTCCTACAAAATATGAATCATGATGATGTTTCAAACATCATCATGACTTATCATTATTATTTTTTTTTAATTTTATTTAAAAGCTGATCTACACAGACAGTTTTGACGAATTTATTACATAAAATTTCACTTGTTCTATTTTTATTTTCTTTGCATAACAAATCCTATAAACACAAAAATAACGTAAATAGCTCAAAAATATAAGGAACTAACTAAGAAAAGACGAGTGAATTCGAAGTAAAAATATATATAAATATGATCCGATCACTCCGGGGCAGAGCCGTATTAGACAAAGTAGCAGTGCCACCATCACTCTAATCTGGGGCACTAGATGGAGTCCTAGCGACCAAGCTAGATGACCATGCTTGTTCCATAAGGCACATGATCTAATCTGAATATGGACATAATTAGATCCTATAAGTCTCCGAGTTCTTACAATCTAGGAATTGAAGTGCGCCGCAAGTAATCATAACTCCTAAGATGATGCAATATCTACTTCTAGATATCTTATAGGATTCTCCCGGCTTAGAATGATGATTTTATCCTAAAAAGATCTTTACGGTACACACACTCATCTAGTGTTCATCTATGGTAACGCAATCTAAACACTTGAATTCTCTTACCCATTGCTTGAATCTAAAATTATTAACTAACTTGACCGTCGGAGAGCCTTTGGCTGGCATTAGAGCTAGCAAACGGGTCTTGTCTGTCGTGTTCGTGTCATTTTTGTGTAACACCTGTTATCTTAACGGATCATGTCGTGTCACACCCGTTATCTTAACGGGTCCTTAATAGGTCGGGTCATTTTACCCAACGAGTAAAGTGACCCAACCTGTTATGACCCATTAAGAAAAATATATATTTTTTCTTAAATTTGCACATACCACACATTGCCACATAAATATTACTTCAAAACATTAAAACACATTTGTCATTTAAGTACTAGTCTATTACAAAATAAGAGCCTAATAAAAAATATCCATACACTACTAATCTATTACAAAATATTAAATGTGCAAGGATATGTAAAATGAAAGAGTTTTTGTTTTCAAGGTTGTGAAGCCCTTCTCAAAAGTTTAAACCTTGTCAATGGAACTCAAAGCTTGCATGTTATTCCTTTTACAAAATCCTGAATTTACAAAATCCTCAATTTTCATCGATCATCATGAGGAAATTGTATTGGAACTTTGGCTTGATCTATTGCCTTTAAGAGTTATGTTGATGATGTTTTCAGTAAGGTTGTCCACGTCGAAACTCACTTCCGCATAAATTAAGTATAAAAAAAACCAAACATTAAAAACCATTCAAATGATGAGAAGTTTACCAAAATAATTACGAAAAGAAATAAAACAATAGTACTATACCATATAAAAATATATTACCTCATTTTCCAAATAGCCAATCTCATGTGCACAACAAAGCTTTAATTGTTTCTGGTAACAATGAAATACAATACTGATCTAGTACTCTACCCCCAATACTAAATGCAGATTTTGATGCAATAGTTGAAATGGAATACCCAAAATCACTAGTTTTTAAAAAAAAAACGCAGAATACCCAAAAATACAAAAATCATACCTTTAGCGTGTGCTTGCCTATGTGTAGTTTTCTTGTGGCTGCCGGAGTCGAGTTGAAGGAAGTGAATGGAGGAGGATGCGAGAGAGATGCGGATTAAGAGACGGTGTGGAGAGATCAGAGTGAATGAGAGAGAAGAGAAGGATAGCCTCCAACCTAATGCACAATGGACGGCTGAGATTAAATCTCAGCCATCCAATGGTCACCAATTTTTTAAATTTAATTTAACATATATTATAGTTTTTAGGGGTATAAAATTGTTAAAATTGTGTATCGTGTTACCCACGTGTATACCCGAACCAACCCATTACCTTAACAGGTGATTATCGGGTTACCCGATAACGACCCGATTCGTTATCGTGTCGACCCGAACACCTGTTAATTTCGTGTCGTGTCGTGTTAGGTTATCGGGTCATGTCAGGAATTGCCAAGCCTAGCTGGCATACACCCCCCGAATCTTAGGCTTGCTTATGGTTGTTTACTGTTTATTATATTTGTTTTCAATTGCTTTATATATTTTTGTCTTGTATATTTTGCATTTATTTGTAGGTATTATGAACCTTCAGTTTCTTAACATGCAACACTTATGTTGAGACCTAAAGTTCTCCATGCTTAAATCTGTTTAAACCAAACCTTGTTTTAGAACCTGAATGTTCTAACTTTGATCGGTATGGAGGTTTTATTTTCCATAGCACGAATCACAATCTTATTCCCTCCATTCAACAAATTGTCAAATCGTAACAAGTTCACCAATTGCAAAAAGATAAACCCCAATTTAAATTTTAAAGATAAGATAAGGATCAGCAAATAATAAATAAAATGAAGTATAGAAACAAAAATATCCTTAACAATATAAAGTGTTCATGATATGTAAATGGATTAAATAATAAATGATGACCTGTTTATAATTAAAGCATTTTAATTGTTATAAACTTTGTATTTAAGTGTGATTGTGTAAATCCTAGATTATATTTGATACTAGTTATTCTTCCCTATTAGAACTTGTATTCCTTGGACGAGAAGGATTCCACTCTTCCTTATTACTATAAATAAAGTCATTGAGTAGGGGAATAACACATCCTCTACACAACCCTACAAACATATCTCTCTCCCTATTCTCTCTTTGTACCACCGGCCCTCTCTCCCTTGTCAAATTAAAATAAGCCACAACACGTTATCAGCACGCTCCTACTGTTGTGCTTAGGAATCTAACGTGGAAGTATTCTGCATCAAACCAGTTCATCACTATCATCACACAATCAGGTTCTTTTAAAACAACGGTTTTTATCTCGATATTTTTGCATCCTTGATAGCATGAACATTCACCATAATACATGACCCAACTTTACGTTTTTCAAATTTTAGATTCTACATAAATTGTGTATACATTATATCTATAATTGTTGAATTATGTGAATTAATATTGCCATGAATTGCAATAAATATATGTCCATGCATTAAATTATTTGATTAAATATGCATTGAATTAATCTGGAAATTGAAAAAATTAATAAAATATAGATTAGGGTTTCGTTGAAAACTCATCCACCTAAGGAGTCGTGGCTGTCAAGCCGCCAAAGCCACGCGAGCCCAGCATGCTAGGCTAGCAGCTTGAGCTGTTGGAGCTGAGCCAACCCAGAGAGCCAACAGCTCCACACCCCAAGAACATAGAACCCGACGCTATAATTGATGTCACCATTTATTTTCTGACAAAAGCATGGTCTGCAATCATGCTCAACCACCACGGCTGCCATTCCAGACAACCTAAAGTCATCTCTGTCAAAATCATGGTAGAGATTCTTCATTATCTCATCAAAGTTCAAAAACCCTAACTCGAACCCGAGACCGCCGCCAGAAGCGACGAGTCCTTTTTTCTTCCTTGGAAAGCAAACCCAACATACGACTAGGGTGTTTTTGGTCTAAGACTAAGACCAATTGGGCTTCGTTTCTTCTCGGCCTAACCGAAAACCAAGCTTTGGTTTTTCTGGGCTTGCATGTTGCATCCCACATCAGCTCATCCCTTTGGCCCACTCGTGACACCAGCCCACGTGGCTTTGGTGTCCCCATGCATGACATCGCACCAGATCCCATCATGTAGCTGGTGCATCGATGCACCTGGACCGCGTCACACTAAATCCCAACCTCTGGTTGGTGCATTCTTGTACCCTCACGCATACGATCTCAGCTTGATGTTAAAGAATCGGTGCACTTCACAGCATCCCACCCAATCTATGCCCATCCAGGCCTCTTGTATATTAGGCATGCAACCTACATCTATTTAACCCAACCCAATTCTTAGGCCTGGGCCGCATAGTCTAAACATTCTTAGCCCACCCGTGGGCTTTGCCCCATGGTTTTGGGCTTTGAATTTAAATGCCTATTTTTTTTAAGCCTTATGAGTTTTATAATTTTTTACCCACACTTTAATTTTGGCCTGAAGTCCAAATAATTAATTCAATTATAATTCTAGACCTGAAGAGATCTATTTACATATTTTCTTGTTGCATATTTCTATATATATATATATATATATATATATATATATATATTTTTTTTTTTTTTTTGTTTGTCTGCAGGAACATATGAACCTGAAGTTCAAAATTATTTCGAAACCTAAAGTTTCTAGATACATGCCTCGTTTGAAAACTTGAAGTTTTTCTTAAAAACATCACCCATGAAAACCCGAAGCTTTTTCATGTAAATTTAAACCAATAAATGTCTATTAGAACCCAAATATTCCACACATATGTGAATGGATTGATTTTTTTTCTCCATTACACAAACCACATCCTTGTCCATTTATTTTGTGATAGGGACATGTTGAATTTGAACAAATTTGACTTCACCGCTTTAGAGGTCTCTAGAAGAAACTACCTCAAGTGGGTTCAAAATGTGAAGCTCCACCTCACCGCAAATTTGTGATAGGGACATATTTACACAAACCACCTCACCGCAAAGAATTTGGGTCCTACCATTGAAGATGAGATGGACAACCCGGTTAGCAAAGCTGAGAAAGCTACTGCCATGATCTGCAAACCAAGTACCTTGTTGAGGAAGATCCACAAACACTTTGGGTCACATTGGCTGATCCCTTTGATCACCAAAAAAACATCTTCTTGCCTGAAGCAAGACATGACTAGCAACATATGTGCTTTCAAGACTTTAATATGTGATTGAATATAATTATGAAGTTTGTTGAATCTGATCACTTCTCAAGTTCTATAATGAGAATTTGACCGAAGAGGATCTCTTGGAGAAAACCTATTCGGACCTTCTTTGCCACTAATATTGTCCTACAACAACAATATAGGGCTCAGATGTTCACTAAGTTTTCGGATTTAATCTCTTTTTTACTTCTCGTTGAAAAGCAGAATCAACTGTTGATGAAAAATCACCAAGCTTGACCTATTGGGGCAACTATTGTGCCTGAAGCACATTATAGCACAAACCAACACCCAAAACGTCAACATAGGTGTAGTAAGGGTGGCCAGAAGCCACCCCATCAAGGTCAACAAAGCCAAGGCCCATCTAAGGAGGAAACTAAGCCCAGAAGCGCCCTAACCTCGCTCCCAATGCCCTAAACTTTAAGAATAAGAGCAAAGCACCTAAAACCATGGATGCAGACATGCGCTACCACTGTGGTTTAAAGGACCATTGGTCACATGTTTGTCGTGCTCCCCAGAAGGTTGTAGCTGAATATCATTCTTGTCGTAAGAAGTTTGAATCAAACTTTATGCAAGTGGATGAACCAGCGAGTACCAAAATAAAGGTTTCTAACTTTTAAGAGGCCGTTAGCCCTATGGAAGATTAGAATCTTAGGCGTAAACTATTTTTAGTTGCGTTTAGAACCTTGGCGGCCAAATTCCACATAGGGCCAGAACCCCCTTCCCCCCCACTTTTTTTTTGTTTAAGTTTGCACAATTTTCCTTTATGTTTGGATTATTTGTTGGTGATTTGTTTTTGGATATTAAGTTTTTTTAATTACCATCCTTGAATACTTAAATTATTTTGAATGGATATTTGTTTTAAAAACTTTTATGCATGTGACCGATTCAAATTAATTTTTATTTCTAGATGGCTAGTGGGAAAGTTAGTTGTCTGGCAAATAGTGCAACCGTGTGCACCGTTTTGTGTGAGCATACCTATTTCACTAACTTCATACCTAAGAATGCACATCCAACAACCCTCTCAATCCCATCCAACTTGATCAAAGGATACGGTAAGGCAAGTATAATGTTGTCCAATGGTACAATTTATACCATTGATGAGGCACTTTATTCTCCACATTTTGGAAGAACGTTGTTGAGTTTCAAGACATTAGAGATAATAATTACCATGCTGAAACCTATGTAGAAAACAGAGTTGAATTTATGCGCATCACTTCCTACGAATATGGCTAGAAGTGTATTCTAGAGAAGATAGAGCATATCCCAAGTGGTCTATATACTACAACCATACTCCCTATAGAGAGCCACTATGTGGCAGGCCCTACCTCAGGGACTGTGCATCCAATTACACTTTGGCATGATCATTTCGGACACCCTGGACAAACATCAATGTGTTGTATCCTAAAATCATCACATAAGCATCCACTAACCTGAAGTTTAGGTTTGATTCAAAGAATCACATGTCAAGCCTGCTCTATGGGAAACTTATTATTAAGCCTTTTTATGACAAGATTCGCTCGAATCCTCAAGAGGACATTTGTGGATCGATTCACCCTCCATACGGACCATTTAGATATTTTATGGTTTTGGTTGACACATCTACACGTTGGTCACACGTGTGCTTGTTGTCCACAAGGAACACTACATTGTCCAAATTGTTGGCTCAGGTTATCAAGCTCATTCACCACCCTGATTATCCAATCAAACCTATTCAATTGGATAATGTTGGAGAATTCATATCTAAAATTTTTTATGACTATTGCATGTTGGTTGGGATAGAAGTTGAACATTCAGTACCCCATATTCACACCAAAAGTGGCCTGGCAGAGGCATTCATTAAGTGCATATAAAGGATTGCTCACTCGTTGGTCATACATACCAAGCTCCCGATCGCTACTTGGGGCCATGCAATATTGCACGCATCAATGTTGATCCGTCTAAGGCCTATTGCGACCCAACCATATAGCGCCCTTCAATTAGTTACCAGATACGAACATGACATGTCACATCTACGTATTTTTGGTTGTACGGTCTATATGCCGATTTCACCACCATTATGTATAAAAATAGGGCATCAGTGAAGGATAAGAATCTATGTCGGATATGATTCTCCTTCAATTGTTCGTTACTTAAAACTTTTAACAAGTGATATGTTTATCGCTTGTTTCGCAGATTGTTACTTCTATAAGACCGTCTTCCCGTAGTTAGGGGGAGATAAGAACATCAACATTCCTAAAAAACGATGCAAATTATCATGAACGACACCCACTTTGTCTCATTTAGATCCTCGCACCACTCAATCTAAAACTAAAGTGCAGCGCATATTAGATCTTCAGATCATAGCTTAGAGCACGCCAGATGCTTTCACTAGTCTAGTGCGAGTGACAAGATCACATATCCAGTTGCGAATGTGCCTGCAAAGATGGATGTACCAAATGTACGACGGACTTCCCTCCGGAAGGCCCAGGACGTCAACTTGGCCGACCACTTACATTAGCGGCTAGCCAATCCTCTACCCCTACACAAAAGCGTGACAGACCACTTGGTTTATAGGATTCATACCCCTAGAGAAGGAAACCCACGGCACAGGCTCCTCTTGAGTCTTTTGTGAATTCAACTGTTGCCTACTCATTCTATCCAACTCATGAGGAAATTATGGATTATGGAAACAAATCCATGAGTTATACTTTGAAAGTTCGCACATTCACATCAACATGGTTTGTGGGGAGTGAGATTGAAACACTTACTTTTAGTCTAAGTTTAATTTTAATTTTAATTTTTGTTTCAAGTAAAGTTAGTTATTGTTATCAATAAAGTAATAATTGTTCCACCCGAGAGAGTCCTACCTGATCAAGAGTGATTCTCGCGTCAAACGGTAGGGTCTTGGCATGGGATAGGGTGATTAGTTGGTTTTGTAGCCTTTTCAGCTCGAGTTAATAAGTCCTTAAGGGTGTTCTACACCTAGTGCCGTAAAGCCTTTGTGGTGTGGGAGTCATTGACCTAAAACTCGTTACATGGGTTGGATCGAAAGCTTAAGAGCAACTCCACTGTGGGTTGTTGCTCGGGGGACAGTGGACCAAACAGGGCTTGATAGCCCGGCTGAAGCCCTCTAGCGTGGGGAGCCCGAGGGACTGGGCAGGCCTGAGCAAGAGGCCTGTGAGGAATCTTCAGCCCACGAGCCTGAGGTGGACCTGACGTAAGGCTGATGCCAGCCTGATGTCAGTCCTTTTTTTAAATTTTTTTATGTCAGGTATGTGCGCCTCACCCTCGCATGGGGGCGCATCAGCCGACAGATTTCAGACCCCAGGGCCTGCGATGCAGTCTGTCTCAGTTACCGTTGGGAAACCACGTGGCTTCCCACGGTCCGTTCGATCTCAACGGTTCTTTAAAATGGGTCATCCGATTTGCAACAGTAATAAAAATAAAAAAAACATATTTAATATCAACCATTGGATCTAAGATCAACGGTTGATATTATTCTGCTTTATAAATAAATAAATAAAAAGAAAAAATAGTTTTAAAATTTAAAAAAAATTACCGTTGTGACACGTGGCACAATCTGGAGTGTTGGAATTCAATTTTTTAAAATCCAACGGCAGAGATTAATTAGTTCAATAAAAAATTTAAAAAAATTGTAAAAAATCCGGAAAAAAAATCTGAAAAATTGAAAAAAAAATTGTTTTTACTTTTCTATAAATACCTTCTCATTATCATCTACCTTACACCACAATTTCATATTTTCTCAACTACTTTCAATCAAATTCCTATCTTTCTCTCAAAGTTTAAATCCAATTTTTTTCAACAAAATGACTACTAATGCAGGTACGAATTGATCACTTCTTGAAGATGTTGCGTTGTGTACTAGCTGGGTTGAAGTTACTCATAGTTCGCTTACAGGTAATGAGATGCAGTTGCGAGAAATTTGGAGTCTTATTCATACCAATTATCTTGAGAAAATGGGTGGGAAAAGAACCAAAGAATCGATGTCTAGTCTTTGCAAATTACTTAGCCAAACGTTTAGTACGTGGAGAGACGCCTTGGACCAAGCTAGTGCTAATCTTCGAAGTGGGGAAAATTACACGAATCAGGTAACAATATATTATTTATTTGTTTGTACTATACCCAAATTTACATTATAATTGTTTGTTTGTATTATTTATTTGTTACCTACTTTCATTATAATTATTTATTTGTTACCTACTTTCATTATAATTATTTGTTTGTATTATTATTTATTTATTTATTTGTTACCTATTTATTTGTAGCAACTTCAAGCACAAGCTTGGTATAGTGCCAAAACCAAAAGCAAAAATAAATCATTCAACCGGTGGAAATGTTGGAATATTGTCAAAGATTGTCCTAAATTCAGAGTTATGCCTGTCGGTCCAGAAGTTTTCATGAACAGCACCCGTCTACACTCTATACCCGATCATGGCTCGCGTGTTCATGAAGATGATGCAGAAGAAGTGCCTGAAACACCCATCCCTGAACAAACGTCGGGTTCGACCTGTTATCCAATTAGGCCTGAAGGTAAGAAGGCTTCAAAGAGAAAAGGGAGTGCTTCCAAGGATGATTATGCAAAATATATGGAAGAACTTGCTCGCCAAGGTGAATTGACTTTGGCACGGGAAGTGGCGAAATTTGAGGCTGTTAAGGCTAGAGATGAGGCAAAAGCTGTAGCTATTGATAGAGAATTTCAAGCTAATCAGAGAGAAAGATAGCTACTTAGGCAAGAAAGGGAACAGGTTAGAAAAGAAAGAATGGCTCAACGAGATCGTGAAATTATGAACACACCTTTAGAAGGGAAGTCTCCAAATTCTAAATATTTTTGGAAGTTGGAGAAAGCGGACGTGGTGCGAAGGAGGCGTGCAAGAGAAGCGAGAGCAAGAGAATATGGTCCTAGCACGACAAGAGAAGGTCATCCTAGCACCACAAATTGGTTAAGTGATGATGAATAGAGTAGTTTTTGTAATTGGAGCCCATAATTTTCCAATCATTTTGGGTTGTAATTTATTATTTATTGAATAGAGTACTTTATGTTGTTTCCAATTTATTGAATTTAGTACTTTATTTAAAGTGAGAGTAAATTTATTTAATTTGGTAAGTTATTTATACTAAGAGAATATTTATTCAAATGACAAAAACACACCAAATAAAATTACATAAACATACCAAATAATAAAAAAACTCACTAAAAATGAACTAAAAAATAAACACACCAACTAAAATTAAATAAACACACCAAATAAAACCAAACATCTTCAGCTTGTTTCAATGCCCACTAGTGCTTTATCAAGTCATTTAGCCGGGCATTGTGCATATATAGCCTTTGAAGTGCAGTATATTGTTGAATGACCAATTCATTGTAATGTCCATCCTTTTCTAATGGCTCATGTTGCACGGGTTCTTTAGTGGCGCCATGAGCACAATATATACGTGTTCTTGAATTGTTCATTGTGTCTGACTCATATTCATCAACGGCATCATAATCGTACTCATCTTCCACAATCATGTTGTGAAGAATGATGCACGTCATCATGATGGATTGAAGTGACTCTACATCAAACATTCTGGCAGCACCCTTGACAACCGCCCATCGAGCTTGGAGGATACCAAAACAATGCTCCACATCCTTCCTGCACCCTTATTGACAGCTCGCAAAGTGTTTTTCCTTTGCACTTCGTGGACGTGGCACTGTTTTGATAAACGATGCCCACCTTGGGTAAATGCTGTCTGCTAGGTAGTATGTCCCGTCGTACATACGTCCGTTGACCCAGTATGTGACTTTTGGTGCCTTTCCTTGCAGGACATCATTGAACACTGGGGATTGGATGAGGACGTTGAGGTCATTTTGAGCTCCCAGAACCCCGAAAAAGGTGTGCCATATCCATGTATCAAAAGATGCCACCGCCTCCAAAATGATACTTTTTTATCCTTTTTTGTCCCCATAAGCGTCTTGCCATGCACTTGGACAGTTTTTCCAAGTCCAGTGCATACAGTCAATGCTTCCAATTATCCCTGGAAAACCTCGCATCTCGCCCTTCTTCAGAAGCCTTTCCAAGTCCATATTAGTAGGTGTTCGGAGGTACTCTGCGGTGTAGATAGATTCGATTGCCGAGCAAAACCTCATTAGGGACTCTAGAATGGTTGATTTTCCCATTCCTTTTGATTGGTTAAACAATTCTTCCTCTTGCTGATCGATTTCCCACATCATCCTTGAGGAAGAAGAAAACATTGTAAGAAAGAAGCAAAAACTATGAATAATGATAGAGATTTAGGTGAATAAGGAAGCAGAAACTATGAATAATGATAAAGATCTTGAGAAAATTGGTGTGAGATTTGTGAGGATGGATGGTGGATTATATAGAGGATTTAGAAAGGATTAGGTTGTAGATAATGCCACGTGGCATGCCGTCATTCATTAAAAATCTAATGGAAATTTATCCTCAAAGATTGTAAAAAGATTATAACACGTGACGTGATGTGATTGGTTAATAATCTTATTGGAAATCCACCACCAATAATTGTCTTTTTCGGATTATGACACGTGGTGCAATGAGAACGATTAAAAATCTTATCCGAAATTACAAATAAAATTATTTTGTATTATTTTATAACTTTTCAGATTATGACACGTGGCGCAACGAGAACGATTAAAAATCTTATCCGAAATTACAAATAAAATTATTTTGTATTATTTTATAAATAAAAAAATACTAATATTTTGTTGCCTATTACCAGGGGGAAGGCTCCCACACTGGAGATGCAAAAGGCAGTTACTGTTTATTTTGTTCACTGGGTGGATTGAATAGTGAATTGCCTGGGGGGAGGGCTCCCACGCTGGAACTGCTCTAAGGGAATAGACATTGCATGATCATTACTATTACTGAAAAAAAAATGTGTGAAAAAGAAAAAAAAATGAAAAGAAAAAGAAGAAAAAGAGAAAAAAAAAATATGTAGAGTTAGTACGTGTGGAATAAAAAGGACAATAAGTAAGGGTTTTAATCGAGTCTCTTTAACTATGTTGGTACACTTTACACCAAAGGAAGTTTGTGAATTCTTTTCTAATTGATTCTAAATGGCTTAGACTCTGTGATGGGATTCATTGGAACTTTTGTAAAGATGTTTTAATTTTTAAAGTTTTCTATTGATTGAAACTTGAAGATGAAAATTTTGTTTTAGTTGAGTTTTAATAAAGTTTTTGGTTTGCTAGTTTTTATCTTTGTTTTTTAGTTTTGTTTTGCTTGAGGACAAGCAAAAAGCTAAGTTTGGGGTCATTTGATGAGTCCATATTATACCATATATTTTACCCTAATCTTAGCATTAATTTATTGGTTATTTTGGTAAAATTTTGATACTTTGTTACATATTTCAAATGTAGGACATCCGACTTCCTTTGGAGCAAAAAGTGATCAAACGGATGAATTTTGGAGTGATTCCAATTGGAGGATATTTGTGTGCCTTTCAAGATGATTGTCTCAAAATTCCAGATTATTCTACCGAGCCATTTGACCGTGTCGATGCAATTAAGGCCCAGCGAGCAGCTTTCCCAGATTGACGTTTCTGGATATTTTAGGCATTTTGGAGGTCAAGATGGCATATATTTGAGGAAGATTCCTCCTATGTATTTGTAGGGGACGTCTTCAGCTTTCAAAAGAGACCTTTTGGGACGAAATCGGAATTGATTGGGTTAGTGAAAAGTGTGATTTTCTCACAAGTTTGAATTTTAGTTCAAATAGGAAATCTTTTTTTTTTCTGTTTTATTATTTTATTTTGTTTACTAGTTTTATTCTAAAACCTTTTAGGGTTTTATTTGTAGCAGTATAAATAAGGATTTTTAGCCGTTAGGTTAAGGGGGAACAGACACACTATTTGGAGAATTGTTTTTTACAGTTCAAGTTTATTTACATGGTGTTTTCTATTCATGTTTTTAATAATATTTTGTTTAATGATTGTTCGTAGGTAATTTTCGTTTGCTAGGGCGATGCCTTGAGCCTTAGCATGAATATGTAGTTTTTATTTAATTGCTTATGATATTATGCATGCATACTTTGAATTATTAATCACTGTGCTTTAAACTATCTTTATATCTTAATGCTTAGCTACCATTAGGATGTTTAGATAAGTAATCGAGTGCAATTCGGTCAGAATGCCACCGGAGGATTGAGTATTGCTTCTTATGATTGATAGTTGTAAGTTCACCTAGGGTGAATGCCACGTCTTAGGGGTTGCATAGTTTTTCAAAGGGTTTTCACAAAGCGTAATGAGTCATACATGTTTATATTAGATCTAAATGTCACAGACGGATTGCATGTTTGATATACGTTCTAACTTGAATGCCACAAGTAGAATATGCATAAGGAAAACCTAACATTCAAAGTTGCATGTGTAATTCATAAGTAATTGGTAAATCTACATAGGATTGTTAAGGGGACAATGGAACCCTATGCTTTTACAATTTGGTTTTAAAACGTTTTCTTTTGTTTTCTTTACTTTGTCAATTTATTTAATTGTTTAATTTAAAATTCGTTTTTAATATTATAGGTCATAAAATCAGCCTCTTCCAAACTTTGTTTTCAAATAATTAATTAAGATTTGGTATTTACATAAATTATTCATTCAATCCCTGTGGAAAAAGACCTTACTTAAGCAGTTTATACTACAATTACCTTGTTCTCTTGCAAGTATTTTAAGTATTTTTATCCCTACTTTTGCAAGTGGTAAAAATATCTATCAATTTGCAACAACCATTTTTAAGGACTATATTGATTGATTTTCATTTTCAGAACCATCTTCATGGTCTACGTCAATTTCAGGGACTACTTGTGATAAAAAAAATTAAAAAAAAAGGCTCTAAAATATTTAATAACATAAATAGCATGAAACTTAAAACAACATTTAGCAACATGTGGCCCTCAAAATATGTCTGGAAACCTTTTTTTAATATGGTAATTTAATGCCACATAGTACTACAGTCTAGTGGTATTCATTTTCCCTTGTAAGTGAGAGGTCTAAGGTCGATTCTCGCCAAAGGTGAATTTGAACCACATTATTGTTAGCCCATTGTGAGGCTAAGCCCATCCCTCCCTTTTAATGTAAATAATATTGTTGTTAAAAAAATGATTGTTTAATTCAATTAACCAATAAAATTAAAGAACAAACTTAAAATAATAAATTATTGATGGTGCTAAAAAGTAGTTGAACTCCTAATAAAAATAAATAAATAAAACTTAATTTTTTTTAACTTATATAAAATGCTACGGTTAATCTCAGTTTACTATTCTGAAGTTTTTTGGTTTTCAATATTTTATACATCAAGTTTTTTCGTCCATGTCTGGTACCTAAAGTCATAATTTTGGGGCACTTCCAATTATTAGTTATGTTTTCCATTAGAACATTCATTAATTGATGGGGTGGTGTCCATGTGAACAATGACTAGTGACCCCGTGTGAATGTGGGCCCACGTGAATATTAAAAAATTAAAAAAATTTTAAAAAATATATATCATCTCCTTCTTCTGCACATTGAAGTTTCGAACCTAGGCATTAACTCCCCGTCAGCGCCATCTCTCCGTCAAGCCACCCATCCTCGCATGTGTCCCCCTCTATTTGTAAGCGCCCTTCTCGTCGAATTGCCAACCCATCCCTTCCCCCTCGTCAAATCTCCAAAACCGTAAATCTAAATCTGAATCCCAAATTTTCAAATTCATTTCATAAAATTAGGTCCATTTGCACGGAGAAGAAAGAGAGGGTGAGAAGTGTGAGGAGAGAGGCAGAGACTTGAAATTGGGGTTCCAGGCTTTTGTCGGAGATGACCATCCTCTTGAGGCGGAGCTTTTCGATTTTTCTGGGGCTTTGACGACGGCGAAGGGGAATATGTGGGTGGCGTGGTAGGTGTGTGACAGGGTAGGAGGGAGTGTGGCGTGCGAGCGATGGCATTGGATGGCGCCAATCCCTTTAGGTAAAAACATCTGACCTCTCAATCCAAAATCAAATCCATCCCGTCTCACTTCCAATTCAAAAATCAAATCCCTTTAGGTATGAACTTAGGTTGAATTTTAATTAAAAAATAATAATAAAAAAAAACACAAAGAAAATGCTGTGGGGAGATCTGTTTAGTTTTTATGGTTATTTTTTAATTTTAATTTTTTTTTTAGTTTTTTAATATCCACGTGGCCCAATAGTGACACATTGAGTCATTCATTGTCCACGTGAGTGTCACGTCCACGTGGCCCAAAACTGATATATGAAAGTGTCCCAGAATTATGACTTTAGGTACCTGACTGGAATGAAAAAAACTTCATGTACCAAGTCTTGAAAACCAATAAACTTCAGGTAGTAAACTGAGATTAACCTAAAATAATGATACAATAATACATATTTAATATACAATACACTATGACTACTATATTTATAGTAAGTTTTTTCAGTAGTTTAGCTTTAGAATCATCAAAATAATTATTTTCTTTATGTGCCGAGACAGGTTATGTAACATCCCACATCGTCTAGGGGAGTGGATCCTATAAGTCTTATATGCATATTCCCATCTCTACCTAGCACGAGGCATTTTGAGAGCTCACTGACTTCGGGTACTGTCGGAACTCCGAAGTTAAGCAAGTTCACGCGAGAGCAATCCCATGATGGGTGACCCACATGGAAGTTCTCATGTGAGTTCCTAGAAACAAAACCGTGAGGGCGTGGTCGGGGCTCAAAGCGGACAATATCGTGTTACGGCGGAGTCGAGCCAGGGATGGAGTGGGGGCCCGGGCCGGGATGTGACAGGTTCTTCGCGTGCAAACATGTTAAGGACATTATTAACGGATTCTTATCCCGTGATCCGATAACGGCTTGATTAGTTATTGTGTTGATCTATAACCCATTATTTTCGTTCATGTTAACGGGTCGCGTTGAAAATTGCAAGGTCTATAATCACAAGAGTTTTAAATAAATAAGCCAAGTTTTTTCATTGCAAATATAATCACATACCTGCATCCTTTTTACAACTAAGAGTTTTTCTATTTAAACATCATTTCTCATTTAAGTTTACCCCAATTTAAATCTACGTCCCATTAAAATTTAAAATTTAAACATTTACCATGAGAAGAAAGAATGCTTTCCAATGTTTATGGTTTCCTTCTCATTCAGAGGTATATATAATAAAAAACAATCCTATAATAATAGGGAAAGAATAATTACAAAAGATACACCTTAAACTAGGAAATCCAAGATTATAGGAATTTCATAATTAGAAGAATTCTAATACAAATTCAACACTCCCCCTTAGGTTGGTGCAATATGTTACACATGGCCTACTTGTCTAGAAACCTTGAGGACTTGTCACTTAACACTGCCTAGGTGAGAATGTTTGCAACTTGATCTTCAGTCCCGATCAGGGGACCTCAATTACTTTACCTTCCAATTTCACTTTAATAAATAACTTGTCAACCTCTAGATGTTTGGTCCTATCATGTTCCACTCGATTATGAGCATTAATATCACGAGCAGCTTCATTGTCACAAAATAACCTCATTAGCTAACTATGTTTGACACCCAAATCTTGCAACAGGAACTTAAGCCACATAATTTCACAAAAAGCAAGCGCCATACCTCTATATTCATCTTCTGCGCTTGATCTTGCCACTACATTTTGCTTCTTGCTTCTCCATGTCACTAGATTACCCCCAACAAAGGTGAAGCATCTAGATGTCGAGTGCCTGCCATCTGTTGAACATGTCCAGTCAACATCTATATAACCTTCAATTATGAAATGCACATTTTTTCTAAACAAAATCTCTTTTCCAGGACTTCCCTTCAAATAACTCAATATTCTCATAACTGCACTCATGTGTTGTTCTCTTAGATCATGCATATATATTGACTGGCTACACTTAGGGGTGGTTTGGGAGTGAGGTGCTTAAAAAAAAAGCACCCATGAAAAAAAGCTGTGAGGGTTTTAGGTGTTTGGTAAACTAAAAAAAAAGGGCTTATTTTGGAAGCTGCTGTGAGAATAAGCTGAAATCAAAGGAAAAAGCTAAAGCTGCTATTTGCAGCTTTGGAAAACTGGTTTTTTTTCGAAGCACACGGAGCTACAGTGCTCCTTTAATGAAAAGACCCACTATCAGATTGAATTTTTTTCCAAAAGCACTTTTACAAAAAAGTTTACCAAACACTCTGCTGATTTATTTCACAGCCGCTTATTCTCACAGCACAGCCGCTTATTCTCACATCAGTTTTTTTTTCAAAGCACAACAATACCAAATCAGCCCTTAAGGCATGAGTAAGATCCGGTCTAGTATGGGCAAAATACATTAATCTTCCCACTTCCCTTTAATGTACTAGTACTTGATTCTAGTGGGAGTTGCCGTAAACTCAGGGCAGAGCGTGAAGCAGGAGCCCGAAGCATTGCGCACGCTTGTGTTCCCAACAGCAAGACTAGATTTTAGCCCTTTATTCCTTCACTTTTTTAATAATATGGGTGGTGTCCATCAATATAATTGGGGGAAATTCTTACTTAACCGCCCAGTTTGCACTAGTAGAAAAAACTATATGTGCGACCTAATTATATGCAACGCACCATATTTCGTCACGCAATATATAATTACATGACTAAATGATGGTAGTGTCGCTCTAAAACATGTTGACCAAAAAAAATATTTAAAACATTATGTGACAAAGTATTTCAACGCGCAAGAGGCATTTGCATGATGAAACCAAATGTTCGTCAAGCAAATGCTGAAAAAAAACGCGAATAGCAAGAGATTTGGCACCAACATCTCATGCAATGAACTTTCCCCCCGCGAAAAATTTTGCATGATGAATTCGTCATTGCGTAGAGTTCTCTAAAATGGCCGGTGAGACATTTAAGGCGGAGTAATTACTGCAAGCTTTGTGCGACGAATTACAGATTCACTCTCTCTTTTCCTCTCATATTTTTTCCCAAAATCCTCAAGGCCCCCTCGTTATCTTCTTTCCAACCTCTCATATCCCAATTGTCGTTTTATTTTTCTGTACGATAGCCAATTCCACCGCTTCTACAACTAACCATGGATGTGAGGGAGAAGGATCTCGTAAAGGTAATATAAATTTTGTATGGCTTTAATAGTTTTTTTTTTTAGAGAACTTACTGGATGATTATCATAAAATTGGATGAATTAATTAGTTTGCTTATGGATTTTTTTTTTGTTTCTGTAGAGAAAAAAAGCAAGAGAATGTTTAGGCGGGCTAGAAGGGGGAATAATGACTATTGAAGGTGAATCATCTAGGGTTGGGCACGGGTCGGGCCGGGTTGGGCCGAGCCTAATTTTGAAAGAACCGGAGGTTAAAAGAAACGGGCCGGGCCAAGCCGGGTACATCATATTTCATTACAGGAATCGGACCGAACCCGGCCCGTTTGAAACGGGCCAGGTCCACGGGTCCTTGGGTTTTTTTTTTTTACGAAACCGCTACAAAAAGGATTCCAGAACCACCGTCATGCTGCCTTCGTCGTCGCACCACAGCTTCTCCATCGAGCGCAGCTCCACTTTCACCACCGAGCCCCGCACCGGCATCGCCACGTTTCTCACCATGGCCTACATCCTCGCAATCAACACCTCCATTCTTTCCGACTCTGGTGGCACCTGCTCCGTCTCGGACTACATCCCTCTTTGCTCTCCGACTACCTAATGGAAGAGAACAAAACAAAACACACCATTTTAATATTCAATACCCAATTTTTCAAATGGCAGACAAATCTGAAGCAACTAAATTCCCTAATCAAATTACAAGAACCCCATTTTTCTCTACCTTCACCACAATCAGATTCCAATCTCATCATCTCCAAATTTGCCACCTTTCCCAGATTTCACTATCCTTTTTCCACAAATATTAACACACACAAGAAATAACTCACAAAAAAGCAGCCAAATTCCCAAAAACCAATCTCTCTAACTTTAGGTGATTAAAAAAAAAAAAACTGAAAAATTAAATCCCATCAAGCAAACTTAATCAATCTCTCAGGAGCTCTCTCTATCGATCCTCGACAAAAGCCTTTACCTCCTCGGCGTTGAGAAGATGACGCTCTCACAGGTCTATTCCTCGAAGCGAAAATGCAAAGAAAATTAGCAAAACCCAGATTGGGGTTTTGGGCTAAAAGCTAAAAATGCATGATTTGTGGAAAACCCAGTTGGGATTAAGAACTTAAAGAAGAAGAAGAAGAAGGTTCAAGGAGAGAGAGAGATTGTGGGAGATAGAGAGGCAGCTGCGACAGAGTGAATTCTGGAAAGTTGGACTTGGTAGAAACCAACGGTTGAGATTGGATGATAGGTTATCATTCAATCTCGGCCATTCATTATAAATAGAAACGGGACGGTCCGGGTACCCGTTTTTCTAACCATCTAGACTCAGCCCGCCCCGTAAATGAAAAGGGCCCGGCCCGGCCCGACTCGTTTGTTCTTTAAAATATTAGGAACCGGCCTGTACCCATCCCGAATCGTGATTTTCCTCCCCGATCCGCGGTTCCTATACCCATTTGCCCACCCTAGAATCATCTATAAGTCGTTCAGCGGATCTGAGACAGAGCACGCCATGCTTGCGCACAACATTGGGACAATGTTGCGGAACAAATGTTCTACAAAGTGGGCGTTTTGGAAAAAGTCCCAATTAGTAATTTAATCATTATTATTGTTATATAAAATTTTATTATGTTTAATATTTAATTATTTTTTTGCATAGCAGTCTAATTATATTCTTGATGAAATTGACTATAACCTAATGAATTTCGTTAATGACATACTCAAGTGGCGCTACCGGGTGTGGAAGTATGACGCCGAGCGAAATGCAAAAGCACCACCACTGTAGTAAATGTTTTATTTAGATGTTATGAACTAATAAAATTATTTTTTTTGTATGTATTCATGGACGGTAGCTTTTAAGTTTTTTTAAACATTATAATATTTACTTTTACTTTAAGTATTGGATTTGGATTAAATATTTATTAATTTAATTTGATTTACCATAATGAAGGATTTGGATAGCTTATATAAAATATTTTATTTTCGTTAATTTAGTAAAAAAATTTAGGCCATACTAAAATACTTTAAAAAATAATTAATAACTTGCGCGACAAGTATCTCTGTTGGTCGCACATACTGTCTTCGCAAGACGAACTAGACATTCGTCGCTCAGGCTTCTTCGCGGGACGAACTATTCTTCGAATAATGTGATATTTTGCAACAAAGCCTCAGTTGCGAGACGCAGAACTGCAAAACATTTTTTGCAGTTGCTGCCTCTACGTTCCCTCCCCCATCTCTCTTCAAATCCGCCCCATTTCTCTCAAATTCATCTGCTAATACTAATCTATCTCAATCTCCAAACTCCACCTCCACCTCCACCTTGACTCCCTTCATCGTCCTCGATCCATCCTTCTTTATTCGGTAAGCGATTTGATTTTGTAGTTAAATTTTTTATTGTGAATTCGTACAACAAAATTAAATTTGTTTTTTATAGGGTTGTTGTATATGATTATCGGGGAAGAACGAATTTGAAGGTATTTTCAAAGCTAATACATTTTACACTAACTTGTTGTTTAATTTATTTTAATTTTTTTAATTTGTGAGATCCTGAGAATTTATTACCAAAAGAAAAGAGGTATTTGGAAACTATTTATCAAAAAGGTCTTTGATATGAAGATATATAGTAGGAATTATTATGAGCTCGTAGCATTTTTGAAATACATTTTGGAGTGCATATAAATTTAGAATTTACATTTGGACCAATGAATTGATGACACATGGCAGCAACTGAGTGGCTAACTTTGCCCCGTGGGATTAGCCAACATGCCAATACAAAGACATTCGTCATGTTAGTTGTATACTAGGTGGAAAGTGATCAGATAAGGTAGCCAAATTGCTACACAAATATAAGTAGGAGGTGGGCTTTCTTTACACATAATGGATACTTACAAGTTTGAATAGCCAATTTCATTTGTGCCTCTTTATGTGTGTGTGTGTGTGTGTATACATTAAACGGAGAAATTAGGTTCTCCGTTTAAATTCTCGGGAATTTGTGAGATCCCGAGAATTGATTTTTTTATTTAAAATTTCATTTATATAAACAACTAAAATTTCTAATTTTTAATTAAAAAAATATAGTAATGTACATAGAAATAAATTATCACATTAATTTCAGGGACATCAATCAAAAATTAAAAACCAACAAGGTTTCAATCAAAGATTATTCATAACTAAGGACCGCATCCATAGTCTCCTAATATTAAACCCTAGTGGTATACATATCTACAGTTTCATGCATTTGCATTAGGTTAGTACACCTCCTGCAAACATTGTGATAAGCCTCTAGCATTCGTATTATGATAACACTGATAGGAGCATATGTATGCATTTTAATTAGCTAGTTCTTATGCATTTCCGTTATGTTTTCTTAGTTTAAGTAGTCTTTTAAGCTAGTTTTATGTGTTTTCAGGTTTTAAGGGAAAAATATACAAAAAAATGCATTTCGGAGCCTTTTGGTGCAAAATGAAGCTTGGAATGGATGTCACATACTTGGAGCCAAGAGAATGGATGAAAATGAAGATTTGAAGATTTGAGGGTCCTAGTTGAAGAAGGATTCCTAGTCACAGTAGGAGTCCTAATTGAAAAAGGATTCCTAATCAACGAAGGATTCCTAGTTGAAGATGGATTCCTAGAAGAATGAAGATTCCTACTCAAACAAGGTTTCCTACTTGAAGTAGGAAAGTTAAACCTAATTGGCCTTGAGTTTCAGCAACAAATAAGTTTTCCAAGTCAAAGAAGGAAAAGGAATCCAAAAAGAAGAAGGATTGATCAAGACAAGCTTTCTTATTCCTAATGTGCAAAGGTTTCAGTTACAAAGAGGAGTCCTAAACATTGTAGGACACCTTAATCCTTGTTCTAGAAAGATGTCAAACCAATTTCAGCAAGGAACCCTCCCATGCCGTGCATATCCTTATCTAGAACTTGTTTTCTTGCCTTGCAAGGCTTTCTAGAAGCCTTATCTTACCCTATCCAAACCTGCCGCAACCCCTAAGCCTTTTTCCTTGTGGATTCTGATTTCCTAAGCCTTTTTCCTTGTGGATTTGGGTTATCCAAGTCCATATCTGTTTACCCTACGGTTTTAGGTGCCTATATATACTCATATCTCAGCCCTAGCCGAACCACCACCCATCATAATACATAAATCACGCCTGAAATCATCCCCATCCTTGCCGTAGCCATCACTCACCATACTCCATAATTCCTGACCTAAACACCTTTGCCGCACTCCTCACCCATCCTAAACACTACTACCCCATTCCATATCCATTCCTCCATACAACCACAATCCAAAACCTGTCCCTAGACCTTGTGCCGCAGCAAAGAGGAGGAAGAGAAGCTTGGACGTGCATGCCATTCAATTGAGGATTGCTGGACGTTTTAGGTGTTGTCTTTCCTTTGATTTCAATGTTTAAATTTATTTGTCTTTGCTTTGTGCGTATGAGGAACTAAACCCCCCCTTGGCTAGGGGGGGATTCGAAACCATGTTTATGCTTGCTATATGATTTGATTACTTCTAATTGCGTTTCATAAGTTGTGAATTCAATTTACTTATCTATATAAATTAAAACTGATTTGTGTGTGTTGGTTGAGAGTGCACGCTTAATTTTCATACATAAGTTTGATGCTAGGATATAAGGCAATTTCACCTAATCGTTATGAACTTATATTCAAAAGTAGTAAAGGTTGTTGATCACAATCGTGTAAAGTAAATTCTGAAGGAAATTTTGTGAAAAACTGTTCATTTAAGCAACATCTATAGCATGCAATTAACAAATTAAAAGGCGGAATCATGCTTGTATGCACTCAAAAACAAAACATTACCCATGAAATTCAAAGCCTAGTAGATTGGTGAACCTTGACTCAACTTAAAACAACATTTATTAGTTGAGAAATTATACCTTTGTAGATTCCTCTTTGCATAAGCAAAGGCTAATCAACCAAAGAGAGGGCCTTCATTCCTTGCATCTTAGATCTATGGATTTGGATGGATGAAATGGTTCTCCAAGTTCCCAAAATTGAGAACCTCTAAGTTTCTTCACCAAGGTTAGATTGGAGAAGAAATGAGTGACCTTGGAGTAGTAGGATTGCTAGCTAAACCCTCCAAGGAGGCTGGCCACTTTAGAGAGAAAGGAGAGCTTATGTTCTCATCCTTTCCCCTAAAGAAAACCCTAAATGAATTTTGGCTATAAGGTCATATTTATACCTTAATTCATTGGAGTGGCAAACTTGTAAATAAGTCCAAAACTCACTCCATTTCTAAATGGCCGGCCTTAGGGTATTATTGGGCTAATTGGGCCTTTGTGAATCATTATTCATTAAGTTGTCATACAACTTAAGTCAATGGGCTTGACGTTCGAAGCCCATTGGGCCTTAAGGTCCAAAACTATCCCGAGGTCTTGAACGAACTTATTCGTTTGATTAATTAACATATTAATTAATTCTTGCCATAAATAATTAAACCATTTAATTATTCTTACTCATCTCCATTGTTTCTTCAATCTCCACCTTACACGATGTACGATCCATTAGGTTCCTTTTAGCGAGGCAGTGGGCGATTAAAACCATTTCAAATCGATTGTGAATTGAAACTTACTTTCAATTCTCCCTTTAGTGATTATACACGTTTAGGGTTTCCACAAACCATGAGTGACACCTAACAGCATATCATGGTTGCCCAAGCTAATCAGAAGAGGTGGAGAACCTATTCAGTTTAGGATTACAAATGCAATACGGTCTTTCTCTAATACAATACTCTTGACCACATTGTTTGGTTTGATAGTTTATTCATGTCTACTATCCAATGTGATTCGTGTGCTTATATGATTACCTTGAATGTGATTTGGAACGACTTCCTAAATCTCATTCATACTCTGGCTAGAGATTCTTAATCATATCATAGAGTATTCTCCCCCAAACGGTTTGAAGGTTAAAGATCCCTTGTTGCGCATTCACTTGCCTCCATGGCTAAGTGGCTTAACCCCGACAATGCCGTGGACACCCGCGGATGGGGTGATTTTGACATAATCAAAGATCAAGTACCTAACCACAAGACAACTATGATGCCTCAGGTCAAATGACTACTTTGCATTATCCCAACCATGAGTTCTCATGTGACATGAATATGAGAACTCTTTGTTGATCGTGTTCAGTGAACTCATTCTCTATTGAGCACCTACGTACTTGTCTTGATGTCACACACACCAATGACTCGAAACTAGTCACTCTCCCTGAGAGAAGACACAACACGTACTGATCTTGACGGACTGTCAATGCCCAATTGGTAATCCTATGATCAGGAACGTTTAGGATGTGTCTACGAAAGAATGGTCTCATGAATCTAACTTCTTTAGATCGCATTCTCCCAATCACATTTTCCTTCGACTTATCGTTTAAGCGTATAACATTTATATGAGACGGCTCAAACAATAATCTTTGCCCTTGATATTAAACTAGATTAGTTTAACATGTGAAATGTCCGTAAAGTATCATCATATGATTGGTTTTAGGGCACATTTCCAACAATCTCCCACTTGCACTAGAGCCAATCAGCTTAGTCATAAGTGATGATACCTCTTCTGTAGTCATTTCAAAAATGGCTGAGTATTTGGCCTAGACAATGGATATCTATATGTTATCCATAGAAGCAACCTTGAGAATAACGTCGTCACCATTATACATGATTCTCAATCATGTGGTTCAGTCTCTCATTTGAGTTCGGATCGTGATGAGACCTTGATTCCCTGGCTTGAGCTATCGCCCCATTAGTGTTGTAGTGTCGGTACACTAGAGACACTTTCTCATCCAAACAACATTGTTGTAAGCTTCTATATGGCAATATATTTTGCATTCATAATGGAACACACTAAAGTCATTACTTTTAATGTTTCCATCCAAATATCTCTTTAGTCATAATAAAGAGATATCTGATTATCTCTTCATTCATAATGAAGAAACATCCAATGATGGATTAGATTCATAATCTAATACATTTACGCTTCCTTTACGTTACTCTAATTCTTCCTCATTCTTTAAGGAATCTATCCTTTAGAATTTCTTAAATACTTAAGGATTCACTTGACAGTTGCCGTGGTTTTGATCCTGGGCTTGCACTGATATCGTCTTGTACCGTTCTAGGTACAATTCATATCAATGTTTTTCATACAATATGAATACATAAATCACCTTTCTGCGTATGCATAAAGGATTCTATTTACGCATTATTTCTTTGGGAGTCAAAGAGTACGTTCTCTTTGAGAAGAGCAACTTCTTAGTCTCACTAGAGTTGTCCCTTTTTGATTGAAGTTCATCATCATATGGGAAAATTCCTATCATCTTTTGTCTATATTTAGGGCTTGATATAATCCAATTATATCCTAAAATCTATCAATATAGATTTCCATCCCATGTATATAGACTATGTCTCCCATATACATTCTATCTTCATATAATGTTTTAAAGTCATAACTTTAACGAAGAAGTATTCTTTTCATTTCCAAAATTAATATATCATATATATTTAAATTTTAGGAACATGATTAACTCCCACTAATCTTTTGTAAACCTAGTAAACAAAAGATTCATTTACATCTTTATGAGAAATCAAACGATTTGATCTTTCTCTCATAAGACACTTATAGCTCCCACTAGCTTGCTAAGATCCATGATGGATGGATCTCTACAACTTACATGTCTTGTGATTCATAGTTTTAGACATATATTATCAAGACTATCTTAATAATGTTTTCGGAAACCCATATTATGTCCAAACATTGAATCACCATTTAGTTGTAGCTAGCAATCTTCGAATTAATTGAAACCAAGATTACGTTAAAGATGGTTTCTTCCAAGTCAACCAATCTCTTTAATTGTAGTCACCTTAAGCTACCAATTAGCTATGGAGGTTTCATTATTTCGGGTCAAATGGTACTTTACCATTTCCTTGAGTATATATCGTATATACACTCAATGTAGTCATAAGGATTTTCATTCTTATTTCTTTCGAATTAAGAGGTGCAACTCTATGACATAGTCATAAAGTTTAAACCATTCAACTGAGATGGTTTATAAATCCTTCTCGACTACCTTAGAGCTTGTGGTATAGGAACTAGGTTGTTATATTTGTTGATTACTATCTTGTCTCTCAAAGAACCCATTCTTTGAGTTCTATCTCTCGTTCATTTGCTCTATCTTAGGCAAATCCTGGTGTAGGATTACAATGAACTACCCAACAAACAACATTTGTTAGTTGGTTTATAGAAGTGAAATCCAAATATTAATTTAAGGATACCCACAAGATAATTCTCAAACAAATATTGCTTATTAGCACGCAACCCCAAATCTTAACATGATTAAGATTTTTCTTTCTTTCCAACTACATCTTATGAAGTCATGAAAATTTTGGAAGATCTTCTAATTGACAATCATATTGTCTTAGAAGCATATATCCTATATATGGGTAATTGATAACATCCAACGAACTAAATCTTATTCAAGTTCGTTCTTCTCCTAATGGAGAAATCCATTATCTTTTGATGCTTCTTCCCTTGATATTTTTCAAGGAAACTGTTCTAAAGTGTTATCTTTCCTTGGATCAAATCTAAGGAGGCAAATACTTTAGACGTTTTACTCATCAACTTACATTTCTTGAATTCTTTGAAACCTTTTGCAAAGTATTCGGACTTGTGTTTATTCAAAATAAACTATAGTCAAACCGAGAGTGATCTTCGGTGAATGTCATACAACATGAGTAGTATTATGTTGTGGACAAGTGCCACTAACATCTAAGTGAATTAACCTCAACAACTTTGTGATTCTTTCTTCTTTCCAAAAGAATAAAGATTCAAACATTTCGCCTCTATACAATTTTAATAAGAAGGTGTTGGATCCGGATCTAACAATCCAAAGCATCCATCTATGACCAATTCGTGTTTTATGTTTTAGAGGTATCACAACTCAGTTGGGATTAGTCACTATCTTGCAACCTTTTGGGTTTTAAGCATCATTATATTCTAAACTGTTAACACTACCATATCATCTCTACTATAGAGACAATCAATTAGATTACTATAATCCAATCATTGACTAATAAAGAACAATGTTTTGTCAAACAAAACATTCATCCAACTCTACTATAGTGACGGAATTAAGTTCCTTAAAATTGGAATGTAAAGACAATCTTTGGTTTTTCCAATTTCTTTGGTAGTTCATATGAGAAAGTAAGTACCATCTGCTTTCGCAGAGATCTACATTTGATTCACGTTCCGAATGTGAAGTACTTTCTCTTCTCTCATTAATCTTCTACTTTTTATTAGCCACACTTTTACAACGATTGTAAAACATAGTTACTAATACGGAATCAAGCATTCAAGTAGAAGAACCAACTGTTTTGAACTTTTCAAGAACAATTACAACACCTTCGAAAGGTGTGTTCTTGACACTTGCAAGACATTTCTTGCAAATACCCCTTCCAATGTCCATCATTTCATAAAGAAAGTTTGTTCCCTTGGAGTTTATTTTGCTTTCTTCATTTGACTTCTCCTTTGTCTACAATAGTCATGGTCCCTAAACTCCCACTGTCTCTCTTGAAACTTATTTTAATTGTGTTATACACATCAAACAATTTGGAGAGTGTGTGGTTATTGTTCACTATATAGTTTACAATAAACTTAGTGAACCATTTGGATAGGGACACTAAGGTGAAGTCCTTGCCTAGTTTCCGTTTCTAGAAGTGGTTTAACACTTCAACCCTCAATGATTCAAAATCATCATAAGTCCATGTTGATGGACTATTTTTGTCAACCAACCATTATGTTCTAAACATAATTACAAACTTTCAAGAGTTGTTCAAGGCAACTCTCATTTCTTCATACAACAATTTGTAAGTGAAGAATCATGGCACATAAAGTGTCCATGCCCTTGTGTTTTCTTCTTAAGTTCCTTGTTCATGTAACAAAGAAACAAGCACTAATGTTTGCGTTAGTTAAGGGTTGTTCAAAGCAACTCTTATTTCTTCATACAACGATTTGTAATTGAAGAATTATGACTTTAAAAGTGTTGTCCTCTTTATGATAGACTTATCTAACATGTTCTTCCAATGGTACATTATCAATAGGAAGATTGTGAGGATGAGACTACTTAGGTACATATACAATCCATTTAAGACAATCTTTGAGATTGTTGTACCAAGTCCGGAAACTAAAGCATTCGGCTTTTCTTTGTCAAGTTTTGGATAGTGTTTGCAAATATATTGGTAAACAAATACATAACAAATATAAATTGATTGATTTTAAGCCATTTGATTTGGGTCTTTAAATCAAATAGCACCACCCACTATTTTTGGCAAATTCCATATCCCTCATTGGAATTCGAGAGTTTTGGAGGTAACTCTTAGTAGGGTATGGGAGACTTACCATTACCAAGCCTACCTCAGAAGAATATCATATTGACCATACTCGTTGCCTACCTTCACTTCATCATATGTTTATAGGCTTCTCTTGAATGTAAGCACATACTTTGCATACCCCAGAACTGGACGAATACAGTGTATGAGTCACAAACGATTGAAGCCCACCATGGTGGAAGGCCTACGAAGAGATGTTCAAAGCATCTCTCGCTTATCAACTTAATAATGGTTTGGTTGAGGGTTTTAGGTCTCATCATATATAAACATACATTTTAATCTTATTAAAACAATTTTGGTCCTATTACAACTATTGGTCCATTTGATTGTTTTAGTTGTATATAATACTCCCACTATGCTTATAAAACGGTTTTTAAAGAAAGAGTATATGATACTACTAACATAAACTTTGCATTCATTTGATGGACCATATAGTTGCCTTAGGGCCATAGGATGACTATGAACCTTTGTTTAGATTCAACACGAGCTTAGTGTTGAATCTCGATCTAGGGATGATGATTGATTTTAGTTACGCGTTTAATCACATTAAGGCGTGTTGTCTTAGGGGCGTTGGACCCTCTACTTCATTTTCATGCATATCAAATAATACAAGAAAGGAGTACTTCAAAGTAAAGATGAGCTTATGCTCTTTACAACATTTGAATAAAACAAATTACTTTAAAGTAAAGAAGAGCTTACGCTCTTTTACAACATTTGATCAAATCAAATTACAACCAAAATCTAATCTACACATTCCCATGGTTCAAACAAATTTGAAACGGCCTTTCACATAGCTCAATTATCGTAGGCTTAGGTTCATAATCACCCTTTAATTAATTAACACTTTAACTAATTAAATTGAATGCAACATTTTCATTTGGTTTTTGTATCCATAAAATTGATTTAAATGGAGCTAAATGAAATGAAAATCCAATTCTCATTTAAAGAGACAAAACAATTTTGTTCTCAACTTAATTTGGGCCAAAATGCAATAACCTCAACTTTTGGGCTATATTGCAAAAACATAAACTTTTGGGGTCACTTTGTAAAAACACAAAAGTCCACTACTTCATGTAATTACAACTAGAACCCAAAAATTTCAACAAATGCAAAACTTTATTAAAGGAGCAAAACAATTTGTCCTTTAGCGTTTTTGGACCTAAACGTAAAAACGTAAACTTTTGGGCCAAAGTGCAAATACACAAAAGTATCAAAACTTTATGTAATTGCATAAAAGCCCCAAAAGTACTCCCATTGAGGGAGTGGTCAGTTTTGGAGAGGTGAAAGGAGTGATGTGTGTGTTGATTGGTAAGTTTGACATAAAGCATGCAAGTGGTGCAAGTGGTGCAAGTGGTACAAGTGAAAGGGAATTAATCCTTACACACCCACCAATAATTCCATCACCTTTCTAAACAAATATCTAATACATTTAAACATATGAAAAACATAAAACATAAACTTTATGAAATAAATCAAAACTTTGAATCAAAACACCAAACTTTTTGTTCTTGGCAAAAATGTCAAGAACAATGAAGAACACTCATGAAAAACTCAAAAAATTTCCATGAACATTTTTCACCCAAAAACATCCCAAAACCATTCAAACTTAAGGGAAATAACATATAACCAAACTAGGGTACATAGGGGTTCCAAAAGTCACTTGAAAACACTTTTAACAAGTCAAACATGAACCCAAAAATCCACCCTTTGGATTTGGCCGAATTTTCCCAAAAACATGACACCAAATTTTAGCTCCAATATTCATGCTCATATGAACTACATCTACAACATTTGAGAGGGCAAATTTTCTAACAAAATTTACATTCAAAGAAACAAGAATAAAGCTTGTAACATATTACAACTTTTAAATCAAAGACTATGAACTACAAAACCCAAAAGGATTCACCAACTACTAGACCTAGGCTCTGATACCACTTGAAGGAAATTTTGTGAAAAACATGTTCATTTAAGCAACATCTATAGCATGCAATTAACAAATTAAAAGGCGGAATCATGCTTGTATGCACTCAAAAACAAAACATTACCCATGAAATTCAAAGCCTAGTAGATTGGTGAACCTTGACTCAACTTAAAACAACATTTGTTAGTTGAGAAATTATACTTTGTAGATTCCTCTTTGCATAAGCAAAGGCTAATCACCCAAAGAGAGGGCCTTCATTCCTTGCATCTTAGATCTATGGATTTGGATGGATGAAATGGTTCTCCAAGTTCCCAAAATTGAGAACCTCTAAGTTTCTTCACCAAGGTTAGATTGGAGAAGAAATGAGTGACCTTGGAGTAGTAGGATTGCTAGCTAAACCCTCCAAGGAGGCCAGCCACTTTAGAGAGAAAGGATAGCTTATGTTCTCATCCTTTCCCCTAAAGAAAACCCTAAATGAATTTTGGCTATAAAGTCATATTTATACCTTAATTCATTGGAGTGGCAAACTTGTAAATAAGTCCAAAACTCACTCCATCTCTAAATGGCCGGCCTTAGGGTATTATTGGGCTAATTGGGCCTTTGTGAATCATTATTCATTAAGTTGTCATACAACTTAAGTCAATGGGCTTGATGTTCGAAGCCCATTGGGCCTTAAGGTCCAAAACTATCCCGAGGTCTTTAACGAACTTATTCGTTTGATTAATTAACATATTAATTAATCCTTGCCATAAATAATTAAACCATTTAATTATTCTTACTCATCTCCATTGTTTCTTCAATCTCCACCTTACACGGTGTACGATTCATTAGGTTCCTTTTAGCGAGGCAGTGGGCGATTAAAACCATTTCAAATCGATTGTGATTATACACGTTTAGGGCTTTCACAAACCATGAGTAACACCTAGCAGCATATCATGGTTGCCCAAGCTAATCAGAAGGGGTGGAGAACCTATTCAGTATAGGATTACAAATGTAATACGGTCTTTCTCTAATACAATACTCTTGACCACATTGTTTGGTTTGATAGTTTATTCATGTCTACTATCCAATGTGATTCGTGTGCTTATATGATTACCTTGAATGTGATTTGGAACGACTTCCTAAATCTCATTCATACTATGGCCAGAGATTCTTAATCATATCATAGAGTATTCTCCCCCAAACGGTTTGAAGGTTAGAGATCCCTTGTTGCGCATTCACTTGCCTCCATGGCTAAGTGGCTTAACCCCAACGATGATGTGGACACCCGCGGATGGGGTGACTTTGACATAATCAAAGATCAAGTACCTAACCACAAGACAACTATGATGCCTCAGGTCAAATGACTACTTTGCATTATCCCAACCATGAGTTCTCATGTGACATGAATATGAGAACTCTTTGTTGATCGTTTTCAGTGAACTCATTCTCTATTGAGCACCTACGTACTTGTCTTGATGTCACACACACCAATGACTCGAGACTAGTCACTCTCCTTGAGAGAAGACACAGCACGTACTAATCTTAACGGACTGTCAATGCCCAATTGGCAATCTTATGATCAGGAACGTTTAGGATGTGTCTACGAAAGAATGGTCTCATGAATCTAACTTCTTTAGATCGCATTCTCCCAATCACATATTCCTTCGACTTATCGTTTAAGCGTATAACATTTATATGAGATGGCTCAAACAATAATCTTTGCCCTTGATATTAAACTAGATTAGTTTAACATGTGAAATGTCCGTAAAGTATCATCATATGATTGGTTTTAGGGCACATTTCCAAAAATTCTTGGCATAAGTTTCATGCAATTCATAGTAACAAGTGCCTCGCCAATGCTTCTGATTTTCATAGAACTTAATGATCTTTGCTTGTATCTTTGTTATGCAATTCATGCAAGGAACTTGTGAGGAATGATTTGGGTTGTCGTATGCAATTCATCCAATTCGATAACTTTAGGATAATCTGAGGGTTAATTAGTGCAATTCACGGTTAATCTGGGGCGTTGGGAATTCATGGTTTATTGAAAAGCAATTGGACATCGTTTTGTATGCAAGTGTGACATGTGTGGAGAAGAACCCCTTAGCTAGCTTTCCATCCATTCACTTTTATCAAATTCGTTTTAAAATCTGTTCAAGTTACAAAGTTTCTGTTTTGTTTTTAATTTCGTCAAAACCAAATCCCCATTTATTTTGTTAAGTCATCTTAGTTAGAAATCAATTTAGTTTGTGTTTTTAAGTGTCTTGAGTCAAGTTATAACCTATTTTTATCCAAATTGTGTTTTGTGTTCAAAACTGCCCAGATTGTGTTTTTAAGGCAGTTTTGAGTGTTTCTGGGCTGTTTTGAGTCTTTTGGTTTGTTTTAGTGTTTTAGAGTTTAGTTTTTCATTCTTTGAGTCTAGTTTAGTGTTTTAAACTTTGTTTTTACGTTTTGAGTCAGTTTTCAAGTGATTTAGCAATCCCTCCTAATCCCCGGCCTAGAACGATCCCTACTTACATACTTTGCTACAATTAATAAAAAGAGGGTTTAATTTGTGTGTTTATATATTTCACATCAAATTTTTGGCGTCGTTGCCGAGGATTAGCAACATTGCTAATCCCTTGGATTGTTTATTTCAATTTTTTTAAATCGCCAGATTCTGACTTTGTTTTTTTTTCTTGTTTTAGGTACTAGTTTATGACTTGGAGTTCTCATCCGATTCGTGAACACATCTTGGACTTTGACGACGATTTCAAGCAAGAATTGAGATAGAAAAGGAAGAATCCAGAACCTAGTGAATCAAGTTCAAATTCAGAAGCCGAAGTTGAGTTTGAGGAAGAGGAACCCACGGCAAGAGTGGGTGAAGTAGAGGAAGTCATGGCACAAGACAATCGTACAATCAAGGAGCTTTCGGCTTCGGGATTGGACAATGCCACACCCCTATGGATTCAATATCTTGTGGCTGCCCAAGGAAAGACCGAGGAATTCGAGTTGAAGTCAAGTTTGCTACACCACATTCTGAAGTACCATGGGTTGTCCATGGAAGATCCTAACAAGCACTTGAAAGAGTTCGAGGTAGTGTGTTCAAGCATGACTCCAATCAATGTCGATGGGAGCATATTGAAGATGAAAGCCTTTCCCTTTTCTCTCTTGGAAAAGGCGAAAGATTTGTTGTATGAATTAGCTCCCAGAACTGTCACATCTTGGGAGAGCATGAAACGGGCCTTCTTGGAGAAATTTTTCCCAACTTCTCGAGTCATTCTCCTACGAAAAAGGATAAATGGAATTCAACAAGATGAAGGTGAGTCTTTTCCTACGTATTATGAACGTTTTAAATCTCTTGTTGCTTCTTGTCCACAACATCAAATGAAGGAGGAGCTTCTTCTACAATATTTCTACGAGGGGCTTCTACCAATCGAACACCAAATGCTAGATGCCTCAGCAGGAGGAGCCTTGGTGGACAAGACTCCCACGGTAGCAAAGACCTTGATAGCTAATCGAGCGTTGAACGCTCAACAATACGAAGGTGTTGGACAAAAAAACACCCCACGACAACACCAAGTGAATGAGGTAAGTGCCATATCCGAACTTCAAAATCAAATGGCTAACCTTACTACTCTTCTTTCTCAGGTTGTGGAAGGATCAAAAGTACAAAATGTAAGTGCTTGTGGCGTGTGCTCCATGCAAGGACACCTTACGGACAAGTGCCCACAATTGATAGAGAATGGAGGGTGAGAGACCCTCAATGCCGTGGGTTTTGGGCAGCCATACCAACAAAGAAATGATCCCTTTTCTAATACATACAATCCGGGATGGAGGGATCATCCAAATTTCAAATGGCGAGAACCTAACAAGGCCAACAACAAAGCACATTTAGGCAACAACCCCCGGGTTTCTATCAAAAGCCGTTTGCACCAACTCAACCCCAAGCACAACCTGCCCAAAACAAATCAGGTTCGTCCATTGATAATGATCAAAATTTTCAATTACTAACTTCTATGGCGCAGAGTATGCAAATTAAGGACAAGAAGGTGGACGAGTTGGAGAAGCAAGTAGGGCAGATTGCGGAGTTTGTGGGCCAATTCCGAGAGCAAGGCAAGTTGCCTAGTTCAACCGTTGTCAACCCAAAATGAGGATTCGAATCCGCCAAGGCAATCATGTTGCGAAGTGGGAAACAAATGGGAACAGCCCCCCAACCATCTAAATCAGCCCCAAACGAGGTGGAAGAGTTGATAATTGAAGAGGAAGAACAAAGCCAACCCACGGCAAAGGTGGAAACACCATTGCCGCAAGCTTCCATTGCCCCTAAACTGTCCAATCTGTCCAATAAGGGTAAGAACATGTCCAATTCAATTCCTACTAATGTTTTTCCTTTGAATGTTCCTTTTCCTAGTAGGTTCAAGCAACAAAGAAAGAGGAAGCCGAAAAGGACATTCTAGAGACGTTTAGAAAAGTTCAAGTCAATATCCCTCTTTTGGATGCAATTAAGCAAGTACCAAGGTATGCTAAATTTTTGAAAGAACTTTGCACCACTAGGAAGAGGATTTCGACCAAGGAGGTTATAAAGGTAAGTGAAAATGTCTCAGCCATCTTGCAACGCAAACTGCCCCCTAACTGCAAAGATCCGGGTAGTTTTACAATTCCTTGTGTCATTGGTAATACTAGGTTTGAATATGCCATGTTAGACTTAGGTGCATCCATAAATGTCATGCCATATTCAATTTATGCATCTATGAACCTAGGAGAGTTGAAAAATGATGGTGTGATTATACAATTAGCCGATAGATCTAATGCCTATCCAAAGGGAGTTTTGGAAGATGTTTTAGTACAGGTTAATCATTTGATCTTTCTGGCGGATTTCTATGTGCTTGAGATGGACGAATCAGACCATGCCCCTTCATTGCCCATCCTCCTTGGAAGGCCATTCATGAAAACGGCCCAGACAAAGATTGATGTGTTTAATGGAACACTGACGATGGAATTTGATGGGGAAGTTATTAATTTCAATCTTTCTGATTCTATGAAGTATCCTAGTGAGAATCATTCATGTTTTGCTATTGATGTAATTGACTCTTTGGTGCAGGACCAATTTGACATATTGAACAACGATGCACTTGAATTGGTCATTGCACGATGAATGGACGAGCAAAACGTTGAAGCAACAACCATGGGAACCCACGGCATGCATGGAAACTCCTTTGTTGTGCCCCCTAGTGATGAGGTCATTTAGATGGTGGCCGCCCTTGAGTCATTGCCATCACAAACTGGTAAGTTTTTTGACCCAATTTTAAGTTCAATTTCGGCTAATAAGATGCTTCCATCAGTTGTGCAGCCACCTACACTTGAACTTAAGCCATTGCCTAGTCATTTGAAGTACGTTTTCTTGGGAGAAGATGAGACGTTGCCCGTCATTATTTCATGCTCACTCACGGCACAAGAAGAAGGTAAGTTAGTGAGGGTGCTAAAGGAATACAAAACAGCAATTGGGTGGACGTTGACCGACATCAAAGGAATTAGCCCCATAACTTGCATGCATCGCATACTTTTGAAGGAGAGGTCTAAAACATCTCGAGAGGCTCAATGCCGACTCAACCCTCCTATGATGGAAGTTGTGAAGAAAGAAGTCATCAAGCTTTTAGATTGTGGAGTTATCTATCCAATCTCGGATAGTAGGTGGGTTTCGCCCGTTCAATGCATTCCGAAGAAATCCGGAGTGATGGTGGTAGCAAATGCAGAGAATGAACTTGTGCCTACTCGCATTCAAACCGGTTGGAGAGTGTGTATCGACTATAGAAAGCTAAACGCCACTACAAGGAAGGTCACTTTCCCTTGCCATTCATTGATCAAATGCTTGAGAGGTTAGCCGGTTACGCTTTTTATTGTTTTCTTGATGGTTATTTTGGTTATAATCAAATTGTCATAGCACCCGAGGACCAAGAAAAAACCACTTTTACATGCCCTTTTGGTACATTTGCTTATCGTCGCATGCCTTTTGGTTTATGTAATGCACTTGCCACATTTCAAAGATGCATGATGAGCATATTTTCTGATTATGTTGAGAAAATAATTGAGGTTTTCATGGATGATTTTAGCGTCTTTGGTGATTCTTTTGATGGTTGTTTGCATAATCTTAGTTTGATCTTAAAACGTTGCGTTGAAACTAACCTTGTTCTTAATTGGGAAAAATGTCATTTCATGGTTAAACAAGGCATAGTTTTAGGTCATATTATCTCTGAAAATGGTATTGAGGTTGATAAGTCAAAGATAGATCTTGTGCGTCACTTACCCTCTCCTCTTTCGGTTAGAGAGGTTTGTTCTTTTCTTGGCCATGTAGGTTTCTATCGTAGGTTCATCAAAGACTTCTCCAAGGTGGCACAACCTCTTTGCTGACTCCTACAAAAAGATGTGGCGTTTGATTTTAATGAGGAATGCACGGCATCATTCAACCAACTCAAAGAGTTATTGACCATGGTACCAATCATTGTCCCACCAGATTGGAGCCTACCTTTCGAGCTTATGTGTGATGCGTCCAATTATGCGTTAGGAGCTGTTTTAGGACAAAGGAAGGACAAGAGGCCGCATGTCATCTACTATGCCTCACGGACATTGAATGATGCGCAGTTGAACTATTCCACTACGGAAAAAGAACTTCTTGCCGTTGTTTTTGCTTTAGATAAGTTTAGATCATATCTCATTGGTACTAAGTAATTGTTTTCACTGACCATGCAGCTTTGAAGTACTTGCTCACTAAAAAGGAAGCCAAGCCACGGCTAATTCGTTGAATGTTACTACTTCAAGAGTTCGATATTGAGATTCGTGACAAGAAGGGAAGTGAGAACATGGTGGTTGACCACCTAAGCCGCATGGTGCATAATGAGGAGTCCCTACCCATTGCCGAGACATTCCCCGATGAACAATTGCTGTCCATAAAGGTAAGTGAGCCTTGGTATGCCGATTTGGTTAATTTTTTGGTGTCAAAACGAATTCCTAGCACTTGCACTAGGCATCAACATGATAAGTTAAAGCATGATGCATGGTTTTATGTCTGGGATGATCCATATTTATGGAAATTTTGCCCGGATCAGATTGTACTTCGATGTGTGCATAATTCTGAATTTCATTCTATTATAAGCTTTTGTCATACATATGCATGTGGAGGGTATTTTGGCACACAAAGAATAGCCCTCAAGGTGTTACAATGTGGATTTTATTGGCCTAGCATCTTTAAGGATGCTCGAACGTTTTGCTTAACATGTGATAAATGCCAAAGAATGGGTAACATAGGTGCTAGGGATCAAATGTCGCAGGTTTCTTTCCTTAATGTTGAAATTTTTTATGTTTGGGGTATTGATTGTATGGGTCCCTTTCCTTCCTCATATGGTTTCATGTATATTTTGCTTGCCGTTGATTATGTGTCGAAGTGGGTGGAAGCTAAAGCCACCCGGAATAATGATTCTAAAGTGGTTGCAGATTTTATTAGAACTAACATATTTGCAAGGTTTGGCATGCCACGTGTGATCATTAGTGATGGAGGGTCTCACTTTTGCAACCGGACCATTGAGGCGTTATTGAGGAAATACAATGTCAACCATAAGGTTTCTACACCTTACCATCCTCAAACAAATGGCCAAGCCGAGGTTTCCAACCGTGAGATCAAACAAATTCTAGAGAAGACCGTTGGGCCTACAAGGAAGGATTGGAGCTTACGGTTAGATGATGCACTTTGGGCATATCGTACGGCGTACAAGACACCCATTGGAATGTCCCCATTTAGGCTCATCTATGGCAAGCCGTGCCATCTCCCCTTTGAATTGGAGCACAAAGCTCATTGGGCCGTCAAGCAGTTCAATATGGACCTAAATGCCGCAGGAAATCATAGGAAGTTCCAATTACATGAACTTGATGAGATAAGGCATGAGGCGTACGAGAATGCTAGCATTTACAAGGAAAAGACCAAAGCCTTCCATGATAAGATGATTGGAGGCAAAACATTCTCCGTAGGGTAGAAAGTGCTATTGTTCAACTCCTGTTTACGGTTGTTTCCTGGTAAGTTACGTTCTAAGTGGATTGGACCATTTGTTATTACTAATGTTTTTGTTCATGGTGCCGTCCAAATCCAAAGCTTGAAAACGGGACATGAATTCAAGGTGACTTGGCATCGATTGAAGCTTTATTATGAGCACTTTGAGAAGCATGCCGTGGAGGACATCTCCCTGCATGCCATGGGCTCCAATAAGAAGTGAATGAGTTCTTTGTCCGGCTGTACGACGTTAAAGAAAGCGCTACTTGGGAGGCAACCCATGCATGCAACAAAGGAAGACCAAGGAATCACTCCAATTCCAGATTTGCGTTCCTAAACCTTTCTCTTTGTTGTTTATTTCGTTTCTGCCATGTTTATTATGTTAGTTGCTGTTTGTTTGTTTGTTGGTTTGTTATTTGTGTTAGTTTATGCTTGAAACATTGAGGACAATGTTTGATTTAAGTGTGGGGGGGTAACCAAAGTGTTTTGATGCAAATTCGTAGGGTTGTATCACCCATAATTTCCAATGTTGTTCCTTACTGTTTTTAGGTGTTTTAGGCTGTTTTGATGCATTTTAGTGTGTTTTACATAAAAATCCGAAAATCCCAGAAAAAAATTTGAAAAAATGTTTTGAAAAAACCAAAAAGAGTCGGTTTAAAGTTGTTTTGTGTGTTTGTTTGTGTCTTAGGGTACCTTCCAACACAATGATGAGGATTCAGTTTTTAATTGCATGACTGTTAAAAAGAGTTATAAACATGGATGGAAGTTTGATTTACTCTTTGGGTTATGCTTGGTTGTGGTTATAACTTATGAATTCACATGTAATCATAAAGAAAAACATTAGTTTTTGTAACATGCTTGAAGGTAGGAACTCAAACTAACGCTACAACCTTGTGAGACTTGAGCCTAAACGTTTATTTGGAGAGTAATAATCTATGCATTGTTGTTTTCTAAAGTCGTTGCATGATCTCATTATTCTTTGCTTGGTTACTACTTAGAAGGCGTTTTATCATTTAGTTCCAAACACTAGAACTCATGCCCATTTCATTCAAAGCATGCTATTGATTTGCATAACACATATTCAAGATGAAGTTGTGTAGTGACCACCACTTAAGCCAAATTGCCGTGTCCCCCATGTTCATATGTTTTGTAGGTTTTAACCCCGTTGAGCCTTGTTTAGCCTATATTGTTTTTTAACCCACGTTATCCTCACCTAGCCTAGATTAGGACCATCCATACCCTTGTTCTTGAAGCATAGTAAAGCATGACTCAAGATGAATTCCTTTTGATTAATGTATTGCAGAAAACAAGTGTGGGGGAAAGGATGTATGTGGGTGCCAAAGTCTTTAATGTGGCACGGGTAGAAAGAAAGAAAAAAAAATTTGTGAAAAATAGAATAAAAAAGAAAAGGAAAGTTGTGAAAAGTATGGAAAAGAGTGAAAAGATGGGAAAACAAGCTCTAAAGTATGGTTGTTAAAGAAAGGGTCCAACACGCTTGAATTTGACCCTAAGTGTTGCATGAATCTTCCCTTTATGTTTAAAAGTTGATTTCTGCATTCTAAAGTGAATTCTAAGTTTCAATTTCATTACTTTGCTTGCTATTGCTTTAAGAACGTTTGTTATCCCTATCTTTCTTTGTTAGCCCCCAAGCCCCGTTACAACCATTGACTTCTATTTTGAGTGTTATGTGTTTCAATTTGTGGAGTTTGAAGTTGGTATGAGCATATGGTGTCACTGGTTCTCGCATCTAAGTAGTAGCATTCCATTCATGAGATCATATCTAAATGCTTACTAACTCCAGAAAATGCTTTCTTTGTTATATATATATGTGAGCGTTCGTTTTTATGTCTACATCAATCTTCTCACATATAACTAGTATAGGGTGTGTAGTTAGAAAATCTGAGAAAATTGAGTGCATATCTTGTAAGGAATTGAGCAAATTCTCTAAGGCATGTTACTACATTTAAAACATCGTTTTAATTGGTTAAATGTGAACTAGTAAGTAGTGACTATGATTAAGTATGTGCTTAAGTGTGAAGATGACTAAAATCTGTGGGAATGATGATTTTTAATATGTCATGTGCATTGGAAATCCCTGAGGCAAACGTTGGAAGGTTTAGGTTATGTTTTGATTATTTTGTTTCGTTTCGTTTTTCTCTTGTTTCTTTCTTTTGCTCGAGGACTAGCAAAAGCTAAGTGTGGGGGAATTTGATAGGAGCATATGTATGCGCCTTAGTTAGCTAGTTCTTATGCATTTTCGTTATGTTTTCTTAGTTTAAGTAGTCTTTTAAGCTAGTTTAATGTGTTTTCAGGTTTTAAGAGCAAAATATACAAAAATATGCATTTTGGAGCCTTTTGGAGCAAAATGGAGCTTGGAATGGATGTCACATACTTGGAGCCAATGGAATGGACGAAAATGAAGATTTGAAGATTTGAGGGTCCTAGTTGAAGAAGGATTCCTAGTCACAGTAGGAGTACTAATTGAAGAAGGATTCCTAATCAACGAAGGATTCCTAGTTGAAGATGGATTCCTAGAAGAATGAAGATTCCTACTCAAACAAGGTTTCCTACTTGAAGTAGGAAAGTTAAACCTAATTGGCCTTGAGTTTCAGCAACAAATAAGTTTTCCAAGTCAAAGAAGGAAAAGGAATCCAAAAGGAAGAAGGATTGATCAAGACAAGCTTTCCTATTCCTAATGTGCAAAGGTTTCAGTTACAAAGAGGAGTCCTAAACATTGTAGGACACCTTAATCCTTGTTCTAGAAAGATGTCAAACCAATTTCAGCAAGGAACCCTCACATGCCGTGCATATCCTTATCTAGAACCTGTTTTCTTGCCTTGCAAGGCTTTCTAGAAGCCTTATCTTACCCTATCCAAACTTGCCGCAACCCCTAAGCCTTTTTCCTTGTGGATTCTGATTTCCTAAGCCTTTTTCCTTGTGGATTTGGGTTATCCAAGTCCATATCTGATTACCCTAGGGTTTTAGGTGCCTATATATACTCATATCTCAGCCCTAGTCGAACCACCACCCATCATAATACATAAATCACGCCTGAAATCATCCCCATCCTTTGCCGCAGCCATCACTCACCATACTCCATAATTCCTGACCTAAACACCTTTGCCGCACTCCTCACCCATCCTAAACACTACTATCCCATTCCATATCCATTCCTCCATACAACCACCATCCAAAACATGTCCCTAGACCTTGTGCCGCAGCAAAGAAGAGGAGGAGAAGCTTGGACGTGCATGCCATTCAATTGAGGATTGCTGGACGTTTTAGGTGTTGTCTTTCCTTTGATTTCAATGTTTAAATTTATTTGTCTTTGCTTTGTGCGTATGAGGAACTAAACCCCCCCTGGCTAGGGGGGATTCGAAACCATGTTTATGTTTGCTATATGATTTGATTACTTCTAATTGCGTTTCAAAAGTTGTGAATTCAATTTACTTATCTATATGAATTAAAACTGATTTGTGTGTGTTGGTTGAGAGTGCACGCTTAATTTTCATGCATAAGTTTGATACTAGGATATAAGGGAATTTCACCTAATCGTTATGAACTTATATTCAAAAGTAGTAAAGGTTGTTGATCACAATCGTGTTAAGTAAATTCTTGGCATAAGTTTCATGCAATTCATAGTAACAAGTGCCTCGCCAATGCTTATGATTTTCATAGAACTTAATGATCTTTGCTTGTATCTTTGTTATGCAATTCATGCAGGGAACTTGTGAGGAATGCTTTGGGTTGTCGTATGCAATTCATTCAATTTGATAACTTTAGGAAAATCTGAGGGTTAATTAGTGCAATTCACAGTTAATCTGGGGCGTTGGGAATTCATGGTTTATTGAAAAGCAAATGGACATCGTTTTGTATGCAAGTGTGACATGTGTGGAGAAGATCCCCTTAGCTAGCTTTCCATCCATTCACTTTTATCAAATTCGTTTTAAAATCTGTTCAAGTTACAAAGTTTTCGTTTTGTTTTTAATTTCGTCAAAACCAAATCCCCCTTTATTTTGTTGAGTCATCTTAGTTAGAATCAATTTAGTTTGTGTTTTTAAGTGTCTTGAGTCAAGTTATAACCTATTTTCGTCCAAATTGTGTTTTGTGTTCAAAACTGCCCAGATTGTGTTTTTAAGGCAGTTTTGAGTGTTTCTGGGCTGTTGTGAGTCTTTTGGTTTGTTTTAGTGTTTTAGAGTTTAGTTTTGCATTCTTTGAGTCTAGTTTAGTGTTTTAAACTTTGTTTTTACGTTTTGAGTCAGTTTTCAAGTGATTTAGCAATCCCTCTTAATCCCCAGCCTAGAACGATCCCTAGTTACATACTTTGCTACAATTGATAAAAAGAGGGTTTAATTTGTGTGCTTATATATTTCGCATCAAACACATGTATACAAAGTGTTGAACCCCAATACTACATAGCCATGGGTCAATTCCATAAGTGTTCCACCTATTTTCTTTATCTCATTCTGGATAGTTGTCAAGTTAATCTTATTCCTATATTTATATTTTACTAAATTTTTACTTTGTTTGAAAGTTTAGTAGCCGACTTGTCTCTACTATAAATAGGGTGCATTTCCTTGTTTTCAAAGGGAAGTGCAGTGGCTGTCATGGGCGGAGGGAAGAAGAGAATAGGATAGGTTCACTTAATTAAAGGTTTATATTTCCCACTAGCAAATAATAAAAAGTATAGAGTTTGGCTATGTAAATGTGTATAGTTTTATACATTTCGCTCGGTTGACAATTTGATAATGGCTGAATTGCATTCTTTAATCAAATGTGTTTTCTTTCCTCGATCGTAAATGTCTTTTTGGTATTTTGTAGATCAAAACAAAGTGAAAGCTTTTGACTGAATTTTGCAACCGCTTCCTTGCTACTTTGGTAAAGTCTCAACTTCTTGATAATATCAATTAATTTTCGCTGTAATGTTAGGGTATTGAGTTGAATGCATATGTTACATGACATAGGTCTAACATGATTAGAACTTTAATATCATGATATGTGATGCTAATTAAGCACAATATGAGTATATGTACCAAGAAAGACATGAGCATCTAACGGATCTACTTTCTTAGCAATCACTGCAACAGAATTGGTCTTTTGTGCCGCACAAAGGGCGCCGTAAATGCTTATTCACGGCAGGAGCCCCCAAGCAATAAAAGCCCCTATCGTAAAAGATGTTTTGTCAAATATGACATTCTCTAGTAGCCATGAATAATTTGAGCAAAACACGTCGTAAATGCTCTTTAAGGTGTTCCTTGCGTGCCTTAATTTATATTTGATACGGCATTTGTTGAGTGTCTTAATACTATGAAGGCAATTACGGCATACAATGTTCATCGTAAAAGAAGACTACCATAAACAATTACGGCTGATTTTGCATGTTGTAGTTTACATTTATTTTATTTTATTTTTTTGACAATTCATTTTCGATGGACCTCACTTCATAACATCTAAATTAATATTGTAAGGAATACAATAGAAAGCTAACAATAATCATCGTAAACACATTAAGCTCTAAATACTTAGATTAATTAGTAAAAATTGTCAATTACAATACAATTGGAAGTATACAAAAAAACCTAATCCTCTTACAATTTATGCACATCCTAAAGGTAACAGAGGAAACTAATGATATCTACAAGGCAACATTATACCAAAAAGCAATCTCCCAAGCACACCCTCCATGTTCATGGAGCAACCAATCTGATCACAAAAGAGCACCATACCAAGAAGGAAGTGTTGAGCTAATTCTCAAATCTGTAGGACCAAAAAATATATATAGCTAGTAAGCGATAGAAAAAACAAGAAATAACTAAAGTAGAAATTGATATAAATTAAGTGAAGCATCACGACCAAAATTAGTACCTTTCAATCAAGAGCTAGTCAAAGGAGATAGATTCGATTGGCCATGCGATTGTACTAAGAAGTGCATCATCGAGAAGAAAAAACTCACGTATTGGTCGAGGTAAGTTTATTCTTGATACAAGTATCTCAAGGACCCAAACTTTCCAATGATTTAGCCCAAGTGGCACAAAATGTACCAAATCATGAGGATTTGTGGTGCAATTTCAGCAAGTGCAACAACTTCTCTAGTCCCTGTCCAATTGAGTAATTTGCACTTAGTCCCTTGAGGTTTGGGAGAATTATGATTTAGATTACTAGAAGAGTCATCAAGGTTGGAAGATTTAGGTCGAGGCTTGGAAGATTCAATGTGTGTGTAATATACATAAGAAATCTTAACATTTACACACAGAGTTCAGAATATTACCTTGGAAAGTATGCTCATTCTTTATCCATTGTAGACCAATTAAACTCTACATTTTACATTGTCGAGTTCTCTAGTTCTAGCAGTCAACATAGTAGTTACTAAAACATATACAGAAAACAAAACCAAGTTTAAAAGCACTGTAACGCAAAAACTTAGCATATTCAAGGGCAAGACACAAAATAAGCCATCAATTACAATAATGAAAATAAATGACTACTCATTTACATAATTTGTTATATCTAGGCATGCATTGACAATGATGAAACCTTGATAAGCCAAATAAGCAACGATGCAGGCATATTATCAAACCTGGAATAGCCAAATAAGCAATGTTTAGGAGATTATATACTCTCGGAATAAACCACAACTATTTGTAAAACATATCAAATCTTCCCTAGCTTGTCATCCAATATCCAACTTGTATCATCCAACTGTCAAGTCTGAAGGAGTGAAAACATGAAAGATGCATAACTTTGTCACATCAACAAATGCATCTCAAATCTACAAGATTTAGACCTAAGTCCTAACTCCTAAGCAAAGGAACATACAACTTCTACTCCGTTGAATTGTAATATATTTTTCCTCCAAAGCTAATTTGAAGTTGATGTTGGTTATCACAAATCACAATATCAACATTCAAATGGATTTGTAGAAATTGAAATTTCGGTGAAATAAGTATTGACAATTGTATTAAAATTACAACCCCCATTTATTTCACCTACATCATACACTCACTTCACATACATCATACACGCATCCCACCTACAACATCCACTTACTTCACCAAATAAATGGATGGTGGTGATTCATTCTCAAAGCCTATAAATAGGCTTCTCCATCAAGCAATAAAGGAGGGAATTCACATACACTTTCTCTACTCCCAAATTGGAAGAGAATTCACACCACACCAAAGCCTTGAAACCTCAAAACTCTAAAGCTCTCAGGTAAATCCTGAAGAATCGAGAAAGCCCTATTTGTTCTTCGTCAAAATCCTCCTTCAAGACCAAGCCCTAACGGCCCTTGAAGAAACTTCCACTAATTCAAGATTAAGCCCCAATAGCCCTTGAAGAAAGTGTTCATCATTCATCATCTGTTCATCCTAAAGATCAAGCCCCGACGGCCCTTTGGATCAATGACATCGACAAATCTACCTATTACAAAGATAGAATCAGAGGCTAAATTTGTAGAAGAGATGGTAACCCTTAAATCATTAATACAAATATTATTTTGTACATGTGTTCTTGTCTCATTCATCGTAGGAATTCCCGTGTTTACAAATTTGGCACGCCCAGTGGGACCTTCTCTACCTCTCATCTCTATCTTTGAATCCGCAAAAAGCACAAATGGCATCAAAGAAAGATCAAGTCGCTCTTGCAACCAATGCAAGGAACAAGAGCGTCATCACCGCAGGTGGTGTCACTTCGGGCGTCACAACTATAAGCAAGGCAAGAGCTCTTTCTACCGCCTCTTCCATTCCTGCATCAACTCTCCCGAAGGAACAAGAACACCCGAGGCACGAACCTCTGATCACCCTGGCCTCGCTAAGGGCGCCAAGGGAGGAAAGCTCAAGGAAGTACTCTGGTTCCATGCTTTCCGATGCCGACTCAAGTGGCAGCTCAGCCATGCAAGTCATGACCACTGGAGCGACTTCAATCGATGAGCAGCTAGCTCATATGAATGAAGCGATCGTAAGGCTAACACAGATTGTGGAAGAAAAAGACTCACAAATTGTTGCGCTCGTTAACCAATTGAAGGCGCAGCAAGACGAGAAACCCGACCTAAAGGGTAATCCAGTAAAGAAGGAAAACGACGAGGATGAGGAGCCTCATGTGGAGAAAGTCGAAGAGAAGTTAAAGCCAGACCAATCAGCGGCACTCATGGGATCTCTCTTTATCCAGCAGCTGCAGGAGATGATTGCCAGCAACATCAAGGCGCAGTACGAAGGAAGTTCACATGACTCCGTAGTATCCTCAAAGCCTTACTCTAAAAAGATTGATGCCCTGAAGATGCTAAGGGGTTATCAACCACCAAAGTTCATGCAGTTTGATGGAAAAGGAAACCCAAAGCAGCACGTTGCACATTTCGTCGAAACCTGCAACAATGCGGGGATAGAAAGAGATTACCTCGCTAAGCAGTTTGTATGCTCGCTGAAAGGAAATGCCTTTGAGTGGTACACGGACCTAGAGCCTGAGTCCATCAATAGCTGGGAGCAATTGGAAAGGGAATTCCTTAACCGCTTCTACAGCACCTGCTGCACTGTGAGCATGCTAGAGCTGACGAGCATGAAGCAATAGAGGGATGAGCCAATCATGGACTACATCAACCGATGGCGCAATCTAAGCCTTAACTGCAAGGACAGGCTCTCGGAGATCTCTTTAATCGAGATGTGCGTCCAAGGCATGCAATGGGGGTTACACTATATCTTTCAATGCATTAAACCATAGACCTTTGAAGAGTTAGCCACCCGTGCCTATGACATAGAGCTAAGTATTGCCCATCGCGAAAAAAAAGAACCGATCACCGACTTCAAGAAGGATAAGGTGTTCTCCTCAAATGTAGACAAGACTGGGAAGAAACCCCCCAAGGAAGCGTTCACCGTCAGCACTGCACCTATCAAGACCGCATCCGCGCCTATCAAGATCTCCTCCAAAACCAAAGCAAAGGAGATAAAGAGAGGTGAGGCTCCTCGCACCCAAGACAAGTACAAAAACACCTTGAGGGAATTGGAGCAGAAGGCATACCCTTTTCCTGACTCAGACATGGATGCAATGTTAAACGACTTGCTGGAAAAGAAGGAAATCGAGCTACCCGAATGCAAGCGTCCTCAAGAAATGAATCGCATAAACGATCCTAAATACTACAAGTACCATCGAATCGTGAGCCATCATGTTGGCAAGTGCTTCGTTCTCAAAGAAATCATTATGAAGCTAGCACAACAAGGGAAAATCGAGCTCGACCTCGAAGACACGGTTGCAACAGATACTACTACAATTGCATTTGGATCCTTCGATCCTGTGCCTCTCCAAGCGACACCTGACCTCTACAAGATGCACATACCGATGATGAAGAAGGATGGACATTGGTGACCTACAAAAAAACAAGGAAACCAAAACCATAAGCCATAAGACCAAAGGTGGAACAAGGGGGAAAGCACCGTCGCCGCAACAGTAGGAAGCCCAAAAGGAACGTAAATGCTACTAAGCCAACATATGCTGGGGAATCTATAGAGCAAAAGCCATGCATTCCTATCTCCTTGTACGAATATTTCCCGGATGACTTCTTTCAACAGTGTACTATCGCTGCATGTCACATGGTCGAAGTAGAAATGGAAGAGCACTCAAAACGCAAAGCTATTGCCACTGAGGGAGAAAAAAACTCTCACGCTCAAAGAAGGTCTGCCAACATACTTTAGCGTCGAGGAAGCGCTACGATTACAAAAGAAGATGCGAAGGGCCGCAGTCTTGGCAAGTCCTGACGATCACGAAGTGCAATAAAGCAAGAACGAAGGCTTGAAGCTTCAGCCACATGAATGTGCCACATGCTGTGCCATCGAGGACGTAATCCACTTCACGGATGAAGACTTGCTGCTAGGATCCAAGCCCCACAACCGTCATTTCTTCGTTTCTGGGTACGTAAGGGAGCACAAAGTCAACCGCATGCTTGTGGATGGTGGATCAGCCATAAACATCATGCCAAAGTCAACAATGATTACAATCGGCATCAAGGCGGATGAACTGTCCCTAAGTCGTCTACTAATTGATAAGCTCATATTTATATATATTTTACATAAAATTCACTTGTCTTTTCTTAGTTAGTTCCTTATATTTTTGAGCTATTTACTATGTTTTTTTGTTTTGTGTGATTTATCAAGCAAAGAAAAGAAAAGTAGCACAAGTGAGTTATTAAGTAACAAATTCGTCAAAACTGCCTGTGCAGATTAGCTGACTTTGGAAGCATGTTACGAACAACTCAGAATGAATGAGAGAATGAGCTTTATATGCTTGGAAAGCTACGGATGTCTATTTTCTGGAGAAATTTACGGATTGTTAATATCATTTTTCTAGAAGAGGTTATGGGCACTGTAACACTGAAAGGTTTAGAAAAGGGCTAAGCAGATTTGGCTAATAAAGTGAGAAAGTAAAGGCACTTGTTTTGTGTTTTGCTTTGTCATCAACACTCAGCAGCAAATGGGGTTATGATTGCACTCATTTGGCTTAGGAGCAAGTGGAAATGCACAGCTAGAAGATGAACAAGGCACATGGAAGAAACATGGACAACACACACACAAAGAGAAAGGCATGGCATGGACAGTTTGACATGGGCAGAAATAGGTGGATTTTTGGCTGAAATAATGAAGAATATGTGTGTGCAAATGCAAAGGAAAAACACACACATATGGGCAGAAAATGGGTTGATTTGTGGCTGAAATGATGGAGGTCATGTGTGTGCAAATGTAAAGGGAAACATGGACATCACACACCCATACAAACTGCACATGCAAGGAATTGAAGTGGTCCTCTCCTTAGCCAATAAATACATCCACCATTCCCCTTCCTAAGGACAATCTTGATCCATCAAAAGAGCTTCATTCACAAACACAATTTCCTTGTAGTGACCTCCATCCATTCATCTAGCCATACTACATCTCACCAATCCATACACTTTCATCTCTTAGCCGTGCAAATCCATTCCATCCATATATCCATACACATCCTAGACACTTTTGCTACAACAAGGTGGTGAAAACAAAGGTCCTTGGCATTTCAAGCTTGGAACTTTGGAGCGTTTTAGGTGTACTTCGTTCTTGCTTTCAATGTCTACTTTCTTATTTTCTAATTTTGTTCCAATTATGAGTGGCTAAACCCCTATTTAGTTAGGGGGAAGTTTGAAGCCATGAACATGCTTGAGATTTGAATTGATTTCTTCCAATTGTGATTTGATAAGTTGTGATTGCAATTCAATTATCTATTTTATTCATAACTGATTCTTGTATGTTTATTAAGGATGCATACTTAGTTTTCATGCATGAATTAGATGCTAGAATATAAATGAGTTTCACCTAATCGTTACAAGTTTATATTCATGAGTAGTGAAGGTTGTTTATTACAATCGCGTTAATTGAATTCTTGGCAATTGTATCATGCATTCATAGTTATAATTGCCTCGTCAACACTTATGTTTTTCATTGAACGTAATGATCTCTGATTGTATCTCTATTATGCATTCATATAGGGGACTTTTAGAGAATGATTTAGGTTGTCGCATGCATTCATCCAATTCAATGAGTAAAGGAAAATCTAAGGGTTAATTTGTGAATCATGGTTAATCTGGGGTGTTGAGCATCATAGTTTATTGAAAAGCATTTGGAAATCGATTCATGTACAAGTGTGTCATGTGTGAAGAACGGACCTCTAACTAATCCATCCATCATTTTATTTCTCAAATTCATTTTATAATCTGCCTAGTTTTATAACTTGCTTGTTTATTTCAAATTCATCCAAATCAAAACCCCCATTTTACTTTCTTGTTCCAAAGTGTTTAAAATCTGTTTTGTTTGTGTTTTAGAGTGTTTTGATTTAAGTCAAAACCCTAAATTCGTCCAAAGTTGTATTAGAGTCAAAATCTGCCCATTTTGTGTTTTTAGGCAGTTTTAAGTGTTTTTAAGTTGTTTTGAGTCTAGTGAACTTGTTTTGAGTCTTTTGAGTCTATTCAAACGTCTTTAACTTTGTTTTTATGTTTTTGAGTTAGTTTAGAGGTTTTAGCAAGCCCTCCTAATCCCCGGTTTAGAACAATCCCTACTTGCATTTATACTACAATTTGACAACAAGAGGGTTTAATTTGAGTGCTTAATTTTCATCGCATGAAATTTTGGCGCCGTTACAGGGGATTAGCAACTTTGTTAATCCCCCGTTGTTTCTTTTTCATGTTTTTTATTGTTTTAGTTTCTGACTTTGTTTCATCTTAACGACGCTTGCCCGAATGACGACTTCCCCTTGCCAATCATCGAAATCATGGTGGACGTAACCACTGGCCACGAGGCACTGTCATTCATGGACGGCTCTTCTGGATACAATTAAATTCACATGGCTCTCGAAGACGAGGAACTAACAGCCTTCCGCACTCCAAAAGGTATCTACTGCTACAAGGTGATGCCCTTTGGTCTGAAGAACGCTGGAGCTACATATCAATGGGCAATGCAGAAAATCTTCAATGACATGCTACAAAAAAACGTAGAATGTTATGTAGACAATGTGGTGGTCAAGACAAAGAAAAGATCAGACCACTTGAAGGATTTGAGAATAGTGTTCGAAAGGATGCGAAAATACAACCTCAAGATGAACCCGTTAAAATGTGCGTTTGGGGTCACCTCTGGAAAGTTCCTCGGCTTCATCGTCAAGCACCGTGGTATTGAAATGGATCAATAAAAAATCAAGGCCATTAAAAGCATGCCAGAGCCAAGAAACCTGCACGAGCTGAAAAGTCTACAAGGACGGCTAGCCTTCATCAGACGCTTCATCTCCAACCTTGCAGGGCGTTGTCAACCATTCAGCCGACTCATGAAAAAGGATGTTCCATTTGTATGGGACGAAGCATGTCATAATGCTTTTGAAAGCATAAAAAAGTATTTGTCAAGTCCACCTGTCTTGGGAGCACCTATGCCCGGGAAACCACTCATATTGTATATCACCGCTCAGGAAAGTTCAGTCGGAGCACTCTTGGCGCAAGAGAATGAATCCTAGAAAGAATGAGCGCTCTACTACCTCCATCGAACTCTTACCGACGCCGAGTTAAACTACTCCCCAATAGAAAAGATGTGCCTTGCCTTGGTGTTCGCCATCCAGAAGCTCAGGCATTACATGCATGCTTACACTATCCACTTGGTTGCTAAAGCTGAACCGGTCAAATATGTTATGTCCAAACCAGTCTTAACAGGGTGACTCGCTAAATGGGCGTTACTTCTTAATCAGTATGAGATCATCTACATCCCAGCTAAAGCCGTCAAGGAGCAACCGCTAGCAGACTTTCTTGCCGATCACCCAATCTCAGCTGATTGGAAAATCTCAGACGACTTCCCTGACGAGGACGTGTTTTACATTGACATCCTCTCGACATGGATGATGTTCTTCGACAGATCTGCACGAGCGAACAGAGCGAAGGCAGGAGTAGTATTCATGTCGCCACAAAGGAAAATACTACCTTATTCCTTCCAACTAAGCGAATTATGCTCCAACAACGTCGCTAAGTACCAAGCATTGGTCATCGGGCTCCAAATGGTGATCAACATGGAAATCATAGCTCTCGAGGTATATGGCGACTTCAAGCTCATAATCAATCAACTCTTGACTGAATATGAGGTGAGGAAAGATGATCTTGTCCCATATTTCCGGCTGGCAACTCAATTGCTACAAAGGTTTGAGGCTGTAACACTAGAACATGTGCCAAGAAAAGAAAATCAAATGGCAGACGCTCTTGCCAACCTAGCCTCAAGCATGACATTAGGAGAAGACGAAGCTGCAGACGTGCCAGTTTGCCAAAGATAGGTGATCCCCCTTGTCATTGAAATGCTACCGGATGATACGAATGTCATCTCAGTACTTCCAGTCGAAGTTGAAGAGTGGAGACAACCGCTGGTCGACTACTTAGAGCATGGAAAACTTCTAGATGATCCTAGACACTGCTCCGAAATACGTCGACGAGCACCTCGTTTCCTCTACTATAAAGAAACACTCTACCGGCGCTCTTCCGAATGAGTACGTTTAAGATGCCTAGGTGAGGAAGAAGCCAATCAAGCCATGGAAGAAGCACACTCAAACGTATGCGAGGCGCATCAATCTGGACCAAAGCTACATTTCCAGCTCAAAAAAATGGATTACTACTGGCCAAGCATGGTGAAGGACTATCTGGAACATGCCAAAAGGTGCCAAGCCTGCCAATTCCATGCCAACTTCATACATCAACCACCTGAGCCATTACACCCTACAACTACTTCATGGCCATTCGATGCGTGGGGATTGGACGTCGTAGGACCAATTACCCCAAAGTCATCTGCAAGAGAAGCTTACATCCTAGCTGCAACAGATTACTTCTCCAAGTGGGCTGAAGCCATACCTCTAAGGGAAGTAAAGAAGGAAACTGTCGTCTGTTTCATCAAGGAGCACATCATCCACCGATATGGGGTGCCTCGCTACATCATCACTGACAACGAAAAACAATTCTCCAACCGACTCATGGATGAGCTCTGTGAGAAATACAAGTTCAAGCAGCACAAGTCTTCCATGTATCAAGCTCCGGCTAACAGTCTTGCAGAAACATTCAACAAAACATTGTGGAATCTCCTAAAGAAGGTGATTGGCCGAACAAAGAGAGACTGGCATGAAAGAATAAGCGAAGCACTTTGGGTATATCGAACGACACATAGGACTCCTAACCAAGCTATGCCTTATTCTCTTGTATTTGGCGTGGAAGCTGTTCTACCGCTCGAAAGTCCAATCCCCTCACTGAGAATGGCTATACAAGAACGCTTGATTGATGAAGAGAATGCAAAGTTGCGCCTTCAAGAGTTAGAAGCACTTGACGAAAAAAGGCTTGAAGCTCAACAACACTTGGAATGCTACCAAGCACGGCTATCCAAGGCATTCAACAAGAAGGTCCGCCCAAGGTCTTTCCAAACTGGAGATTTCGTCCTTGCATTGCGTAGTCCTATCATCACAACTCACAAGACAAAAAGCAAGTTCACATCAAAGTGGGACGGACCATACGTAATACAAGAAGTCTACACCAACGGTGCCTACTTAATCATGGCAGAAGACGGCTTGAAGATCGGCCCCATCAATGGCAAATTCTTGAAGCGCTACTACCCCTAAAACAAACGCCACGCTCCTGGCCCGTAAGAGCTACAACAAAATCATCATTAAAAAAAAAAAAAAAAAGCATTTGAACTACGTTATGACTTGATCTCTTCTTTGGAGGGGTACGTAGGCAACTTGAAACTTCAAAATTTCGAGTGCAATCACATCAAAATATAAAATATAAATAAGGATTTTATTAGAGGTTTGACTAATAAAAGTCAATTTTATTACAAAGACAAACAGTTTCTTTGTACAAAAAAAAATTATATATATATAAACAGCCACCAAATCAAAGGAATCCAGGCCCTTCCCAGCTCTTCTCCACCGACAGAAAGAGAGTCAAAGCCCAGGCCTCTCTCCAATTTACTGGCCCAGAAGCCCAGAGACCGGCTCATGCCATAGGCCACGCAAGAGGCCCATTCTGCTTCTTCTTCGTTAATAGGATCGTGCTGATGACCCTCAACGCGCCGAATTCGTCAAGGTTGACCTAGCCGCACTCTCTGATCTCACCTAGCTGCAAATCCAAACGACGTCGCAAACACGAGCACCGTCACAGGCCTCCTGCACCCCCTCATTGATGTTGAAGTAGACCAAGTCACCATCTTCGTCGCTTACGCCGTTCGTAGCGATTAGCCTACTATCAACTCCTCATCCCCAAACTCACCGGCCGGAGATTCTTGAAACCCTTACAATGACGGTGGAGCTGATGAACTTCCTGAAGATGGAGAATCAGAAGGCCATCCAAGAAGCCGCATCGCAAGGATTGTAGAGCATGAAGCACCTGATCCGGTTCCTCTCCTACCAGCAGCAAGACCCAAACAACCAATCGCCCCGCCTGGACTGTACGGACATCACCGATCACACCGTCTCCAAGTTCAAAAAGGTCATCTCCCTCCTCAATCGGACGGGCCATGCCCGGTTCCGACGCAGTCCGTTTCAACCGGTTCACTTCCCCACTTCTCACCCTTTGTCTTCACAAACACTCAACTTAGCTTCAGCTCTAAATCTTAGTCTAACTTCGGCGCCTCCTACAGTGACTGCTCCAGCTATCGTTCTTCCGACTTCGATCGAGTTGAGTATTCGTCCAGCTCACCGCCACATGTTAAACCTGTAGAGCTTCAACCCAAGGAAGCTTCCGATGTCGACTCTGCCAGCCTCTCTGCTCCAATTGCAAATCTGTTACAGGAACCCGTGACCTCCACTCCTTGTGATTTTACCATCGGAGGTTGCTTGGTTGCCAGAAGTCAAACCACCCCAAAACAGAAACCCAAGTCGAGGAGCGAGTGATGCTCCGGCGGAAAGAAAGTGGTACTGTGAGGTAAGGTGGTTGGAGTGCTGATAGGACGTGATTTGTTAAAGGTTCAACAGCTCTCCATCAACGACGTCTTCAGCGTCATCCTCATTCTCGCGATTTCAAACTGGTGCTCGCCTTCGCCACTCGGACGAAAAGGTAGTGCATCTTCTCCACCAAATCAAACGACGGCCGATCCATTAACATGATTTCTGTTTGGCTCCAACTGCAACATATAGTTCATTACTGGTGGCCTTGGCATTAGTGGTGGACAGTTGATTCCGTGAAATTTTTTATGGTAGAAGACGACGATGGGTGAGGACCAGATCTGTACGATGACTGAAACTATAGCCCGAGTCAACGAATTTGATGAGAGGCTGAAGTTGTCTTAGCTTGTGTGACTCAGTTGAATTGCTGAATGCGTTGAAGCTATCAGAGGAATCACGTGTATAATGTTAGCATGGGCTCGGCAGGAATTGACGAGGCGGAGTCTGTTGGCTGTGCTCAATGGCTGCGATCTGCCCTCTGCTCATCACCCAGCGCCGCTGCAACTCCTCCACTTCAAGCTCGATGCCTTGCACTACCTCGAGCTTGTCATTCTAGGCACCATGATCAAAATTAGCGAAGAGCTTCATTGACCACTGTCAAACGACTAGCCATTCGTGAAGCTCGACACCCTACACTCTACCTCAAGCTCGTCACTCGAGCTGCTTCTGCACCTCCGCCATGGTTGCTGCCTTTGAATATGATTGACAAAAGCAAAGTTTGTCAACTCACACTCAAAGACATCCTCAGATTTCTTGCCTCTGCTGCTGCATTTGAATCGGAGAAGAACTTCAACGACCGCTGTCAAACGACTAGCCGATTATGAAGCTCGACGCTTTGCACCGCCTCAGTACCTTCAGCTTCTCCTTTCCCGCTGCAGGTGGCCGCCTTTCATCCGATGCAGCACATATAAATATATATATATATATATATATCATAAAAAATAAAAAAATAAAAAAATAAAAAAAAATAAAATAGAAAAAAATTTGGTGCAGTGACTATGCAAATTATGGTCTCTAGAGAAGCAAATGAAAATGGTCCGCATGCAGAGAGTGCAGTACAGCGGGGAAGCCCACTGAGGAACCCAGCCATGCCATCTTCAAGCCACTATTCACAAGTGCATGCTACTATTAGCAAGTCAAGAATGAAAAAGGAAATAGGTGGTGGCGATAAAATGATGCTTCCAGTCACCATCTAAAAGGAAATGGGTGTTTCCAGTCACCATCTAAAAGGAAATGGGTGCACTAGTCACCATCTAAAAGGAAATGGGTGCATCAGGCACCATCTAAAAAAAAAACAAAAAAAAAGGAAGTAACACATCTTAGTCAGATATACGTTTTAGCACAACATACTGAATAAAATAAAGCATGTCCATTGATATCTCTAAGACATTAGTGTGCGTGAAAAAAAAAAGAATAGCAAAAGAAAAAAAAAGGGAGCCTTCACAAATGTCACTTATGTGAAGCCTCAGTACTTGGAGCCTTAGTACTCGGCGAAACCCTAAAAGAGGGAGGCACTAAAGATAGCTTATTCGGAGCCTCAATACTTGGTCGAACTCCAGATGACGAAGGTAAAAAATGCCTCTGGAATACATCCATAAACTTCTGATGGTCACTTTGAATCCGACCTTCGGAGTCCAGCAGCTAATCAAGCTTCCTCTTCATGCCCGTCGAATAACTATTTGCAAGCACATGCAACTCTCTATTCTCGTGCCTGAGCTGTCTGATCTCTTGACTAAGAGCTGCCACCTCGGCTGTCAATGATTCAACCTGGCGAGCCCGAGCAAGTAAGCGTTGGCCCATGTTGGAAACAGAGTTCGCACACTGGACACTGAGAGCCTGGAAATCTTGAACAGCTAGCTCATCGGACCGTCGTGAAAGTATCCTATTATCTCTAGGAGTGATGAGGTTCCTAGCTACAACCGTAGCCGTTGTTGCATCCCTCATCACAGAGTCTTCAACTGTAAAAGGGCCATTAAAAGAAAAAAAGGACGGGCGCCATAAATAACCCTGACGCAGCGCACTTGTATCACTCCCGAGATTCAAATCTAAGCAAATCTTGGACGGGTTAGACATTTTCAAAAATGCTAAAAGAAAAAGGTTGGATAGAGTAAAAGCTCAGAAATACACCGGAGAAGATTTTCACGGGCGGGCAATCTTCAAAGTGTGCATGTTGAAAACGATTGACACATTTTTAAAAGGAAAGGCAACACAACCACTTGTTCAAAAAATCGAAGAAACACCACTCTTCGAATTTCAAAACCTGGATTTTCCTGCATAAAGTTCGTCAACACTTTTCAGACGCAATCTCAGCTTTCGGCTATCACGTGCAACTTTGTCAGAGATCACTGACAAAGTTAAAAATGCATGAAGTCCATTATGCCCACTACCACACTTTTGGCCGACAATCATGGGGGACAAGGCCGCATCCACACTACCACTTGCTATCGGGAAATCACGATATAATTTGACCTCCATCCTCTATAGCAATACACACATCAAACAGCCTAAGTCTTCTTCCTTGCCGAATGCATCTGTAACCAAACCCTTCAACATACTCAGCTTTCTTCCTCCCTGAAAATACAAACGTCTGACTCTTCTTTCTTGCCAAGAATACATCTGCAACTAAAACCTCTCAACATACTCAGTTTTCTTCCTCCCTGGAAATACCTCTTCAACTAAGTCACACCAGAGCAAAGGTATCTCATATCATTGGGGTTGAGAGCAAGAGTATCTCATAGCATGCTTTCTCCCTATCCTTTTCTTTGTCCTCCTTCTTCACTGTAGGACAAGGAGAAAGAGAGCAATCAGCCGGCACTTGGAATCAACCTTCCAATTTGGAACCGACTGCCTGGAAACCTTCCTGATTGCTCACCCAGCACTGCTCTCGAAGTACCCATTATCTCAACATCTTATGCTTGTAGAGAAGATACCACACCTGCCTGGAGAACAGAAGAGGCAAGTGAAAATGATGCATCGAAGCATGTGGAGATAAGTGCAACAAATACATGTGCTGATCATCCGCTACTTTTTCAAAAGCAAAAGTATCTCATATCATCAGGGTCGAAAGCAAAGGTATCTCATATCATGCTTTTCCCCTATCCCTTCCTTTGCCCTTGCTCTTGCTTGCAGAACAAGGAGAAAGAAAGCAATCAGTCGGAACCTAAAATTAAACGTCCGATCAGAAATTGATTGCCCGGAACCTTTGCCTGGTTGTTTACCTAGTATTGCTTTCGAGTGCTCATCTTCAACTGTCGACAGGTCTCGAATTTCCTCAGCGAATACTTCAGGACAGTTGATGTGATGTTAGCTCTTTATACTGAAGCTGCCAAGCACGGATGAGCCGCTGAGAAGTGATGCTCCGAATGACCATTGAAAGGTAAAAGGTTGCACACCACTTCTGCCAGGCGAAAGAAACAAGCAGAGAAGAATGCAGCATAATGAGCTGGAACAAATCATTATTGCAAGACACCCTTCTTGGCAGAACTGCTTAATCCAGACGGAGGAGTCTAAGTCAAATCCAAGCCCGCCATCGTTGCTATAATCAAAAAGCTTGAGAAGCTTCAACAGCCTTTCGCTGGCACGATCACCAAATAGTAAAGTTTCGACACCCTTGAAGATCATACCGTTAACCAAACTGCTCAGGGTTCATATGAAAATGCTGCGAACTTCCTTGATCTTTCAAAGCAAATTCTTTGCAGCATATGACCTTATCCCCTGACATTCTTCAACATGAATGGGAAAGATTGAACAAAGAAACAGGCCATCACCTCCGCCTCGTGCCTGCCTGCCAAGTGTTCATACCTTGAAAACTAACTCAAGATCAAGCCCCAACGGCCCTTGAAGAAATCACAAGTCTGATTCAAGATCAAGTGTCCACCACCCTTAAATCAAATCCAGTTCAAGATTAAGTCTATGGAAAGTCCTTTGGAGGAAACCAAAAAACCCTCCAACCTAGTTCAAGATCAAAGCTGTGGAAAGTCAACAAACGCAACAAAATACGTGCCGATTCATCCATTACCAAAGCCAAAGATCATCTACCACATGAAGCTCCTTGTGGTCCAAATTTCATTCAAGATCAAGCCTCAACAACCCTTGAAGAAATTTCAAACAAAATTCAAGAACAAGCCTCAACGGCACTTGAAGACATTGAAATTTTGGTGAAATAAGTATTGACAATTGTATTAAAATTACAACCCCTATTTATTTCACCTACATCATACATTCACTTCACATACATCATACACTCATCCCACCTACAACATCCACTTACTTCACCAAACAAATGGATGGTGGTGATTCATTCTCAAAGCCGATAAGTAGGCTTCTCCATCAAGCAATAAAGGAGGGAATTCACATACACTTTCTCTACTCCCAAATTGGAAGAGAATTCACACCACACCAAAGTGTTGAAACCTCAAAACACTAAAGCTCTCAGGCAAATCCCGAAGAATCGAGAAAGCCCTCTTTGTTCTTCGTCAAAATCCTCCTTCAAGACCAAGCCCCAACGGCCTTGAAGAAACTTCCACTAATTCAAGATTAAGCCCTGACAGCCCTTGAAGAAAGTGTTCATCATTCATCATCTATTCATCCTAAAGATCAAGCCCCGATGGCCCTTTGGATCAACGACATCAACAAAACTACCCATTACAAAGATAGAATCAGAGGCTAAATTTGTAGAAGAGATTGTAATCCCTAAATCATTAATACAAATATTATTTTGTACATGTGTTCTTGTCTCATTCATCGCAGGAATTCCCATGTTTACAGGATTACATAAAGAAATCATCAATCATAAACGTTATCCTTTTTCAGAAATAGACACTTGGAAATGAAAAACCCAACAGCAATCAAATACTTTATAATGATCCTAAGTTGAAAACAAGTATAGAAACTAACAAAATTACTTTATAATGATCCTAAGTTTATAACGATCGAGTAACCTTATCCCCTACCCAACACACGCCTGCAAGCGGATACACGGACACACACTCCTACATACATTCAGAGGACATCACAAAGGTTGCTTAGGCTTTCACTTTACCTTAACATTCCCTCTTAATGTCTTCATTTGTATACTTACTGTGGAAGACAGACAAGTAGAAATTGAATGCAGAGTGCACAAAATTCCCTTCACTGCCCTAACCAAGTTCAATACCTCCAATGTGTTATTAAGGGTTCCATTGGAAATGGTTACTCGAAAACAAGAAAGAAGGATCAGCTAATGGTACTCCATAGTTGGCACTCCTTTGAAATTGTAAATACCAGATTGACAGGAATCTGGCTGAGTCTATAATGTTAGCTTTCAATTCCCGTGCGGCTATACTAGCATACCAGAACACATAAAAAAGGTATTTATGTCCACAAGTCAATCATACAACTGCAATTAATTGCATTTTGCTACTAGTCCTAGAAAATCAAGAGATTCAAGAACCAACAAGAACGATGCGCAGATGCAAATTCCAAAATGATTTTCCTAATTATTAACTAATAATCTTATAATTTTCTAAATAACATAATAGTTCATAAACCAGGAAATGGTAGCTGACGACATATTCTATAGTCAAAGCAGTTATTTCCTAAACTACCACATGAAGAGGCTGCAGTCAATTGTCGTGCCAATAAACTACTTTTCTTCCAGATTGTAATCGTCATCTGGTTGCTTTGGCAACAAGATCCAAAGGCCTTTCACTGCTAGAAATTTTCCTCTTCTCAGAAAGTAGAGGGGGATATATATCTTCAGCCTCTAAAAAATTAAAGGGTCTCCATCAAGAAGGCAACCATGCCAATTGTTGCTTCAGAGCAACAATGAAGGCCACCAATTTCAATTTCTTGACACTTTTTTTTTCGCTAAATCAACCCAACAAAGCCTACCCATGTTTGTCATAAAAAAAAAAAAATCACTTCATGATTCTTTCAAAGCACCAAAGGCTTCAAAAATCATACAACCAAGGCACATCTCCATGCCGAATAGAATAAAGCATGGTCCAATATTCATTCACGCCACATTCCTTCAAATACTCACAAATGCATACATAGCACTAGACAAAAGATTGAAATCTACATCCATTTTCATAATTACAAACTCAACATTTATATCATTGAAAAGGGTAAAACCAAATGGTAAAAAATATAAAAGTTTCAAGAAAAATATTGAAATTGCATTTTCTAAAATGAATAAACATGTGAGAAAAGAGAGATGTGTTGGATTAGGAAATCACCATGGCCGGCCGGGGAGCTTGACGAGTCGTAGAAGTTGAGGACTCTAGATAAAGAAAAGAGAATCAAGCCAAAAAGCCAAAAAGCTCCATTTTGAACATTGGGAAACTAAAACAAGTGTAATGGTGATGGGCACCCCAAAACATGCGGATTGGTCTAATAAAAGATAATAAAATGTGGGGTGGGAAAATTTCGGCAGGAACTAAAAAAATTTCGGCTCCAAAATGTCTATTGATCGACTAGAAAAATTTGGCTTGTTTATAAATTTTAATTTTCCAAAGTTAGAGTCATTATTTACGACGTGTTATTCGTGTCATAAAAGGTAGGGACACAAATATATGAAAATTCACATTACGACATAACGTGAAGCCTTAAAAGAGAAGGAAGTGTGTCGTATAAATTATCAAATATGACACAACCCTTAAGTTGTAAATATTTGTGTTTAACGACTTGCACAAAAGTACTGCCATGAATGAGAGATTATGCACAAGTATTACGACATGAACTTTATAAATGTCGTGAATGACATTATTTAAGGCATACCAGTACTGCACACCATATTTGTCAAGTCGTAAAAGACCCAAACTGTTCTAGTGAATTTCAATTTGGGAATTGAATTTATTTACAAAATTATGATCCTTTTTAAAATTTAGAAAAGAGCATGTTAAAAAACCAATTTTCTTTACAAGAACTTGAATACAAAGTAGACCATCAGTTAAAACGAACCAACAACAATTATGGTAATTTTGTAATTTAAACATAAACCAGCTTTGAGAGTCATACTCACCCATTGTCGGTTTTCCTAGTGAGCATATTTCCTACCCAAAGTTTCCCAAACTGTGTTCTCAAACTGCTGCATCGACATATCTTTCCAACTTCTAATAGTGTTTGGTCCCAATACTTTCCACAATTTGTTTTGGATCTTGATAATAGCTGCTATATTGCTTGGAATTGTCAATGATTTCAGTTTTTCGTTTTCTTTTCTTTTTGGAAAGCATGAGTGTGAAGTTTGATCACTAAGTTTGACTAACAAATATATTGAACTTTTCAAATAGACTTTTTTGACAAACAAATATATTAAACTTTTCAAATAGACTTTAAATTTATCCCATAGATTTCTCCTTTTCTTTTTCTGATTGTTGTTGCCATGCTGAGAAAAAAAATTATATTAATAGTTGTTCATTTACCTCTATAGTATTTCGTACTTATTCTGATCTCCACTAGTTCTTTAAATGGTGTGGTTTTTCAATCAGTTAACAGTTTTTAAACATTCAAACACCATTATAATTCTAAGCGTAATCATTTGATTAGTCTGCCTTTTAGCATAATTCCTAGAGACCAAGAATCTAACCATGTATAAGGCCCAACTTTATAGTTTATTTCTATTTGCACCTGGTAGGCTTTCATTTCAGTATAGCCTTTCATTTCATTTCAGATGGATGAAGCAGCACTCATTTGCTTTTATATATTTATTTTGCTGTATTTTCAATTTTTTATTTTTATTTTTGGCTTTTTTCCCATCTCAGATGTGTGTCTGTATATACATGCACTAATGGTTGCAACATGTTCCAACGGTGTATTAAGCTTTGGTGTATTCTTAACTGATGTATCCAATATTGTTTTCACTAATTATTATAAACATTAGGGAAATTTAAAGCCAAATATCAAATTTTAAGAATTTAAACTTGCAGCCATTTTTGTTGGTTTCTGTAAAGATTATAATGGTTTTCTGTAAAAAATTTGTCTCTGTTCGATTATTGTTTTTCAATTTAACTTTTACTCTTTTCCAACTTAGGGTGCTTCACTAGATAAATTATACAGATTTTTCTTGAAGTCATTTTGTTGTTTGTTTTCCTTTGGAGGATTGTTGTGCTTCGGTTAGTACCATTCAGGTCTGTCCATCTGTCAATCGGCACTACTCATTTTTGTGATGTGTGGCAAGCCATTGGTGATGCAATCTGTCTAGGCAAAATAGTGATCATCTTTTAAAGTTAAACATGGTCCAGTTTCCGCAAAAAAAAAATATTTGGCAAAATGGTTAACCATCTCTTGGCAAAAACTAATTAGTGACATCTAGATTAACCTGCACAAATTGCTATCTGCCCACTGATTATTATGTTTGGGGTATGGGGTGCATTTTCTATGGTATGGGGTGTCCAAGAGAAACAGTTTCAGAATTAGGTCTGCTTGGATTTCAAGGATTGCGTTTGGGATTTTGTTTGTAAGACTTGCAGAGAGATGGGGTGTTTCAGTTTTTATGTTTAATGTTCCAAGACTTACCCTTTATTTAGTGCACTTTCACAGATTGAGTCTGTTAGACAATCACAATTTAAGTTACTTTTATTGTAACTGTTTCTTTGCACTTCAAATTCTTAGTCTCAGTCTCACTGCTTTTTGCAGTATAGATCACACTCACATCGATGAATCATAATCTGCTCTTGCTACTGCCTTTAATCAAGGGGTTCTGGGCCATTACGTTTCAATCAAGCCTTTGGTATGTCATGAACTTCAATACATTGTTTCCTCATGCTTTTCATTGCTTTCCATTTCATACAGTGCAATTTTATCATTTTTAACATGACTGTTTGGTGTTTTCCGGCTTATATTATCCGTTTGTTCTAAGCTTTGTTTCTCATTTTTGCTTATCTTTGTAACCTCTGATTCTCCAGAGGTCCGATGGTTCTTTCTTTTTTTTTGGTTTAAATTTTGTCTATGCAATTCTATTATTGTTTGAAAGTCTCTTGGTGTCTCTGTGATTCTTATTTAACCCAGTGTTTTTAATTGTTTATCAAATGTTGTTAGGCATTTTATATGTTTTATGTTGGTTGCTTCCTTTCTTTATTGCGTTCTCACTTTACCAAATCGTTCTTCGAAGGTTAATTACTTTGGTTGGTTGGTCTTTTTGTTAGGTTTTTCTGGTAGTCAACTGTCTCATCCTCCCCGAAGTGCTTTAATAAGTGCTGTTAACAACTACAATCTCTCAACAACCAAACATATTTCCAAAACAAATCACAACTTCCATATTTCATTTTTTTTAAATTTTTTACTGTGTTATTCTAAGACCTACAAGCTAAACAGATTTTTCTAAAAGACATAACTATTGACGCTATATTTAATTTGTGATTTAGGGTAGATAAAATGGTGAAAGGGATTGATCGAAGCGAACAACAAATTCTAGGAGGAGTTTTGGTTAAAAATTTAAAGGAACTGATTGAGACTTGAAACAATAACAAGATTCGAAGAACGATACAGATATATAGAGAAACTGCCCTAGGACCCAATACAAAGAAAGAAGTCAAAATAGAAAAAAACAAGGATGGGTTTGCGTGTTTATGGTAAGGGTAACCGAAACAAATTGGTGGTCCACAATATCCATTCACCTGAAAATCACAGTAATTCACCAAAAGAACAAGTTATGTTGAATGAAGAAGTTTAGCATGCTTTTTTTTGGGGTTTTCGGTGGGATCTACAAGTTTGGTTGCTGCAACAATATTTGAATTTTGTTACTCTTCCTTGCCTCCACCATAACATCCTTCTGTGTTTTCAATGTATAGAGACAGGATGGGTGTGACATAAGATAAACGCCGTGTAGACCTTTTTTGTTCGATCATAACATCAATAATGTAAACAATTAACCCTTTTACCGTTTTAAGGATAAAGTGTTGGCGTGCTGGGATTATGTTTCTCTGCTTATATATTTTTCACATTTCTCTTTTTGTTGATAGGATCCTTTGACTCATGCTTCTTTGCTGGTTATACACTTTTAAAACAGTTGTTGTATTAATGTTTTGATATTATTCGTGAGCAGGCCATTCTCAAAAACAAATTGTTTCTTTCCTTATGTCATCTCATGGTGAAATTGAAAGGATTTGTTTTTAAATTGCAACTTTAGTTGGTTTTTATAAACATTCTATTCTCATTTTTAACTTTGAAAATTTTACTTGGTTCCTCCAAAAAATATATTTATGTGGATGTTTATGCTGTGTTAGTTCTTTCTTTGCAGCCATATCTGAATTCTTAAAAACTAGGGTAATTAATGTGGTTTTTCGGGTGGTTTTTTAAATGGGGAAAACGGGGTGAGCGATGATTTTATATTGTTATTCTCGGTTGGTATGTAACTATTTGAATATGGAAGGCATGGTATCATGCAAACAATGCAACAATTGTAAATAGAAGGGGTCCCTGTGGTATGCAGAGGGTGGGTTTAGAGATGGTAAAGTTTGCCTAGGTCGCAAGATTAATGCTCATGGTTTCATAGTTGTGTTGATGGCCGTGAAAACTACCAACATTGGTCGCCTCACTGTTCCTCTACAATTATTTAAGTGTTTGGATCTTTAATGACTTCTAAACTTAATGGTTTTTAACTATTTCAAGGTGATTCATAAAGTTGGATATGATTTTATTAGAAGGTGTCAATTTAAAGTATGGATTAGGGGTTTACATTTTTAGGGTCTTCAACTATGGATAAAAAGTTGTTCATCCCGTTAGAGAGGAATTTCAAGTTGAATTATCACCATGACAAAATGTTTCATATACTTACTTACCTTAGAGTCATTTCAATCCATTTTTTCCACCATCACAGATTTTTCATGATTCCTTTCAATTTTTTTTTCTTATAAATAAAATTGTTCCAGTCAACTTATTATCAATGCTTTCACATGTTTAAGTGGTGGTGCTTAAACTCAAAACATGCGGCAGTATTTCTATCATTAATAAATTGTATCAAACTCAACATTTAATAAGAGTCCAACCTACGAACTTTGTGAAACAGAACGATGAAATCACATCATGGGTTTCTATGTTTCCCTAAACATATTTAATTAAAATGTTTTCCAACGTCTACAGGATCAAACATATAGTGAATGCAAGCTTTAATTTTTGGACTCTCAAATGATGCATAACCTTTAGGATGCATCACAAATGTTTTCTATGTATGTTGTTGATTATGTACATGAGGTGCAACTCCGTCTTGGACTGTTAAAATATATTTATTGTTGGAAATTAAGGGCTTACACTCTTAGATATACACTTTTCATCTTGCACAATCTACTAGTCTAAAGTGAATCAAACCTAAATAATTTGTTTGTTTCTGTCAAATTTATAAATGCATGTCTTCCAATATTAATGTCGTTGAGTTGTGCATTAGTTTTTATAGTTCAATGTTCGTTCTGTTTTTGGCTTCTCTCTAATTATGTGTTTATATTTTGTCTTCCTATTTGTCTAGGTTCTGTTTTGATCGTTGGAGTCCTGCATTGTTCTTTGGTCGCATTAATACGCAGCTACGCTTTCTTCTCTACAACGGTTAGATTTCTATCCCTTTAAAGAACCTTCACCTTTTTCCACGTTGTCTAAAACAACAACTACAAATCAACTCTCTCTATTCTTCATTCTAATCTAAACAGATTAGCATTATGTTTTTACTATTATGTTTACAAAGTGTTTATAGTTTTCAAGACCTCTTGCTTGAATGGATTATGGTTCATCGCTCATTTCATATGCTTAACATAGTTGTTTCACCATCACATTGCTTCTATTAGAAAGTAAACGCTTATATAGATTTATGTCTAGAAGAATAGGGGTATCTAGGAAGGACGCCAGAACTCAGCATGCCGATTCGCCTACGTCTATTGCGGTTGTTAATCTCGATGATATGGTGTTACAAGATGTTCCCTCCACTTATGACAACGAATACAACAATACTTCAACCTCTTTACTTTTTTTAAACAAAGGAAACAACCCTCCCCAAACATTTGCATCAAGTTTTGAACAACATACTCTCGTTGGTGGTGTTTTTACCTCACATTCATCAGCTAGAACGAGTTCTCATCAAATTTATTTACCCTTTTTTCTTGCTGACCGTGCCACTATGCGCTGTTTGTTGGCCAGAGATGCTCCAAGTATTCATATCCTTACAAACCCGCTCATTACTGGGCAGGCCACCTATCAAAAAAAAAAAAAAAAAAAAGAGTATGCACACTTTCAGTATAACTTTCTTTGCATTTTCTTGCTGATTTCAAAGTTTGACTTATCTCCATTAATTAACCTCTATCAATTGGTTTGATGTATGCTTCTATTAATATTTTTTTTTATAGGAATTGATCTAGAATATGTGGATTTTGGATTAAGAAATTGCCAATATCAATATTGCAGTGCTTTATTTTGGTCTGCAAGGCAGAAAAATGCTTCTTCTATTTCTGCCCCGTAGTTTATTGCTTATTACATGAGTCAAAAAGTTAAATTCCCACATGCTAAACCCACGCCCATTTTTTTGGATCAGTTGTTAAACCCCACAAATTCTCGAAGCTTTTTGCAGTTTAAAAGAAATATTAGATTGTATAATTCAATGATGGCATTAACTTCAATGGGGGCCAAAGTTAATCCATCAATCAACAAGAGTCGGGGTCCATATGTTTTTTAAATTAATGGTCAAGTGCATCATTTGATGGGTTCTTTATTGCCTCTAGAACGTGACAATCCGAAATTTGCACAACTATACATTTATGACACTCAAAATGAAGTCAAGAATCATATCGGTTGTTTCAACATATCAGAAACATCTGAAAAACTCAATGAACTGGTTGTTGGTGGCCTCATTAAAATGCTAGATGAGCGTAATGAGGTTGTTCAACTTTTTAGGCAAGCCAGGGATAGAATTGATGAAAGGTCCACAAGTAATTTACGTCTATGTTTGTACGGTTGACAAAGCAACAGTGATGTGCAGTACAATCTGCCAGCATGTGACGAGATAGGTGGCTTAATAGTTGGGGATATCATTGGCCAATTTCACACCAAAAGAGATATTGTTATCGAGCATAGGGCAAATGGCCTACAAAGAATCACAAAGTTACATCCTAAATACATGGCTCTTCAATATCCTTTTCTTTTCTCATATGGTGAAGATGGGTACAGGAAAGGTCTTCCTTGGAATCCAAATTTTAGGAGGAAAAAACCAGATAATTGGAGAGGGGTATCAATGATAGCATTTTTGGGTTATCAAATTCAAGATAGACCAAGACATAGTGATACCCTGTTGAACGGTGGCATATTGTTTTAGAAGAGAAGGTTAGATTTCATAAGGACAAATCAAGATTCTTTTAGAACAGAAGGTCTTAAAGGAATTCATGAAGCGCTCAAAGCAGGAAATGCAACCAGTTCTGCTGTTGGCAAAAAGGTTATTCTGCCAACTTTGTTTACTGGCAGTGTTAGATATATCATAAATAATTATCAAGATGCCATGGCTATATGTCGCCACTTTGGAAATCCTAATTTATTTATCATTTTCACCTGGAATGCTAAATGGCCTGAAATTATTCAAGATCTACGTGATAAACCTGGTTGTAAAGCTGAAGATAGGCCAGATTTAATTTCCAGAATTTTTAAAGCAAAACTTGACCATTTGATTAAATATTTCAAAGCAGGAAAACCTTTTGGCGATGTCAAATCTGGTTAGTTGGTTACTCTTGACCAATTTTTTCCCTTTATTTGTTTCTATCTTATCACTGCAAGTCCTAAGAGTCTATGCTTTTGATGTTTCTGCATATTTTTTTTTAAACAGTTATTTACACAATGGAGTTCCAAAAAAGAGGTCTTCCTCATTGTCATAACTTGCTCTGGGTTAATAAACATTATAAATGTCATTCTCCTTATGATGTTGATTCTATCATTTCGGCTAAGATTCCTGATGAAGAATGTGACAAAGATGGGTATGATGCAGTTTAGCAGTACATGATCCACGGCCCATGTGGTGTTGCGAATCAATTTTAGCCTTGCATGAAAGAAAACAAATTTTCAAAAAAAATTCCTAAATCTTTCACAAGTGAAACCACCTTTTCCACAGAGGGTTTTGTTGCATATAAGCGTCGAGATATAGAAAATTTGTTTGTTCTAAAAAATGGAATCAAGCTAGATAATGCATTTGTTCTCCCTTACAACTATGAGCTATTATTAAAGTATCAAGCACATATAAACGTTGAATCATGTTGTCAATCAACACTCATTAAATATCTTTTTAAGTACATAACTAAAGGTGTTGATCGAAGTAGAGCTGCTTTTGAGGATGAGGAGTTTGATGAGGTTGTGGCTTACCTAAACTGTAGATACTTATGCCCATACGAAGCAGTCTGGAGATTGTTACTGTTTCACATTTATTTTAGAGAATCATCGGTTGAGAGGTTGTCTATACACCTTCCATGTGACCAAAATGTTCTTTTTAGAGAGGCTGATGATCTAACCAATGTTGTTAACAACCCTAATCTTGAAAGCACTATGTTAACACAATGGTTTCAAATCAATGTCCAAGACCTTAATGCAAGTATGTTAGCTTATGTTGAATTTCCTACCAAGTATGTTTTGAAAAATGATGAGAAATAGTGGACCCGTAGAAAAAAAGGTAGATTTTTAGGAAGGGTTGCCTATATTCACCCTGTTGTGGATGAATTATATTATTTGAGGTTCCTACTAAATTACCAGAAAGGCTGCTTTAGTTTTATTCATTCAAAGACTGTCAAAGGCATTCTTGAACCCACATTCCAAGCTGCATGCACCTCGCTTGGCTTATTAGGGGATGATAAGGAATGGAATAGCGCTATGTTAGAAACGGTTATCATTGCGTCATCCTTTCAATTAAGGCAATTGTTTGTCACATTGGTTCTCTTTTGTGATGTTGCTAACCCATCAACTTTGTTTGAAACACATTGGAAAACGATGTGCGATGACATTTCGAAAAACATGATCAATGCTTTTGGCCTACAAGATGTCTCTAAATATCAAGATCAACTTAAAAATTCACTTTTGTACATGTTAGAAAAATTGTTTGCTGCTTCGAATAGTTCTTTATCAAGGCATCACCTACCACAGCCATACAATTTGATAATGAATAGACTTACAAATAGGAGTTTGAGGGAAGAGTTAGATTACAATGTTGACTCACTAAAACATGAATACTCAATCATGTTCAGGCAATTAAATACAAAGCAAAAATATGTTTATGACAGTGTCGTAGAAACAATTCACAACAACAAATATGGCCTGTTTTTTGTGCATGGTCATGGTGGAACAGGCAAAACTTTTTTGTGGACCACCATCATAGCTAGAATTAGATCCCAAAATCAAATTATTTTAGCAGTGGCTTCATCTAGTATTGCCTCCCTCTTGCTTCCTGGTGGAAGAACAGCTCACTCTAGATTTAAAATTCCTATCAACATTACAGATTGTTCGGTTTGTGAAATTAAAAAAGGAACTCATCACTGAAGCTGCTCTCATTATTTGGGATGAAGCCCCCATGAATCATAAACGATGTTTTGAAACTCTAGATAGGTCTCTTCATGATGTGCTTAAAGGGTCAAAACCAGGTTTTGACCATTTGCCGTTTGGAGGTAAGCCGATTTCAGGAAAATTCTTCCTGTTGTTCCAAATGGAAGTGTCGTTGACGTTGTCGAAGCTTCATTCACGAGTTCATACCTTTGGCCCTATTTGACAACTTTTTTTTTTTTGGAAGCAAAACATGAGGCTTTAAAAAACAAGTTTAGATGAAAGAGAAAAACAAGAAGTCACTGATTTTGAAAAGTGGATATTAGACATTGGAAACAATATTGCTACCAATTATTTATCTTTGGCTAATGAAGAAAGCTCTTGGGTTCAAATTCCAGACCAATTGCTTATCCGTTTTGATGAAGATCCCATCAAAGCCATGGTTTCAGCTGTGTATACGGATTTCAAAACTAATTTTCGAGATGTGGCATATTTAAAAGAAAGAGTTGTTGTGACACCATGAAATGATACAACAACTGAAATAAACGCTTTTATGTTGGGAATGGGGCCTGGCGAAAATCGTACCTATCTCAGTTTTGATTCGATGTCTTCTTCAACAGAAAATTTAGAAAATTTAGATGTGTTTTATTGAAATGAATTTCTAAATCAACTTGATTTACCTAGTTTACCACACCACAAGTTAGATTTGAAAGTTGGCACCCCATTGATGTTGCTTAGAAATTTAAACCAAAGTGGATTGTGTAATGGAACACAATTGGTTGTGATGCAATTAAACGACAAAATTATACAAGCAACAATCATAACAGGAAGCAACATCATGAAAGAGTTTATATCCCTAGGATTATTATTGAATCATCTTCGCATAAATATCCCTTTACTTTGCAAAGGCGACAATTCCCTCTAAAAATTTGTTTTACAATGACAATCAACAAAAGCCAAGGACAATCCTTAAAAATTGTTGGCCTATATCTGTCGCAAACTATTTTTTCACATGGACAACTATATGTTGCACTATTCTGAGTCACCTCAACAAATGGTCTCAAAATTCTTATTGCTCACAATAGAAACATGCCCTATGGTTATACAAAAAACACAGTTTATAAACATGTTTTAAAACATTTACATGAAGGTATAACTTTGCATTATTATTTTATCCTTTTGTTTATTTTTCTAAACATAACTCCACCATTTCTTTGTTAAATCACCTTATTCAATTTTGAATTTAATTAGCTTATGATTGTTTATATATGTAGATTAATGAAGGAGCAACCAATTCATTTTCTGACGCCATACCAACCTGCAAACAAACTGCAAATTAGGGTATGCAGAATATGGGTCACAAAAAGCATCAGAGATAATCCTCAACCTATAAGTCTTGATTGTGTCTTCGTTGATAAAGATGTAAGATTTTTACACCTTTTTAGTTATCGTTGAATGCTAGGATTTTTACGTATCCAATTGTGCACGCCATGTTCTTAGTACAACAAACTTTGTGATCAAACATATACTAAATTTCACAAACAAACTACTTTATACACTTTGTTTTCCTACATACAATCTTCAGCCCTAACATAAATGTTTATGCTGGGTTAACAAATTCATGCAGATAGACAACAAATGAAAAACCTATTTTCTCCATACAATAGCATAGCTTTTCAATCAATTTTGTTCTTAAAAAAAAACACAAATTTCTCGGTGAACCATGCACACTTTTGCTATCATTGCATTTCACTAGAGATATTATATTTTGTTCTGTGTGAGGAAGCTTATATAAATGTAAAAACAAAACTAAATGTAAAAACAAAACTAAGTATGAACTAACAATTCTTCTTTTCCTTAATATTTTTTCATTGTTTCTTAACCTATACAAATTAAACAAAATGTGATCTTGCAAGGTTGCTTCGACTGCTACCAATTTGATTCTTGGAGTAATCTCCATTGTTATCTTGCATATGATCTTAAATGCTATCTAAGTAGCCACAACTATGCTATATTTCATGTTTACATGATTCTTAAACTATGTGTTAAATGTTATACCACTCATTAAGTATTATGTCTGCTTTTTAATTTCTGCTTCTAAAAGGGAAATACGGTTCACAGAACCATGAACGGTCGAGACATCCAATTTTTTTTTGGACCATCTAAGTGTCGGCAATGCATACAAAATCAACAAATTTCGTGTCATTCACAACAGGAGATCAAGCAAGGTTGTCCCTCATGCTGCCATGATCGAAATGAATAGGAAAACCACAATCGTTCCTATTCACAAAACAAGTGAAGAGGTCCCAATGCATTGGTTCAATTTAATTGAGCTAGATCAACTTCACCGGAGAATCGACAACGATGTTGAGCTTACAAGTAACAAATTTAGTTTCAAATGCCGCTCGAACATCTTAAATTATTATTTAAATTATTTTGTCACCTTCGGTGTGCACTTATTCCCGCCACTTAATATTATATGTAGATGTGTTTGGTTGCCTAACGGTTGTGCAGCCGACTGAAGACATAACTATCCAAAACACAAGAGTTGCAAAGAAGAGAAATCTTAACCTGCAAAATATTAGGTAATTTCTATTTACCTTTAAATCTGAATATTATTTATATGGCACCATATTTATGACATATACAAAACCGTCATGTCTTCTATTACTTACAGAGATGAAACAGTGAGAATAACCTTATAGGCAGAGACTGCAACAAGCTTTGAGAACAGTGGAATACAATCGCTATTGCCACCCATTTTTGTTGCTTTGGCATGCCTCAAAGTAAAACAATACCAAGGTTATACCCTGCCATGCTTTATCTAACAACTTAAAGTTTCAATTTGTTGATTATTATGTTATATTTATAGGAAAACCTGTTCCCGGAAGCACATGATCAACCGTTTGTGTTTTCAATCCAGAGATTCCACAGCTCTCCGAATACAAACACAAATAACTCGACAACCCTTCTTTAATAACTTTTGTGTTTATATTTCTTCGCTTAATCTTTCTCACCCTAAACATGCACAAAACAAGTTTAAGCATTTCAGATCACCTGTTCAAATCCTACCCAACTCAGCTGAGATGTATACGGGCCGTGCAATAAGTGCTAATTCTGAGTCAAAATCAATTGACGAGTTCCTCTTACTTGATCCTACGTTGCACAAGGTTAGTTTGTCATCATGAACCTGTTCACCAAATTCTCCTCTTTATAAAACAGATTTTTCGTGTTGCATCTAACTTGACCATCTCTTGCTTTCTTTCTCTATTCGTTTATACTACATGTTTGCAAAATGATAGTTAAATGTCCTTAATGATTTGAAAATCGTGTGTTTCCATAACAGAATGCAAGTTTCGCATGCCAAGCAACTATTGTTGGATTCAATTTGACTAAGGATTGGTGGTACAAATCATGCACGTCCTACCATAAAGTTGTCAAGAAAAACTCTAAATCGTTTGAGTGCAATGAACATGGTTTCATAAATAGATTACCTGAACCATGGTAATACACTTTTACACCTATTTTACATCTAATCGTTATATTAACTTGCTGGCTCCTTTATTATCTTACAATTATGACAATTAGATGTAAAATAAACCTTCATGTATGCAAACGATAGGGGTATCGTTTGCATACATGAATGATCATTTACACAAACGATACCCCTATGGTGTACATCCATAGTAATTCATATATACACATGTTTAATAGTTTGAAATTAAACTTCCAATCCACAATTTTAGAAATCATATTAATTGTTAAAGTATGCCTTCCAAAATTTGGGAACCATCATTTCCATTTGTGCTTCTATTTTATAGAACAAGGGGCTAAAACCAATTTATTATATTGTTCCATGATTCATTAACTCAAACTTTGAAACATACACTGTTTTTTCTGCACAATATGTTGATGCAAAGTAAATTATTTCTAAATAATTTGTGTCTTTCTGTCGATTTTATACATGCATACCCTACATTAATGTGATTCTACTACATTTGCTAGATTGATCACAAGATTGATATTGGTAGTAATGTTTAACTAACAACCAAATATCCTTATCTTACGTTCAAAATAGATCTTATTGTGGAAGATAGCACGAATCAACACAACTTCCTCATGATAGGAAGGCATATTGAAAAAATACTTGGTGTTTCTTGCCACACTCTGGTGATGGAAGTTAGATATAACGATCCTTTTGTACTTCCGCCAACTTTGAATAATTTGATCGGCGAGACAAAACAATTCCAGCTCTCTTTTGAAAATCAAAACACTGACTTCGGGAATACTGACTTCATCGTTCATGGACTACTCCAAAACCAACCGCTCTCAAGCCCAACAATTGCCTTAGTCACACCACAAACACCTGCTACCACCGCAGGAAAACAAATTATGACTGAAGCAACCCCCAGCCTATTGACACCTTCCCAACGACTATATCAACAACCCTAATCAGCTGCACCCACAAATACTTCAAAGAGAGCGTTGTTTCCTGATTAAGCAAACTAATCTGACAGGTAAAGTTTTCCTCTTGTTTAATGATCTCATGTGTAAATCTTACAAACTATGCTTCTCTTGGGTACAACAATGTATTGCTACTCATTAAAAACCTTCACACCACTCTTCCACACTCTTTCGTCACTCTTACATTTCTCTCTAACCTTATAAATTTATGCCTTCATTCACAGCAAAAACCTCACAATGACCAAACAAATACAACCAATTCTGCTAGAATCGCTAGAGAATTTCACAACCTGGTTGTCCCCAAGGTTGAACCAGCAGACAAAGTGCCAATCGCCACACTCAAAACAAAATCTCAAACAAAAAAAAACCAAAGAAAGGTAAATTACTATTTGTTTTCCACGCATACACCTACATAACAAACATCATACTAGCAATTATTAAACTATTATTTATATTCTTTGCTATAGTGCGGAAGATGTCCTCTCTCACAAAAAGTGAACGCCGCAATCTCCGTGATCGATTGCTACAGAGCGTTCTACATGTTTTTAACTTTCAACATTTTTGCTTCAAGACTTAGCTGTTTAAACAAGAACGAAACACTTTTTTTCTTTTTTTGTTCACTACTGAAACAGATAACTCACCTGCAAGCCATATATTTTGCCATCTTAACTGCAAGGGCAAAATCTGTATCGGCTGCATGTTACACAAGTTTCTTACAGAAACAGGCATCCTGCATGCTTTTTGCTTTGCACGTTTGTAGTTGAAACCTTAGATGCTAAACTAAGAACAAAACAGTTTTTCTGTTTTTTGTCAATTGTTCAAACATATGCCTAACCTGCAAGATATATATTTTCCCACCTTGACTACAAGGGCAAGATTTATGTTAACTACATGTTACTTCTATTTATTAGGAAACCAAAACAATTTGTTTCATCCTGTTCATCGTACAATGTCTTTCCAAACCAACTCAGTTGAATGTATATATAAACAAAGCTACATATCTTACCAACCGATTTACTCATCTATCCCTCACTTCATTCATGATTGTACTGAATTATTCAGGTAAAATATATCTTATTTATGGAGTTTAACGTGATGCATTCAAGTCCCGCAACAATGTGCGGGCACATTTTCTAGCGTGGTCTAAATGGTCCAATGAGTTTTCCCAAAACCTAATTAACTAAACACATAGTTACAATGAGAATATTTTCATGCAAATTTAATTGTTGAATTTAAATATAAGGATGATCATGGACTAGACCAATATAATTAAGTTATGTGATTGACCGCTATAATATGAGGGTCTTTACTTTATATTTGTTTATTTTAATTGTTATTCATACTTTTATTATGTTATACATATATTTCTTCAGATTTATAAATTTAAACTAGATTAAACGACTCCAACGTCTCCAGGCCATTATTGGTATAGCAGTACTAGATAGGCACGGTCTTAATACTGGATACCTTTGGCGGGGCATAAATATCGTGATGATTGTTTGAATGGGTGGGGGCAGTCTATGAATTGTGTTCAGTTGTGATCACTGCAAAGATCGATGTCAACCAATTCAGTCATCCCAGTCTTAGTTGTTGAACAAAAATGATATTCTTATCACATCATGCTACATTTATACCACCTCTCTAATAGAGATGAGATCTATATGTGTTGGTGGATTCTACGTTTATCTCAACACTCATAATATATCCTAGGAAGAGAGTTACTTAAAATGTAGTACAAGAATTGTGATGGTAGGGAATTCAGTACTTAGCCACCAAAACTTTTTTGTTTGATAGAACATGCCATGGGTTTCTTATTACTTTGTCCAGAGTACTGGTAACAATGGTAAGCATATGTGGTTTTATTAGGTAGACAGGGACTTACACTTGGTGCTCTGTTCGTAGTCTACTGATATTCTTCAGCTTGGGCGTAGGGATAGAAGTAGCTTCTGGATTCAAGGCAACTAAGGTGCTTTGGACATGTCACCTTGGAGCTTCTTCTCTTGCATATAGTTTTGTAATGTCAATGTGAACTCTTCCATGTTGAGTTTGATGGTAGGAATCTATTGGAAGATACAAGTCAACTAGGTTGGGCTACTTCTTGTAGGTTGGCTGTTTACATCAGGTAAAGAATGTAATCTCCTTCAGCTGTCTTGTGTCCTTAATTCAAGGGATATCTGTCTTGTGTCCTTAATTCAAGGGATTTGTCTTAGTTGTAAAGTAGTTTTAGGCGTGTGTTATGGGAAGTCAGAAGGTTGTGTCTTCTACCTTGCCTATATAGTGTAACCAAGTCTCTTGTGCAATATATAATGTATAATATACAAAAACCTTCAAATTACAACATGGTATCAAAGTACTGACCCTAACAGGCCTGTCTCTGTATATCCTAGTGTGTTAAACTCCTTCTCAACCTTCTACAATGGCTGAAGAAAGCTCAGTTAATCTGGAGGCAGAAAGCTCCCATGCTTCTCCATCTTCCATCTTGTCCGACGTTGATGTAAACCCAAACCAACTTCTGAGTTTAGTGTCATTAAATGAATTTAATTATCTTTCATGGGAAAGAGCTGTGACTCTTGCTCTGGGAGGATGATTGAAACTCGGCTATGTCAATGGAGCCATTCCTATTCTTGAAATTGAGTCACCAACGTATGAGGCATGGCTCTGCAAAGATCAACTTGTCATGTCATGGTTGCTCAACTCTATGGAACGAAAGATTGCTGAGATCTTCAACTATGCTGAATCTTCCATGCATCTTTGGAAAAGTCTTAAAGAGATGTATGGAAACCAGAATAATGTAGCTCAAGTTTTTCAACTCAAGAAAGACATTGCTGGGTTGTAACAGGAAGGGAAATCATTTGTACAACATCTTGGAATGCTGACAACGATGTGGAATGAACTCAATGTTTATCGCCCTCACACTTCCGACACTGAAGTGCTACTGAAACGAGCCAAGGAAGACAAAATATTCCAATTATTGGCAAGCTTAAGTTCAGACTTTGAGGACCTTCGAAGTCATATTCTCATGAACGTTGACCTTCCTTCTTTTTCAAGCATCTGTGCTACTATGCAAATGGAGAAAGTTCATAGAAAAGTGATGAACATGAAGATGAGAACCAACCTACCTGAAACTAGGGCTTATGCTTCCAATTATAAGTTTATTGAGGAAAGAAGTTACAAAGGAAAGCGAAGGGATCTGAAGTTCAGCTACTATAACAATGGTGGTCACTTAAGGGATAGGTGTTGGATTCTTCATCTAGAATTAAAGCCTAAATTCTTGAAAGATCACAAGGCTCCCTCAAAGGCTAATTATGGCTCACCTCACAAAGCAAATCTCACAGCTTCCACCACCTCAGATGAGCTATCAAAATTCACTGCCAATCTTGTAACTCTAATTAATGAGTTTGCAGCCTTCCTTCACAAGAAACAAGGGGTCAGAGATAGTGAAGAAGGTTCCTTAAATTAGACAGCTCTACTTGGGCATTTTGCAGGGTTTCTAGCTGAGAATAAGAACATTGCTTCCATAGATATCCTAGGTATTCTGAAATCCTTTTCAACTGCTTTCTCAGTTAGTAGTGCTAGGTTACCAATGTGAACTAATGTGATGTTTGTCACTTGTCTAAGTTTGCTAGGTTACCCTTTACTTCTTCTATGTCTAGGGCTAGTAATCCTTTTGAAATCGTGCATTCTGATATTTGAGGACTAGTTTTTGAGTCCTTTGATGGATACAGATATTTTGTAACCTTTGTGGCTGATTTCACAAGGATCACTTGGTTGTACCTTTTGAAATTTAAGAGCGAAGTTATGGATGTTTTCCAAGATTTTCACATACTTGTCACTACTCATTTTTCATAAAAAAAATCATATCTTAAGATCAAATAACGGCACTGAATATATGTCCAATAAGATGTCGAACTATTTGAGCACACAAGGTATACTACATCAAACAAGTTGTGTTGGAACACCCCAACAAAATGGGATTGCCGAAAGAAAAAAAAAGGGACCTTCTTGAGAAAACTAGGGCTCTTAAGTTTCACATGAACGTGCCAAAGAAGTTTTTGTCCCAAGGAGTGCTTACTGCTGCCTATCTCATTAATAGGTTACCAAGTAGAGTTTTGAATTTCAAATCACCTCATGAAGTCTTGAAAGGAAAATCTCTAAATCTATCACACTTGAGAGTATTTGGTTGCACATGTTTTGTTCATGTCCAAACACCTCATCAAGACAAGTTGGATCTGAAGGCTACAAAGTGTGTTTTTGGGTTATTCATCCACTCAAAAGGGTTACAAATGTTACAATCCCACAACAAAAAAATTGGTGATCTCAATAGATGTAAAGTTTGATGAAAACATGCCCTATTTTGCTCGTCTAACTAACTATTCTAGACAGGGGGAGCACTTGATGGATATTTTTCCCATGCCTCACTTGGGTACTATTGAGCATGACGTCTTAGAACCCCTTCCAAGCCAAGTAACTCCCATTGTTCAAGAGGAACTTGATGAGTAGGAAACATCTTTGGCACTTGAATAGATCTCCAGTCAAAATGATACGATCCCCTCAATGATGGCACCAACTCCACAACTTGCCAGTCAAGCTCGTCGCAATACTTCACCACAAAGAAACCCTCCACCTAGATTGCATGATTATGTGACCTATAATGCCAAGTACATGTTGACAAGTGTTCTTGATTATGAGAAGTTTTCGTCTAATCATACTACCTTCTTAACTGCAATCACAAATGCACATGAGCCCCAGACCTTTGATAAGGCAAACATTCATGATGAATGGAGAAGAGCAATGGAAGAAGAACTTCAGGCTCCCCATAAAAATCACACATGGACTGGTTAAACTTCCTAAGGGAAAGAAGGCTGTGAGGAGTCGGTGGATATACAAAATTAAGTTCAAGTCTGATGGAACCATTGAGAGGCATAAAGCTTGCCTGGTTGCTTGTGGATTCACCTAAACTTATAAGGTTGATTATAAGGAGACTTTTGCCCCTGTGGCAAAAATGAACACTCTCCGAGTTCTCTTATCAGTTGCCATCAATTATGCATGGCCTCTTTTTCAAATGGACGTCAAGAATGCCTTCTTACATGGTGATCTCGAAGAGGAAGTTTATATGAAACTTCCACCAGGCCACTCACAAGCAGGTGACAAGGATATGGTGTGCAAATTACATAAGTCCATCTATGGTCTTAAGCAATCTCCTCGAGCGTGGTATGCCAAACTTAGCTTGGTACTAGAAAGTGTTGGTTTTCAACGAAGTAATGCAGATTTATCTCTCTTCATTCGCATTGGTTCCACTAGAAAACTTGTTGTACTTATCTACGTCGACGATATTATCGTGACCAGTGACAACCCATCTGAGATTCACTCCCTCAAGCAGTATCTTTTCAACAAATTTTCTCTCAAAGATCTTGGTATTCTTTAATATTTTCTGGGCATTGAAATGGCTCGTTCTAGCAAAGGTTTATTCCTAAACCAACTAAAGTATGCTCTTCATCTCCTTCAAGAAGCTGAAATGTCAGCATGCAAACCAGCTCGCACCCCACTGGACAACAACCTTAAACTAGATATTCAAGGAGAGCCACTCACAAATTTGAGCTACTATCAACGAATGGTTAGCAAGCTCATTTATCTTACCATTACAAGACCTGATATCTCATATGCCGTGAGCCTTGTTAGTCAATTCATGCATTCCCCAAATACAACTCACTTGAAGATTGTACATCGTATTCTTCGTTATCTCAATGGCTCAGTTGGTAGGGGCATCTTGATGAAGAAGAACAACCATACACAAATCATAGGCTACACTGATGCTGATTGGGCAGGCAACTCTCTTGATTGCAAATCAACCACAGGTTTTTGCACATTTGTTGGTGGCAATCTTGTCACTTGGAAAAGCAAGAAACAAAGTGTTGTGGCCCGATCAAGCAGAGGCTAAGTATCATGCCATATCATCCATTGCCTGTGAATTAATTTGGCTTCAAGGTCTTCTTGGTGATTTGGGTTTCTCCCATACTCAACCCATGTCTATGTTTTGTGATAATCAAGCAGCAATGCACATTGCATCCAACCCTGTGTTTCACGAACACACAAAGCATATCGAAGTTAATTGTCACTATGTTCGCACCATGATCAGTTAGTGGATATTTTCACCAAAAGTCTTGCTTCAAGTTTGGATCAATCAACCCCTTTGATCCAGCTTGAGGGGGAGTATTGGAAGATTCAAGTCAACTAGGTTGGGCTACTTCTTGTAGGTTGGCTGTTTACATCTGCTAAGGAGTGTAATCTCCTTCAGCTGTCTTGTGTCCTTAATTCAAGGGATTTGTCTTAGCTATAAAGTAGTTTTAGGCGTGTGTTATGAGAGGTCAGAAGGTTGTGTCTTCTACCTTGCCTATATAGTGTAACCAAGTCTCTTGTGCAATATATAATGTATAATATACAAAAACCTTCAAATTACAACAGAATCTCATCAGGATCTTTATAGAAGAAGTCCTCAATTTCAATTTCTGATAGCTCTGTCAACTCTTGTTCTGGTGTTGCTGGCTCTTCGATGATCGGTTCACACCCTTTAATTACAATACCTGATATCTCGAGTGAGTTGTTCTCAAGCAGACGCAGTGACATAGGAGTGATAGCGGTTGCGGGATTTGTATTGTGGCGTTGTTTTTTTTATTTTTTTATTTTACTTCTCTTTATTGTTCCATGTGAATAGTGAAACAGAGTACTTTTTACTTCTACAGATTCTCCATGAAACTACCTACTAGTTTAAGTTATTTAAACATATTCTACAATATTGTATTATTGTTCTTCAAACTATCTACAGATTCTCATGCCCCAAAGTATGTAAAGGTTCTCGTGAGTCCGTGACACGCTTCAGTGTTTATTTTCCTGCACAATGCTTATTGTTCGAACCTTGCAAAAGAACTTGCGAAGTGCCTACATTCTCCTCTCATTGGACATGCATTGCAATTCAGCTTACTCTTTGTGCAAAATACCTGCATGCAAACGAAAACATTATGGACTTTTCTATTTTTGATTAATCACAAATTATGTTTCTTATCAACGAATCGCCATGTAGGCATGTATGCCTTTCCAAATGTAATCATCTGGTAGTGCAGCTCGTAACTGTCATTCAATAGTCAGCTAATTAGTAATTTTCGTGATGATTGTTTGAATGGGCGGTGGTAGTCTATGAACTGCGTTTAGTTGTGATCACTGCAAAGAGTGACCTCAACAAATTCAATCATCCCAGTCTTTGTTAAACAAAGTGCTACTCTTTTCACTTTTTTCATTTTATCACTCTAATATAGATGAGACCCATTATATTGATAGGCCCTACCTCTATTAGAAATGTGATATAAATGAATTATAAAAAATGTAGTAAGTATAACATTACTCGTTGAATTGGCGCTCGAGTCTTGGTGCCTTATTGTTGGTACCTTTGCGTATGGCATTTTCAATTTCCACCTGTCTTGATTTTCCCCTCCGGTTCAATTTTTTCCTTTTAGAGGATTTCAGAGACGTTTGTTTCTCGGTTATGTTGTCAATTTTGTTTACTGTATCTAAAAGACGAGAAGCATTACTTTGATAGCTTGATAGTCGGAATTTTATCAAAGACATATGTTGTCAATATTGACTTGCAAATGTTGTAACCCAACTTTTATAGTCGGCATTTTATCAAGGAATACAGCGCTACCCAACCTGAATCCTCTGGTCTCAAAGCGGTAAGTCTCTTTACTCTCAAAATGTTTGGCAGTGCCTAATCACATATACTAAGAAATCAGTGTTTTTTTGGCCCCATGAAAACTGCCACATTTAATGGGATTGTTTTTCACTTTTTGTTTCTTAGCTAATATTTGGGGTTGGGTTCTGTCAACCCCACTTCGCTCTTACTGGCTTGCAAGCGAGCTGATTAAAATAATAATTTTTGGATCTGAAGCTCCATACTCTTTTTAGGGCTATTTTCCTAAACTTTCACACAAAGGTCCCTAAGCTACCCACTTTTATTATGTGTCTTCAATTGCTTTATATATTTTTATCTTGTATAGTTGCGTTTATTTGTAGGTATTATGAACCTTCAGTTTCTTAACATACAACATTGATGTTGAGACCTGAAGTTCTCCATGCTCAGATTCGTTTAAACCAACCCATGCCTTAGAACGCGAATGTTCTAACTTTGATGGTTATGGAGATTTTGTTTCCTATAGCACCAATCACAATCTTATTCCCTCCATTCAACAAATTTTCAAACCATAACAAGTTCACCAATTGCAAAAAGATGAACCCCAATTCAAATTTTAAAGATTAGATAAAGATAAGCAAATAATAAATAAAATGAAGTATAGAAACAATATTCTTAAAAAGATAAAGCGTTCATGATATGTAAATGGATTAAATAATAAATGATGACGTGTTTATAATTAAAGCATTTTAATTGTTATAAACTTTGTATTTAAGTGTGATTGTGTAAATCCTAGATTAGATTTGATACTAGTTATTCTTCCCTATTAGAACTTGTATTCCTTCCCTTCTCCCTTACTATAAATAAAGGCATTGAGTAGGGGAATAACACGTCATCTACACAACCCTTCAAACACATCTCTCTCCCTATTCTCTCTATGTACCGCCGACCCTCTCTCCCTTGTCAAATTAAAATAAGCCACAACACGTTATTAGTACGCTCCTACTGCTGCGGTTAGGAATCTAACGTGGAAGTACTTTGCATCAAACTAGTTCATCACTATCATCACACAATCAAGTTCTTTTAAAACAACAGTTTTTATCTCGATATTTTTGCAGCCTTGATAGCATAAACATTCACCATAATGCATGACCCAACTTTATGTTTTTCAAATTTTAGATTCTACATAAATTGTGTATGCATTATATCCATAATTGTTGAATTATGTGAATTAATATTGCCATGAATTGCAACAAATATATGTCCATGCATTAAATTATTTGATTAAATATGCATTGGACTAATCTGGAAATTGAAAAAATTAATAAAATATAGATTACGGTTTCGTTGAAAACTCCTCCACTGAGTGAGTCGCAGTTGTCGAGCTGCCAAAGCCGCGCTAGCCCAGCATGCCAGGCCAGCACCCTGAGCTATTGGAGCTAAGCCAACCCACAGAGCCAACAACTCCACGCCCCAAAATACAGAACCCGACACTATCAATGTGACCACTGATTTTCTAACAAAAGCATGGTCTGCATCCATGCTCAACCACCACGGCTGCCATTCCCAACAACCTGAAATTGTCTTTGTCAAAATCGTGACCGAGATTCTTCGTAATCTTATCGAAGTTCAAAAACCCTAACTCGAACCTAAGACTGCCGCCAGAAGCGACGGTTCCTATTTTCTTCCCCAGCAAGCACACCCAACATACGGCCGGGGTGTTTCTGGTCCAAAACCAAGCCCATTTGAGCTTTGGTTCTTCTCAGCCTAACCGAAAACCAAGCTTTTGTTTGTTTAGGCTTGCATGATACAGCCTACATCAACTCCTCCCTTCGGCCCACTCGCGACACCAACCCACATGGCTTTAATGTCCCCGTGCACGATGCCGCACCAGATCCCAACATGCAGCTGGTGCATCAGTGCACCTGCACTGCATCACACTGGATCCCAACCTCTGGTTGGTGCATTCGTGTACCCACACGCACACAATCCTAGCTTGATGTTAGAGAATCGGTGCACTACACCGCGTCACACCCGATCAATGCCCATCCGGGCCTCTAGTATATTAGGCATGCAGCCCACATCTATTTAACCCAGCCCAATTCTTAAGCTTGGGCTGCATGGTCTAAACATTCTCAGCCTACCCGTGGGCTTTGCCCAATTATTTTGGGCTTCAAATTTAAATGCCTTTTCTTTAAGCCCTATGAGTTTTATAATTTTTCACCCACACTTTAATTTTGGCCCAAAGTCCAAATAATTAATTCAATTATAATTCTAGACATGAAGATCTATTTGCATATTCTTGGCCCATGAAAACCCAAAGTTTTTCATATAAATTTAAACCAATAAATGTCTATTAGAACCCGAATGTTCTACTCATATGTGAATGGATTGATTTTTTTTCTCCATTACACAAACCACATTCTTGTCCATTTATTTTGTGATAGGGACATGTCGAATTTGAACAAATTCAACTTCACAGCTTTAGAGGTCTCTGGAAGAAACTACTCAAGTGGGTCCAAGATGAGAAGCTCCACCTCACCGCAAAGAATTTGTGTCCCACCATTGAAGATGAGACAGATAACCCGGTTGGCAAAGCTGAGAAAGCCACTGCCATGATCTGCAAACTAAGTACTTTGCTAAGAAAGATCCAGAAGCACTTTGGGGTCGTTTTGGTTGATTGCTTTGATCACCAAAAAGACATCTTCTTGCCTAAAGCAAGACATGACTAGCAGCATATGCGCTTCTAAGATTTTAATATGTGAATGAATATAATTCTGAAGTTTGTCGAATCCGATCGCTTCTTAAGTTCTGTAAAGAGAATTTGATCGAATATGATCTCTTGGAGAAAACCTATTTAACCTTCTTTTCCACTAATATTGTCATGCAGCAACAATATAGGGCTCAGAAGTTCACTAAGTTTTCAGATTTAATCTCGGTTTTACTTCTTGTTGAAAAGCAGAATCGGCTGTTGATGAAAAATCATCAAGCTCGACCTATTGGGACAACTGTTGTGCTTGAAGCACATTGTAGCACAAACCAACACCCAAATGCAAACATAGGCGTAGTAGGGGTGGCCAGAACACCCCGTCAAGGTCAATAGAGCCAATGCCCATCTAAGGGAGGAAATCGAGCCCAAAAGCACCCTAACCTCGCTCCCAAGGCCCCGAACTTCAAGAATAAGGGCAAAACACATGAAACCATGGATGCAAACATATACTACCAATGTGGTTATAATGACCATTGGTCCCATGTTTTCCGTGTTCCGTAGAAAGTTATAGCTTAATATCATTCTCGTCATAAGAAATTATAGTTGACCTCTTCACCAAATCACTACCAAAGGTGACGTTTCAAAAGCTTGTTCAAGGAATAGGTATGCGTAAACTTTCTGAATTGTAACATTGTTAGTTCTTTTTTAATTATGTCAAACTCAAGGGGAGTATCCTGAAGTATACTTGCTTAATCTTAATGTACTCTTATTCCCTACGATTAGGAGCCATTTTTGAATTATTACCTAACGAGGTTTTGACGAGGCACCTGCTTTGGGCTGATCATATCCCTGATGACATCCTGTAAACATTTCATTTGACTTTGCACTTCTCATGTATTTTTCCTTAGACTTTGGATTTTGTCCCTACTCGGGTTTTTATCATAGCCATGGGGTTTTTTTTTGAGACTTAGTTCCATATGTAAGTTCCTACCTTATTTAAGACTAGCGTGTTCCTAGAATCAGTGCCGACAAGTCGACTTCCTCAACTCTACATGATGCCGAATCTACTTGAGTAATTACACATTCAAGGGGGAGTGTTATAAACATTGTATTTAAGTGTGATTGTGTTAATCCTAGATTAGATTTTATTTTAGTTATTCTTCACTATTAGGACTTGTATTCCTTGGAGTAAAAGGATTTTTCCCTCCCTTATTATTATAAATAAAGACACTGCATAAGGGAATAACACATCCCCTATACAACCCTACAAACACATCTCTCTCTACTCTCTCTCCCATGTCATATTAAAATAAGCCACAACACTAAGCCATTTCTACACCATTTGTTACAACCTTTTCACCCTTCCATACTATCTTACCTTATTTTAATGTCTAAATTGTTAACATGGAAGTAAAATTAAAATATTGCCACATGGATAAGGTTTAAATACTTTATAAAAATTTAATTTAAAATCATTTAAAACTAAGTTCAAATTGATTAAATAAAAAATTCAAAGTTGTTGAACAAAAACAAATCAAGCTGTTATTTTCACGATGAGGAAGACTCAATTCGTGCAAGGAGAGAAAGAACCATGGGCAGGCTAGGGGTAGAGGAGATCATATGTAATGACCGAGCCGAGGACGTCAACCAAGCTTGTCTAAAAAATTCTTCGTTCTTAGGTTGTCTCGTTGTCTCAAAATTGGGATCGAGGTTGCGATGCGGGACTGGTGGTTGTTGGCTTGGTGTCGGTCGATGGTTGGGTTGAAGGGAAGTGATGAGGTGGGTCGGTGCGGTCACAGTGAGGAGGGAGGGGTCAAACGATTCGACGGTGAGGGACTTAAAACAACATTTATCAACAAATGGCCCTCAAAATATGTTCGGAAACCATTTTTTAATATGGTAGTTTAATGCACTTAGTACTACAGTCTAGTGGTATTTTTCTGCACTTGTAATTGAAAGGTCTAAGGTCTATTCTCGCCAAAGGCGAATTTGAACCACATTATTGCTAGCCTATTGTGAGGCTAAGCTCACCCCTCCCTTTTAATGTAGATAATTTTGTTGTTAAAAACAATATGATTGTTTAATTCAATTAACCAATAAAATTAAAGAACAAACTTAAAATAATAAATTATTGATGGTGCTAAAAAGTAGTTGAACTCCTAATAAAAATAAATAAACAAATAATCTCAGTTTATTACTCTGAAATTTTTTTTATTTTCAACATTTTATACATCAAGTTTTTTCATCCCAGTCTGGTACCTAAAGTCATAATTTTAGGACACTTTCGTATATCAATTAAGCTTTTTATTAGAACAATCATTAATTGATGGCGTGGTGCCAACGTGAACAATGACTAGGTGCTAGGTGTCAATGTGGGCTCAAGTGAATATTAAAAAATTAGAAATTAAAATATATATATATATCATCTCCTTCTTCTGCACATTGAAGTTTCAGACCCAGGCACCAACTCCTCGTCAGCGCCATCACTCCGTCAAGCCACCCATCCTCACCTGCATCCCTGTCTATTCGTAAGCGCCCTTCTCGTTGAATTGTTTACCTATCCCTTCCCTCTCGTCAAATCTCCAAAACTGTAAATCTAAATTTAAATCCAAAATTTTCAAATTCGTTTCATAAAATTAGGTCCATTTGTATGGAGAAGAAATAGAGGGTGAGAAGTGTGAGGATAGAGGCAGAGACTTGAATTGGGGTTCGAGGCTTTTGTCGGAGATGACCATCCTCTTGAGGCAGAGTTTTTCGATTTTTCTAGGGCTTCGACAACGGCGAGGAGGAATATGTGGGTAGCGGGGTAGGTGTGGTGGGTTATGAGGGAGGGTGTGGCGTGCGAGTTATGGCATTGGACGGCGCCAACCCCTTTAGATAAGGACATTAGACCTCCCAATCCAAAATCAAATCCATCCCATCTCACTTCCAATTCAAAAATCAAATCCCTTTAGGTATGAACTTAGGTTGAATTTTAATTTATAAAATTAAAAAAATTAAAAATAAAAAACAAACAAACAAACAAACAAAACAAAGAAGATGCTGCGGGGAGACCTGTTTAGTTTTTAGGGTTATTTTTTATTTTTAAATTTTTAAATTTTTTTTGTTTTTTAATATCCACATGAGTCAATAGTGACACATGGCACCATTCATTGTTCACGTGAGTGTCACGTCATCAGTTAACAAAGATTCTGATGAAAAATTTAACGAATGTATGAAAGTGTCCCAAAATTATGACTTTAGGTACTTAACTGGAATGAAAAAAACTTCATGTACCAAGTATTGAAAACCAATAAACTTCAGGTAGTAAACTGAGATTAACCTAAAATAATGATACAATAATACATATTTAATATACAATACACTATGACTACTATATTTATAGTAAGTGTTTTTTTTAGTAGTTTAGCTTTAAAATCATCAAAATAATTATTTTCTTAATGTGCCGAGACGGGTTATCCGTGTGTAAACACATTAAGGACATTATTAACGGATTCTTATCCCATGACCCGATAACAACTTGATTAGTTATCGTGTTGACCCAAAACCCGTTATTTTCATTCATGTTAACAGGCGTGTTGGAAATTGCAAGGTCTATAGTCACAAAAGTTATAATTAATTAAGCCAATTTTTCATTACAAATACAATCACATACCTGCATCCTTTTTACAACTAAGAGTTTTTCTATTTAAACACCATTTCTCATTTAAGTTTACCCCAATTTAAATCTACGTCCTATTAAAATTTTAAATTTAAACATGTTCCATGAGAAGAAAGAATGCTTTCCAATGTTTATTGTATTCTTCTCATTCAGAGGTATATATAATCATATACAATCATATCATAATAGGGAAAGAATAATTACAAAAGATAAACCCTAAACTAGGAAATCCAAGATTATAGGAATCTCATAATTTAAAGAATTCTAATACAAATTCAACACTCTCCCTTAAGTTGGTGCAATATGTTACACATGGCCTACTTCTCTAAAAAACTTGAGACTTGTCACTCGAAACCGCCTAGGTGAGAATGTCTACAACTTGATCTTCAATCCCAATTAGGGGACCTCAATTACTTTACCTTCTAACTTCACTTTAATAAAGAACTTGTTAACCTCCAGATGTTTGGTCCTATCATGTTCCATTGGATTATGAGCATTAATATCATGAGCAGCTTTATTGTCACAAAATAACCCCATCGGCTGACTATGTTTGACACCCAAATGTTGTAACAAGAACTTAAGCCACAAAATTTCACAAAAAGCGTCATATCTCTATATTCATCTTTTGCACATATCTCTATATTCATCTTTTGCGCTTGACCTTGCCACTACATTTTGCTTCTTGTTCTCCATGTCACAAGATTACCCCCAACACAGATGATGTATCCAGATGTCGAGCACCTACCATCTGTTGAACCTATCCAGTCAACATCTATATAACCTTCAATTCTAAAATGTACATGTTTTCTAAACAAAACCCCTTTTCCAAGACTTCCCTTCAAATAATTCAATATTCTCATAACTGCACTCATGTGTTGTTCTCTTAGATCATGCATATATATTGACTGACTATACTTAAGGCATGAGCAAGATACGGTCTAGTATGGACCAAATACATTAATCTTCCCACTTCCCTTTTATGTACTAGTACTTGATTCTAGTGGGAGTTGTGGTAAACTCAAGGCAGAGTGTGAAGCAGAGCCTGGAAAGGGAATTGACATAAATACCCTAGGGGGAAAAACGTAATTTTTCGATGATGTATTTGATCCTCGTATAGTTTGTCATGTTTCTTGAAATATTTGTATAGAGTTCAACCTCAAGAACGCGTAGGCACAAACCGTTCATGAAATGGAGTTATAACAAATGAGTTATTAATGAGTGAAGTGAAGGGAAAAATAGATAATTTACCATTTAATTGGAAGGCTCCAGAAAATCTAGAGTAATGGAATGAGCCATGTGTGTGGCTGAGATTGAGAAGGGAAGTGAGATGGACGGAGGAGATGAAATAAGCAACGAGAGAAAGGAGGGAAATGAGGGAGGAAGATGGTGAATCGGGGGAGAGAACAAGAAGGGGAAAGGATAAAAAGGGGAAACGGGGGATTCTTGACACGTGCCCTTTTGACCCAACCCGATCAGCTCCTTACTCTTCCGACGGTTTTCCGCCCATTTTTCCAGTGAATCAAATCAAACCATCACTTGGAAACCTCTCCATGATCTTCCCTCTTCCTATTACACCCCGAAAATCAAGGGGTTTGGCCTTGAAATTAGGTGAGCCTGCACGGTGGGGTGCGGCGGCTTTGTGTTCGAATCACCTAAGACTAAAGCTAACTACATGCATCTCTACCACCATTAGACTTTCCTTGAGGCCTAGAACAAAGCCCAAACAACTACAGGGACAGCGGAGCACCGGAAGTGACGGATCGAAGCCATCGATTCTTAGGATTCCAGCGAGTTCGAGATGAATTGGAGCCTTTCCCGGCCAAATTAGACTTAGCCACAGGTATAAAACTTGCTCTACTCATTGAGATCTTCATCCCTAAAAATTTTGGTAATTTTTGGAAATAATTGGATTTTCCGGTGAGTCGGGACGGCCAACCGCCACCTACGACAGGAGGTGGGCCGAGGCGTCCCCTGACCTTCCTAGACTAAATTTGATACTCCAATTCCATATGTGAAGTCTGATTATGAAATTCCGTCATTTGAACTTAGTTCCATTAAGGTCCGCCACTTAAATAGTATAGCAATCGACGATCCGACCGTTGGATTGTCAGTAAACTTTAATACATTATAATACATAATATTTGAGGACCATAGGAAGTTATGGATCGAGAATCTGACGTACATATCTTCCCGAATTGAATTTGTAAGCTTGTAAAATAAAACATCGGCCGCCACTTAATTCTAGCAATTGGTGGTCCAACCGTTGGATCGTAATGAAATTTTAGTATGATGTTCTAGAAGTATAATGTGGATCTTTGAAAGTTAGAGATTGGAAATCCGAGGTGTAGATCTTTTGGATTTAGTTACGTAGGTTTGTGGACCCTACCGTCGACCTTTGACCGACGGTTGGCTTTTTGGTCAATGGGTTTCAAATCATTCTAGAACGTCCTTGGGGATGTATTTTATATAAGTTACGTGTTCTATCAATAAGAATTCTGAGACGTTATTTGATAATTGTTCTAGGCGACGATGGTTCATTACGCCTTGATTTATGCATTTTATGCCATGTCATATATATATTTTAAAATACTATGATATGGTTGAGTTTTAGATTGGATCATGGCATATCCATATGCATATTACCTACATATAATTGTTGTGAATGCTTGGAAGTGCTAAGGTGAACGCGAGACGTGCAGATAAGTTCAGGTGAGTTTATGGTGTTATTTGAAATGATTGAGTTATGACATAACTATATTTATGTTTTCTGCAACTCCGACACTATCGTACAGGTTGCAATAGGCAACTCCGACACTGTCGTACATGTTGCAATAATAGGCAACTTCGACACTGTCGTACAGGTTGCAATAATAGGCAACTCCGATACTATCATACAGGTTGCCTATGAGTCGTACAGGTTGCATTAGGCAACTCCAACTTGTGTGTTATCATAGATTGATTTATGAGTCGTACAAGTTGCCTTAGGCAACTCCGACTCGTGTGTCAGCATAGATTGATGAACACTTGATTTTATTATGATGCTGCTGAAATGTAGTGATTTGGAATATTTTTTGGATTTACTATTGATTTGCATTTGATTTCATACTTATACGTAGTATGATTTTCTGGAAACTATACAGGTTTTACAGCAAGGGGTTATAACATTTTCAAAAGGTTTTTATTAAAACTTTATTTTCAGGCCCACTGACCCTTGTTTTTCACCCCTCCAGGTTTTAATAGCTTACCTTTTTTATCGACGAGGATTCGTGGTAAATCTTGGTATTGGAGATTACCTTCGATGGTATGATTCTCAATCCACTCTATTGTACTTTACTTATGCTTTAACGTCACGCGTGAAATGGGTTCATTCCCGCTCACAGTGCACTCTTGTATTTAGGCACTTTTAGGTTTAAATTCATTCACATTTTCCACATCACTACACTTTATGGCTTCGTCACCTTTCAGGTGTCAGCTAGCACAGCTCGATTTGGAGTCCTAGTGGACAATCCAGGTCGTGATGTGTCATGAAGTATTGCGCACACTTGTGTTCCCAACAACAAGGCTAGATTTTAGCCCTTTATTCCTTCATTTTTTTTTATTAATATGTGTGGTGTCCATCAGTATAATTGTGGGAAATTCTTACTTGACCGCCTAGTTTGCACTAGTAGAAAAAACTATATGTGTGACCAAATTATATGCGACGCCCCATATTTCGTTGCACAATATATAATTGCATGATTGAATGAGGGTATTGTCGCTCAAAAACATGTTGACCAAAAAAATATATTAAAAACATTATGCGACAGTATTTCGTCGCGCAAGAGGTATTTGCACGACTAAACCAAATGTTCGCCAAGCAAATGCTGAGAAAAAACACGGATAGCTAGAGATTTGGCACCAACATCTCACGTAATGAACTTTTTTTCCCACGAAAAATTTTGCATGATGAATTCGTCACCGCGCAGAGTTCTCTGAAATGGCCAGTGAAACATTTAAGGCGAAGTAATTATTGCAAGCTTTGTGCGACGAATTACAGATTCACTTTCTCTTTTCCTCTCATATTTTTTCCCAAAACCCTCAAGCCCCCCTCGTTATCTTCTTCCCAACCTCTCATATCCCAATTGTCGTTTATTTTTCTGCGTTTTATTTTTCTGCACGATGGCCAATTCCGCTGATACTACAGCTAACCATGGATGTAAGGGAGAAGGATCTCGAAAAGGTAATATAAATTTTGTATGGATTTAATAGTTTTTTTTTTTTAGAGAACTTATTGGATGATTATCATAAAATTGGATGAATTAATTAGTTTGCTTATCATTTTTTTTTTTTGTTTCCGTAGAGAAAAAAATAAGAGAATGTTTGGTGGGCTAGAAGGGGGAATAATGACTTGTTGAAGGTGAATCATCTATAGGTCGTTCAACGGATCTAAGACGGAGCACGCCATGCTTGCACACCACATTGGGACAATGTTGCGGAACAAATGTCCTACGAAGTGGGCGTTTTGGAAAAAGTGCCAATTAGTAATTTAATCATTATTTCTGTTATATAAAATTTTATTATGTTTAATACTTAATTACTTTTTTGCATAACAGTCTAATTATATTCTTGATGAAATAGACTATAACCTAATGAATTCTGTTGATGACATACTCAAGAGGCGTAACCGGGAGTGGAAGTATGACGCCGAGCAAAATGCAGAAGCATCACCACCGCAATAAATGTTTTATTTAGATGCTATGAACGAATAAAATAATTTTTTTTGTATGTATTCGTGGACGGTAGCTTTTAAGTTTTTTTAAACATTATAATATTTACTTTTGGTGTAATTGGAACAGTAAAATTCACGCGTTTCAACTTGTCAGAAATCTTTGACAAAGTTGCCCGTGATATCTAAAAAGCTGACATTTCGTCTGAAAAATGACAACGAACTAAATTCCATAAAATTCGGCTTTTGAAATTCGAAGAACGGTGTCGCTTCGATCTTCAAACAAGTGGCCACGTTGCCTCTTCTTTGCTGTTCCTTTACACTTGTTAGTAATAGTGTAATTAGAATAGTAAAATTCACGCGTTTCAACTTTGTCAGAAATATTTGACAAAGTTGCCCATGATATCCAAAAAGCTGAGATTTCGTCTGGAAATTAACAACAAACTTTATTCCAGAAAATCCGGCTTTTGAAATTCGGAGAACGGTGCCTATTTGATCTTTGAACAAGCGGCCATGTTGCCTCTTCTTTTTATAGAGACATCAATTATGTTCAAAAGCACGCTCAGGAAATTGTTGCCTGTAAAAATTTCCCGTCTTGCACTTCTGAGATTTATCTTACCTCCTTTTACTTCATCATTTCTAAAAAATGGCTAGCCCATTGGACCGTCGTTTTGATTTAAATGTTGTGGAAGATGCAAACATGTCTCGTCAAGAAAATATACAGCACCCATCCTTCTTATCCGTTAATGGTCCTCTTACAGCTGGGACTCTATGATGAGGAATAACATCGGGATACTTTCAAACTGGTCTGATGAATTGGTTGTTCAAGAGTCTCTAACTTTCAGCGTTTAGTGTGCAAGCTCTGTATCAAATATGGGCCAACGTCTACTTGCTCAAACTCGCCAAGTCGAATCATTGATGGCGGAGGTGGCAAGTCTTAGACAAGAGATCAAATGGCTCAAGTTTGAAAATAGAGAGTTGCACATGCTTGCAAATAATTATTCAACGAGCATGAAAAGAAAGTTTGACCAACTGCAGGAATCTGAAAGTTGGATTCAAAGTGACCATCAGAAGTTTGTGGCTTTATTCCAAATACATCAATTACCTTTGTCATCTGGAGTTTTACCAAGTACTGATGCACCAAATAATCAATCTCTTGTGCCTCTCCAAGTACTGGGGCGTCAAATGATCCATCTTCAGTGCCTCCCCCTTCTGGGGTTCTGCCGAGTACTGAGGTTTCATATGAGCAACTTTTGTGAAGGCTCCCTCTTGTTTGTTTGTTTTAACTTATGTGTATGCGCATGTTTGTAATTTAACGAAGATATCAATAAATTTTAGTGTATTGTGCTAAATACAATATGGCATATACTTCACTAAGATGTGGTACTTCTGGATCAAATATCAATTTATCTTTACCCTTACGATGATAAATGATCACTCTTAGTGTCTAAAATACAGGTTAAGTTCATTTGAGTAATCAACTCATAATCTTCAATCCATATGGTTATTTAATATCATAAACATCATGGATCAGATTCGCGTTAGCAGAAAGTTCAATCCATGTGGGACGGGGTTTCACATTATGCTTCGTTGGATGTGTGGGCACATGAGAAATGATAAGATTAGGAATGAGGATATCCGAGGTAAAGTAGGAGTAGCCGAAATTAAAGGAAAGATGAGAGAAAATCGGTTACAGTGGTTTAGACATGTGAAACGAAGGCCTACTGACACTCCAGTTAGAAGATGCAATTACGGAACAGAGATTCAAGGTCGAAGGGGTAGAGGAAGACCTAGAAGGACTTTGGAAGAGACTCTAAGAAAAGACTTATCCCTTGTTTGGATTTATAACATAGAAATTTAGAATTTCCGCGTGGAAAAAAAACTTGGAATTTGGGGCCTCCAATTTCCAAGTTTAAATTCCATGTAAATAGGTGTCATTTCCCAATTTCTATAATTGGGAGTTTAAAATTAATAAATTCCGTTTTCAATTCCATTATTCTTTTAAGTTAACCAAACAACAAAATTCACAAATTCTAGAAAATAAAATCCCTTCATTTCAATTTCCGTCATTTTAAAATTGTTCGGGGCAGGAATTTCCGTAGGGGACGTTTCCTGGCCAACGAGCACACAGCTCCCCTGGAGGTTCGGCGCCGGTTGAGGGCTGCTGTCGGGCTTCTGCTTTCCTGTTGGGCTTTGTCGGGCAAGTCTCGTCGGGCAAGAACTCGTCGGGCAAGTCTCTTCGAGCAAGGCTGAAAGAGAAGGACAGCGTTAACTTTGAGAGGTGCCTTTGTGGGGCCTTAGGTGTAGGCCTTAAGGCTCACAATCAAGGTTAACATTGTAGTGCTCAGGCGTGCCACTGCCATCTTTAGAATGGCAGATGTTGAATGGATGTCAAGTTTTAGTTGTGAATATGCATATGCCCGAGGAACCGTGTTAGATATAACAGGCGCCTTTGTGAGGCCTTAGGTGTAGGCCTTGAGGCTTCCTGTCAAACTAAATTAGCACTTGAGCATATTATATTCTGTCTTTATGGTTGTCGGGGTCTGATAACTATTATATTTCTGATTATCCGAGTCTGCGAGGTAGAGCGAACCCAAATAGGTGCCTCTGTGGGGCCTTAGGTGTAGGCCTTGAAGCTTCCTATTAGAGTCCGTTATTATACTCAAACCATTTAGACCGCATAATAGAATGAATCCAGATAAGTGCCTTTGTGGGGCCTTAGGTGTAGGCCTTGAGGCTTCCTATCAGAATCCATTCCATACTTAAGCGTTCTATAATAATCATGATATAATAGAAATAAAACCAGGAGGTAGGTCGATTACTTGCGCCCCAAGTAACTTCGGACTTCTCGTTTATCAAGGATTGTCGTGGATGGGTTAAGTCCACATAAAGTTCTTTTTTATGCCTTGAGGCCAAGGACTTTTAAACTAATCAGATTTACATGCCTGCGGGCTTAGGACTTAGATCTGATTTAAACACTGAAGATACATTTAAATCGGATCCAAGTACTGAGAAAGCTTTGTCATCATGATTTTGCTAGAAACAACTTGCATATAACTAGAAATATACAACATATTGCTAGACTTTAAAGAAAGAGAAGACAAAGACAGAACAAAGCAGGTCGGGCAAGATTAAACCTTATTAATTAAGGCCGATCGTCTTGCAGGTCCCTATCTTTGTAGTTCTGTCAAGGGTCTGAAAGCTTAAAGGGGGAGAGGGGAAGGGAGAATACAAAAGGTGAATCGATACTACAACAAGTTTGAACAAGGTAGCAGAGCTATTACAAAGGTTAAGAGAAAAGACTATCCCGCGAGGGATGAAGGCTTGGGCTGACTACAACTTTGTTTTGAAAGGCAAATCTGGCTTTTTGAGCAGAGTTTGTGCTTTTGTTTGTTTGATTGAGTGTCTTTGTCTTTGTCCTCTCTTCCTCTTTTTATAGACGACTTGGTTTGGCTCCTGTAGCAACAGCTTTGCCCGAATGCGGTCTGAGGGTGATGACTCATCAGTTTTATTACATGTAATGCCCCCATAAAGTACTTTATGGGCTGTGCAGTCTGATCAGTCTACACCACTTGGTCCTTGGGTAGGTAGGCAAGTGGCCTTTGTGAATTGTATCAAGTCAGAAAAGGCCACTTCCTGCTTTCCCAAGTTTCGGCCGGGCTTTGATCTTCTATTCCTCCAGGCCTCCTTTTGGGCCGACTCCATCTTTGGGCCAAAAATCAAGTTTTGATCCAAACAAAAATTCCTTAGTAATCTTAAATTTCTTTATCTAAACATAGTGTTAGAGTACTTGGATCTAACGGAAGACGTGACATATAACCAAGCACAATAGCATTCTAAGATTCATATAGCCGACCCCACTTAGTGGGAAAAGGCTTTGTTGTTGTTGTTGTTATAATATTTACTTTTAAGTATTGGATTTGGATTAAATATTCATTTATTTAATTTGATTTACCATAAATGAAGGATTTGGATAGCTTATATAAAATATTTTATTTTTGTTAACTTAGTAAAAAAATTTAGGCCATACTAAAATACTTTTAAAATATTTAATAACTTGCGCGACAAGTATCTCAGTTGGTCGGACATAGTGTCTTCACAAGATGAAATAGACATTCGTCGCTCAGAGCTTCTTCGCGGGATGAACTATTCGTCGAATAATGTGAATTAGGTTTATCAACGATATATGTTTTGCAACAAAACCTCTGTTGGGAGACGCAGAACTGCAGAACACTTTTTGCAGTTGCTGCCTCTACGTTCCCTCCCCCATCTCTCTTCAAATCCGCCCCATTTCTCTCAAATTCATCTTCTACTACTAATCTATCTCAATCTCCTAACTCCACCTCGACCTCCACCTTGACTCCCTTCATCATCCTCGATCTATCCCTCTCTATTCGGTAAGCAATTTGATTTTGTAGTTAAATTTTTCATTGTGAATTTGTATAACAAAATTAAATTTGTTTTCTTTATGGTTGTTGTTGTATACGATTATCGGAGAAGAACGAATTTGAAGGTATTTTCAAAGCTAATACATTTTACACTAACTTATTTTTTAATTTATTTTTATTTTTTTAATTTGTGAGACCCCGAGAATTTATTACCAAAGAAAAGAGGTATTTGGAAACTATTTATCGAAAAGGTCTTAGTATATGAAGATATTAGGAATTATTATGAGCTCGTAGCATTTTTCAAATACATTTCGGAGTTCATATAAATTTAGAATTTACATTTTGGACCAATGAATTGATGACACATGGCAGCAACTGAGTGGCTAAGTTTACCACATGGGATTAGCCAACATGCCAGTACAAAGACATTCGTCATGTTAGCGGTATACTAGATGGAAAGTGATTGGATAAGGTAGCCAAATTTGGATACAAATATAAGTAGGAGGTGGCCTTTCTTTACACGTAATGGATACTTACAAGTTTGAATAGTCAATTTGATTTTGTTTGTACCATACTTAACCAATTCTGAAACTACCAAGTACAGGTTAACATTATATCATCAAGGACCCATAAGAGTTTCCCTCCAACCAGGAGGCCAATCAGCGCGACACATGTCGACATCAGAAGCCTATCATAGCGCGACACGTGTCAACATCAGAAGCCAATTACAACACGACACGTGTCAATGTCATAATAAAGCTAGAAACTATCTTCTATAAAAGGAGATCATTCTCCCACAATATTTCCTAATGTCATTTGTACTAAATCATTCACTAGTACTCACTAAATGAGAGCTTGAACCTATGTACTTGTGTAAACCCTTCACAATTATTGAGAACTCTTATACTCCGTGGACGTAGCCAATCTGGGTGAACCACGTACATCTTGTGTTTGCTTCCCTGTCTCTATCCATTTATATACTTATTCACACTAGTGACCGGAGCAATATAACGAAGGTCACAAACTTGACACTTTCTGTTGTACCAAAGTTCTCACTGATTTTGTGCATCAACAAATTTGTGCCTCTTTATATGTGTGTGCATAAATATTAAACCCTAGTGGTATACATATCTACAATTTCATGCATTTGCATTAGGTTAGTACATCTCCTGCAAACATTGTGATAAGCCTCCAGCATTCGTATTATGATAACACATGTATACCAAGTGTCGAACCCCAATACTACATAGCGCCATTTGGCCTCTAACATTTTGATAAAAATAAAAAATAAAAATCTCTTAACATTAACCCGTTCACTTTTAATTAGAACAAAAAACTTCTCTGGTCTTTCTTTCACAGTCAGTGACGAAGCTAGGATTACATGTGAGAAGGGGCCTTTAACAAATGCATGTGAGGAGGGGCCTTTCACAAATGCAAAAAAATATAACGAATAACAATTACAAACCTACTAATCAACACACCATAATAACACATGCATCTATAATATTTTATATTTTCAATAATCATAATTGTCTCTCAAGAATTTTCATATCTTGAACCCATTGCATGATAACCTTGTTATCTATACTGTTAAATTTAATAAGAAGAATTAATCAAAAGGTCCAAACTCTAACACCTAAGTAAGATGTAAGATAGACGAGAAATAATAAAAAAAAAATTATAGACAGTAACATAGATTTTACAAATAGTATTGTTTTTGTTGAATTAGTTTGAATTTAATATGAAAAGAGATATGAAATTTCAAGAAATGAGAAGAATAATAGCATTTTAGTCTTGGACTCTTGCTCCTGGGTTGACTGTGAAAGAAAGACGAGATAAATTTTTTGTTTTAATTAAAAGTGAACGGGTTTAATGTTAAGAGATTTTTTTTTTTATCAAAATGTTAAAGGTTATTGATTTTATGTCCAATAAATAAATATTAAATCAGTGTTGGGATGGAATCAATTATGGGAGTTGGAATTTTAAATAGGAGATCATTTATAATGTGTTTTGTATTATCGACTAATAGGAGAAGGGTTGTAAAGAAGAATATTGAAAGATGTTTATAGGGGAAGGCTTGCATAAAAATGTGAGGATAGGTCCTATTCTCCTCTTCCCTCCGCCCCTGTTCACAGTCAACCCAGGAGCAAGAGTCCAACACTTAAAAGCTATTATTCTTGTGACAACTCGTCCCTAATTTTATAATTTTAAATGAGCGATTTGACGAAAATGCTCCTATAGGCAAGGATTTTGACGCCCATTGACCATCAGTTAGAGGGACTTAGGGCTCATTCTTTTAGCATATTGAATTTGGAGCTAAAATGAAGATTTTATGGAACTGGGAACGATAAGGGCATTTTGGGTAATTTCTGCATTGGAGATATTTCTACATTCTTGGACCACACTTGTGCTGACACGTGGCAATATTCCCCTTTTTCTGGGGGTTTCCTTTTCTATCCCCTAATCTCTCTCTCACTCTCTTTATTTTCTTCTTCTTCTTCCACTCTCACTCACCTTTACTCCTCCTCTTTTGCCGAGACACACACACCCCCACACCTCTACACTTGCAACCACAGCAAGGCAACACCCCCACCATCCCTTGTAATCCTTGTGAGCCATTGGACCTAGATATAGGAGAAAAGTACCTTGAAAACTACCCCCAGGGCACTGCACAGTACCATCACTGTGCATCACTCTTCTCCGGTGAATTCTGACCATTTCCAGCCAAGGTAAGCCTCGAAATTGGTCCCTATCATTGTAGATCATGTCTAGGTTCATGATTGGTAAGTTTTTGGGTGGTTTTGGTAGTGTAGCAGCTCGGAAAACACAAAGGAAGGTCACTGTTCATTCTGGAAATTTCCAATCCGTGGTCGTTTGGCCACTTTCCAGCCATTTTCCCGGACAACTATGATCTTCACTGGGCCTCCTAAGGGTATGAATCTCTTCTATACATTTCTAACTTCAAAATGGTTTTTGAATCATCAAGTTTGGTTAAGTATCAAACTAGAAATTAGTTATGAAAGTTGGGAAGAAATTTCCAGATTTCTGGAAATTTTGGTTGTGACCATTTGACCATATTTAGGCCATTTTTCTGGCCAACACCAACATAAACTCGGCTCAAATTTGGTATTTACTTGTTATCTACATTTCTAGCTTTAATATTGCAATTATCGAATTTGATTGAGAATCAAGCTAGAAATTAGATCTGGAAGTTGGGATGAAATTTCCCAGATTCTGGAAAACTTGGACCCTTGGCCATTTGGCCACTTTCAGACCATTTACCCGGTCAACTCCGGCCGGTATTCGACTTCAGACTGGTACAAAGATGTTCCCCACATTTCTAGCTTCTAGTTGGATTTTGAATCATTGAATTTGGTTGAAAATTGAGCTTGAAATGAGCTCCTAAAGTTAGGGGGGAAACACGAAATAAAATCTGGAAAACTCGTTTATACGTTAATACGTTATACATAATTACATAATGGTTTTATTTCTAGGTTAAACGCATTGCAAGGATCTTCGAAGCCCACGAGGCGGGTTCGACCCGACGTCATGTTCTGTGAGTGGGCATTTGTTTTATAGATATACATACATATATATACGATTTCCATAAACATTTTTATATGGAACTATGCTTTGCTTGCCATGTCGTAAATAAGTTAAATTTTTAATATTACATTGTTACACTTGTGAATTGTATTGTGTGATGTTGCGGAGACTCAAGTAAGCTTCAGGTGAGTATTATGTGATTGAATGGGTTGTATTGTATTGGTATGCACACATTTATTTAGAGCTCATCATGGCTGCACACCGGTATTAGTGCTCCTACCTGGGGCTAGGGCCAGCCTTCGCGTGATTGTTCACCTCCTGCACCGCACGCTCACCTTGGATCCAAGTTTGGTGCCAGCCTGTTGTACAAACCACAATAGGTGGTTCTGACTACCCGCGAATTATCACACAGCCTTTACGTGATCATAGCACTTGAGCATACATATTTATACCTAGCTTGTCGTACAAGTCACACTAGGTGACTCCAACTCGTGTGCTAACCTAGATTGATGAGCTACAAGTCCAGTCGTACAGGTCACATTAGGTGACTTCGACTGACATACTATTTTATACTGGTTTCACACCTGGCTTACATTTATTATTGCTGAGATATCATGACATGGCATACTTCAGTTTTCGCTTGCTCTTGTGCATCAGTTTTCATACCTACATAGTAGTATTTTCTTGAAACTATACAGGTTTTACAATGAGGGGTTAGTACTTTCAGAAAAGAGAAATGTATTTTTTAAAGCTTTGTTTTTGCCCACTCACCCTTCTGTTTTTTTTTTTTTTTTGCCCCTCCAGGTTCTCGTAGCAGATCTTTTGTGCCGACAAGGAATATTGGCAAATCTTGGTGCAGACGAATACCTTCGGTGGTATAGTTCTCACCCTATTATATTGTATTTTACTTATGCTCTGACGTCACATGTGAGATGGGTTCAATTCCGTTCACCAACGCACTCTTATATTTAGGCTCTTTTAGGTTTAAATTTATTCACATCTTCCACACAACTACACTTTATGGTTTCGTCACCTTCCAGGTGTTGGCCAGCACAACTCGATTCGGAATTCTAGTGGACATTCCGGGTCAGGGTGTGTCAATTCTTCTCATCTTGAAATTTCACATTTTCATATAAAATTCAAATTAATTGAACAAAAACAATACTATTTGTAAAATCTATCTTACTTTCTATAATTTTTTTGTTGTTTCTCGTTTATATTACATCTTACTTAAGTGTTAGAGTTTGGACTATTTAATTAATTCTTCTTATTAAATTTAACGGTATAGATAATGAGGTTATCATGCAACGGTTTCAAAATATGAAAATTCTTGAAAGACAATTATGATTATTGAAAATAAAAAATATTATAGATGCATGTGTTATTATGGTGTTTTGATTAGTAGTTTTGTAACTGTTATTTGTCATTTTTTTTGCATTTGTGAAGGGTTCCTCCTCACATGAAATCCTAGCTCCGCAACTGATGGCTGTACAATTCAAGAAGCCATGCAAAAATATGAGTGTGTGTGTGTGTGTCCATATTTTTATATATTTATATATAGTGAGAGATTAGAACCTTGCTCAAGTATGTAGAACTTAGCTATTACGGTGGTGACATGCATCTTCAATTTAGCTTTGGAATCTAGGTAGGGAAAATACAGCAGACTTTGCAAAAATTGATTTTATTAAATATCGTGAAATGTTTATATTATTATTATTGATCTTATTGGTTGATTCATATGATCTGATGCTAATTGGATAAATGCTTGTCTTATGTGTTTTCTTGTTATTAGTTATGGAATTATTGCTAAAATGCTATTCGTTGAGAATATACTATGATACATGTGAAAGATGAAATGATATTATTTGTGCATCACTCATGTTATGACATGTGGTTGGAACTTCAATATTGAGATTGCAATTCTAGAAATAAGGGTAGTTGGAAAGGATCTTTTGTATAGTTGAATCTATTCATTGTGAAACCAGTTCTAGGTGAGCCGGTGTGCACATCAGGGCCGACCCTAGTCCAGGGCAGTCAGGGCGACCGCCCGGAGCCCCAAAAAATCAAAGGCACAAATAAATTTAATTTCTATTATTATAATGTTATGTCCAGTAAGCGTTTAAAAACATAAAACTGGATTATTTGTCATAATTTGTTATTTGCAGCAATGTTTCGCTGATTTCTTGCAATGGAAAGGAACACAGTTTTGAATCCCAAAACTGCTTTTTTTTTTAAATGCATTTATTTCATCTTTGGTTTAAATAAGTAGCTATATTTCTATATGTGCCTTTGACGAAAGTGGTTTTTACAAATTCATTTTCAATTAATTACCACATTTGGCAAATAATAATAATAATAATAATAGACACCCAGGTTCAGATCAAAATGAGGGCTTTCTTCTTTTTAGCAATGATGTTCTGTTTCAATACAATGTTAGTGTTTAGGGTTACTTTTCTTTCTTATCCAAGAAAAAATGAGTTATATTTTTAAATAATATATGTGGTATTTGGTTTTTCAATAATTTTTTGGGTTCATTCATTGTTATAAAAATTAGAGATAGAAAAATATGACAATTCTTATGAGGCCCCAAGGAATAGTAAATTAGAAAATTATCTTGATAACTATAAGTTTTATACAAAAACACCTATCATACTTTAATTGATTTTTGCTTGTGAAATATTTGTTCACCCTTATCTAATTACAAACTAAAGTGTAATGTTATGGCTTAGATGTGAAATCTATTTTTTTTCTTCACGTATAACTTATAAGTGACAGGTCTTAGGTTTGAGTCTTTTAAATGTTAAGTTAGATACCAAATTATGGCTAACCCATCTTGTTGCTTAGCATAATCCCTCACATCCCGCTATCATTTTATCAAAGAAAAGTTACATCAGCATGCACACTAAAACAATTTTTTTTTCTTACGTGGAGTTATACTAGGGCACTTTTTTTGGTATTGCCCCGAGCCTCAAAAACCTCAAGACCAATCCTGGTGCACATTAGAATAAGGTATCATCGGGATAAATTGTCGATGTGGGTGATTTTGGCTGGAGATCAATGAATTAGATAAGTTGACTAACAAAAGAGGTATATGAACTTGGGATACCATATGGGGGTTAGTTTGCATAATAGAATATTCGAACCACCACTGCAAATGGTAAAATAATGTGCAAGTCCGCGTGTTTTATTATATAAATTAACAGGTGTAGCCGAAGAGGTTGCGTTGCATTCATGCATTGTTATCAATAATGATTTGTTATTTGATTATTGATGATGCCATGACACTTAATTTAATATTGTCAATTTACTGTAGTAAGGTTATGTCCCTACTGAGTTGTAGAAGCTCGTCCCTATATTGTTATACAGATTTATGAACTAGACATCCAAAAGGATAAGCATGATGAGATGAGATTAAATGTGAGAATAGAAAGTTATTCATCTATTTACTGTAAAATTGTAAAAAAATCTTGATTTTTTTTAAGAATGAAGAGTTATTTTTATAAGAGGAATTCATTTTCAAGCCCAAACCGTTTCAATTTTCTTTTATTTATTGAGTTTTTGACTCACATTTCGGATTTGGGTTCAAGTTTTTTCTACCGACCTTGAGTTCGGGTGAGATAATTGTTGTGATTTAATTTATTTGTGTGCAAATATTTAGTCCTTAGGTTTTTGAAAATTAAGAAAGTACACCCAGACCCACTTAGGCGTCCGCCTAACCTGCCTAACCCCCCTAAACCCGCCTAGCATTCGACTTTCATTTAGATAGAAAATCAATAACTCTCATTTTGTATTTTATTTTTTTTGAATAAAATGTAAGAGTTTTTTAAATACTTAGATAAACACTCATTATATGATTTTTCCTTATGTTTTCAATATGTTCTAATACTTGATAATCTCTAGTCAATTTATTTTACAATTTATGTTTCCATATACAATTATGTGTTCCTTTAAGTATAGATGTTCACTTATTTATACAATATATTATAAATATAGTTAATTCGCTAGTCCACCTAGGCCCAGCCGTCTAGGTGCTCGGCTCCAACTCGTCACCTGACTAGTGCCTAACATTTTTAGAACCTTGGTTATACAAAGTTAATAGTGCTTAACTTTGTACGCTTTTGTTTGTTTTTTTTAAATCTTAGTTTCCCGTCAAGAATTAGTTGAATTTCACGCATGGATGCTAAAGCATGACTCTGGTCCAATTGATTCTTGAATTGTCCCATTCTTTTGATAGTTTGGGAATGCCTATATGTGTTGCAGTTTGCGGTTCATAGATTAGGTTTCAACCGTGGGAAGTTTAGTAACATATTTCTCGTTCTTCAAGTGCAAGATAGGTATATAAATTTACGTCATGCACTTGAAGAATTGCAGGGAGATGTTGCTAGAACTTTCCCACGTCGATTTCTAATTTGATAAAGCCATAAATTACGTCACATAACTATGCATTCCCAAATGGGATAGGGCCCTTATAGGAGGCAAAAGATGACAAGATCTTGGTGAAGTTGTTGTAAACATTGTATTTTTATTATGGTTGCAGACATAATGGATGGGCAGTGGATATAGAATCTAAACAGATGTGCAGATGAATACTGGGATAGAATAAAAGAGTTAATCTTTGCGCGACAAAATTTGTCTTTGTGCGACGAACTTCATTGCAAAAACTGTTAAATGTAGTAGTGTTGTGAGGTATCACATTTTTGTATAGTTTGATTTAACCATGCTCAGAGACATGATAACTTTTGGTAGGCATCGATCAATATGAGTCCGGATCCTCTTTGTGAGGATTCCGGGAATCTGTTAATCGTGTTTGTTCATCATACATCGTGGGGTCAGAAATCATTTTAAGTATTTTTATGTAAAAATAAACATAAACGGTACTTGACAAAAACTAACCGCATGATGTACAATGAACGAATACGATTCACGGATCCCCAAGATCCTCACCAAAAGGATTTGGAAAGGATCTTGTTGGGAACAATATACACACACACACACACTCTCTCTCTCTCTCTCTCATGATACTATGTTCTTAATTGCGATAACTAATACGATCTTTTGAAATTCACAAGCTTTTTAGTCAAATGGTCTATTTAGTCAAATAATCCTGGGATTGACACATTTCCACTTTAGTCCTTGATAATGAAAATCTATAGAAGTAGTCCTTAATTTGTCCACCGTTAATCATTTTAGTTCTTTCATGAAAAATCTTTCAATATTCTCGTTAAATGGAGGAGTTGATTTGAAAAAAAAAACCCTTAAAAAGGTGATCACGTAGTCGTTCACGTGATAATTTAATGAAGATATTGATAGATTTTTCATGAATTTATTTCCATCAAATCTAGCTTCATATAATCTTTACTATTATTTTGATGAGCGGTTACAGATATAGTCAGTAAATTTGCGTATTATACAAGTATTTATGTGTTCTAAAAAAATACTTATGTTTTCTTACACATTTTAATGATTTGTTAAATTGCATGTTTTTTTATAAGTCCAGCATAGAATACACATTTTAAACATATATGTACTTACTTTCATGTTTAATACATGTAAAATTCACGTATCCAACACGTATTTTTAACATAAAATAATTAATTAATTTAAATAAATAGATATTAAAAGGGGCTTTTAGATCTAGGTCCAAAAATATATATGGTTTTTAGGAGTGAGTCCAGTTATCTAATTACATGTTTTTATTTCTTTTATACTCATTTTATATTTTTTTAAATATTAAAAAATCAATTAAAATCTTCATTTTTCAACTCCAAAAAATCTAATTAATATCTTATAACAAAAAAAAACTAATATAGTAACATAAATTATCTACAAAACATTCTACCTTAACTCAAGTAACAAATATATGAATGTATATTATACCTGTAATGACACACCCTGACCCGGAATGTCCACTAGGACTCCGAATCGAGCTGTGCTAACCGACACCTGGAAGGTAACGAAGCCGTAAAGTGTGATAATGATGTGGAAAATTGTGAATAAATTTAAACCTAAGAGTGTCTAAATACCAAAGTGCACCGATGAGCGGGAATGAGCCCACTTCACACCTGACGTTAGAGCATAAGCAAGTACATAAGAGTGAATTACGAATCGTACCCTCGAAATAATCTCCAATACTAAGAATCGCCACGAATCTTCGATGATAAAAAAGCTCAGCTAATAAAACCTGGAGGGTGAAGACAAGACAAGAGTGAGTGGCCCTGTAAGTAATATTTTAATAGAAACCATATAAAACATTATAGCCCTTATCTACAACACCTCTTTAATTTCTAGAAAAATCATAAATATACCACAATACAGCATCTCATTAATAATATCAATTAATCATGCGATTAATAACTCATACTAGTACACAAGTCGGAGTCACCTATGGTGACCTGTACAACTTACCCATATCTCATCACATATGCTAGCTCATAACATATTCATTACATATGCTAGCCCGTCACGTATTCATTACATATGCTAGCTCATCACATATTCATCACATATGCTAGCTTGTCTCTTATTCATTACATATGCTAGCTCATCACATATTCATCACATATGCTAGCTCGTCTCTTATTCATTACATAGGCTAGCTCGTCTCTTATTCATCACATATGCTAGCTCGTAAGTCGGAGTCACCTATAGTGACATGTACGACTGTTGGAAATGTGCCCTAAAACCAATCATATGATGATACTTTACGGACATTTCACATGTTAAAATAATCTAGTTTAATATCAAGGGCAAAGATTATTGTTTGAGCCGTCTCATATAAATGTTATACGCTTAAACGATAAGTCCAAGGAATATGTGATTGGGAGAATGCGATCAAAAGAAGTTAGATTCATGAGACCATTCTTTCGTAGACACATCCTAAACGTTCCTGATCATAGGATTGCCAATTGGGCATTGACAGTCCGTTAAGATCAGTACGTGTTGTGTCTTCTCTCAGGGAGAGTGACTAGTCTTGAGTCATTGGTGTGTGTGACATCAAGACAAGCATGTAGGTGCTCAATAATGAATGAGTCCACTGAACACGATCAACGAGGAGTTCTCATACTCATGTCACATGAGAACTCATGGTTGGGATAATGCAAAGTAGCCCTTTAACCTGAGGCATCATAGTTGTCTTGTGGTTAAGTCCTTGATCTTTGATTATGTCAAAGTCACTCCATCAGGAGGGTGTCCACGGCATCGTCGGGGTTAAGCCACTTAGCCATGGAGGCAAGTGAATGCGCAACAAGGGATCTCTAACCTTCAAACCGTTTGGGGGAGAATACTCTATGATATGATTAAGAATCTCTGGCTAGAGTATGAATGAGATTTAGGAAGTCATTCCAAATCACATTCAAGGTAATCATATAAGCACACGAATCACATTGGATAGTAGACATGAATAAACTATCAAACCAAACAATGTGGTCAAGAGTATTGTATTAGAGAAAGACCGTATTGCATTTGTAATCCTAAACTGAATAGGTTCTCCACCTCTTCTGATTAGCTTGGGTAACCATGATATGCTGCTAGGTGTCACTCAGAGCAACGCCAGCGTTACTGGTTGCTCGGGCAACAGGCGAGGAGAAAAGGCCCGAGGGCCGGTGGGAGCAGCTCCAGCGGGGAAGGGCCCGAGTGAGGGTGGGAGCCCGAGTGGGAGGCCCGTGGAAAATTGACAGGCCTAGCCCCCGAGCCTTGTGACGTCAGGCTGACGCAAGGGCTGGGTCCGGCCTTTTTTTTTTATTTTTTTTGTGTCAGGCGCGTGCCCCTCACTCGCGAGTGGGGGCGCGTCGCCCGACAGGATTTCAGGGGGATGGCCCTCGCGCCAGTTACCGTTGGGAAGCCACGTGGCTTCCCACGGTCCTTTAGATCCCAACGGTTCTTTAATAAGAACCGTCCGATTTACAACCGTAAAAAAAAAAGCTGATTTTATATCAACCGTTTGATCTGAGATCAACGGTTGATATTAATCTGCTTTATAAATTTAAAAATAAAAAAAAATAGTTTTAAAATTAAGAAAAGTTACCGTTGTGACACGTGGCACAATCTGGAGTGTTGGAATTCAAAATTTTTAAATCCAACGGCAGAGATTAATTATTTGAATAAAAATTTAAAAAAAATTGTAAAAAATCCGAAAAAATTGTAAAAAATCTGAAAAAAAATTGTAAAAATTTGTTTTTACTTTTCTATAAATACCACTTCTTCTCCATCTACCTTACACCACAATTTCATATTTTTCTCAACTACTTTCAATCAAATTCCTATCTTTCTCTCAAAGTTTCAATCCAATTTTTTTCCACAAAATGGCTACTGATGCAGGTTCGAATTGGTCGTTTCTTGAAGATGTTGCATTGTGCACTAGCTGGGTTGAAGTTACTCATAATTCCGTTACGGGTAATGAGATGCAATTGCGAGAAATGTAGAGTTTAATTCATACCAAATTTGTTGAGCAAATGAGTGGGAAAAGAACCAAAGAATCGATATCCAGTCGTTGGAAAATACTTAGCCATTCCTTTAGTACGTGGAGAGATGCCTTGACACAAGCTAGTAATAATGTTCGAAGTGGGGCAAATTATGCGGATGAGGTAAGAATATATTATAATTATTTGTTTGTATTATTATTTTGTTGCCTAATTTGATTATAATTATTTGTTTGTTTCATTTATTTGTTACCTAATTTCATTATTATTATTTGTTTGCAATATTTATTTGTGACCTAATTTCATTATTATTATTTGTTTGTATTATTTATTTGTGACCTAATAATTTCATTATTATTATTTGTTTGTATTATTTATTTGTTACCTAATAATTTCATTATTATTATTTGTTTGTATTATTTATTTGTTACCTAATAATTTCATTATTATTATTTGTTTGTATTTTTTATTTGTTACCTAATAATTTCATTATTATTATTTGTAGCAACTTCAAGCACAAGCATGGTATGGTGCCAAAATCAAATCAAGAAACAAATCATTCCACCGGTGGGAATGTTGGAATATTGTTAAAGATTGTCCTGTTGGTCCAGAAGTATGCATGAACATCACCCCTCTACACAGCACCTTTGTACACAGCACCCATCCACACTCTACACCCGATGATGGCACCCAGGTTGATGAAGAAGATGTAGAAGAAGTGCCTGAAACGCCCATTCCTGAACAAGCATCAGGGTCGACCCGTTATCCAATTAGGCCTCAAGGTAAGAAGGCTTCAAAGAGGAAAGGGAGTGCTTCCAAGAATGATTATGGAAAGTACATGCAAGAACTTGCTCATCAAGGTGAATTGACGTTGGCGCGGGAATTGGCGAAATATGAGGCTGACAAGGCTAGAGATGAGGTAAAAGCTGCTGCTATTCAACAAGCATTTCAAGCTGAACAGAGGGAAAAAGATCTACTTAGGCAAGAAAGGGAGTTTCTTAGAGAAGAAAGAATTGCACAACGAGATCGTAACATTATGAACACGCGTTTAGAAGGGATGTCTCCAAATTCTAAATATTTTTGGCAGTCGGAGAAAGCGGATGTGGTGCAAAGAAGGCGTGCAAGAGAAGCAAGATCAAGACAAGATGGTCCTAGCACAACAAGACAAGATGATCCTAGCACCACAGATTGGTTAAGTGGTGAGGAATAGGGTACTTTTGTAATCGGAGCCCATAGTTTTCCAATCACTTTGGGTTGTAATTTATTATTTATGTTGTTTCCATGTAATCGGAATAGGGTACTTATGTAATTTATTATTTATGTTGTTTACATTTTATTGAAGTTAGTACTTTATTAAAAGTGAGAGTACATGTATTTAATTTCGTAATATATTTATCCTAATAATAGAATCTTTATTCATCAAATTGTTCACGTATAATGAAATTATAAAACACACCAAATAAAACTAAAAAACTCACCAATTAGAATTACATAAACACACCAAATAAAATTACATAAACATACCAAATAATTCACATCAAATAAAATTACATAAACATACGAAATAATAAAAAACTCACTACAAAAAACACACTAAATACAAACAAACATACTAAATAAACTTAAGTATCTTCAGCTTGTTTCAATGCCCACTGGTGCTCTATCAAGTCAATTTGCCGATCAATGTGCATAGATGACCTTTGAAGTGCAGTATATCGTTGAATGACCCTTTCATTGTAACGTCTATCCCTTTCTAATGGGTCGTGTTGCACGGGTTCTTCGGTGGCATCATGCGCACAATATATCCGTGTTCTTGAATTGTTCATCGTGTCTACCTCTAGCTCATATTCATCAACCGCATCATAATCGAACTCATCTTCCACAATCATGTTGTGAAGAATGACGCACGTCATCATGATGGATCGAAGTGACTCTACATCGAACATTCTGGCAGCACCCCTGACGATCGCCCAACAAGCTTGAAGGATACCAAAACAACGCTCCACATCCTTCCTGCACCCCTCTTGACAGCTTGCAAAGTGTTTTTCCTTTGCACTTCGCGGACGTGGCACTATTTTGACAAATGTTTCCCACCATGGGTAAATGCCGTCAGCTAGGTAATATGCCCCTTCGTACCTACGTCCGTTGACGACGTACGTGACTTTTGGTGCCTTTCCTTGCAGGACGTCGTTGAACACTGGGGATTGGGCAAGGACGTTGAGATCATTTTGAGCCCCCGGAACCCCGAAAAAGGCGTGCCATATCCATGTATCAAAAGATGCCACTGCCTCCAAAATGATAGATTTTGATCCTTTTCTGTCCCCATATGCGCCTTGCCATGCACTTGGACAGTTTTTCCACGTCCAGTGCATACAATCGATGCTTCCTATCATCCCAGGAAAACCTCGCATCTCGCCCTTCTTCAGAAGCCTTTGCAAGTCCCAGCGAGTAGGTTTTCGGAGGTACTCTGCAGTGTACAAAGATTCGACTGCTCCACAAAACCTCATCAGGGCCTCAAGAATGGTTGATTTCCCCATCCTCGTTATCTCATCCACTTGGTCTGCAGATGCTTCATACGCAAGCATCCGCAACGCAACAGTGATTTTTTGCTCAGGAAGGAGACCCATAACACCACAACCATCTTGCTTTTGCACAAAGTAAGAATCATGGTTGCAAACATCAGTCATGATTCTGTTAAACAAATGTCGTTCCATTCTAAAACGGCGTCTGAAGTACGTATCAGGAAATGCACTGTTATAGACAAAGTAATCGTCCAACAGCTCTTCACCCCGTCGTTGCCTGCTTCTATCAAGGTTTCTTGAACGGTTGGGCCTGCATATCTAAGCAACAGTCTGGATGACTCGACGGGAATGTGAGGCTCTGGCCATTCTTGTTTCGTCATCTCTCCTTCTACGCTCCTCATCCTCTTCCATCTCATTTTCGGCTATCTGAAGGTTGAACATTCCTTCAGATTGGTTAAACAATTCTTCCTCTTGCTGATCGATTTCCCACATCATCCTTGATGAAGAAGAAGACATTGTAATGATGGATGGTGAAGAAGAAGCACAAACTATGAATAATGAGATAGAGATGTTGAGAAAATTGGTGTGAGATTTGTGAGGATGGATGGTGGATTATATGGACGATTCAGAAAGGATTGGATTGTAGATAAGGCCACGTGGCATGCCGTCATTCGTTAAAAATCTGATCGAAATCTATCCTCAAAGATTCTGAAAAGATAATGACACGTGCCACGATCGTATTGGATAAAAATCTTATCGAAATCGATCTCCAATAATTATATTTTCGGATAATGACATGTGGCGTAATTTTGAACAAGTTAAAATCTGATCAAAATCTATCGTCAAAGATTCTCAAAAGATAACAACACGTGGCACGATGACATTGGATAAAAATCTTATCGAAATCCATTGCTAAATAATTGTTTTTTTTTTATAAAATGACATGTGGCGCAACGAGAACGATTTAAAAAATCTTATCCGAAATTACAAATAATTTTATTTTGTATTATTTAAACAAACAAAAAAAACTAATATTTATTGCCTATTGCCAGGGGGAGGGCTCCAAGGGTGGAGATGCAAATGGCAATTACTGTTCATTAATGGCAGTTACTATTCATTAAAGGCAGTTACTATTCAAAAGGGTGGATTCAATAGTGGATTGCCAGGGGGAAAGGCTCCATGGGTGGAGTTGCTCTCATGGTTTGTGGAAGCCCTAAACGTGTATAATCACTAAAGGGAGAATTGAAAGTAAGTTTCAATTCACAATCGATTTGAAATGGTTTTAATCGCCCACTGCCTCGCTAAAAGGAACCTAATGGATCGTACACCGTGTAAGGTGGAGATTGAAGAAACAATGGAGATGAGTAAGAATAATTAAATGGTTTAATTATTTATGGCAAGGATTAATTAATATGTTAATTAATCAAACGAATAAGTTCATTAAAGACCTCGGGATAGTTTTGGACCTTAAGGCCCAATGGGCTTCGAGCGTCAAGCCCATTGAATTAAGTTGTATGACAACTTAATGAATAATGATTCACAAAGGCCCAATTAGCCCAATAATACCCTAAGGCCGGCCATTTAGAGATGGAGTGAGTTTTGGACTTATTTACAAGTTTGCCACTCCAATGAATTAAGGTATAAATATGACTTTATAGCCAAAATTCATTTAGGGTTTTCTTTTGGGGAAAGGATGAGAACATAAGCTCTCCTTTCTTTCTAAAGTGGCCGGCCTCCTTGGAGGGTTTAGCTAGCAATCCTACTACTCCAAGGTCACTCATTTCTTCTCCAATCTAACATTGGTGAAGAGACTTAGAGGTTCTCAATTTTGGGAACTTGGAGAACCATTTCATCCATCCAAATCCATAGATCTAAGATGCAAGGAATGAAGGCCCTCTCTTTGGGTGATTAGCCTTTGCTTATGCAAAGAGGAATCTACAAAGGTATAATTTCTCAACTAACAAATGTTGTTTTAAGTTGAGTCAAGGTTCACCAAACTACTAGGCTTTGAATTTCATGGTTATGTTTTGTTTTTAAGTGCATACAAGCATGATTCCGCCTTTTAATTGTTAATTGCATGCTATAGATGTTGCTTAAATGAATATGTTTTTCACAAAATTTCCTTCAACGACTTATCCATATCTCATCACATATCCCATCAATCGTGGCTAGCATATAAGTCGTAGTCACCTCTAGTGACCTATATGACTGTACTCATATTTCATTAATCATTGCTAGCACATAAGCCAAAGTCACCTCTAGTGACCTATACGGCACTACGCCTGCACACAAGTCGAAACCACAGTAGTGGTCTGTACGATAGGACTGGGTGTAAATGAATATGCTCAAGTGCTACGATCACGTGAAGAGTCACCTAAGAGTCGGAACCACCTGGTCTGTACGACAGGCATGTGCACCTACCTTGAATTTAAGGTGAGGGTATGGTGCGGGAGGTGAACATTACGTGAAGGACTGTGCCCTGGCCACGGGCGGGAGCACTAACACCAAGGTGCAGGTTTACGAGCTTTAAATGCATCTAATACATGTACGACTCATAAGCAACTTGTACAACAATGCCGGAGTTGCCTACTATTGCAACTTGTATGACAGTGTCAGATTTGCTTAAAACCTAAATGTAGTCATATCATAACCCCATCAATTTAACTAATACCGTATACTTACTTAAACTTACCTAAACTTACCTGAACTTACCTGTGTGTCCTGCATTCACCTTTGCACTTCAAAGCATTCACAATAATTATGTGCAAGGAATATATGTATGGATATGCCATGATGAAATCTAAAATAAAAACATTTCATAGTATTTCCAATTATATAATACGGTGTACTAACTATTAATCACCAAAACATAAAGTTCAAACGCACATTTTTCACCAATATCCCTCACATCGCTCAATTCCTTAAACAAGGCTATTGTCTCGATTATATAATCTCATTTCTTATATGGTTGCATCTAACGTCTCGTTAGACTGCCTACGTACCCTAAACAGGGATCAAGCCATTCGTAGTTCGCAATAATCATTTATAGTAATACGCATATGGATATATCATGATGAAATCTAAACTCAACCGTCTCATAGTATTTTATAACATACAAATATATATATATGTCGTGGCATAAATTTCTTAGTTTTATTTAAACACGTTTATAGAATTATCAATCATGAAAAATATGATAAGCAAGTAAAGATCCACTCACCTGGAGTCCGCGTTACAACTTCCTAGCACCAACATCGAGGCATCACAAACGATCGGCGCCTGTGACCAATTATCAAACCATATCTCAGAATTCTCGTCGATACAATACATAACTTACATAGCACATGAGTCTACGTAATTCGGTCCAGAAGATCTACAAATCAGATCTCTGATCCGTAAATTCCAATGATCTACATTATGCTTTTAGAATAACATACTAAAATTTCGGAACGATCCAACGGTTAGATCTCCGCCAATTGCCAAAACCAAGTGACGGTTAACCTTTATTTTACAAACTTACAAATCCAATTCAGAAAAATCCTTAAATGTTACATATTATAACATATCAAAGTTTGGTGACGATCCAACAGTCGGATCGTCGATTCATATTTTCACCTAACCATGAATTGTAATGAAATTAGGTTCAATGGCTCAATCTACGTATCGATTATCAAAACTAAAATTAAGACATCAATCATAGCCTAAAAATAACATTGACGGCCCACTGGCCACGCGCCGCCGCGGGTGGCGGTCGGCCGCCCCAACTCGCCGGAAAAATACAACTATTTCCAAAAATTACTAAATTTCATAGAAATGAAAATCTCAATGAGTAGGGCAAGTTTTATACCAATGGCCAAGTCCAATTGGGCCTGGAAAGGCTCCAATTTCATCAAACTCGCAGGAAATCCCTAAAATTAGGTGCACTGAAATTTACCGTCGCCGGTGCTTCGCCGCCCCCGTAGATGACTAGGCTTTGTTCCAGAGATCAAGGAGAGTACATTGGGGTTGGTAGTTGATGAAATTAGTTTCAGGTATGGGAGTTGCCATCATATGTTCCATGGCGGCGTCGTCGCTCCCCGTCACAAAATGGGGCTAATTACCGTCGTCCCATGGATGGAAAATGAAGAACAAGGAGTGGGATGATGTTTGCAGGTGATGGAGATCCTTGATTCGTCGGAGAAATGCCTAAAAGGGCGTCGAGATTTGCTGCAATAACCGGCTCAGTACTAGGTCACGGAATCAGTAACGGGTTGAAGAGAAAGGGTGTCTAATCCCCTGTTCTCTCCTTCCCTCCTAGGCTCTCTCTTCCCTCCTCTCGATTGGGTATCTTCTCCCTCTCTCCTTCCCCGATTCTCCACACCTTCCCTCATTTTTTTCTCCCGAAACCCCTCATTTCTTCCATTTCTGATTGGTTTTTCCTTCCTCTTCTCCCCTTCAGCCACACCCATGTGGCATAACCCTTTAGAATTATAAAGTAATATATTATAATTAAAAATGGAAATTTTCTCCAAAATATTTCAAATTCGTAACTCCATAAAACTTGACTGTAACTTCAAATTCATTTATGCTTATGCCTACGCTTCCGTATCGTTGAGTACATCAAGAATACTCAAAAGGAATATTTAGTACTTCTTACTATACGTTGGTCAACAAAAGTCAAAACCTTCATTTCTAGGGTATTTTCGTAAATTCACACTTTTAAAATTTATAAATTAATAAAATTTGGGACGGGTTGCCACATGTAAACGAGATATGAAACCTAATTAAAAGGTAAGAAAAAAAACATAATATACCTATAAGCAAGACACATTAATCTGTGACACGTTGATTATAAAAAGAATCTGTCATATAGATACATAAAAATAATTAACCTGTGATATAGGTTAATTATAAAAATTAAAAATAAAATCTATAAATGGGGTTTAAAGCAGGAGGAAGAACAAGAAATAACAAATAAATAAATAAAAAGAAATAATCAAAGAGATAATTAGGAAGAAATTTGATTTTTATAATAAATCATATCATTGAATAGATAATTATTGATAATAAAATAATTAAATTTAAGGAATTAGACTTATTTTAATAAATTAGACTATTCCTACTATTGGCTAAAAAAATGGACTTATATCAAGTTTTCCCATATTAAATATTAAAATTAAAAAAAAAAGTGATTGAATTTTTCAAATTAAAGTTTTAGCAAAGTTGTCGAATAATACACGTACATATTTTTCACATACTACACTTGTTTCACATTTTACGAACTATGGTTAGGGGTAATAAGGCTATAAATATTCTTTCTTGCCTAAATTTTTTAGCATCCCTATAGTAGAAGGTTTAACTTGATTATGTTAAATGAGTAAATATTTATTAGATTTTTAAGAAGGAAAGTCCGAAGGAAAGAAAAACATAAGAGAATTGTTATCGTTAAGTAACTCTAAAGAAAATTAGTTAGCATAAACTTTCAAATAGAATAACATTGCAAAATGTGGAATCCACAAACCAAAGGTATCCCATGATAAGCAAACATAGTACAAAGGACACAAGCATATTACATTTAAAGATGCAAACTCAAGCCTTATATCATGCATACAAATTAAATAGGAGAAAATGAACTTAACTTTTCCCTCAACTCACTTGACTGGAACAATACTTTCTACATAAATAAGAGCTTGGGAATCTATAACCCTATTGATAATCGGAGGAATATGAAGATAGGTGAGATATCCAATACCAGAATTATAAGAGATGACTCTTCCATCGGTGTCAATCATAAGAAGCTCGTCACATTTCCAAAGTGTCAATGGCTTCTCAATGCCTTTAAAGGGTCCAGCGACTAGGAGTTTTGTCCATGAACTCTTGACTCCATCATCGTCCATTACCCATATTTCACATGATTTAGAATCTTGACTTCGATCATAAAGAGAGCAAAAAGAAGCAATGGATTCATTACACACAAAAATATAATAAAACTCAAAACCGGATTCTCTCCTAGAAGGCAATTGTATTCTATGAAATCTCTCATCGCCTAAATTAAATGAAAGTATGAATTCCTCACCATCCCTTGTAAACCAATAACAAAATCCCTTCAAGTACACTGAACAAGAACAGGGATAAGTTTTACTTGATATATCAATCTTGATCTCTTTCCAAGAGTTAGTAGCCATGGTGTATACCTCAGCCGTGTGAGGCAGAGGAATACGATGATAATATGTTCGCTCATCATCTGAATACTCACAATTTTCTATAATTCGCACAACCTTGTAATCTTTAGCTCTGCAATCATAGCCAAATCCCAATCCTCCAAAGTCGGTCTCCAATTCGAATTTTCCGCCGAGAGGGGAAGGTAGGAGAAGGAATGAATCAGGAAGTTGCCTGAATTCCCTCGTTGCAGGATTGCATAAAAGAATATTTTTCCCTGATATTACACAAACAATTCCATTGCAATAACCATGAATCAGTATATGTTCATGGTCATCCCTTGGAAACGGTATATTTAGGTCCTCAACATTATAATAAAGGGTGCGTGAAACTCTATCATTAAAAAAATTAATCATGGACCATAAAACTTCATGTTTCCAACTCTTGTCCGGGAAAACGTGAACCTGAGAACGGTTGAGGAGGATACAAGTATAGGATGAGAAATTGTTGTCCACAGAATTGCTGAGGTGTTTGGCCACAAAACTTGGATTATTGATGAGAGTGCACCAAGACTTGCGTATGCATTTGAATCGCATCAGAGACTTGGGCGGCAACTTGGACATGATGGCGACCACCCTATCTTCAGGAGTTTCAGTTTCACGCACTTGGGACATTTCGACAGTTTTTTTTTTTCCACAGGAATTCTTCACATTTATATATACACAGGAAAGAACACCACCAGTTTGAGAGACAAACTAAATCAAACTCCAAGTCACTAAGGCCTAATAGATTGAGGTTCAATTACTAAACTTATTAATTACCACACGAGATGCCAAAATCCAACAATACTAAATAAACTTGGAGTTCCATTACTGCAACATATATAGCTATCAAAGAAAATAGGGGTGATCCAGATTTGGCTTTTTTGAGTTTTCGAATGAAAACAAGGGCGAGCCAGTCAGTTTCGAATGTTATGGAGGATCGTACGTTCAAATTTAACTATTTTTAAAAATTTTGTTGATACCAAAATAACCATTCAAATTTTTTCTTTTTAATTCTATATTAAATTAATGAAATAAAAAAATTAATGAAGGGAACCTAGTTTCTCCATTTGGATATTGGTAGTAGACAAATTTTCAAAATTTTTTTTTCTCAAAAATCATTTTGAGACTAAATATACAAAAGCATGATTAAATTATAAAAATGAAAAATTATGTTTATGTTGTGACTTAAATTTAACGAGAGAAAGAGAAGTTACGCCATAGAAAAGAGATGGATAAAAGGCTTGAAGAATTCTGTATGTTATTTCTCATGCCTTGTGCCTTTATTTATAGTAATAAGGAGGACAAAATAATTTTCTCTCCAAGTAATACAAGTATAATAGGAAAGATTTGCTAGATCCCAAAGGATTTCTAATTGATCTCTACTTAGGATTTAGACAATCACATATGTTCTAATAATGTTCTCAACACTTCCTTTGAGTGTGTAGTACTCAAGCAGTAGACACATCAGATCTTCAAAAAAAATATGGAATTAGTATTGTCTCGTATGCCCAATGAGTGAATGCGAATCTCAAAACAAATGAAAGAATGCATAGGTAATAAATCTCATAAAACCTTGTTATGATAAAACGTAAGTAGAATGCTCACAAGGGTATGACGAAGCCAGGATGGGTGCGCATTGTTAAAACCTAGCTAGGTAGCAATAACCCAATGAAGAAAATGTTCCTAATCATAGGGAAAAATAGTATATTATGGTCAAGTGAGTACACTTTTGGATACTCCGTTGAGTTTGAGAAAACTTCAAATGAAAACTACAAGCATTGCAAATGAGATAGTTACATATACTAATTCCTCGGACAAGTTTTTGGAAAGTGAACATCGGCAGTGATTTCGTGAAGAGGTTGGCAAAGCTGTTTTGGGATTGAATTTTCTTGATTTCAATCTTCTGGTGCTCATGTTGATGTAGACGCAATATGCTTGGTGTTTGCTTCTTGGATGCATCATGTTAAGATATGGTCGATACATGTGGCATTGTCTTCAAATATCGTTTTTGGGACTCAACAATGGATAAGCTCAACAAGAACTCTTAACCATGTTTCTCTCGTGTGGTGTTGTAAGGTGTGTTTTAGCAACTAAGGACTATTCAGTTAACCTCCAAGATATTGCGGTGTCCCTAACGGAAAACACGTAACCTATTTTGGAAACATGCCTTTGTGCGGATTAGACAAATCATCTGTGTAAGCACATCGCACAAGGTAGGCATCTTTCTAAGAAATAATGGGTGTGATTCATTCTATGATGCATATCATATAATAAGTCCAAATTCGTAGTAACGGAACAACGTTTTTAACACCAATTTGATGGCAGTGTGTAGGCAGTGTTGCTTTATGCCAAAATATTATTAGTAATTGAGATGTCTGATCTAGTGTTTTTAGTTAAGTACAATAAACTCCAATCGCACTAAGATATGGAACTTTAGGCTCTGTTACCTTCTCAAATGTCTCATTTGCATCTAGCATATAGATGTACGGCGTATACTCAGAGGCAGCACCTTCTTTGTGAAGTTCCTTTCGTAGACCAAGAATACCGCACAACTATGGTCAAACTCGTCGAAAAAAATTCCACCAAGAACTCAAACTCGAGTTCTCCCTTCCCCGCCACCAAAACACACGTGCAAGGACATATTTGGGTTCCCCAGGTTACACTGATTCTAAATTTGGTGGTTTTGAGGTGAGATTCAAGACGGATTGTTGTGGTCTGGGGTGGTGGTGCACGGTGGTGATAAAGAGAGGATGAGAGAGACCGAGAGTTAGAGAGGGAGAATGTTTCAGAAAATGGGAAGGAAGAAAGCAGGAGTGGGTTAAGTCCCACTAAAATTCCTCCCACACGAAATTACTATTGTTCCCTTTCTTAACTCGACTCTCGTAATCTGAATACGATTCCACTTTCACTCACACACTCGCGGGTTTGAAAAATAATTTAAATAAACAGAAAAATAAGAGAATTAAAAATCTAACTCAGAGGTCCATAATTACTCAAGACATTAAATAAGGGTATTTTGGTCATTATATATATATATGTTAACCGGAAAATTAACTCAGAGGTCCATAATCACTTGTCCTTCGAAATTTACAACAGCCTAATCCAGCTTGTGCTGGCAACAACATCGTAATCTGTTGACCGGAAAATTAACCAGCTACCTGCCATTATATATTTAGGGGTGTGCTATCCACACACCCATTTTTACTTCTCACACACCCCTTGTTAATTTCTGTCCGTTGATCTTATTTAATTCATCCGATCTGACGGTCGAAAGCCAAAAAGGTGTGAGAAAAGTAAAAAGGGGTGTGTGGATATCACACCCCTATATTTATATATATAAACAAAACAGGTCCACATGCTGTATATAATATAGGGACAAAAACAAATTTGCAGTACACATTTTGACAGAAAATAATACACATGGCCAACATGAATTAGGTGAATTGGAGTACGTATAGCCATTAGGATTTACATATGGGCCAACTTGCTATAATACTATATATCATAAAACCAATTGGAAATATAAGGGAATTTACAATGTTTTTCCTTTCACCAAGGCGGAATTATTTTACCTTCACATTCTCACACATATAACCTAACCCCTCTAAAACAAGCCTAAAACATAAAAACCTGAAAGCAAGCTTTGAAACACCAAAACACAAAGTGGGGAAAAAAATTAAATCACGTAGCATGAGAGAAAGATTGATTTATAAGCTGAGATGCACAGTATTTTGAAAATCAAAAGCCAGGTAAGCCAAGACAATTTGGATGCAATGAAGCCAGAACTGCCGAAGCTAGCAAAATGAAATTAATTACCCGTATCATTACTTCTTTCCACTTTTCAAATGGGGATTAAAGTTAAGTTGTTAACAAAAGCCTCATTTGGTGCCTATGATTGGATTATAATTGATAACTAATTATGCTCTTTTTTTTCTTTTTCTTTTTTTTTAAAGGATAAATTTTGTTAGATTAGCTACCTACGTCATCATGTAAAGGCTCAACACCTTTCTACCGTTATAGTAAAGGGCCACTTGCAACTAATTATGTTCTTAAAATAACAGAAGTTACAGTTTAGCAAAAATACGAAAGATCACATAATGATAGTTATATAACACCAGAAGTTTGAGAAGAACTTCTCGTATCAAAAAGAAAGCAAAACATGAAATTCTGAAAATTGCAAAAATAACCTGAAAGCTATTAGGTTTTTAAGAAGGGAATTTTGAAGAAGAAAGGAAAACATAAGGGAACTATTAGTGTTCATTAACTCTAGAAAAATAGTAAAATACTTTCACATAGAATAAAATTACAAAATGTGGAAAACCCAATAAACTGAAGGCAGCCCATGATAAGCAAACATATTCCAAAGGCCGCAAACCAAAACTACAAAATGCAAACTCAAGCATTAGATCATGCATACAAATTAAATAGGAGAAAATGGAACTTTGCCCTCAACTCACTTGACTGAAACAATACTTTCCACATAAATAAGAGCTTCAAAATCTGTAACCTTATTGATAATAGGAGGAATATGAATATACTTGAGATTTCCGGTACTATAATTATAAGAGATGACTCTTTTATCGGAGGTAACCATAAGAAGCTCGTCACTTTTCCAAAATGTCAATAAATTCTCATTGTCTTTAAAGGGTCCAAGGGTTTGCAGTTTTGTCCATGAACTCTTGACTCTGTCACAATTGTCCATTACCCATATTTCAAGTATTTCCAATATTCCAGAATTGTCACTTTTATCATAAAGAGAGCAAAAAGAAGCGATGGATTCATTATACAGAAAAAGATCATAAAACAAAAAACCGGATTCTTTCCTATAAGGCAATTGTATTCTATGAAATATCTCATTACCTAAATCAAATGAAAGTATGTATTCCTCGTCATCGCTTGCAAACCAATAACAAAATCCCTTCAAGTATACTGAACAAGAACAATTATAGGTATCACTTGATATTTCAATCTCGATCACTCTCCAAGAGTTAGTAGTCGTGATATATACCTCAGCCGTGTGAGGAAGAGCAATACGATGAGAAAATGTTCGCATATCATCTGAATACTCACAATTTTCTATAATTTTCACAACCTTGTATTCTTTAGCTTTGCTATCATATCCAAATCCCATTCCTTGAAAGGTCGATTCCAATTCGAATTTTCCCTCCGGAGGGGAAGGTAGAAGAAGGCATGAATCAGGCAGTTGCTTCAGTTCCCTCGTTGCAGGATTGTATAAAACAGCATTTTTCCCTACTATTAGACAGACAACCCCATTGCAATAGCCATGAATCGATACATGATCATGATCTTCCAATGGAAATTGTATATTTAGGTCCTCAACATCATAATAAAGGTTGTGTTCATCACTATCATGGGAAAGATTAATCATGGACCAGAAATATTCTCGTTTCCAACTTCTGTCCGGGAAAACGGGCATCTGAGAACGGTGGAGAAGGATACAAGTGGAGGATGAGAATTTGTTGTTAACGGAATTGCTGAGGTGTTTGGCCATAAAACTTGGATTGTTGATGACCGTGCACCAAGACTTGCTTATACATTTGAAACGCATCAGAGACTTCGGAGGCAACCTGGACAAGATTTCGGCCACCCTATCTTCAGGAGTTTCACTTTCACGTACCTTAGTCATTTCAGTCACCTTATCTTTAAGAGTTTCACTTTTACGCACCTAGGACATTTCGGCTATTTTGTTCCACTGGAAATCTTCTCATGTATATGTACACAGGAAACACCACCAGTTTGAGAGACAATTTCAACCAAAACTCCAAGTCCCTAGGGCTTGGTAGATCGAGGTTCAATTAAAACATATTACCACATATGATGCCAAAATTCAACATTACTAAATAAACTTGGAGTTCCACAACCACAACATATTTAGCTATCAAAGAAAATAAGGGCAATCCAGAGTTAGCGAGTTTTCCAAATAAAACAGGGGCGATCCAATCAGTTTAGAATTTTACGGAGGATTGCACTTTCAAATTTTACTTTTTTATTATTTTTTAATTGATACAAAATAACAGTTCAAATTTTACCTTTTAAGTTCTACATTAAATTGAAAATAAGGTGAGCGTAATATTTGTATATGGCCAGCTTGTAACATCACATGATTTTAATTTACTAAGAAAAGGAAATTTTCCATATTCACACAATTTTTAATTAACTAAGACAATTTTTTTTTTCATTAGGAATACAATCATATAACTGCATCCTTATTACAACTAAGAGGTTTTCTATTTAGACACCAGTTCTCATTCAATTTTACCCCAATTTCTATCCACGCTCATTAAAAATTAAAACCTTTTCTTGTTCATCACATTTCTTCGAAAAATACCATCAAATACCCTAATGCAACCAACCACTAATGCACCCAAGGGTGCGTTTGTTGCGCCGGACTGTCTCGGACTGGACTAGCTGCCGGAACTAAGCTGGACTGGCTTAGACTGGACTAAGCTGGACTAACTTAGTGAAGCGTTTGGTGTAATGTCGGACTAAGAAGCAGGATAAGAAAAACAGTACTGTTCACCAGATTTGTGTTTGCTTAGACTAGGACTACAAATTTTTGCCATTGTGTAATAGAGTAATGCTACAAATCTCATGATATGGGTTAATTGGAGCATATTTTTGCCATGTATATTATGAATCTTAAAAAAAATTGACAATTGTTTTGTTTCTATTACCTGCTAATAGAATTGGGTTTAATTTGCAAATGTAGCTTGGTTTAAACTCTATCACCCAACAGAAGAAAAATAGTAGTGCCCAATACATGCAACTTCAACAAATACAAGTACATAAGAAGATCTCCATAATTTAGAAAATCCTAGTTAACATTAGTTAACATTAGCCAAAATAGATCTCCATAATTTACAAAATGGCTAGTTAACATAAGCCAAAATACTAGTGCAAAGCTAAGTTATAAGCCATAACATAAGATTGTATGATTAATAAAATACATTCATGTTAACATTAATAAAATACATCCATGTTAACATTAGCCAAAATCCTCATCCGCTTGCGTTGTCGCTTAAAAGCCTTTGGACGAACACTTTCTTGAGTTCCGGTTTGATTGCCTTGAACACTGCCACATTTTTTGGTTTATCCAAAATAAGAGACAATGCATCAATTTGATCCATAGGAGAGAGACCCATTGCTTCAAGTTCATTAGCTATGTCAGTATGATCTGCAGTACCTTGAACTAAAGCTTCAGTTACCATTTGCATCCTCTTCCCACTTTCAACATAAAAATCTTTCAGTCCACTGATAATTGCCTCGGTTCCATCACTTGAACTTCCCACAGCTCTTTTCCTCTTTCTTTGGCTATTTTTAGATGGGGTGCTTTGTTGGCTTTGTTGGTTCATTGAAGAAACAAAATTTTCACCTCCAATATCACTTTCACCAACATGATCATGACTTTGTTCCTCCACCATTTGAGCAGGGGTTTCGGCTACATTACCCGTAGCCCGATCTTTTCCAAATATATATGCAAATCTATCAAACAGTGGAAAAGGTTTGCTTCTCCATCCATCGGCTTCTTTATTTCTCTAAGATTATATCAACATAGCAAAACTAAAATTTAGCATGCGTAACAAATATAGCAGCAATAATATAACTAATGTATAAATAAAATAGAATATGAACCTGCACATAAGTTTGCCATGAGTCATAACTGTCAACTTCAACGCACTTTTTGACATCATTCCATGCAAATCCACTTGTGTTTATCATGTCAACGACCATACTATATGTTTTTTTCCATTTCTTCAACTTGGACTCAATATGTGGATTTGCCTTTATATTTGAATGAGGACATAAAACATTGACAGCTTTTGCTATTTCAACCAAAGTACCTTGTTTGAAAGCACCGGTGTCACACCGTTGCTTCCGAGCAACAAAATCCTCAAGAACTCCTAGTAATACTTCTTCCTCAAATGCTTCCCATTTACGCCTTCTTCCTTTTGGCTCTTGAGTAGCATTCAAAATATTTTCGTTATCCATACCTAAACAAAAAATATTTTAATGAAGGAAAATACCATACAAATAATCAATTTGCATAATATCCAATCAACTTGCATAATATCCAATCAACTTGTATAATATCCAATTAATTTGCATACCATCCAATCATTGTGCTAATATCTAACAAATGCATGATAAAAAGGAATACTAAAATAAAATGTTATCATTAACACATATAGCTAGTTTGGTTGCTGGTTCCTAATTGCTCTCCACTCGTTATACATTTCCTGAGCCATATCATTCCTCTTTGCAGTCCACTGGTCAGATGTTTGAACACTACCAACATATTCACCTTCTTCTGTATTTTGTCCATCTTCTATTATTGGCAAATTCTTCATTGGATCTACAGACATCTCTTGCCTAATAAGATTGTGTAGTAGGCAACAAGCGGTAATTATTCGACCTTGTGTCCTTATCGAATAGAAAGATGGACTCCTTAGTATCGACCACCTTCCTTTTAGCAAGCCAAAACAGCGTTCAATTACATTCCTTGCCTTAGAATGCTTCATGTTAAAATATTCTTCCTTATTAGAAGGTGTTCGTCCCTCCCATTCAGATAAATGATAAGGTATTCCTCTATAGGGTGCAAGGAATCCTTCACCATTTGTATAACCACCATCTACAAGGTAATAATAACCTAATGAAAAAAAAAAAAAACAGACCTTATTAGTGTTTTGTAGTTGACAAACAGAACTAGACCTAACTTACAAAGTTGAGACTAAGTAATAGTCTTACCCGCTGGTACCTTAAAACCATTAGGCCTACTAATTGCATCATATAGCACTCTAGAGTCTGATGCGGAACCCTCCCACCCCGGAAACACATATATGAACTACATATCTCCTGAACACACACCTAACACATTAGTTGCGACTCGACCCTTTCTTGTTCGGTATCTTGGTTTGTCAATTTCAGGTACATGCACATCAATGTGTGTTCCATCCAATGCTCCCAAGCAATTCTTAAAAATAAAAAAATAAAAAGTTTTTGTTAATTTATACAAAGGGAATGAAGAGTTAAAGCTTAAGGAAAATGAAAAAAAATTCTCATCATACCTTAAAACATCGCCACCTAGGATCTGTAGAATCAATAGGCACAGGCTGAGGGACTTTTAGTAGGATACCTTGTAATCGCAAAATTCCTTGCAATACGCTATTGAAATACCTACTTATAGTCTCTCCCGACCTATAAAATCTACCGCCAACACTACGATTCTTAGTATGATGTGCTAATATTTGTAAAGTCATACACACCTGCTCCTCTACAGACACCAAACCATCAGTTTTTACCCTCCCATCTTGACGAAGTAAGTCACATAATATGCCAAAAGTCCTTCTATCCATTCTCAATTCGTTGACACATTCAGTATCAGTATTCCCTATTATACCATTCAGATAACACAGACTAATCTCTCGTCTAATAAGTGAACGGTTAGTCAATGTGGGTCGTTCAACATGTCTCTGTTTGCCACGTAGCATCATCAACACAAGAATCGTACAAATACAAATTGTCTCCAAATAAGACATCTCTAACAATAAGATCAATAAAAGCTTCCTTCGATCCATATCTATCCAAACAAAAACAAAAAAAAAAACAAATTAAGGACATTATATATGTAATATTTACTGTTATTAAGGGTGATGGAAATGAAGTGATTATAATACGAAATAAACTAGATCAAAGTAACTAGCGAAGTCACAATCCGAGGCATCAAATATACGGGTGGTGTTGGAAAAAAAAAATTATTATTAACCCGAGGCAACAAATATACAGGTGGCGTTGAAAAAAAAAAAGTTATCATTAACCCGATGCAACAAATATTGAGGTGGCGTTGAAAAAAAAAAGTTATCATTAACCCTGCATCAAAATCAAGAGTATGTCGTTATTTGTGAGTTGAAAATAACTATTGTGATGATACATTTTTTTTAAAGGTTTTTTAAGTTAGAAGTACCGATTGCTTTTGAAGAAGGCTGCTGATAATTGTATGAAGCATCCTTCTCTTGCAGGACACCTGCCTGTGTGGGTCCCACAGTCTGCTTCATTTTTAACATGTTATCATGGTGAGTTTGAGATGAGGCTAGCTGGTTACAGGTTTCAATCGTGGAATGGATGGAAAAACTAAGATCTTGGGTGAAATCATGGCATGAATATGATTTGGATGAGATCTGCGGATTTAGAAAATTATTCCCAGAAGCGATTGAGTAAGTGTATCTGTCACTCGTAAACTTGTCCATTCCTTTGTTCTGTCCAAGGAAGAAAATATCGGTAATATCGGAAATATCGGTAGTCCGAAAACACGGAAATATCGATGGAAATATCGGTAAAATATCGATATCGATAAAAATTACATGGAAACCACGGAAATTGTAAGAAAAACTTGGAAATTTTTAATGAAACTTTGTAGGATGTTTATTTAGTCAATTATCTATTAGTTTATCACAAAAAATTGGAAGGAAATGCATTGCATGATGGATTTAACTGATTTAAGTTGATTATATAGCGAGCTGGCAAACATTGTGAGTATAGAAAATATGTTGTAATTAATGAAAGAAGTTTAAACACACCATAATCATTTATATATAATTAATTAGTACAATATTTGGAGGTTTTATTTAGGATATTAAAAAAAAAAGGGAAGTGAATAAAATGATGAAGAATAATGTGCCGAATTTGATACTTTAAATTTCTTACACATAAGAATAAGACTAAACTTTAATTTGGATGCCGATTATGTTTTTTCAAGTTTATATAAAGTAAAAGAATTGAATTTTGGAAGCCAGGAGTGTGTCAATTGAATTTTGGCCAGCGTGCAAGGTATCAATCTCTTCGTCTCGTCGAGTAGTACAACTTTCCTTTTTGTTTCACTCAATTTCGTTGAGTATTGAAAAAGTTATACTCATTTGAATCTTACCCAGATTTCGGCGACCTCAGTGGCTGTCGAGGCAATTTTCGGCCAAACCACAACGAGTCAGACGTCGTGTAAGGTACCATTCTCTTCGTCTCTTCGAGGGCTACAACTTTCCTTTTTGTTTCACTCAATGTCGTTGCATATTGAAAAAGTTATACTCATTTGAATCTTACCCAATTTCTGGCGACCTCAGTGGCTTTCGAGGAAATTTCCGGCCAAACCACGGCGAGTTGGCCGGCGTACAAGGTATCAATCTCTTCGTCTCATCGAGTAGTACAACTTTCCTTTTTGTTTCACTCAATTTCGTTGAGTATTAAAAAAGTTATACTCATTTGAATCTTACCCAGTTTCCGCCGATCTCAGTGACTTTCGAGGCATTTTCCGGCCAAACCACGACGATTTAGACATCGTATGAGGTACCATTCTCTTCGTCTCTTCGAGGGCTACAACTTTCCTTTTTGTCTTGCTTGATTTAGTTGAGTTTTGACAAAGTTATGGCCGTTTAAAGTGAGTGTAAAATTTCGGCCAAAATTCTGATTTTCTCTCCCATTGGGGGAGTCCCACATCGCCCATGTGAGGGCAGTGAACAAGCAATTTTTCCTATAAAATCCACATTCCCCCAGCTGAGAAAATCCTAGCTTGATTGGCCTTTGGGCTATGATCAAGTGAAGTATATGTTGAGTTTTCTCAACATATTTAAGTAATTTTTAGTATTATGTTGCGATATTATCGATATTTATCAAAAATATTGAAAATATCGTGATATTATCGATAATATCGTGATATTTTGACGAAAATTATTTGGATAGTTAAAAAAATTTCGGATCTTCAAAAAAACGATAATATCGGCGATATTTCGCCGATATTTCGCCGATATTATCAATATTTAAATCCTTGGTTCTGTCTATCCATGCTTTTGTTACTTTCAATGAAAGAACTCAATATTGTATGTTTCTTTGATGCGAATCCATTTGAGTTGACTTTATTTTGCCCTGTTCTTTCAAATTTTCCCAGACGCTTCTCAATTGGTGTAACTTCACAAGGCGTATTATAGATGCCCAAATACCCATTCTTGAATTTCTGTTTCTTATGACGTAGTGAAAAATCCTGGCTTAGCATTCTCTGATGGCCATCCATTTGATATATCTCTTGGCAAGACAGTGAACTAGGTGGATGATTGGTAGAAAGATGTGTATGCTCCACGGTTCAACAATACTCCCTCTTGGATCCCCTTAGGCCATCTCCAACCGAAGGGTCCAGAGGGCCAGAGGGCTGAAAATAGCCCTAAAACCGTCTCCAACCGAGGGCTAGGCCAGAGGGCTCTGGAATCTGGGAGGGCCCCACGGGATCGGAGACAGCTGGAGGGCTGGAGGGCTGGCTGGCTGGCTTATTTTTTTTTTAATGTTTTCTATTGCTGTCGGTTAAAACCGACAGCATTAAACAGGTTTTATTTTTTTTTAATAGTTCTACTATTAGTGTCGGTTATAACCGACACTAATAGTTTGAATGTTTTTTAATACAACGGCTAGTAACCGTTGTATTATTAGGCCTTTTTTTTTTTTTTTTTAAACTTTTTATTTTCCCTTTTTTTTTCCTTTTCATATTAATCAAATTTTGTTTCATATTTTTTTTCAATTCTATTTTACAAAATTTGTTTCAATTTTTTTTTAAATTCTATTTTTTTCCTATAACTTCTATTTTACAAAATTTGATTCATATTTTATTTCCTATAACTTCTATTTCACAAAATTTGTTTCATAATTTTTTTCAATTCTATTTTTTTCCTAGGCCATTTATACAACATTAAATTAAATTAAGTAACATGAAACAACATTAAACAATATGAAATAACATTAAATAACATTAACCAACATACAAATTATACAACATAAAAAAACATTTAATAACATGAAACTTAAACAACATTTTTAAAAACATTTAACAACATAAAACTTAAAAGCCTACTCCATGCTTCTTTTGGCCCAAAGATGTGCAACAAGATCCTGTTGTAGGTACGTATTTGTGGCACAAGAACGTATCATTCTATAGCGCCTCATATACTCATTTATAGAGATACTACCAGTTCTTGGATTGAAAGGCAAATTAGGCCCATCATATATTTTTGTTTCGTGGTTTGTAAGAGCGACCAGCAACAGAGCCACCCCATTGAGGTTGTTCCTCAGTTGGCTGACACACCATGGCCGCAGCCATGGCTGCTGCTATGTTTTGTGTGTTGTGCCTTACTTCAGCTTCTTCATCAGACTCCTCATCTTCTCGTCTCATTTGCGCCCATTTTGCTTCCAATTTGGAATTGGATGAGGACCCCCAATTGGAATTGGATGAAGATCCAAAGTTGGAATTCATTGCAAACTTGAATTGAAAGAGATTGAATTGCAAGAGATTGAATTTAAAGTTGTGTGAATTATAGCCCAATATCCACCCTATTTATAGCAAAAAAAATTCAAATCCAACGGCTAGCTGACGTCAGCATGATGTCAGCTACCAACGGCTAGCTGACATCATGTTGACGTCACCTAGCCGTTAGATTTGAATTTAAATTGTAGTTTTTAAATAATAAATTATGTTTGGCCCTATGGCCCTTTGGCCCTCAGTTGGAGACGGTTTTTTGTGACAGGGCTAAAACGAGCCCTCTGGCCCTCGGTTGGAGACGGAGGCAAATATGGCCCTGTACTGTTCATTAAAATATTAATATCTTGGAGAATCTTGGAGGGCCAGAGAGCTAAAACGAGCTCTCTGGCCAGCCATCGGTTGGAGATGGCCTTACTTCACTTGGAAGGGAGAGGGAGAAGATCTTTAGTACCGAGTGAGAGTCACTCTGGGTAATATTTTCTTTCATCTGAAGGCTCTTACCGCTAGTTTTTGCTCGAATGACATCTTGACACATTCCTTCATCATGGCTATGTTGCTGCAAGGGAGTGTATCCATCTCTGCATCTTCTCTGGCATAAATCATAATTCCCATTTTCTACATGTCTCCCCATAACATGCAAATTTTTCAGATGCATGTGGTAGGTCTCGGGTTCGAGACTTGGGAGCAGCCTCTCTATAAATGGAGGTAAGGCTAGCCAACATTCACCTCTCCCAGACTCTGCGTAAAGCGGGAGCCTTGTGCACTGGGTACGACCTTTTTATGTCTTTTGTTGTAGCAAGTAGGGATGCCGATGGTTGCCTTTCTGGCAGGAATAAAAAGTTATATGGCATAAGATTCATGGAAGAGGTACAGTTACTCATAGTTCCTGGAATCTGGTTCTCTACCATCAATTCGTTCTGTAGGGCACTTTGCTCTGCTGGTCTGGCTTTTAAACCCTGGTTAGTTACAGGGACCATAGGTGTCCCTTGAGAATCAAAATTCATCTTGATCCCTTGCTGCATCTCATCTTGTTGACCACCTGCTTTGCATTGGTTTTCATCCATGGTATTTTCCGAATCAAAATTTAGAGCTCTTCTGCATGATTTTGCACCTTTTCCAGCATTAGGGTCTATTGTCTCCCTTATACCATTTGCCAGTGGACTTGGGGATTCCTTTTGAACATTCTTTCTTACGTACTTCCTCTTTGCTGGTTGGCTCTCCTTAGACTCTGTATTGCTTGGAGTTGTAGGCTTTGGTGTCCCTTTGGGTTTGCCTTCTCTGATTACTTTGGGCCTGTGTTTTCTTTGCTTCGATGGTTTCTGCTGTGGTCTCTTGTTTAGATCAGTCCCTCTGTCACCTTCCCAGTCAGAATCTTTGTTTCCCTTGTATGGTGTAGAAATTGCTGATGTTGATGACTCCACAATGTTCTGCAAGAGTTCGTAACCATTTTTTTGAATTGCTTCATCTCCTATAGATATGGTTCGTTTCACCTGCTCGTCTTTTTCCTTGCTAGAACCTTCCTCCATCAAGAATTTCAGTAATGCAGAAAGCTGGTCGTTCTCCAAATTCTTGTCCTGGTCTGTTGTGAATTGGTGTTGGCTGGCAACACATGAGGCAGCACCGGCTTCTATTGTTGGTAAGGAGTTTAGATCACAGCTTGACATGAATGGTACAGGGAAATCATCTGTGCAGAAAGCAGTTTTTCTGTCAAATAATTTTAACAGTGAAGGGATTTTCGGCATTATATAGCCATTAAGAAATTGTCCCTCGGAGTGAAATTCATAATGATTTCAAGACCATTTAGATGCAGTATGACACACCCAAGTTATAAATGTGTCACCTTCATCAATTTGTGATTTTCCAATTGAAATTGAAATATTTTATGGATTGCTTATATATATTGGTCTATTGCCTTAAGCCGTAGAATTGTGCAAGGGTAAATGTTTTGGCTTTCAAGTACAACGAGCCACTAGATTTTGAGAGCCAACCACCACATCTAAGTTAAAGTGGGTAAACTTTACGGAGGTTAATACTAAGAATCACTATTATCTAATGGCATTCAAAAAGTGATACGTTCTTGCTTTGTTTTGCCCCTCTTTCCCCTGCTTTTCTTTTGTTTTTGGTTAACGTCATCCAACAGCGTCAAGTCTTTACTTTTTTAGGTAGTGTTTGGGTGCCAAAATGAAGTTGGTTAAGTGAAAAACAAAGATAAGATACAAACAAGTTATAGTGCATATAGATCATTGGTTAAATGTAAAAGATACTTGCAATTAAGTTGAAATTTCAAGACGTGAAAGTTCCGCTTGGAAGTGATCTCATCTATGACAATATTCCAAATGTTTGAATCAGTTATTTGTCACGTAAGACTTTGACTGTTGCGACTTGAAATGGATTTGTGACACATTTCATGGAAATCTTTGTTTGCATTGTATGACACAGATATGAGAACCGAATAAAAATACTTACTCTGGCATATCTGGGACGAGCTGTCACCATAACTCAATGGGTTTGAATTTGAACTTGAGCAGTAATTTTGGTCGCCAAATAACCAATGAACTGAGTTGGAATCTCTCTGACTGTTGTCAACTTGAGAAGGAAAATCCATAACCAACGATGTGCTCATCACCTTACTTGAAAGATATGAACCATTGTTGCAATTTTGATTGGTTAGCAAGAAACTAGCTGAATCGATTCCTTGGTTTCTCAATTGAGGATGCAACTTGGGATATAGAAGTGTGTTCGCTGCTACGTCCACACTACTTGAAGGATATGAACCACTGTTGAAATTTTGGTTGGTTAGCAAGAAACTATCTGAGTCGATTCCTTGGTTTCTCAATTGAGCATGCAACTTAGGAATTAGAGGTGTGTTCGCTGCTATGTCCACACTTCTGCTCGGGTTCCTGTTTGCAGAGGCAACACAAGCAGCATTATCATGTAGTAGCTGTTGTGTCAATGGATTATCTTTCCAACCTGAGCCTTCATCACAGAGCAACTGTGTGAAGGATCCTGCATTGTAGGAGTCCGAAATGTGATTGATGATTTGAATGTTCTCCCCCAGACTACCATCATAACCATATCTCTGTAGCTGACCATTCGGGCTAACAGCTTGAGTCATGGCATTGTAACTAGCCCCCACCGGTACATGCTCCCTCGTAATTCCAGTCAATTGTTGTTGCCAATTTCCTCCTTGATGGAGGTTCCCATAACGGTTGACTGGGACCGGATGAGGCTTCACTGGAGTCAGCTTCTGTGGAGTCACTGGAACCCAAGTATCCACGACCTGTAAATCGTCATCCCGGGGAATAAAAAATCCCCCTCCAAATTTCATCCTTGATTGAGCCCCTAGAATTCACAAGCCATCCAATCTCTTTTGACTTGTCTCTTACATTAATCTCTCTATTAACACTCTCCATGGCCTCCTTCTAATCAGATAACTTCAGCTGAAAACCGAAAAACGTCCAGTTTTCCTGTTTCCTATCCCCATTGCCGGAAACAACCGGTGCCAAAACGCCCAAATACTCCCTCCCACCTACCATGAATGCATAACACAATCAGTATCCTATATATACCTGGAAATCGCTACGAATTACCGTATCGGCATTCAAATTCCGGTAAGAAACACAACCGGAAAATTTTCAGAGACCAAGTCTCCCACCTAACATGCTGATTACAGGGAGAATATTCGATTTTCTGAAAAGTCAATAGGCTTACAGTAATAGAAAAATGTATATGAGTGGAGGCAAAGGCGGCAGCTCAGCTCTCTCCGATCCGGCGGTGAGACGACTGAGAGTCGTCGGAGCTTGGTCAGCCAGTCAATGCCCAAATTTACAGTCAGTTTTCATTCAACAGTACAATAGGAGTTGTTGAGAGAGGAGAGGAGAGGGAAAAGAAGACAATTCAGATAGATTACTTTCTGAAATCTATATATCTTTAGTAAATATGTAACTGAATTCTAAGAAAAACATTTAAAGTACTTCGTCCAAGAAGCATATAACTGATGTTTCTGTCAAAATGCACTTCAACTGCTTTTAGAAATTAAAAAAAATACTTCCAAACAACTTTTAAGAAAAAACCTTTGAAAAAACTTTTAAGAAAAAACATGTGAGGCTGAAATCTCTACAGCAAACCTCCATTCAATATGCACTTCAAAATTTATAAATTCGACTAGCTAATTTGCTTATCCAAATAAGAACAGAAATAATCATATTCCTAGCATTTTTGCAAACACTACTCGTGTATGAATAGTGATGGAATTGTCGAAATGGAGGTAGAATAAGCATTCCAGAATATGGAAATGTTTTTATTTTTTACCCATTGATAATTTTTTTTTTTTATAAATAAAAACACAACTAAAAATTTTGAATTAAAAATTTAAAGGAAAATCAAGAGATAAAATAACCAAAAGTGTCCAAAGGGTGAAACGATGTGTGCAGAGCAACTTCTGATTTGTTTACCGTGATTTTGGTGTTTAAAGTCGCTGAGCGACTTCTCACCATGATTCTGTCTTAATCATGGTTAACACTAAATTGTTACAAGTAAAACAAATGAAGCGCAATAGAAAAAACCTAATAACATGTGGGGATCATAAGTTAGTTCATCGGCGACACATTTAAGTAGTGATGGATGCAAGACTATTCTCGTTGCATTCCAACAATGGCGTGCACACTGCCAAAATTCTTTTTTTTTCAACTTTTTAGGTGAGACATTTCATAAACACTTGGTCGACCCATACCATTGTATATTTAACATACATCTTCACCATCTAGTGCCCTTTTAATTGTGTCTTTAAATCAATATTGTTATAGTGAATAAAACAGAGTTAAATCATGCATGTACAACAGTGTGACTCAAATTTATAAGATGATTAGGAAGAGGGAGAATTAATGGGCCTTTTATTATTTAAGAAAAATGATCAACTTTAAACTTTTTTCGAAATATGCTGACCTGTCTGGGAAGTAATTTTCCCACCCCGACGTACCCTTAATTATTCCTAGTCGTTGGATTGAACACGGTGTATAAGAGGTCAATGTGATTTAGCATTTGTGTTGTTTCACGAAGGATTGAGGAAAATATATTCTGAGGTAGGTTTGTCAAATGACCAAAACTATATATTTCTTTTTAACCCAAAAGAAAACTTCATCAACTCCGCCCCTGCTTACAAAGTACTTGAATTGCAAAGAACAGAGGAAACGATAACCTAGTTTGTAAACTGACCAAAACACATTACAGGAACTAACAACGAAATGTACATTTTCTGTATAAGTTTTGCGTAACACGCAGAAAACCCGACAGAAGAAACATCTTAAAATGAATCATAGTGTTTCACGGTGTTCAAACAAACAAACGAACTTGCAAAGTCAGACAGGCACTTTCTCGATGCGGAAACATAGCATGCAACGTTTAGTGTTTTAGTTCCGGAGAAATGCCACAGTGGCAACACGTGATCCTACGGATCCACCAAACATGAATGTCGGATATGTGCGGACATGACTAAGGTATTGAAACTTAGGAGGATCTTTGCGTGTTTCATGAACCTGCGTCGCACTTCTTTGATTGAAACTTTCCACTTCTTGCACTAATTCATCCTTTGTGCTGTTACATGATGTGATCACCTGCAATGGTGTTCCCCAACAGCAATTGAAACATCAGGTAGTGTCGAAAGCAGCAAAAACTTCTCAAAGAGAAATTTAAAGAGAAAAGAAAGAGTGCATGATTCTGGTAAGAGCAGTGCTACTCATAGTATGGCTTAAAACAAAACCAAGCACTTTCAAAGTGAACAGGCAAGAAGCGCTAGGGTTCATAACAAAATACATTATCTATACTCTTCCTTTTAGCACTTGAAAGCACACCCTAAATGAAGGTAACTGCAGTTTTAATTAACAAGTATTAGCCAAAGTGAAGATGCTTACTAATAATCCACCAGAAGCCACCAATCGTGAAACTGAATCCCAATAAATTACCCTGTATAAAAAAATATGAATTAGCAATTCCAAACTCCACTTTCCTTCTATTTAATAACCCCGAGCAATTAGATAGACTAAAGTCACTAGACAAATCATTCACACAGAAACAGAGGAATTATCAATCAGAAAATAGATAGAGTAATAATCGTAACAGAATACAAGCAGCATAGCATACTATGCTAGTATGCTGGCTTTTACCTTTTGATAGAACCATCTGGATGCAATCCAATGGCATCCAAGGTTCCTTTGTCCACAACTAGTTGGAACTGCCTTTCCAACTTGGTCTCTAGAATATCATCAACCTAAAAAATAGTGACACATTTTACAATATTGTAGAAAGGAAGTATCAAAATAATAGCTTAACTACAAGCAACGATTTGGAAGACATTAACAATTTAACACTAAAGAAGAGAAATTCGCTTCATACAACTTTGTTCACCGGAAATATACAGGCATAGGGATTATAGAAGACACCAGGTTATAATCTAATAATTTTTTCCCGAAGCCTAAACATACCAGAAAACATTGGTCAAAAGGAAAGGCATACCAAAAATTTAATGTTTGGCAATCCATCACGATCAGCAAGGCTTCGAGCAAGGTCAATCGCCCCTTCACTATAATCAGTTCCTGTTAAATCAGAGAACCTGAACCCAAAACACCAGAATTTCATTCATTATGGTGTCTCTGACATTTAGAGAAACAATGGAAATTCACTCACCAAAGAACTTTCATGAAATCTTGGACTCAATTTTATTTACAACTCCCTGGCTCCCAGCCCTTCTCACCAACCCTCCAACAAGGGAGGCAAAAAAGGACATTAAGCATTGAAATTGTATTTTTGGGAGGGTGAATTGGGGCCTAATAACCAGTAATAATTACATAGGAATGATCCTGGAGCAAAACATACCATTTAAATCAGATTTTAAGATAGTTTCAATTGAAGAAAGAAGGTTTATGAGATTTTTAGATTAAATATTGGAAGGTTCTTTTAAATTGACTTTAGCCAGTATGTTAACTTATTAACAAATGTACTGAACACAAATAAAAAGGCCAAATGCACATTCTCAAAATATCACGCCCCCTTTAGGACGGAATTGATTCTTGGAGGATGAAGCATATCAAAATACCCAACCATATGAGTAAAAGGAAGCCTGATTTAACAGCGGCAAAGGTGTCGTATGTGCAGTGGTGACAGTGATGGCACTTGAGAGTAAGTAGGTTGGTGAAAAACTGATCAGACTTGTGTTGATTGGATTCTCAAGGGCTGTATTATGATAAAAAGAAAGTCTATAACAATTACATTAAGGCCTATGTAATATATCCAATCTCATGATAATAAAATAACTAGCATAGCCAGAATTCAAAAATAAGAATAATAATGATATATTAATCAAGTTCATAATTAACCTATTAATTGAAGGGAACTATTATTAGCACTCCAAAAATCTCATTCTACACTCCTCATAAGTGTATTTTTCTTTCCAATTATAGAAAGCTTGGAGTGCAAAATGAGATTTTTGGTGTGCCAATAACAATTCCCTAATTGAACCCTAACCTAAATTGTTCTAAATAAATAAAGGGATGATTTGATTGAGATCACAAAATTAGATTGGGTGAGTCAACATTCTGTCCACCTCCTGATCCTTCAAGTTTCTACATTTAAATCTTATAACTTATTATAAACTACAAATAAATATTCAAGGGTTTAAGGACATTTGCATTTGCACATTCCATCAAGTTTGTTACCTATTTATATTTGATAGTTAACTTTCTTCACTGCTACATCATTCTAAAGAATCTAAAAACATAAATCACTTTAACCAATTGGCACATACATACTGAGACTCACATCTATGGGCAACTTGTTAACCTTAAAGTTAAAACAAGATGTCTCCAGCCTAGACATTCCAATCTGATACATGATTCACCTAGTTTGCATTTTATTTGCTTCCATACAGGAATTCAATCTAATTCAGCATATAATACCAGACAAAGTTCAATGAATAAAAGAATACCCCTGCTTGGAAAGTTCTTGAAGAAGCAAACCATTGCCAGTCCCGATGTCAAGTACACTCCAGCCTGAAAGATACTTATCACCTTGTTCCACAGTATCAGACTTATTATTATCAACATGATTTGGTGTGCAGCCTTTAGAAATATCAATGCATAAGCTTTTGGTCCAAGAGGCGACCACTTCCATGACGTCAGCTCCAAACCTACAGAAACAGAGGGCCGAAATCATCAAACGCTCCACACCTTACAGTATCTACTCACTTTAACACAAAGGGGAACTAAAATATGAATCCCTCACTACTGTGGATTTATAAAAGTAAGGAGTAAAGGTTGACAAACTCTGGTAAATCACGACAAAATTGACTTGCAGGGCTGGTAATATTTTAAAATCACCCCTTTTCATTTTATATAGTTGATATGAAAAGGATATCAATATTGTTAAGAAAGGTTTTTCTTCAATCTCCTCTCACTAATATGAATATCTTTTTCCTAAGGCTCTTCAAAAAGTAGCAACAAATGCATATAACGTAATTAGTTTGTAGTAAAAAATTAACCCATGTGATCTTCACAAGATAGCGTTTTGCTAATTCTTAACAGTTTTGCAATTGTGGTTGTTAGCTAGTTAGCAACGGTTAGCTTAAACATATACAAGCTCATAATAATTCCTCTGGAATACCAGACTTTGTACGATTCATCTTCCCAAACAACACAAAAAGCTTTCTCCCTCTAATTTCTCTCTCTACCTTCAAGAGTTCTCTTCGATTCCGGATATTTCCTTGATGTTACCACTTAGTTGTTGTCTACTGTGCCCCAAAGCCACAAGAAATGCATCACAAATTAATTTGCACAGTTGCAAAAAGCTTACCAAACTTCACCGGTATGACCATGTTCCCGAAAATTCGCCAACTCATCTGCATATGCAGCATCCCAATAACTCTGAAGACCTAGCATTGATGTCACCCCTTCAGCATCTGGTTCCTCCTTGTCAGAACTGCAAGTACCACAATATCAATAAAAATACAACAAGAAATGATTGTTCCTAAACTAATAGCCTATTAATTCTTCATCGAAATTCAGAACTGCAAAAGCATAAATACAACAAGAAATTCAAAGATTTAGTCTTAATAACTTAATTTTGCACTAATTAATTAATATTTTATTAACAGATATTTTGCTTGAAACCAAATAGGAAGTGGAGGGGAGGGAAGCAAACCTGTATTCGGAGGGGGCACGGAGGTTAGCAGCAGAGAGGTCCTCGGCGGCGTCGGCATGGCGCTGGTCGTCGTCGAGAGTGCTTCCATAATCACTCTTGATGGACCATGAGTCGGCGGCGACGGAGCGTTCGTCGTCAGAGACGAGATCGGGCGGTGCGGCTCGGCTCTGCTGCGATATCTCCGAGTCATCTTGCCCCAATCGAAATCCTGCCATTGCTGAACAAACAATGGGAGAGAGATGGACTGTCTGACTGAAAGACTAATGAAGAGTCGAAGTGATTAAACGTGGAGATGTTCCGGTGGACTTTTGGGTTTGGGTATGGGTTGTGGATCTTGGATTCGGACGTTGTACCTTGAGGCCATCTTCAACCATGGCCGGCCAAATGACTCGTTTTAACCATCTAGCCCTCCAAGATTTTTCAAGATGTTAATATTTTAATAAACAGTACAAGGTCATATTTGCCTCCGTCTCCAATTGAGGGCCAGAGGGCCAGATGGCTCGTTTTAGCCATTTCACAAAAAACCGTCTTCAACCGAGGGTCAAAGGTCCATAGGGCCAAACATAATTTATTATTTAAAAACTACAACTTAAATGTTTTTAAAAATGTTGTTTAAGTTTCATATTGTATAATTTTTATGTTGGTTAATGTTATTTAATGTTGTTTCATATTGTTTAATGTTGTTTCATGTTACTTAATTTAATTTAATGTTGTATAATGACTTAGGAAGTCATAGGAAAAAAAATATGAAACAAATTTTGTGAAATAGAAGTTATAGGAAAAAAATGGAATTTAAAAAAAATATATGAAACAAATTTTGTGAAATAGAAATTATAGGAAAAAAATGGAATTTAAAAAAAAATATGAAATAAATTTTGTGAAATAGAAGTTATAGGAAAAAATAGAAGTTATATGAAAAAATTTTGTAAATAAAAAATAATAATAAAACTGTAAAAAAAAAAAAAAACAAATGCAACGGCTACCAGCCGTTGCATTTGAATTTTTTCTTAAGAAATCCTGTTGGTTATAACAGACAGAAATAACAAAACATTAAAAAAAAAAGCCAGCCAGCCAGCCAGCCCTCCAACCCTCTCCAATTCCGTGAGGCCCTCCCAGATTCCAGAGCCCTCTGGCCTAGCTCTCAGTTGAAGACGGTTTTCGGGCTATTTTCGACCTTCTAGCCCTCTGGACCCTTCAGTTAGAGATGGTCTGAGACTAAGGTCTAAAATATTGATGATATCGAACATATCGGTAGTCCAAAAACACGGAAATTTCGATGGAAATATCGGAATATTATCGATATCGATAAAAATTGAATAAAAACCATAGAAATTGTAAGAAAAACTTGGAAATTTTTATTGAAACTTTGCAGGATGTATATTTAGTCAATTATCTATTAGTTTATTACAAAAAATTGGAAGGAAATGCATTGCATGATGGATTTAACTAATTTAAGTTGATTATATATCAAGCTGGCAAACATTGTGAGTGTAGAAAATATGTAGTAATTAATGAAAGAAGTTTAAACACACCATAATCATTTATATATAATGAATTAGTACAATATTTTACACTTTATACATTGCATGGTAAGATACATGAGTGACTTAGTACCACATAGAGTTCCGATCAAGGTCTAAAATATCGATGATATCGGAAATATCGGTAATCCAAAAACACGGAAATTTCAATGGAAATATCGGGATAATATCGATATTTTAGATCTTGCTTGAGATTGGCTCAGTGAACGAGTTATAGGATCGGATGGGATGCGTGCAAAAGAATAAAACTAAAAGTAACTTGTCCTCAACTTTAATTAAATTGAGAGTAATAGTTTCTCAGCTAAAAATTTATATCATTAGTTCCTTAACTCATCAAAATGTGTAGTTTTGATCATCTTCGTCAGAATTTTGTCAAAATAAATTATATTGGAAGGATCATTGTTACAATTGAGTTAAAATTTAGGAACCATTGCTTTGTTTGAGTTAAAGTTAAAGGACCATTTCTCTAGTTGAATTAAAGTTGAGGGACCATTGGTATAATTCTTCTTATTTGATTTTTCATATTTTCCCCTTTATTCAGCCTCACTTGCATGACTGTAGACATGTAAATTTTGGTGCATACAAATGATGTATCACAAAGCTCCATGTGGCATATGACTCATCACAAATGGACAAGTCATCAATGACATGTGGCACAAATCAAGCAAAGGAAGAATAAAACTGCCCCAAAACTCGGCAAAAGGAGGAAAAAATCCTTTAAAATTGGCAAGGGGTGTAAATTGCTCCCAAAACTGGAAAAAATGCTAAAGTATCATCACAAAACAAATAAGAATTGAAGATTGCTCACAAAATAGGCAACAAGCCATTTCGGCCAAGCAAGGGAAAATGGTTGAAATTAAGATACAAAACATGCCTAAATTCTCCCATGGAGGAATCAAGACACAAATAAAAGCCAAATCCATCCAAAGGCAAGCTTTGAGAAGTCTATAAATACAAGGTCCTAAGATAAGTATAATGTCGACAATTTCTACATTGAAGGGTTGAAATTCTCACAAAAGGAGAACCGGTGCCAAATATTTGAAGACTAATACGCTACCAAAGCTCTCTTCGAAGAACGTACAACCAAAGCCGAAGCATTCCCTTGAAGAATTAACAAGCATTTATGTTGTTTCCTTCAAGACTTTGTTGCAAGCTTAAAACTTGTAATGACATTCAATTTAAGATCAAGTCGCCAAGACCCTTGAATCAACAAAATCACACATCAACATCACCTTTGCCGCATGTCATACACAAACCTAGAGATGAAGACTATCCACGCATTGTTTCAAGCTCAAAACTTAAAGCAATCGTTCAATCGTCTGAGATCAAGTCATCGCGATCCTTGGATCAACAACCTACGCATCTACATCAAATTTGAAGACTGAATAAGAGGAAAATTGTAAACAGAGATTGTAACCTTACAAATTCATCAATACAAATCTACTTTGTACACGTGTTCTCGTTTCATTCGTTACAGAATTTTCGTGTTTACAAATTTGCCATGCCTAGTGGTACTTCTCTGCCTCTCATCACTATCTTCAAATCCATAAGAAATACACATGGCATCAAGAAAGGATCAAGTTGTTCCCGTAACCAATGCAAAGAACAAGAACATCCTTGCCGCAAGTGGTGGCACTTTGGGTGTCATAACCCGAAGCAAGGCAAGAGCTCTCTCTATCATGCCTTCCGCCCCTACATCAACTTTGCCGAATGAGCAAGAGAACTTTGAGACATAAGCCTGTGATCACTCTGGCCTCGCTAAGGGCGCCAAGGGAAGAAAGCCCGAGGAGGTACTCCGAGTCGTTGACTTCCGATGCTGACTCAAACAGCAGCTCGTATCCCATAGCCATACAAATCATGGCTACTGGTGTGATTTTAATCGAAGAGCAGCTGGCACAAATGAGTGAAGCAATTGTAAGGCTAACAAGGATTGTGGGGGAAAAGGACTTGCAAATTGCTACACTCGTCAACCATTTAGAGGCGCAACACGACAAGAAAGCTGACCCGAATTTTAATCCACTAAAGGATAAAACTGACGAAAATGAGGAGCCTCTGATGATGTTGGAAATGTGCCCTAAAACCAATCATATGATGATACTTTACAGACATTTCAAGTGTTAAACTAATCTAGTTTAATATAAAGGGTAAAGATTATTGTTTTAAGCTGTCTCATATAAATGTTATAAGCTTAAACGATAAGTCCAAGGAATATGTAATTAGGAGAATGTGATCTAAAGAAATTAGATTCAAGAGACTATTCTCTTTCTTATACATATCCTAAACGTTCTTGATCATAGGATTGCCAATTGGGTATTGATAGTCCGTTAAGATCAGTACATACTATGTCTTCTCCTAAGGAGAGTGACTGGTCTCGAGTCATTGATGTGACCGACACCAAGACAAGCATGTAGGTGCTCAATAGAGAATGAGTCCACTGAACACGATCAACGAGGAGTTCTCATACTCATGTCATATGAGAACTTATGGTTGTGATAATGCAAAGTAGTCATTTGACTTGAGGCATCATATATGTCTTGTGGTTAGGTCCTTGATCTTTGACTATGTCAAAGTCACTCCGTCAGAGGGTGTCCACAACATAATTGGGGTTAAGCCACTTAGCCACGGAGGCAAGTGAATGCGCAACAAGAGATCTCTATCCTATAAACCGTTTGAGGGAGAATACTCTATGATATGATTAAGAATCTCTGGGCAGAGTATGAATGAGATTTAGGAAGTCGTTACAAATTACATTCAAAGTAATCATATAAGTAAGAGAATCATATTGGATAGTAGACATGAATAAATTATCAAACCAAACAATGTGGTCAGGAGTATCATATTAGAGAAAGACAATATTGCATTATAACTGAATAGGTTCTCGACCTCTTCCGATTAGCTTGGGTAGCCATGACATACTGCTAGGTGTCACTCATTGTTTGTGGAAGCCCTAAAGGTGAGTAATCACTAAAGGGAGAATTGAAAGTAAGTTTCAATTCACAATTGATTTGAAGAGTTCTAATCGCCCATTGCCTTGCTAAAAGGAACCTAATGGATCGTACACCGAGTAAGGTAGAAATTAAAACTGAAAAGAAAATTGGTACAAATTAAAAAAGAATTACAAATTAAAAATGGGTACAAACTAAAACTAAAAATATATGACAAAAAAAATTTAGTCATAAATATAAATATACTAATTGTAATATTTTAACATTAAATGAATATACTTAGAAATAAAAAAATATTTTATTATTGAAATAATTAATGATGTTATTAATACCCAAGGACCTTGATCAAAAATTGAAAATGAATAGGATTTTAATCAATGGAGTAGCAAAGGATGAGAACCTAATTTCTCCTTTATAAAAACCTTTTGAAAAACCATGCAACCATTAAGAAGTGGTATTCATCCATAGTGAAATTACAATTATTAACCACAAGAAGTTTTCATCAATTTCAGGGACCTACTCCGACCAAAATTGTATCAAATTACTTTTCTAAATATCATAATGGTAGCTAAGCATTAACACAAATAGATAGTTTCAAACACGGTGATTAATAATTCAAAACATGCATGCATAGTATCACAAGTAAACTGAAAAGAAACTACACCTTGCCCTAGCAAAAGAGATTAGTTACACACAACCATAAAGCAAAAATTATTAAGAACATGGGTTGAAAAACACCTTGTAAATAAACTTAAATCTTCAAAAACTCTCTAAGCTAAATTCTCCAAAGAATGAGTTAAGACCCCTAATGGCTAAATAGCCTTATTTATACTACTACAAGATAAAAAATTTCCTTGAAAATGTCTTAAAACAAAACTAGGAAACATAATAAATTAAAGATAGACTAGGAAACATAATACTAATCAATAATGGGAAATCTGCCCAGCCATAAAAGCAGCCACGTTCAATAATGGGAAACCTGCCCAGCCACAAAAACAGCCACATTTTGGGCCTTAGACACTTACAAAACATGCCCAAGATGACTCTTTTTAAAACTTAAAATGTCTTGAACATATTTACAGAACGGCTCGCTGTCAAAAAACACCTTCTTTGCCGTAAATTATTCACTTGGTAGAAAAATCTGAAAATTTGCTATGAACAAGCTGAGAGACTCACGAATATCCTTTAAATGGAATCACTCCAAAATTCATCTCGCATGTCTTATGTTGAACATATAAATCAAAGTAGCAAAATCTCACCAAAATAATTATTAAAATATACTAAGAATATGATAAAACATATAATATAAAATCAATTCATATCTTGCCTAAATATTTTTTAGCACCCCGGATTTTACTGATAAATGTGTGCACTCTTGCGCAGAAAGTTTAACTTAATTATGTTAAATGGGTAAAAAGTTTAGGTTTTAAGAAGGGAATTTCGAAGTAAAAAAAAAGACCCCCGGGGGGGGGGGGGGGATACTAATTAACTCTGAATAATTGTTATCACACTGTCAATTAGAATAGCATTACAAAATGCAAGGTTCTAAAAAACGATAGACGCTAGTCGGGCGGCAGCTAGCGCGCCTAGGCGGATTTAAGTAAATTTCTTATCTATCTTGTAAATAAGTGTATATTGACACTTACAAAAAATTATACTTGTATGAAATCCATAGATAAGATAATAAAAGAATGATAAAATGCAAAAAGAGTATCCAACAAATCCAAAATTTAAAAGGGAAAACTCGATATAAGTCCAATTTTTTTAGCCAATAGTAGGAATAGTCCAATTTATTAAAATAAGTCCAATTCCATAAATTTAATTATTTAATTATCAATAATTATCTATTCAATGATAAGGTTTATTTTAAAAATCAAATTTCTTCATAATTATCTCTTTGATTATTTATTTTTATTTTATTTTTTGTTATTTCTTGTTCTTCCTCCTGATTTAAACCACATTTATAGATTTTATTTTTAATTTTTATAATCAACCTATATCACAGGTTAATTATTTTTATGTATCTATATGATATATTCTTTTTTATAATCAACGTGTCACAATTTAATGTGTCTTGCTTGTAGGTATATTATGTTTTTTCCTACCTTTTAGTTAGGTTTCATATCTCGCTTACAGGTATAATATATATTCATATATTTGTTACTTGAGTTAAGATAGAATGTTTTTAGATAATTTATGTTAGTATTAGTTTTCGTTGTTTTAAGATATTAATTAGATTTTTTGGAGTTGAAAAATGCATAATATTAGAAGATTTTAATTGTTTTTTAATATTTTAAAAAATATATAAAATGAGTATAAAATAAATAAAAGCATGTAATTAGATAACTGGACTCACTCCTAAATACCATCTATGTTTTTGGACCTAGATCTAAAAGCCCCAATTTAAAAACACATTAAGCATATATGTCATATAACCATAGTGAGGAGTATTGTAGGATGACACATGTACAATAAGTTCACAATTTTAAACCACTTAGACTTGGATAGGATTTTTTTTTTTAAATTTCTTTAAAAATAAAATAAAAAAACTACCTAGCTCTGCCTAGCCCCGCCTAGCCCGCCTAGAGCCCAACCAATTTTTCCAACCGATTTGCAAGAAAAAGCCTCGGGTCACCATCGCCCAACGCCTAGGAGGCCGCCTAGGCCCTTTTTAAGAACACTGACAAAATGTGGAAAGCCGAAAAATAAAGCCAGCTCATGATAAACAAACATAGTACAAAGGCCACAAAGCAAAATTAGAAGATGCAAACTCAAGCCTTATACCATGCATACAAATTAAATAAGAGAAAATGGAACTTTGCCCTCAACTCACTTAATTGGAACAAGACTTTCCTCATAAATAAAAGCTTGCAAATCTGTAACCTGATGGATAATTGGAGGAATATGAAGATCCTTGAGATTTCCGGTACTAGAATTAGAAGAGGTGACTCTTCTACTGGAAGCAACCATAAGAAGCTCGTCACATTTCCAAAATGTCAATGGATACTCAATGCCTTTAAAGGGACCAACGGTTAGGAGTTTTGTCCATGAATTCTTAACTCCGCCATACCCATCCATTACCCATATTTCAAATAATTTAGAATCCTCACTTGGATCATAACGACAACAATAAGAAGTGATAGATGCATTATAAAGAAAAAGACCACAAAAGTTAAAACCGGATTCTATCTTAGAAGGCAATTGTATTCTATGAAATATCTCGTCACCTAAATCAAATGAAAGTATGCATTCTTCGCCATCCGTTGCAAACCAATAACAAAATCCCTTCGAGTACACAGAATAGGGATAGGGATGGGTTGAACTTGATATATCAATCTTGATCTCTTTCCAAAAGTTAGCAGCCGTGGTGTATACCTCAGCCGTGTAAGGATAAGCAATACAATGTTGATATGTTTGCTCATCATCCGAATACTCACAATTTTCTACAATTTGCACAACCTTGTATTCATTAGCTTTGCAATCATAGCCAAAACCCATTCCGTGAAAGGTCGTTTCCAATTCGAATTTTCCCTCGGGATGGGGTACAAGAAGGCATGAATTGGGAAGTAGCCTGAATTCCCTCGTTGAAGGATTGCATAGAAGAACATTATCCCCTTCTATTAGACATACAATCCCATTGCAATACCCGTGAATCTGTACAGGATTATGGTCATCCCTAGAAAACGGTATATTTAAGGGCTTAACATCATAATGAAGGTTGTGCACATCACTATCACTGGAAAGATTAATCATGGACCATAAAACTTCACGTTTCCAACTCTGATCCGGGAAAATGTGAAACTGAGAACGGTTGAGAAGGATACAAGTGGAGGATGAGAGTTTGTTGTCCAAGGAATTGCTGAGGTGTTTGGCCACAAAACTTGGACTATTGATGAGAGTGCACCAAGACTTGCGTATGCATTTGAATCGCAATAGAGACTTGGGCGACAACCTGGACAAGATTCCGACCACCCTGTCTTCAGGAGTTTCACTTTCACGCACTTGGGACATTTCGGCAACTCTGTCCCATAGGAACTCTTAACATGTATAAATACACAGAAAAGAACACCACCAGTTTGAGAGCCAAACTAAATCAAACTACAAGTCCCTAAGGCATGGTAGATCAAGATTCAATTATTAAGCATATTACCACATAAGATGCCAAAATTTAACAGTACTAAATAAACTTGGGCTTCCACAACCACAACTTATTTAGCTATGGAAGAAAATAAAGGCGATCCAGTCAATTTCGAGTTTTATGGAGGATTCAAATTTTACTATCTTTTTAATTTTTTTATTGATACAAAACCATTCAAATTTTACCTTTTAAGTCTACATTTTTTTGAGAAAAAGTACGATATCGTACAAAGTGAGGATAAGATGCATAGATGGGCCTCGATAAATACTTCAGTCCCGTTCAAACATAACATCCACACCACCAATATAAAGGATCTGATCCCAAAGAGAACTCAAATGAACAACCCATTCTCTGTGCTATCGATAATAGTCTGCATATTGTAACTCGTTGAAACATGCTGAGAATGACCAAAGTCCAGCTGGTTCCCAATCCGTGGCCCAACTGGTATAGAATGAATAATTTTCTTTTTAGTTTTTCCGCCCAAAACTTCATTAGATAAAGGTCTAGCTGTCCCCACTTCCATTGGAGTAGTAGTTTGTAATTTAATTCCAAATAAAGTCAACTCTTTATTGGAAGCAGGTAAGTGTACTTCATTCTCTCCAAAATCTCCGCAATTAAATTGTTCTCCATAGTCCTGCCTGTATTGAATGTGATGGTACTAATTTGTGGAATCAACTCCAAAGAGTCAACCACCATTTCCATATAATCCCCTTCCTCATTTAAATCAGGTAAGTTTTACCCTATAATTGCTGATGTCCCCAACCAAATTGATATCAGCATTAATTCCACCATCCTCCACGATCTCTTTCAAGTTAACCATCAGAAAATCAGTACTCCAGTGCCTCCTTTGGTGAAACCGGTGGTTCTTCCTCAACCTCATGCTCGGAAACATTCATTGATCAAGCTGGGGGAGGTTGTCTACACGCAGACATGGAGGTGCCGGATGTAAGATTCAGTCAAGCATTATGAATGCAATACTATAAGCTAGGTGAGTTATATCTAGTAAGGCTTTATTATGGTTTTGTTTGTTACCAGACAAATAACAAATGGAGGGAAACTTAAAGAGTTTCAAATACATTTGAAATATGCAGTTGGTTTTGGTTGATAACTGCTGACAACTCTTTCCCTAATGGGAGGAAGGGATTGTCATATATGTAATGAAAATGGTCATTTTTCTCGGTGTAGTTGGTTACCAATATATGCATGCTTGCCCCATTGAGAGTTTGATAACCTTTTCTAAAAAACAAGAGAAGATAAGTTCATCTTCTTACCGAGAGCACCATGGCTTAGAATGTAGGTTAGGTTTAATAACCTTGTATATCAATTATTAGGGTTTATGCATGATCATTTAATGTTCATGCACATATTAGAGTTTCATCCATAATGTCAGTATAGGGTTTGATGATATCGATCGCTGGAATGGCTTAATGTGATATCAGAGCCATTGGCCATTCAAACCATATCTTGTTACATGCATGTCTATGATGATGAATCTTTCGCTGCTGTTCATATATCACTAGTGCAAAAAAGGCTTTGGGCGACGTAGGACCTTCGTCGCGCAAAGTCAAAAAAACGTCGCGCAAAACGTAGGACAACGAACCCACATCGCGCACCGACCGTCGCGTCAAGGCAGTGAAGGAAGGGTTTGTGCGACGCAGAAGTGACCTACGTCGCTCAAAACCACTTCGCGCGACGTAGGTCTTCGTCGCGCAAAACCACTTAGCGCGACGTAAACCTTTGTCGCGCAAAACCACTTAGCACGACGTAGGTCTATGTCGCGCAAAACGTAGGACAACGAACCTGCGTCGCGCACCGACCGTCGCGTCAAGGTAGTGAAGGAAGGGTTTGCGCGACGCAGAAGTGACCTACGTCGCGCAAAACCACTTCGCGCGACGTAGGTCTTCGTCGCGCAAAACCACTTAGCGCGACGTAAACCTTAGCACGACGTAGGTCTATGTCGCGCAAAACCACTTCGCGCGACGTAAACCTTCGTCGCGCAAAACCACTTAGCGCGACATAGGTCTGCGTTGCGCAAAACCACTTCGGGCGACGAAGGTTTACGACGCTCTACGTCGTGCAATTTTTTTCTTTTTTTTATTTGGGGAAAAGAAATTTTTTATTTAATTTTTAATAAATATTGTAATTAAATTCTAAACAATAATTAATAAACCAAGAAAAAGTATTTAATTATACAATATATGAAAATGTACATACAAGATGTCCGAACAAAAAAGAAAAACTACAGGTCTTTAGGTTTAATACATCATGCTACTAGGTATCGACTGGGCGAAGTGGCTAAGAAGTCGAAGGTGGAGCAAGATTAGTTTCTGGCATCGGGATTTGGAGGCCAGACATCGCTAAGGCCTGAACAATCATATTCATCCTCTCGTTCTGGGCCACAAGCTGACCTCTTAGGGTTGTCACTTCCTCCTTCAGGGAATTAACCTCTACTGTGGACGATCTGGAAGAAGATGCACCCGTCTCACGAACCCCCGCCTTCCCCATACACCGAACAACCTTGCCATGACGACGACCCAACTTTTGATCCAGGACCTCAGTCACGATCTTAAGATCTGCATCCTCAGGTACAATGACGTCCTCGATTGGGGTCTCTGGTGGAAGCTGCGATGTTGCTTCTTGGAGAATAGCAGTGCTCTTTTCCACCATATCGCCCTGTAATAATAAAGAAAAAACATATAATGTTTAATAACAAAATATAAATAATATTTGAACAATTCATAAAAATAAGAATAATAACAATTACATATACTTACAAGAAGCTGCTCAGCAATCTCTTTGCCGGGTCGAACGTAAACGTCCTTGAACAAGTCAATTTGTGGGAACTTAGAACCCTCCTGAAGAAAAAAACATAAAGAAAATTTTATTAATCAATAATAAAAAATAAATTGTATAAAATTTAAAAATTAATATACTTTTACCTGACGTCGTGCCTCAAGCCTATACGAAAAAGGCTTCGAACCGGAATGGTGGAGAAGTGTCTTTGAGTCCCGAGCTTTCTTGCCAGCAAGAGATTTCTTCTGTTAATCATACAATATAAATGTTAGTGCGACTATTTGAAATAAATTATTAAAAAAAGCTTAAAAAAATAACAAACAGTAAATTATTATTAAAGTATTATGTACATACTACAAATTTTGGGTCCGTAAAATGTTTGCAGAGCCACTCCCAATCCTCCAGCCGGTCCTTCAACTCAGCTGGGTAACCCTGTAGACGAGCAATCTCCGGATCATCCCATAGCTGAAAATGCTTGTGAAGAGCGCACTTCCAATCTTTGTACCGGTTTGCTAAGGTCTCCTCTAAGTAGGCACTGACCTCAGGGGATATGTCCTTAAGATCAAAATTGACCTACAAATATGAAAAACAATAAAATAAATTTAATAATATTTGTAAACAAAAAAAAAATGATAAAGGCTAAAAATTAATATACTAACCGTCAACTTGTCTCGCACCAGTTCCTTCGTCTCCTCAAGAATTTGTGCCCAACTCGTCCACTGCATAGGACAACAATACCGAATAACAAAACCATAGCTATTAACGACGCTGCTATGCTGCTGTGAGGTAGCCGCTCCACGATGTCAAGATTATTCAAAAAGCAATAATAGCAATAATATCAATACTATATCAAGATTATTCAAAAAGCAATAATAGCAATAATATCAATACTATATATTAATGCCCATATTCTAAACAAGTGCATGAATCAAGTATTAAAGCTCAAAGTGCATGAGCTTCCAATACGGATCAAAGGATTGAAATCCCATATGTGGAAAACTGGGATTGAACAAAACCCATGTAGTGAAATTTTGTAATAGGGAGGACAGAGTAAGGATTCATGCTTTTAAGGTTCACAGAGATCATTAAATAGCTAAAACCCAGTTCTGGAAATATGAAATGGAAACTGCCCAAAAAACCCAGTTCTGGAAATATGAAATATGCTTTTAAGGTTCACAGAGATCATTACCTGAGACGAAAACTGCCCAAAAACGCCAGCAATTGTTCCCAGAAACCGGATTTACCGAATTGAGAAAGTTAGTGAAAATATGTGGAGAAAACTGCCCAAATTTTTGAGAAATTTGTTAGGAGGAAAAAAGGGGGAAAGGGAAATTTGTTTGCAGATGGGCGAGAGGGAAGAGAGAGACCGAGTGGAAGATAGCAAGTGTTCAGTCAATAAAGCATAAATCAAACCCATTGGGTTTACTCTTGCATGTTGGCCCTCCATATGACAACATGGACCCTCTTTCTCTTTCTTCATGGAAAAATTTCATTTTTTGGATGAAGGTATCTAAATTTGAAAGTTTGGTTTCGAAAGCTCTATACTTTATTGACTGACCAAATCATTTCTTAGTTAATGACTTTCCACAAAAAGATGCCATTCTCATTTTGTTATACGCAGTTAATGACTTTCCACAAAAAGATTCCATATCCAAACCAGGTCTCATCCTACTCTACTAGAGCTCATATAACTAGAAAAACTCTAAACAATTCCTTTTCTTTAATTATGCATAATTATTATTCAATGTGACCGAAACTTTAATTATGCATAATTATTATTCAATGTGACCGAAACAATTCCTCTTCCACGGTCCTTTATACTAAAGCGGACGACATGAACTCATCCAAAGTGGCTCTTCATTGCATAATATGTAATGTACATCACCCTGCGAATTCCAAATTGCAGCAAATACAAGTAATTCAGAAAAGTAATCAATACAAATCAAGTGATATCTTCAAGGACCGTTGGTGGCTTGATCTTTAAGGATTTGATTCAAGAGTGGTGAATCGGCACGTGTAGGAAGAGGCAGTCCCGCAGTTTGACTGTTTCTCAACACATATAGTAGGAGTCTCCCAAGTCGCCGAGCTAGGAGATTTGTCGAATGAGGTAACAGACAAGGTAAGCAATCAGACTTCCAAGCAAGCAACCTGGATCGGAGGTTCGACTTCGGCTTCCTGTTGATTGTTCTCCTTCTCCTTGTGTTGTAAATAGCACCAAGGATAAGGAGAAGCAAATGGAGAAGAGATGATATGAAATACTTTTGTTTTTGAAGAAGTAACTTTCCACAGGCTTATTCTTGAACTCGATTTGATTCAGGGTGGTGAACACTTGATCTTGAATCGGGCTTGTGATATCTTCAAGGACCGTTGGTGGCTTGATCTTTAAGGATTTGATTCAAGAGTGGTGAATCGGCACGTGTAGTTCACAACGCCTTAGTGAGTTGACTCAAGAATTTGAGGGTCAAAACAAGTCCATCAAATCTAGAGTACGATCAACCCTGATGATATAGGATACTCTTGCTGTTGAGGTATTTGCCAATATCTGATCCACTATCATGAGGTATTTGCCGGTGGAATTCGTGACTTTGACAACAGTTGAGAATGAGTAATCGAGAGCAATGTTAAGTAAGCAACCAGGCAAAAGTTCCAGGCAATCAGTTCCAGATTGGAGGTTTGATTTCAGGTTCCGACTGACTGCTCTCTTTCTCCTTGTCCTACAAGTGTGGACAAGGACAAAGACAAAGACAGGGAGAAAGCATGATATGGGATACTCTTGCTTTCGACCCTGATGATATGAGATACTCTTGTTCTTGGTGTGGCTTATTTGCTGAGGTATTATCGGGGGGAAATAAAGCTGAGTATTTCGAGAGGTTATGTTGAGGGTGCCTTCTCGAATGCGAGAAATTGTTGAGCATTTTTGCAGGTTTGTCTGTCCGTGGAGGAGGGAGGTCGACATATATAGGCATTTTTGCGTGTGAAGATTACAGACAAGCTTTGCCTCTTCGGTTTTCAAACAAGCAATCCCGTCGGGGATCTAGCTCTCGAGATTCGGCAAGCGGTACTGTTCTTTTACTCCTGTCGGCAACCGTTGGATGATTGAACAGTAAACTTCAAGTGTTTTCTACTTCAATAGAAATCGTCGACAGATTGCCCGTGATTTCCTCAAAGCTGACGAGGCTGAGAAAGACAGATGGTTGGAATCGGCGCTTCGACAAATTGCATGTGACAAGTGCTGACGAGGCTGAGAGAGACAGGTGCTTCGACAAATTGCATGTGACAAGTGCTGACGATGCTTTGATAAATTTTCTGTGATTTTCGCAAAGCTGAGTTTGCGTGTGACGGTTGCTGACGAGACTGAGAAAGCTGACACTCTTCGATATCTGGAATCGGTGGTTTGTGAGCAAGCCCAATTTTTGCGTGTGAAGATTACAGACAAGCTTTGCCTCTTCGGTTTTCGAACAAGCAATCCCGTCGGGGATCTAGCTCTCGAGATTCGGCAAGCGGTACTGTTCTTTTACTCCTGTCGGCAACCGTTGGATGATTGAACAGTAAACTTCACGTGTTTTCTACTTCAACAGAAATCGTCGACAGATTACCTGTGATTTCCTCAAAGCTGACGAGGCTGAGAAAGACAGATGGTTGGAATCGGCGCTTCGACAAATTGCATGTGACAAGTGCTGACGAGGCTGAGAGAGACAGGTGCTTCGACAAATTGCATGTGACAAGTGCTGACGATGCTTCGATAAATTTTTCGTGATTTTCGCAAAGCTGAGTTTGCGTGTGACGGTTGCTGACGAGACTGAGAAAGCTGACACTCTTCGATATCTGGAATCGGTGGTTTGTGAGCAAGCCCAACTTTTGAGAAAGCTGGCTCCTCTTCGATTTTTGAATTGGCCTCTTTGAATTCTGAGCTCGCCTCTTCAATCTCTGAAATCCCATCACATGTTGATTTTTATAGAGGTACGCAGGACGTTCAAAGCACACTTGAATTTCAACCTGTAAAAACTTCATTCTTGCACTTCTACGATCTTGACCTGTCTGACCTCTTCTTTCTTTAACACCTCTGAAAATGTCTGGCCCTTCTGACCGTCGGTTTGACTTGAACCTTGGTGAAGAGGTAGTCCCGCCTTCTCCAGACAACATATGGCGCCCATCCTTCATATCCCCTACTGGCCCTCTTACCGTTGGGGATTCGGTGATGAAGAATGACCTGACTGCTGCGGTGGTGGCCCGGAACCTTGTCACTCCTAAAGATAACAGACTGCTTTCCAGACGGTCTGATGAGTTGGCTGTTAAGGAGTCTCTAGCTCTTAGTGTGCAGTGTGCGGGTTCTGTGTCCAACATGGCCCAACGCCTATTTGCTCGAACCCGTCAAGTTGAATCGTTGGCGGCTGAAGTGATGAGTCTCAAACAGGAGATTAGAGGGCTCAAGCATGAGAATAAACAGTTGCACAAGCTCGCACACAACTATGCCACAAATATGAAGAGGAAAATTGATCAGATGCAGGAATCTGATGGTCAGATTTTACTTGATCATCAGAGGTTTGTGGGTTTGTTCCAACAGCATTTGCCTTCGTCTTCTGGAGCTGCACAGCGTACTGAAGCTCCAAATGATCAACCTCCGCTGCCTCCTTCTTCTGGGGCTCCGCCGACTGCTGAGGTTCCGCCGACTATTGAGACTTCTCCTAAGCAGCCTTTGTGAAGGCTCCCTCTTGTAATTTCCTGCTTAATGTTCCTTTTTTTTCATGAAAAATGAATGTAATTTCCTGCTTAATGTTCCTGATTTGGAGGGTTAATAAACTATGCAAAATATATACTCGGCTAAAATACTACTCTAGTAAAAGTTAAGATGGACCATCCACAAATAAAGAAACTCATATTGTAAAGAAGCGATGAGCGAGAGGGAAGGCATTTAAAAAAAAATATTATTAAATATACTGAAAATGTAATTTTTACTTCTTTCAAATTCAATTTTTAAAAAATAAAACCCACAATAATATATTTTTCTAACAAAAACCCGACCCGATCTACAATAATAAATTTAAAGCTACTTAATAAATATACATACCATTAAATTTTTTAAGTGTTATACGTACAAAATAAATAAAATTAAATCTACTTAATAAATATATATACCATTGAAATCGATGGGATACGCATTGTACGAAACTAATTTCAATGATCCAACCGTCAAACTTGTTTGTATATGTGTTGAGATCGCATACGCCAAAAATGGGATACGCATTGTACGAAACTAGTTTCAACGATCCAACCTTCAAACTTGTTTGTATATGTGTTGAGATCGCATACGCCAAAAATCACAAAAAACAAACCTTCAGAGATCAAGTAACGGGACAAAAAATTTCGACGGTTATAAACGAAAAATCATGATTTAACGGTTATTTTAACTCCGATTTTGATGATTTTTTACAGCTACACTCCTGGATCCTATATGAATGCAAGGAATTGATTCGATCGTCAATTTAAAATATTTACACAAGTGGATACCACAAATCTTCTGTTACAATTAATGAAAGTATAAATAAACTCTAAGTGTTAGTGAATGTATCGTTTTGATGGGAAACGCATTGTACGAAACTAGTTTCAACGATCCAACCGTCAAACTTGTTTTTATATGCTTCAAGATTGTGTACGCCAAAAATCGCAAAAAACAAACATTCAAATATCAAGTAACGGGACAAAACTTTTCGACGGTTATAAACGAAAAATCATGATTTAACGGTAGTTTTAACTCCGATTTTGATGATTTTTTACGGCTACACTCCTTGACCCTATATGAATACAATGAACTAATTCGATCGTCAATTTAAAACATTTACACAAGTGGATACCACAAAATCTTATGTTATACTTAATGAAAGTATAAATGAACTCAAGTGTTAGTGAGTCTATTGTTTTAATGGGATACGCATTGTACGAAACTAGTTTCAACGATCCAACCATCAAACTGTTTGTATATGTGTTGAGATCGCATACGCCAAAAATCGCAAAAAACAAACCTTCAGAGATCAAGTAACGGGACAAAAAATTTCGACGGTTATAAACGAAAAATCATGATTTAATGGTTATTTTAACTCCGATTTTGATGATTTTTACAGCTACACTCCTGGATCCTATATGAATACAAGGAATTGATTCGATCGTCAATTTAAAATATTTACACAAGTGGATACCACAAATCTTCTGTTACAATTAATGAAGGTATAAATAAACTCTAAGTGTTAGTAAATGTATCGTTTTGATGGGAAACGCATTGTACGAAACTAGTTTCAACGATCCAACCGTCAAACTTGTTTTTATATGCTTCGAGATTGTGTACGCCAAAAATCACAAAAAACAAACATTCAAAGATCAAGTAATGGGACAAAACTTTTCGACGGTTATAAACGAAAAATCACGATTTAACGGTAGTTTTAACTCCGATTTTGATGATTTTTTACAGCTACACTCCTTGATCCTATATGAATACAATGAACTAATTCGATTGTCAGTTTAAAACATGATCGGATCATATTTATATATATTTTTACTTCAAATTCACTCGTCTTTTCTTAGTTAGTTCCTTATATTTTTGAGCTATTTACGTTATTTTTGTGTTTATAGGATTTGTTATGCAAAGAAAATAAAAATAGAACAAGTGAAATTTTATGTAATAAATTTGTCAAAACTGTCTGTGTAGATCAGCTTTTAAATTAAATTAAATAAAAATAATAATAATGATAAGTCATGATGATGTTTGAAACATCATCATGATTCATGTTTTGTAGAAGAAGAAAGGAACGGCAAAGAAGGAGAAAATAAAGAAGAAAAGGAAGGAGTGCATGATGGCAAAAACAAAAGAAAAGAAAAGAATAAGAGGTGAGGAGTGCGGGACTGACGCAGGGAAAGAATTGGACAGCAGGAATGGAAATGAAGATGTCCAGCTAAAAGATGTCTTTCCACTAGGAGTTTTCGGTGCTCCTGCTTTTCATCATTTGGTTTATAGGCAAAGCACTACCATTCATATATAATATATTACAACATATGGAAAAATAGTGGAGACGAAAGGGGAGGTCAGAGAGACAAGCAGAAAAGCTGCCTTTGGCAGCGTTGGGAAGGACAGCTGCTCTTGGCAGCGCCTTGGGCAGAAAAACAGAGAGCACCGCTGCCCTTGCAGCGTGGAAGGAAGACGCAAGGCGCAGAGAGGATCAGGAGGCAAATGCTGCCTTGCGGCAGCAAAAAACGACGTGATTTTGGGGGAATTAGCAAGCTGCCTTGCGCAGCTTGGGCCGTGCGGAGAAGAAAAGAGACTGCCATTTGGCAGCTTGATCCTTGACTTGCGGGAAAGGCAGGAAGAGGTTGATAGAGGATGCTGCTTGGCAGCGTGTGTGAGCTGGACGCAGGGCAAGAACGCAGCAAATCATTCTCTCTCGGTTAATCCTCTCCATACTTATATTTTACTGTTGGTTTTATTTTAATAATGTGTAACTAATTTTATTTTGGCTAGAGGTTAATTCAAAGCCATGAATATATTTGTAATATGAATTGATTACCTTCAGTTGTGATTTCTGAGTTGTGATTTAATTTGCTTAACTGCTTGATAGATAACTTATTTTTGTATGTCGATTAAGGATGCATACTTAATTTACATGCATGAATTTGATGCTAGAATATAAGTGAATTTCACCTAATCGTTATGAACTTATATTCACAAGTAGTAAAGGTTGCTAGTCACAATCACGTTAAGTAAATTCTTGGCATAAGTTTCATGCAAATCATAGTAACGAGTGCCTCGTCAATGCTTATGTTTTTCATAGAACTTAATGATTCTTGCTTGTATCTCTATTATGCAATTCATGTAGGGAACTTGTAGGGAATGTTTTGGGTTGTCGTATGCAATCATCCAACCCAATAACTTGTGGAAAAACTGAGGGTTAAAAAAGTGCTGTTCACGGTTAATCTGGAGTATTGAGATTCACAATTTATTAAATGAACAACTGGAAATCATTTTGTATGCAAGTATAACATGTGTGGAGAAGAACCCTCTAGCTAGTCCGTCATTTATCATTTTACCTTAATTTTATGTTTTTGTCAATTCTGTAATTTAATTAAGTTTAATTTACTTTTCATCAAAACCAAACACCCATCCATTATTAAATTATATTATTTATTTAGTTTTCTTTATTGTTAGTCTTTTAATTTAATTTCCGTCCATTTCAGTTCCTAGTGTTTAATTTAATTGTTTTCATTATTTTGAGTCATTTTAAGTGTGTTTCGAGTTATTAGAGTTTTTAGCCTAGTTTTGTGTCCTTGAGTCTTATTTAATATTTTTAAGTTAATTTAATAGATTAGCAATCCCTCCTAATCCCCGGCCTAGAACGATACCCTACTTACATCTATACTACAATTGTCAAAAAGAGGGTTTAATTTGTGTGTCAAGAAATTTTCGCATCAAAACATTTACACAAGTGGATACCACAAAAGAAAAAGGCAATGCAAGAACCCCAAAAGAAAAGAAAAAGGAAAAAAAAAAAAAAAAAAACACTTAGCGCGACGTAGGTACCCTTGCGTCGCGCAAAACAGTTTTGCACGACGAAGACATACGTCGCGCAAAGTGTCGTTGCGCAAAGTTAGTTTACCCGACGTTTTCTGTTTAGCGTCGCGCAAACATACTTTGAGCGACGAAATTTACTACGTTGCGCAAGTTTCCATCGCGCAAACATGTTTTTGTACTAGTGTATGTATGAGACTAAGCATGTTAAAAGACCCTTCTTTGTCTTGGAGCCTCGTACATATAGGCTCTCCATGCCTTGCCTATAGTTGGATTTGACCTTGGTTGTGGGCTTGATTACTTGATGAAAGAACCAAGACTTGATTAATTAATATTTGATTTAATTTAAATAAAAATCAAATAATTCATTTCCACCAAGTGTTGACATGTGTCCGTCTTCATGAGTCATTCAGTTTTGATGAGTCTTCTGCATGTGTACGATTTGTGAGACAAGTGGTGCATGCCACGTTTGTGTCAACAGTAGGAACCGGACTGTATCAAACGGATCCAAATGAATTGGTTCCACTAATAATACATAAATTTGAACAGGCTCCGACTCATTTATTAAAAAAACAAAAATTGAGTTTGGACAAAAAAAAAATAAAGGTGGCTAGAACCCCACCCCACCCCCCCCCCCCCGCGCGAGGGGGCGCCCATCCGTAGGACTACCCATGTTTTTTTCTAGTTTTTATTCTAAAAAAATGATTTTTTTACATAAATTATTAAGTACTTTTGAAACCAAAAAATTTCTCCAAAAAACTGTTAAAAGCAGTTACAAATTGTGATATTTGCAATTCAAGTTAGGAAAGGCTAATTTTATTTGCAATTCAAGTTAGGAAGGGCCAATTTTTGGTGTTTTGAATGTTTAAGGAAATTATGAGAGGCTTGTCTGCAGTATATTGCAACTCGAGTCAAGGTTCTAAATTCTTTCTAAAGACAAATTTGAACCACATTATTGCTAGCTCATTGTAGGTTAAGCCCACCTCCTCCCCTTAGTGTAGATAATATTGATTGTTCAAAAAAAACAAAAGACACTAGGTGCTAGTCGGGCAGTGGGTTGGGGCCTAACACCTAAATGGCTAGGCGGAGACTAGGCAAGGGCCTAGGCGAACAAGGCGGATTTAAGTAAATTTATTATATATTGTATAAATAAGTGTCTATTATACTTAAAAATGAAATATATATTATAAAGTATTAGACCATATTAAAAACATGGGGAACAAGCACATAATGAGTATTTAGCAAGTCTCTTACATCTTATTAAAAAATTAAAATGCAAAATGAAAGTTATTGATTTTCCGTCTAAGTGAGAGTCAAGAATTAGGTGGCTTTAGGAGGGTTAGGCAGACTTCTAAGTGGGTCTAGGTTGTGGATGCAAATTTCCACCGTCTTCTCCTTTGACGAAAATGCACCTGCAAAATAATAACACCTAAGATTAAGTCCAAAAGCCTTATGCACCCACAATGAATTGGGGGGGTGCTTTTGGCCGAAGAATCTTTGATGCTGAAGAATCTTTGATGCCAAAGTTAGAATTTGAGAGATAAAGTGTTTAGGAATTTTTGGGGAGATAATGAATTAGTATTTTAGTGAGGAAAATGAGACTGTTTATAAGGGTGTGGCCGACCCTATTTGGAGAATAGGGTCCGGCGATTTTTGGTGGAATTAGGGATTTAATTGCAAGATATTATGTGAAATAATATCTTGCAATTAATCTAGGCAATCAATCCTAATTTAAATAGGATAATTGGGAGTTACCTTTTGAGTGGGGATTTGATGAGGAGTGATGAGAAGGATTTAAATAAATACCATTTTGATCTCCTTTGACTCTTCCTTGATTGAGTCATTGTTGTCCGTTGCATGCATGTGGGAATCCCGGTGTGCCTTGATGGTAATTTTGTCATTTTTACCCAAAAGTCCACATGTTGCCTCCATAATTTTCTTGATTATTTTTGGCTCCACAAATACCCCCACACCTGTTGGCTGCTTGCAGGAAAGGGCAGCAGATGTAGAGATATTTCCTTGCTTTAGGAAACATAATATTGTTTCCTATTTTGATGTAGATCCCCTCATTAATTGGAAAGTAGATCCTTTTAGGAAAGTGAAATAAATTACTTCTAAAGTCTATTTAAGTCGACCTTAAGTAAATGATTAAATCAACTTCAGAGAGTAATTTATTCTACCTTACAAGGCCTAGTTCCCCACGGATTAGGTCAAGAGACCCAAAATCCTTCAGTTAGCTAAGCCTTGAAAAAGACCATTATGGCTACTTCTAGGAATCATGGCACAAGACATCGTGCATCTAGTTATACCAGGGCAGCCCGACTCATCCACGTCTGGATATTCGAAGTGTAAAGTTTATCCTTCCACATTGGAGATCAAACCCATGTGGGTGTCGGGGAATTGGTTTACCCTCTCGCACTATAGAGCATGGTTGGTCCTCAGGGGGTGCAATTCATGCGATAAGTTCTTAAAAATGGCGCAGTTTTCTTTTGAAGTGCAAGAGTGATCAGTTGTTGTAAGCATGCAGCTGAGCCAAGTTGTAAATTACTTCTGAATTCCTCATTGAAAAACGAGTGAAATGAACGAAAACTTAGCTGTAAAGTAGGAATTGCATAACAACTGAATAGTCCCCGGCTTGCGAGGTGGTATCCGTCGAGCTACTTGAGTATTCGGGCTTTGATGTAGCGGGAGGTCATGCATGGTATTTACTCAGATTATAGGCGTTCCACTGGTTTTTGATCTCTTTGTCGTTCATGGTTGCAATGGTGTAACTACCCTTACCGCTTACTCTACTGATCTTGTACGAACATTCCCAAGTAGAATCCATCTTCTTTTCATTGGACTAGATATCCTAGCTCGAACTGCCTGATTTTGGCCCTTTTGTTATAGGTGGAGAAAGGGATGTTGCTGGTAGGCTGCGATACGGGTGATGACCTTTTCGCGTTTCTCCTATGTCGGATCTAAGTTTGTGGCTATCTCTTTTCTGCTTTGCTCGATGCTTGGCAGTAGAGTGCTAATACTTGGCACGATGACATTGGGATGAATGATTGCTTTTGAACCAAATGCCAAAGAGCAATGAGTCTCACTGGTTGCTCGTTATTTGGTTGTGCGATACACCCATAGACATTCGGGAAGTTCGTTTAACCATTTTCCCTTCTTGTCGGAAAGGGATTTCTTAAGGTAATAGAGAATCATCTTGTTGGATGCTTTGGCCTGCCCATTGCCTTGGGGATACCTTGGCGTGGACAAGAAGCGGGCGACATTGGCCTTACAAAGTTGATTGCCCACTACATTGCCTGCAATGATAGTACCAGCTTGTAGCGTTGGCAGCGGTGACACTTTTGTACTAACTCATTAGCGTCTTGATGCATAGTAGGCCAGTAGTAGCCTGCGTTAAGAGCCTTATGTGCTAAGGACCGACCTCCGGAGTGATTTGGATGGAACTTAGAACCTTTAGGTCGTCGGGAGGTGCTAAGCAGTGGAGATGTGGTCCTGTGTAGGATCTTCGGACTAGAATGTCGTTCCACATATAATGGTGTGCTGCCTTTGTTTGGAGCTTTCTAGACTCCAACCTTTCCATGGGGAGTGTGTCATTGACCAGGTAGTCTATAATGAAATCTTACCAGTTTAGAGTTATACAACCTGTGTCATCTCGGTTGCTGGCTTCGCCTATATGCTCGGCTTGTCTAGATACTCCATCAAAATAGAGCGTTTGAGTTGGTGGTCGAGGATGGAGCCTAGGCCGACTAACGCGTCCGTATGGGCATTGTCTGCTCGCAAAACTTGAGTGAGGGTGTAAGTCTGAAACGCCTCAAGTTTCTTTCGTACCTTCTCTAGGTATTACTCTATCTTTGGATGTTTTGCAATGTACTCTTAGTAGTCTAACTGGTGATTAGCTGAGAATCATAATGAATTGAAAGCTTTTTCACCGCTAGGTCTTTTGCCATTCGGAGGCCTGTCAATAGAGCTTTATACTCTACCTCGTTGTTGGATGCTTTGAAGCTAGAGTGATTGCCTGCTCGAGCATCAAACTATCTGGGGTGACAAGGACCACGCCTGCTCCCAAGCCCTTGTAGTTGAATGCGTCGTCGACATGCAAATGCTGGAAGTCTCCCTCGGGTGAAGTAGGCGTGGCTAGGGCATGCTCGGTTGCCTCCGAGGTATTTTTGGGTTGCTCTGATGCATCGCCTATGCTAGGCATGAATTCTGTTATGAAGTCCGCCAAGGCTTAAGCCTTTATCACTGTGCGGGGTCGGTAAACTAAGTCGTATTGGCCAAGTTCTAACACCTATTTCATCACTCATTGAGAAGAGTCTGAACCATATAGGATTGATCGTAGAGGATGCTGAGTCTTGACGATGACTGTATGAGCTTGAAAATATGGTCCGAACTTCTGAGCTGCAACAACTAGCGCCAAAATTAATTTCTCGATCTTTGGATATCTGGTTTCCTCATCGAGAAGAGCTTTAGAACTGTAGAATACTGGCAGTTGGGCCCTCAACTCTTCTCGTATAAGGGCAGAACTCACTGCTACTTCTGAGACTGCCAATTAAATGTATAAGTCATATTCTGCTTTCGGCTTGGATAGTAAGAGAAGTGATGTGAGATACTTCTTCAGGTCTTAGAAAGCTCTTTCGCACTCATCATCCCATTTGCCTTGTTGTGCCCTCTTGATAGCTTTGAAAAAAAACTTGCATCGATTAGTGGATCGCGAGAGAAAGCGGTTGAGCGCGGCTGCTCGTCCAGTCAAACTTTGAATCTCCTTCAAGGTAGTTGGAGATTTCATCAATAGGATTGCTCGAATTTGCTTGGGATGTGCTTCGATTCCTCATTGGGTTATTAGGTACCGTAAGAATCTGCCTGAAGATACTCCAAATGTGCATTTGGTGGGATTGAGTTTCATCTTGTACTTTCTAAGGATGTTGAAAGTTTCCGCCAAGTTGCCGATGTGGTCTGATCGCTGCTTGCCCTTCACCATGATGTCGTCGACGTAGACCTCCATGGTTACTCCAATTTGCTTCTTACACATCATGTTTACTAGTAGTTGGTAAGTGGCTCCCACGTTCTTGAAACCAAAAGGCATGAACTTGTAGTAGTAAGTGCCTCGCTTGATCACGAATGCGGTTTTCTCCTTGTCGGGCTCGTGCATGGCTATTTGGTTGTAGCTGGAGAATGCTTTCACAATTATAATCTATTTCAATTTAGTTAGTTAGACTTTTTCACAATTATAATCTATTTCAATTTAGTTAGTTAGACTTTAGAATCAATTCGATCTCTGTGGGACGATATCCGTGTTTCAAAGTTATACTATCATCTAATTCGTATACTTGCGAGCACTAAAATTCAAAACTTAATGAGGCTAATTTTGGTTATCTAATTTTTGCAACAATATCTGTATACTAAAAAGGATAACTTACATTTATTTAGGCCTCAATAAAAGCTGTTGGAAGATTTCAACTCAGTCGAAAGGATAAAAAGGTAATGTGCCAAAAAAAAAACATAGATCCGTAATCTAGTACTATCGTTGACACACCCCGACCCAGAATGTCCACTAGGACCCCGAATCGAGCCATGTTGGCAGACACTTGGAAGGTGACGAAGCCATAAGTGTGATAATGCATAAAATGTGAATAAATTAAAATCTAAAAGTGGTTAAGTACACGGGTGCGCGATGTACTGGTTTGGACCCATTTCACGTATGATACAGAGCATAAGTATATTACAGTAAGGTAAGATAATTATTGTACCATCATAAGAAGACATCTGTACTAAAAAGTACCACGAATCCTCATCGATACGGAACTCTGCTGCTAGAACCTGGAGGGGTACAAAAATAGAAAAATGTGAGTAAGTGAAACAAAACTTTTCAAACCAATTTCAATTACCAAAGGCAGTAGCCCCTCGCCGTAACATCTGTATAATTTCCCAGAAAATAGAATACATATCTATCTCAATTCCATACACGGCATAACAAAGTCCACATGAATATCATGCCATAGATCTCAATAAACATATATATCTCATCAACATGTTAGCCAGAGTCACCTCACGTGACATGTACGGCTGAATCAATATCTCATCAATATGTCTTATCAATCATTGCTAGCATATAAATCGGAGTCACTTATAGTGACCTGTATGACATATCCATATCTCATCAATCAATGTTAGCTCATAAGTCGGAGTCACCTGTAGTGATCTGTACGACATATTCATATCTCATCAATCAATGCTAGCTCATAAGTCGGAATCACCTCTAATGATCTGTATGACATATTTATATCTCATCAATGCTAGCTCATAAGTCGGAATCACCTCTAATGATCTGTACGACATATTTATATCTCATCAATGCTAGCTCATAAGTCGGAATCACCTCTAATGATCTGTACGACATATTCATATCTCATCGCATATGCAAATAATATGTCAGCCGGATCCATCTCTTGTGGCCTGTACGGCTAAGTCTATAGCTCATATCTCAATCTAGCCGGAGTCATATCTAGTGACCTATACATCACTACACCTGCACACGAGTCGAAACCACTGTAGTGGTCTGTATGACATGACTGGGTGTAAATGAATACGCTCAAGTGCTACGATCACGTGAAGAGTCACCTACGAGTCGGAACCACCTATAGTGGTCTGTATGACGAGCTTGTGCACCTACCTTGAATTCAAGGTGAGCGTATGGTGCGGGAGGTGAACATTACGGGAAAGACTGTGCCCTGGCCACGGGCGGGAGCACTAATACCGGGGTGCAGGTTTATGAGCTTTAAATGCATATAATACCATATGTACAACTCATAAGCAACCTGTACGACAATGCCGGAGTTGCCTACTATTGCAACCTGTACGACTGTGTCGAAGTTACTTAAAACATAAATGTAGTCATACCATAATCCCATCAGTTCAACTAATACTGTATACTTACTTGAACTTACCTGTGTGTCCAGCGTTCATTCTTGCACTCCAGAGCGTTCACAATAATTATGTGCAAGGAATATACATATGGATATACCAGAATGTAAATCTAAATTTCAACCATATCATAATATTTCCAGATATATAAACATATAAACAAATGGCCTAAAATGCAATAACTGTAACGCCCCACTCTCGAACCATTTACTTTTGGGAATAATTATCAGTGACAAGCCCAACAAAACACTAGTTTAAATTAATTATCACTACTTACGATTCTTTACTTCAATCACTAAATTTCTTACATATCGATTTATGATCAACATTTAACCATCAAATTCATAAGGTTAAACCTCGCTTTTCCACCAACCTTCTTCACATTGTTCAATTCCCTAAACAAGGTTGTTGTCTCAATTATTTAGTCTCATTTATTGTATGGCTGTATCTAACGTCTCGTTAGACTGCTTACGTACCCTAAATAAGGATCAAGCCATTCGTAGTTCACTATAATTATTTGTAGGTACATACATAAATTACTTTAGAAACGTTTGTGGAACTATCAATTATACACCTATGACAAAGGGAAAAGATCCACTCACCTGGAGCCCACACTATGATTCACTAGCACGTACATCGAGGCGTCCCGAACAATTGCCGCCTATGACAATTATCGAATTATATCTCAGAACTCTTATCAATATAATACTTAATTCACACAAAGCACATCCTCAAGGACATTCTAAAATGATTTGAGATCCATTGACCAAAGGTCAACCGTCGGTCAAAGATCGACGGTGGGTCCACAACCCTACATAACTCAATCCAGGAGATCCACAACTCAGATTTATGATCCGTAACTTCCAAAGATACACATTGTGCTTCTAAAATAACATACTAAAATTTCATTACGATCCAACGGTCGGATCTCCGCCAATTGCCCAAAACCAAGTGGTGGTTAACATTTATTTTATAAACTTACAAATCTAATTCGGGAAGATCCGTATGTCGTATTCCCAATCCGTAAGTTTCTATGGTCCTCAAATATTACTTAATATAATATATTAAAGTTTGGTTACGATCCAACGGCCGGATTGTCGATTACTGTTCTGATCAAGTGGTGGACCTTAATGGAACTTCGCCGCATTCTGCAGATTTTGTAGATTTCCTGGGCAATCTTTGGAACTCCATATCTCACTTGTTTCTCATAATATACCAAATCGAAGCTAGAAAAATGTAGAACAAAATTATACCAGCTTGGAGTCCAAATGGTGGCCGGAGGTGGCCGGAAAATGGTCTGAAAGACGGCTATTCGCAGGAAAACTAGTAACTCGCCAGAATTTCTGGGCAACCTTTCAACGTCCATAACTTTGTCAATACTCAACGAAACAAGTGATTCAAAAATGAAAATCATAGTTCTCAACGAGACGAAGAGATTGGTACCTTAGATGATGGCTATCTCGCTGTGATTTGGCCGGAAAACACCTTGAAAGTGGCAGAGGTTGCCGAAAACTGGGCAAACTTTAAATCATTATAACTTTCTCATTTCTCCACCAAATCACACGATCCAAACATGAAAATTCATCTACACAACAGGAGGAATCGATTTATACCTGTGGCCAAGTCCAATCTAGCCAGGAAAGGCTCCAATTTCACTCAAACCCACCAGAACCCTAAAATGGGTGAACTTGGATTCTTCTTCCTCGGTGCTCCAACGTCTTTACTACTGGTTGGATCTTGTTCCTAGGTCCAAGGGAAGTTGATTAAGGGTAGTTTTAGGTGGTGGAACTCGCCGGAATAGAGGAATTTTCGTTGAGAATTCCCCACGACGCCGTGCGTCGTTCTCACGTTTTAGGAGCCAAGATGCTCGATTTTGGAAGGGAAAAGAGTTGCATAGAGGTTGGATATTGATATCAAATGAAGGCTGAGCAAAAATCGCCTGAAAAAATGGTGGACATGGCCGGAATTGGAACTGGGTTGGGTGTGTTGTGTGTGCCGGGCCAATGGGAAAGGGAAGGCAGGTCATTCCTCTTCTTTTTCTGATTGGTCCACTTAATTTTGCCTAAAATCTAATTGGTTAAAATTCCCACATGGTGGGAGTTTATTTTCCTTTAAATCTATTATTTAGTGAAACAACTTCAAATGTCCGTAACTATACTGTTATAATCCGGACTCGCGAACGGCTTTCGCCTATGCATTTGTACTAATGAGTATTACACAATTACTCCAAAAGAATAAGTCATACGTTCCTCTAGACGATGGTCAACAGAAGTCAACACCCTTGCCTCTAAGGGCATTTTCGTAAAATCACACTTTTAAAATTTATAAAATTGTAAAATTAGGGATGGGTTGTCACAATTGTCGATCAGTTGTAATCAACAAAAAAAAAAAGAAGAGATCCTCAATATAAGCTGTTGGAAGATTTTGAGCAGTTGATCGAAGGTGTTGGCCGTACATGCAGCCTCAATCAGCTCGTCAATTTTTGCATCGAACATCCAGATTCCGGCTGGTTGGGACTTCTTGATGACTTGTTGGAGAGTTGGATCCAAGAGATACTTTAACGGAACTTCATATTTGTTTCGTTCTCCTAAGTACAAAACTATATAAACTTTCTTGGAGCACTGGGGCACGATGAATATCCTCATCTTTTCTGGAACAAGATTTGCAAGATCTTCACCCTTCGTATGCGCTTCGAATTCTCCTCAACTAGAAATTCACAAGTACATGATGAAAGTTTTTTTCGTACGTACGTACAATCTCAAGTGGCCCATCAATCTTTGAATCGAACACATCCGGTTGCGACTTCTTGATGAGTTGTTGGATAATTGGATCTGATAAATACTTTAAAGGAACTTAATATTTCTTTCGTTCTTCTCATAGAATATTTAAAATTCCTATTGATAAATTAAACAAAATAAAATAACTAGTGTTTGGCCAACTGAATCATTCAAACTCAAATATCAAATATGAAGGGACCATTGACAACATCCTGAAAAATCAAGTGCACTATTTTTGCAACGTTATTAATTAAGAGTACTCTTAATTAAACAGTTGCTGTCTATATTTTTATTCATTTTTTGGTTTTTTAGTTAAAATGGTTCCTGATATTGGCATAACTCATCATTTTGATCCTTGATATTTAAAATCGATAGAACTTGTCCTATGTTCGTTCACCTTTAATCATTTTGGTCTTTCAGTGAAAAAAACTCCATTAAATAAAGAAAAAAAATTGACAAAAATACTCTCAATTTTTGTCAAATCATTTTGGGCCGTTGTTTATTAAATTGAAGGTCTTTTTGTCATTTTGGTACTTATTTAACGGGGATATGTCATGGAATGACCAAAATGATTGAAGGTGATAAACTCAGGAACCAGTTCTATCAATTTCAAATCTTAAAAACCAAATTGAGAAGTTATGTCAATCACATAGACTATTTTGACTAAAATAGCTTCTTTTCTTTTCTTTTGGGGTGAAAAGTGAAGGAGATTTGTACCGTGAGTTGTACTAAGGGCTCCATCCATGTGGGATTGCTTGGTCTCAAACCAATCCTAATGAAGTAAAGAGTCTACTTTTTCTGTCTTTTCACATAGTCTAATCTAATTCTATGTTGTCCTAAAGAAAGGGAACATTGTTCTCATCAATCTTAATAGATGGTGATGCTCGCTACCATATTTCTCATCGTTAGACAAGTTTAAAATTTAAAATCTATCCAGTAGGTAGACATAAATTTCAAATTTTAAATTCATTCAACGAAGATATGGAATTGAACAAAGTGGTTGGTATTTATTTTCATAATTCTATCAAAATGTATGATTTGGTTGTCGTTTTGGAAAGGGTGGTTATATCGAAGGGCAGTGATAGAAAAGCCGACCAATTTGCTTTACTTACTTTTTCTCAAATGATGGACAATTTTATTAAGATACAATGGTCTACCTAATTCACAAAATCAAATCCTCTCCATTTAAAATGGCTATGATCTATTTGTGGCCTCAATTATTGTTTGACACATTAAATTTATGACAACAAAGCTTAAAAAGTTGAGTTTATAAACATGTGTCAATAAATAATTGAGGAAGATCTTCACAATCACTTATCTGGGCTTCCAAGTGGTCCTAGGACCATCCATGTCCCTTAATGGATTTGTCCTCCTTAATGGCATTCAAAAATACATTACTATTCATTCTTGAAACTAGGTTTCTATGGTTTCCGAATACAGCAGAGCGTCACTTGTCATGGACGTTGTTGTCAATGTTAAGTAGGGAAAGTTCTCTTCCTTGGTTATGTGTAGGGGATTTTAATGAGGTGTTGAGTTTGTCGGAACAACTTGGTGGGGCTGGGAGAAGGGAGAGTAAAATGAATGGGTTTCGGGAGGCGGTACATGACCGTGAACTGGTGGATTTGGGATTTATTGGTAGTGAATACACTTGGATAGATAACAGAGATGATGAGGTTCGGTGTCGCCTTGACCGTGCGCTTGCTACTCAGGCTTGGATACAGTTATTTCCACATTCTAAGGTTTGTCACCTCAACCCTTCCAAATCTAACCATTTGCCTATTGTGGTGGAGATTCGGAATTCGGTGGTTGGCACCCCTTGGAAATCTCGCATATTTTGGTTTGAGAAGATGTGGTTACAAGAGGGCAGTTGTGAAGAGACGGTTGTAGTGGCTTAAAGTGTGCAGCGGAGGGGTTCACCATTGACCCGTGTATGTGACAAAATTAGAGCCACTAGGGTGGTGTTATTAGAGTGGCAGTGTGTTTCCTTTAGGAATACTAAGATGGAGATTGCGAATGTGAGAGATAAATTAGGGGTTTTGTTTGAGCATCCTTCTTCACCAGATATGCATAAACGTAGGGGAAAGTTGATGCAGGAGCTAGATAATTTGCTTGGTAGAGAAGAAACATTTTGGCGGCAAAGGGCGAGAACTCAATGGTTGAAGGAGGTGATTGGAATACAAGGTTCTTCCATACTCGCGCATCTATCAACAATTTTGGCATATTATGGGTCCGAAGGTGGTGGAGGCGGTTCGGTCTTTTCTGCAGTCTAGCTATTTAAGTAAGGAAGTTTGTTTCACTCATGTTGTATTGGTTCCAAAGGTGAACAAGCCACAAAATATGTCACAATTACGCCCCATTAGTTTGTGTAATGCGCTCTACAAAATTGGTGCTAAGGTGATTACTAATCGTCTTAAAGGCATGATGTCCATGATTACTTCAACTAATCAGAGTGTGTTTATTCCTGGAAGATTAATTTCGGATAATTCTCTTATGGCGGCGGAGATTGGGCACTATTTGCATAATAAGAGGAATGGTAGGGAGGGTTCCTTTGCACTTAAGCTTGATCTCAGTAAAGCCTATGATCGAGTGAAGTGGTGCTTTTTGGAAGCTATAATGGTAAAGTTGGGGTTTGATACCGATTGGATAAAGATGGTGATGGCGTGCATTAAGTCGGTGTCATACTCATTCCTAATCAATGGGGAACCGAGTGGATATTTGATTCCGTCACGTGGACTACGGCAAGGGGATCCTTTATCACCTTATTTGTTTGATTTATGTGTTGAAGGCTTGTCGGCACTCATTATACAGAATGAGCAATTAAGGCAGTTGAGTGGTATTCGGCTGTGTAAGGAAGCTCCCACGATTACCACCTCTTGTTTGATGACGACAGTTTTCTGTTTGGTAGAGTGAATGTGGATGAATGTGCGATGATTCAACATATACTAGATACTTACTCTCAAGCTTCAAGCCAATCCGTGAACTTCGGTCAAAGTAATGTGGCTTTTAGTGCGAATGTGCTCCAGTATGACCAACAAATGTTAGCAGGTTTCCTTGGTGTTTCGTTGGTAGAATGGCATGAAAGATATCTGGGGTTGCCAACATGTGTGGGGAAGAATAAAAAACAAACCTTCTCGTATATCAAGGAAAGAGTGAGGCAAAGGCTTAATGGGTGGAAAAGTAAGCTTTTGAGTAGTGCGGGGAAGGAACTTCTTATAAAGGTTGTTGCCCAAACCCTCACGGCTTATGCAATGAATTGTTTCTTGCTCCCGAAGACTTTTTGTGATGAATTACATCAACTTATGGCCCACTTTTGGTGGGGGAATGGTTCGAAGGATTGGAAAATTCATTGGAGGTCATGGGATAAGATGTGTAAATCTAAAGTAGAAGGTTAGGGTTTCGAGATTTTTATGCTTTTAATATGGCGGTGTTGGCTAAACAAGGGTGGCGGGTTTTCCATTATCCCTCATCATTGGTAGCGCAAATTTTCAAGACAAGATACTTTTCAAATTCTTCTTTCTGGGAAGCAGAAGCACATGCGTCTTCTTCGTATTGTTGGTAGAGTATTGTAACGGCGAAGGAGGTCTTGGTCCGAGGGTCTAGGTGGGTGGTAGGTGATGGATAAACAGTAAAGGTGTGGTTGGATCGGTGGGTACCTCGGCCTGGTACCTTTAAGATTATCTCGGCACCTCCTCCTAGAAGGGTTCACATGAAAGTTGAGGAGTTGATTCATACTTCTACAAGGGTGTGGCATACCAATTTGTTACTGGATTTTTTTAGCCCGGAGGAAGTATCTTTGATTCTTTCTCTTCCTTTTAGCTTTCGTGCTCTGAAGGATAGGTTGGTGTGGCATTATGACGAGATAGGTCATTTCTCTATGAAGAGTGGGTATTGGGTTGCTCAACAATGGTTACAATCTTCGGATAGCAGTGCATCTAGTGCGTATGCAAGACTTTGGAAGCATATATGGAAGGCTAACATCATTCCCAAAGTTAAGAATTTCACCTGGAGGGTGTGTCATGATTTTCTTCCAACCAAAGTCAACCTTTAAATGAAAGGAATGGGAGTGGAGTTGGAGTGTGGGGTGTGCAAAGGGGAGGAGGAAAATGCGGCTCATGTGTTACTTACATGCCCGTTTGCTAGAGCGGTGTGGTTTAGCTCTCCCTTTGGTATACGGTTGTCCAGGAGTGTTAGACTGTCTTTGAATGATTGGTTGCTTATGGTGCTGGAAAATAAGGAAATGGATTTTGACTTGGCTTGTGTGATCATTTGGGGCATATGGCAAGAAAGGAACTCACAGGTGCTCAAGCGTCACCTATGGTTATGTGGCAGAAGGTTTCGTCTTGGCTATTAGTGTGTCAAGTAACAAATTGTGCTTCTGCTAGGGTGGGGGTCGTACCTACCCCGAGATGATCTCCTCCTAGCCAAGGGTGGGTTAAGGTTAATACGGATGGTACGGTGAAAGGTTCTGCGAATATGGGGGGTGGGGGGTTGAAGTGGTGTTGCGGGACTGGGGAGAGGGTTTTTTAGAGTCTAAGGGGCAGCAACTCCCATGGGTCACTTCAGTTCTGCTCGTGGAGTCGTTTGCCGTGCGGTACAGGTTACAGGTTGCGCAGATGCAAGGGTGTCAACAAATCATAGTCGAAAGCGATTCTATGAAGGTTATTTCAGTCCTTAATGGCACTGTGGCAGACTTATTGGCTCTTGGTATGATCGCGGAGGATGTGTTACAGCTAGCTTTCACCTTCTCTAGAGTGAAATTTATTCATGCTTCTCGTTTATGAAATGGGGTTGCCCATCGTCTTGCTAAGTTTTCTTTGTCTAGTAGCAATAACCTAGTTTGGTTTAAGGAGCCTCCTACTCTTATTCAGGAGCTTCTACTCTAAGACAAATGTAATTCTGCATGAGTTTAAGTATTCAATACAACGCTTCATTTTCAAAAAAAAATTAAAAAAAAAATAAAAAATAGTATGAGTTGTGGCAATTCTATAAGAATAATATTACTATGTATACGAATTGAGATTAATTAGAAGACCAAGCAAAGACATTCCATTGATCAATAAAATAAAATAAAACCCTATAGGGAGGGGACAGTAAAAATTCATATATGAAAGTTAAACGTAACACAAGATGAGATTCAGAATAGCGCTAGGCTATGAGTACTACTTCTGTGAATATGATGTCAACAAATCATGGAGAAAATGGAACCTAATTTGCCCTCAAGTCAATTGACTAGGATAATACTCTTCACATAAATTAGAGCTTGGAAATCTAAAACCTTATTTAGAATAGGCTGAATATGAAGATAGTTGAGATTTCTGGTACTCGAATTATAATAGTTGGCTCTTCCATTGGAGGAAACCATAAGAAGCTCGTCACTTTTCCAAAATATTGATGGATTCTGAATGCCTTTTAAAGGTCCAATGGTTAGTAATTTTGTCCACGAACTCTTAACTCCGTTATAATAATTCATTACCCATATTTCACATAATGTAGAATCCTTATCACTTGTATCGTAACAAGAGAAAAAAGAAGCAATGGATTCATTACACAGAAAACGATTATAAAGCTTAAAACCGGATTCTCTCCTTGTAACAACTCATCTCGATTAATTTTACGGATTTTGGAACGAGGGTATTTTGGTAATTTAATTGGTTTTGGGCTAGATATTTTGTTTTTGCTTTTGTTCTTAATGGGTGTGCCAAGGGGCCCACCCTTGATTTTTGTCCCTCGGGCCCAAGCCTCTCATTTCCTTTCTCTCATAGTTCTCTCTCTCCCAACTCACTCTTACTTCTCTCCCTTTTCTCTCGGCAAGCACCGAGATAGTGCCATAGGGAAAAAGCCCACCTGAAAAACCATCACAGCCTCGATGAGATGCCTCACTTCTCACCACCTAAACCTCGTCATCACAAACCTTAGCAAGGACACCTGGAAACTCAACACTGGCTGAGGCCACTATTCATTCTCTTCCCGACTCCATCACCTCCGATGTGGGTTAGCTTTAAAACACCTTAAACTTTTTTCCTCCTTTGTCCTCATATTTCATTTCTAATGATATTTGTACATTTTGGACGACAAAACCACGAAGAAACACCACTGAAAGGCTTTCCCAAATTCCGGCCATAATGCTATGATTTTTATACCATTTTTCGGCCAACTCCGGGCACCACTAGTCTTGAAATTGGTACGAATCTTTTCCTTGTCCCTTGGTTTTCATTTTGGTAGGTAGATCGTAGGGTATGGTTGAGAATCGAGATCGCCCGGAGCTTGGAAAGCTCTAGCTTTCTTTTCCGTCGAGATTGGCCAACCCGGGCTGAAAACGGGTAAAAACCTGATCCACCAACCTATGTCGGCCCAACTTGTTGGGCCATGGAACCCGACCCAATGCTCTCAACCCTGACCCAAATACCCCGGGCTTAACCTTGAGGCCCAATTCAAAGAACCCAAGCCCAACCCAAATGAAAACCAACCCACTAACCCTCGGCCCAGCCCAGCTGAACCAGCCCAAACCCATTAACCCGTTTACCCGTTAACTAACCTGACTCGACCAGGGAAACATTCTCTAGAATATTCTTTGTGTTGACTTTTACGAAATTTTCCCATGACCCCTTTTAGGATAATTCGACGTCCTGAATCTATTTCCGACGTCCGTTTTTCCAAATTCAATCATTATAGTAGAGTTTTATTAATAGGACCCTTTGTGTGCTTATGTGTATTTATTGTGAAGTTTCCGTCTTTGCTAGTTTGCATGGCTTTTCGACGGCGAAGTATCTGTGAGTGGACCCCTTCTAAAATGCATGATTTTACTATTAGAAATGCATACATGAAAATCATGATTTATTGGTTACATTTAACAAAACGTTTAAGAGTAAATTGGTTTCACGCTTTATGAATTATCATGCTTTATCGACTTTACGTTCCTTATGGTATATATGATTGATGACTATATACATACTTGTTAACGTGGTTTTACGATATGATGTTTTAGCTATGTTGATGCACAAAACCGGAGGGTCTTGGAACAACATAAATCCGACCGTGAATCTGCAAGTAATGTAACTAACACAAGATGTATTGTGGTTCACCCCAAGGTTTGGGCTATGTCCACACTAATATTGTATTTATTTGAGGGAGAGAGAGCTCTGAGAGTGAGAGCTTTGAGAGGGGTGAGGAGCCTTAGGAATTGGCCTCCTCTAATTGTGAGGGTAAGGAGTCCTTTTATAGAATAAGGGCTCCTCACTTATTACATATTTGCCCCTTCCTTTCTTACATAATTACATTTAAGTCCCCTGAGTATTTGTACGAGATCTAAACACGGAGGCCCTAAATATGGTATAAACAGTAGTCCCCCAAGTTTTCAGTCAAGAGAGTCTTTTGGCTGGAGACTTGAAATTCAGTCCATGTGTGGGCCGAAGTAACTAGATATTGTCTTGAACTGATGCTCGATATGAGGCGGTGCTCAATCTGAAATGATGCTCAACTAGAAGTAGCACATGCTGCTCGGCTGCTCGGCTCGTGGCTTATGTTACCTTGGTTGGCTCGGCTTGTGGCGTTTAAAGGTGAGGGAGTCCCTTTTATAGAATAAGGGCTCACTCCTCAATACATAATTGATGGGTTATGAGTGATGCTCGCGGAGAGGCGGTTGCTCAGCTGGCGGCATTGCTCTCTAATGAAGGTGAGGGAATCCCTTTTATAGAATAAGGGCTCGCTCCTCAATACATAAATAATGGGCTAAGTTCCCCAAGTTTTTTTCATGAATGCTCTCTAATGAAAGTGAGGGAGTCCCTTTTATAGAATAAGGGCTCGCTCCTTAGTACATAGACAATAGGCTAAGTCCCCCAAGTATTTTCATGAGGCCTAGTTGAGGCCCAATATATGGTACATAATGTAGTCCCCCAAGTCTTCGGTCAATAGAGTCTGTTGGCTGGAGACTTCAAATTGAATCCATGTACGGGCCGAAGTGGTGGTTGTTCGGAGGTGGTATTTGTATACCCTGCACTGAAGCTTTGTAGGTGAAGCTTTGCAAGCTTTGAAGCTGGAGCTCTGTAAATTGAGCTTTTGAAGCTGATTGACATGAGTGATGCTCATGAATGTTTATGTTGATTGACATGAGTGATGCTCATGGATGTTGTCATGAGTGATACTCATGAATGTTAACATGAGTGATGCTCATGAATGTTGACATGAATGATGGTCATGAATGTTTATGTATGATTGTCATGAGTGATGATCATGAATGTTTATGTATGATTGTCATAAGTGATGCTTATGAATGTTTATGTATGAGTGACATGAGTAATGCTCATGTATAATTTAGAGTATTGGGCGTACTTTTAATCACCTGGTTGGTGGCATGAAGAAAAGTACGATTTGTACATTTCATCACCTGGTTGGTGGCATGAATGGCTAGTTGCCAAATGATATTAGAGTATGGGTTGTACATTTCATCACATGGTTGGTGGCATGAATGGCTAGTTGCCAAATGATATTAGAGTACGGGTTGTACATTTCATCATCTGGTTAGTGGTAATAACGGCGGGTTGCCGAATAATTGTGGAGTACTGGGCGTACTTTTGATCACCCGGTTGGTGGTAATAGCGGCGGGTTGCCGAACAATTGTGGAGTACTGGGCGTACTTTTGATAACATGGTTGGTGCTATTTCGGGCTTATGGGTCTTCGCCCTCCACAACATTCCAGCCCATTTATTTTGGGCTTGCCCTTTTTTTTTTACCCTCTGATGGGGTTTATACATATGTCTCTAAAAGATAAGAAAAATAAATTACATCATTCAAAAATAAAATCCGACCCTCTGCTCAATGGATCACGCATATAATTCTCTTTTCTGCATGCCATTACCACCGCAATTATGTCTGCTTTTTTTATCTTCTTTTGCTTTTTGGTTTTCTCTAAAATGACAGCTGCTTTGGACAACCTTTCCGACATCACCCATTTTTTTTTCTCTGGCTTTCAAAAAATAGGAACATGCATCCTTTAGTGGTCGACAAAAGCAAAAGTAAAGGTTTCCCATCATAGGCCTCAACGAAAACGCAAAGTGAAAAAGCAACTTTTAGGGCCACTAGTAGCAATAGCCATCCTCTCTCTTTTTCCTTTTCTCTGCTACACTTAATGGGCAACCATGCTTTGCTCTTTTTGCTTTTCTTTCACACCTCTCTCTGTAAAGATCCTCTAAACTGCACACTAAATTGCTCTCAATCGATACAGTAGGTATGTCAGCCCTGCCAAAGCTTATCTGTTCCATTTCTAAGGCGCCATCCTCTAAGATTTGCAGTGAAGCAGATGAACAAGAGTACACTTTCAGAATATCTTTACCGGAAATCTCGCCTTCCTCAGAAATAATGGACAGGAAATGACAGCCCTACCAAGTTGAAAGAGCCCTCCCTGTCTCTAACAAAAGTAAAAGAGAGCTTGGAAGGAGAAGTAGCAGCTTGACAGTGAGAGTGATGAAGTCTCTGGTCTGTGCATATATATATATATATGATGCAGAGCAGAAACGACAGGTCTTGGAACATTGAAGCATTGAAGCATCTCCAGTCACTGCAGAAATGTAAGATCCCACATCGCCCAGGGAAGTGATCCTTAAATGTATATTCTCATCCCTACTTAGCACGAGGCCTTTTGGGAGCTCACTAGCTTCGGGTTCCATTGGAACTCTGAAGTTAAGCGAGTAGCGCACGAGAGCAATCCCATGATGGGTGACCCACTGGGAAGTTCTCGTGTGAGTTCCCAGAAACAAAACCGTAAGGGCGTAGTAGAGGCCCAATTGGACAATATCGTGCTACGGTGGTGGAACGGGCCCGGGATATGGTGGACCCGGGCGGGGATGTGACAAGAAACAAGGTACCATACTGGAGAAACATTGAAGCATCTCCAGTCACTATAGAAAATCAAAAGTCTATCCATGGGTCACAAGGTGTTCGTCTTCTTCATCAACCCCACAGTCGGCCTGGAAAAGAAACGACAGATGTTGGACGGCATCGTGAGCTGCTGAACGACATCGTGAGCTATTAGACGACATCGTGAGCTGCTGGAGGTTGCCACTGGACGACACGTGTGACAGAAGCTGGGGAAGAAAAAGCAGGTGTTGGATGACATCGTGGCAGAAGTGGCAGATGCTGCACAATCGGCTTGGAGGAAGTTAAAAGAAGCAGCTGGAGGTTCCCTTGGAGATTGTGAACTGCAGGTACCAAGGTCGCAGAGTTGGCTGTGGCGGGTAAGACTTCTGCATGCTCAGATCTGCAATTGAACCGAGAGAATGGTTCTCCCCGAGCCAGGGTGCACGGGTCAATGAAGGTGGTTTTCCAAGTGTTGATCTTGTTGGATGCATTCTGCAAGTTAGAAACAAAGCTAGGTGGCGTTCGGCCATGGCTGCCATTTTTGTAAGTGAGAGTAGAGAGAGTGAGGAAGACACATGAGAGGCGAGAGAGAGAGTGAGGAATGTGGCCCTGGTGGCTTTGTGTTTGTGGGGGTTTTCTAGAAAAGCCCAATGAGGTTTTGGGTTTCTGCAGATTTTGCAGTGTTGATTTTGTAGATTTTGCAGATTCTGCAGATTCACGGTGGAGGTGAAAAAATGAAAGAGAACTGACATAGTTTTTTGTGTCGATTCCCACAGACGGCGCCAAATGTTGATGCACAAAACCGGAGGGTCTTGGAACAACGTAAATCCGACCGTGAATTTGCAAGTAATGTAACTAACATAAGATGTATCGTGGTTCATCCCAAGGTTTGGGCTACGTCCACACTGATATTGTATTTATTTGAGGGAGAGAGAGCTCTGAAAGTGAGAGCTTTGAGAGGGGTGAGGAGCCTTAGGAATTGGCCTCTTCTAATTGTAAGGGTGATGAGTCCTTTTATAGAATAAGGGTTTCTCACTTATTACATATTTGCCCCTTCCTTTCTTACATAATTACATTTAAGTCCCCTGAGTATTTGTACGAGATCTAAATACGGAGGCCCTAAATATGGTATAAACAAGCTACTAAACTCCGATTGAGATATATTAGAAATATTATGGTAATGTTTTTATGTACTTATTTAGTGGTTACTCAACGATCCTGCCTACAGGCGAATGATACTGCCTACGAACGAACTGTACTGCCTACAGGCGAATGATACTTAAATGGCTTTTGTCAGACGTTTGGTTGGTGCCGACGGGTGGAAGATATTTATATTGGCTTTGACCGGGCGTTTGGTTGGTGCCTACGAGTGGAAGATAATTATATTGGCTTCGGCCGGGAGATGTAGTCCCTTCGGGCGAATGAAGATATATGTTTATATATATACTTATATATATACCCTGTACAACCACTACTAAGCACTTTATATATGATATATGTTTTATGAAAGGTTTTATGGCATGCTAGGGTTTTCGGAAAACCTATTACGTATTATACTATGAGTTTCTAAACCTAGGGGTTAATACGTTGAAGATTAACTATTTTAGTATTACTTATATATCAACTTGGTCCTCTCATGTTTTGTTTTGCGCATGCTTAGGACTTAGAATCAAGGCGCACAATCCCAGCATCAAGGCACTCCCACATTGGCATCTTCGAGTCCTCTCGGTGTAGGACCCATCTCTTTGTTCATTCAATTTTATTTTATTCCTTTTTAGTGTCTCGGATTAGTTGTATGCTCTGAACACGTTCCATAATTGCATATTCATTATAATTAAATTTACAAGTTTTAGTTATGTCGGTTAATTGTTTCTAGTTCTCATGCATCCTAATATGGCTTCGTCACCTTCGGGTGTCGGCCAGCACATGCCCACCCTGGTACTTGGAGAATATCAGGGTCGGACGTGTAACTCCTAGAAGGCAATTGTACTATATGGAATATCTCATCATGTATTCCTCGCCATCGCTTGCAAACCAATAACAAAATCCCTTCAAGTACACTGAACAAGAAGAATGATAGGTTTTGCTTGATATATCAAGCTTGATCTCTCTCCAAGAGTTAGCAGTCGTGGTGCACACCTCAGCCGTGTGGGGAAGACACTACTACAATACTAGCTTTAAGTGTCGGATGATGATGGCGGTTAACGAGTCATTCTGTCGGATAAAAGATATCCGACACATAATTTAATTAGTGTCGGATAAAAGTAAATTTCTGTCGCATATAACCGACATATTTACTGTCGGATTAAACCGACACAAATTTTTTATAACCCCCAGGAATTTTGCTCATCATTTGAATACTCACAATTTTCTATAATTTGCACAAACTTTTATTCTTTAGCTTTGCAATCATAGCCAAATCCCAATCCTTGAAGGGTAATTTCAAATTCGAATTTTCCTTGGGAGGGGAAGGTACAAGAAGGCATGAATGGGGAAGTTGCCTGAATTCCCCCGTTGCAAGATTGCATAAAAGAACAATTTTCCCTACTATTACACAAACAATCCCATTGCAATAGCCGTGAATTCGTACAAATTCATGATCTTCCAATGGAAACGGTATATTTAGGTCCTCAACATCATAATGAAGGTTGTGCTCATCACTATCAATGGAAAGATTAATCATGGACCAGAAAACTTCTCGTTTCCAAGTCTGGTATGGGAAAAAAGTGTGGCTTAGAACGGTTAAGAAGGATACAAGTGGAGGATGAGAATTTGTTGATCATGAAATTGTTGAGATGTTTGACCACAAAACTAGGACCATTGATGAGAGTGCACCAAGACTTGTGTATGCATTTGAATCGTATCAGACACTTGGGCGGCAACCCGGACAGGATTTCGACCATCCTATCTTCAGAAGTTTCACTTTCATGTGCCTGGAACATTTTGGCAATTTAGTCCCACAAGAATTCTTCACATGTATATATGCACAGGAAAGAACACCACCAGTTTGAGAGCCAAATTAAATCAAACTACAAGTCCCTAACGCTTGGTAGATCGTTTTTAAGCATATTTACCACATAAGATGCCAAAATTCAATAGTACTAAATAAACTTGGAGTTCCACGACCACAACATATATAGCTACCAAAGAAAACAGGGGCAATCTAGTCAATTTCGAGATTTATGGAGAATCATATGTTCAAATTTTACTATTTTTTTTTATTTGACACAAAACTAACCATTCAAATATTACGTTTAATTCTACATTAAATTGATGAAATAAAAAAGGACGAATGGAAGTAATTCCTCCTTTTGGATATTAGATTAGCTGTAGACACATTTTCAATGTTTTCTTTCTTGTAAATCATTTTGAGATTAAATAACTAAAAGCATTCTTAAATCATAAAATGAAAAATCTTATTTGTCTTTTTTGTTTTACAAAATTGTTTTTTAAAACGTCACGAAATAGGCCCTTAACTTTCGCAAAAAAATATGCATAGGCTTTTCATATTTCAAATGGTTGTTTTATTCACACCCACATATTGTGAATACACCTTATATACCTCACTTATACTTAGGGTTAGTTTGGTATTGCTGTGCTTTGAAAAAAAACTGCTATGAGAATAAGCGGATGTGCTGTGAAAATAAGCAGCTGTGAAATAAATCAACAGAGTAGTTGGTAAACTTTTTTGTAAAAGTGCTTTTGGAAAGAAAAAAACAGTATAATAGTGGGTCTTTTCATTAAAGGAGCACTGTAGCTCCATGTGCTTTGAAAAAAAACCATTTTTCCAAAGCTGCAAATAGCAGCTTCAGCTTTTTCCTTTGATTTCAACCTTTTCTCACAGCAGCTTCCAAAATAAGCCTTTTTTTTTCAGTTTACCAAACACCTAAAACCCTCACAGCTTTTTTTCATGGGTGTTTTTTTTAAGCACCTCACTCCCAAACCACCCCTTAATACATCTCACGTATTTTCTCATATTGCCCTCACACCTCACATGTAACAACCCGTCCTCAATTATTATGGTTTTTATAATTTTAAAGCGTGAATTTACGAAAATACTCTTCAAGGCAAAAATGTTGACTTTTGTTAACTGCCTTGTCGTGTCACGTAAGACCTGCTTCCTTGGCGACGCGTGGGAGCGAGCGAAATCAAAATTGAAGCTAAAACGAAGATTCTACAGAATTCAGAATGTAAGGGCATTTTGGTACTTTTTCAAATGAAGATATTTTCGACCTTGGACCACCCCGAGCTGACACGTGTCCCCTTCCCTAATCTTCTGGAATCCTCTCCCAGATCTCTCTTCCCCTCTCGAACCTCTCTCTTCCCTCGTGATATTTTTCAATTCAGATTCTGCTTTGGAAGTAGAACCGGATTGTGCCCACCCCTGGGTAGTATTAAGTGGTATAAAATGAGGAAAATGATCCTGCGATGATCATTTTCTTGGGGATCCAGAGGATCTCGTAATCATATTTGTTCGTTGTACATCGTACGGTCAGTTTTCGTTATGTATTATATATATTTAATTTTAAATCTTAAATTTTAAATAATTTTGATAACAAACATGATTACAAGATCTGAAATCTGCAGGAAAATGATCCGGCGAGGATCCTTTTCCATAAAATGAAATTTAAATTGGAGCTCAACGCCTATTACAAAAGCCGAGAGATTCAAATAGCGGAAAGATCAAAGAGGTCGTTAAGCCCGAAGCCTCCCTCATCGGCACACCCGCCTCATTTTCCTCCACCAATAAACGCCACTCGGAAAAGATGCTCTCTGTATACGTCCCTCTCTCTCTCCCCCCTTTCATCACACCCTCTTGCTCTCCCCCTATTTGGTTCCTCAAATTCCGCAGCTCAGGAACATTTGGACATTCAGTCTCCTACTTTCTGTTTGGATTCTTGAATTGGTTTTCCAATTTTGAATCAAATCAATGAAGACCATGCGCGAGATTCTGCGTGCCGATTCTTCGGATGATTTCGATATGCAGATGATAGGCAAGTTCTTGAGTTTCGCTTCCAGAGGCGACAGGGTTGGACTGAACCAGATGTTGATCCAGGGCATATCTCCTGATGTCCAAGACTACGACAACAGGACCGCGCTCCATCTCGCCGCGAGCGAAGGTCACACTCCCATTGTTGAGCTTCTTGTGTGTTACAAGGCCAATGTTAATCTCAAAGATCGATGGAAACGGACTGTAAGAAGAACAACTCTTTAATTGTCTGCCTGTTTATTTTGTTTAATATAAAGTGATTTTTGAGAATTTCTGGAATATGTGTCATGGGTAAGACTTGGCGCAACGGAAAGGTTGCTCCTTGTGACCAAAAGGTCAAGGGTTGAGTCATGGAACAGCCTCGTAAGACTACATACAATAGACATTCCTCGACCCTCGCAAAGAGGGAGTCTTGTTACCTTGGAGTCGCTCGGAAGGCTAATTATTAATTTTCATTCTGAACTTGTCACACTTTCTGTTGTAGATATATCAATTCTGGGGTGGCCTGCCCAAATCACCAGTTAATTAGAAATTTTTTGGATTGTTTAAATGTTTATACTTTTGGTGACATGTTTCTGGACTTGTTTTCTGATAGTTGTTACATTTAATAGCTACTAATTACATTTCATATTCTTCTTTTTTTCTTTTCGTGATGTCAAGCCCCTGACAGATGCGAGACTCTACGGACATCGAGATATATGCAGGATTCTTGAAGTAAATGGTGGCAATGACTTTACCAATGATCAACTAATGGTAATTGAAATATCACGTTACAACACAGATGCAGAGTGAAGCCTAATATCTGATTAACTTCTAGGATCAGGATTCTCGAGTGATTCGTGCCCAAGTTGCTTATCATACATATTATTTTTACATTAGAGGTAATATCAACATTGCACGATTCCTTTGCTGCAAGCTTTGCAGTGCAATACTGGGGTTTGAACCGGTCCAGGGTAAACAATCGATAACATTGCACAAGACTGGAACTTGCATCAATAGCTTTTATGTTCAGTTTGTGGAACAAGTAGTCTGTTATTGCTACAATTGGTTTCTCTTTACAGGCCTATTTGAGGAAATATTTAATATGAGCAAAGCTTCATACCATCGCAAACAAAAAAACAAGCTTCATACTATGAATATTAGCAAATGATAAGGCCTATACTTGCGTGTTTGAATTGTTTTTAAGTCCAAAATTCCCCCGTTGGAGAAGTAAATTGACACCCTATATACGTATAATATTCAGCAGCTGACTTATCTTCGTGCATTTCTACAGACTGTTCGACATGAAGAAGATTCAAATGATGTAAAGTTTGACATGTCAGAACTAAACACAGAGCATTCATCAACAATTCGGCAGGTATATACCATGGTATAGGGAAATAAAGACAACCTTTTGTTGAGTTCAATAAATAAGCAACTAATATGTCAAAATGGGCGTAGTATCAATTGGTTTTGATAACTATTAAAAATCCATTAATCTTGCAGGGTTCATTTGGTGAATCTGAAAGGGTCAAATGGCGTGGAACATGGGTCGTTAAAACTGTTGTCAAGAGACAAATATGCAATCCTGTAAAAATGTATGTTTGATATATGGGCTTTTTCTTTATGAGTTTCGAGGTGTATTATTTGTTTCATTTAATTTAGGACGAAAGTTTGAACAATCTTAGGTAATAATAGCTTGCTGCTCCAATCTTGATACAGGATCCTCTCTGCTAAGGATAACACTCTCCTGCGAGAACTTAGACATCCCAATATTTTGCAATTTCTTGGTTCGATAGTGCAGCAGGAAGAGATGGTTCTGATTACTGAGTATCTACCAAAAGTACATACCGCTATCAATTATACGCTATTTTTAGATTGTCAGTGGTTCTGTTCTATTTTATATATTGACATACACCATTAAAATCCTGATATTTGCTTCACTGCAATTTTGATTCTTTTGTTTAAGTAAGAGCACTACTAAAAGGAAAAGGACATACTTATTGTTGTTCAGTTATCTCAATAAATTACACTTTTTCTAGTATATTTAGAAAGAAAACCATCTCCTGAGTTGTATTAACTAAGAAGTGAAATTAAAAAGCGATTTTAGTGTATATTGGTTATTTTATGTTAGTGAACTCATTGTTCTTGCATATTCTTTTCTAGACCATTTGTTATTCACGTGTCTGTGACTCTGTATTGAAATGTGAAGCTGCTATGGATGGTCAATTTATCTTTCTTATTCGCGTCTCTTTTTTTCACAATTTATAACTTTGGTGCTATTACAGGGTAACCTGGAAAACATCTTGAGGCAAAAAGCTCGACTTGATTTGCCTACTGCTTTTCGGTATGCACTTGATATTGCTAGGTAATTGATTGTGCTGTTTTTCAGTAATAACTAGTATATCATGTGAAGGAGTTCATGTCGTTACACACGTTGCAATTCTTTCTATTCAATGTGCAACATACATGCATAATTGCTTCATTCACACAAAGGGTGTCACGTTTTCTCCATTTAGCAAAGATTTTAATTGCGTCGATCGTCCAAGTTTTTTGATATGCATGCTTTAGTCTCTGCAGCTCAGAAAGCTGTTGCTTTGTAGCTTACATGCTGTTAAGAGTATATAGTATAGAATTCCAGAATATGATACATATACAAATTGGCAGGGGAATGAACTATCTTCACGAACACAAGCCCTGCCCAATAGTTCACAACCATTTGGGTACCAGGTTTGCCCTTTTCTCAAACTCAACTATTGCTCATGTTGTATTATGCCACCAATATAATCAAAATATATAAGCTTGACAATCCAAGAGAAAACATCTATTTCTATCTCCCTTAGTTGTTTAAGATTCCCAATTTTATAAACAGTTTCCAAGAATCGAATTTACAATGTTGAAGACAAAAATTAGAAAGAAAGAAAAGGTTAATGCCTTCAAAAAGCGCCATGATTTATTTGCCTGGTGTGCTATTATAGGCAATCATATATGATAACGTTACTAATCCTGTTTTGTCTCTTTGGAGTAGAAACTTGTTGCAGGACGAAGGTGGACACTTGAAGATCGGCGAGTATTGGGTTCAAATGTTGTACGAGCAAATTAACCCAGATCAAAATGGTTGTACAGGAACGTCAAATTCCATTTTACTTTGTTTAAATTTTTTTGTTGCGTTTCTGATCAATTTCAATTCACAGGGAAAAGAAGCAATCCCCGTAACATCGAAAACCTAATAGATGACCCTAAGAAAGATGTTCGTACATTTGGTTTCATATTTTATCAGGTGCGTGTTTTTAATATTTGGACTTGGTATTTATATTGGCATATGTTTATGTTTGGATTTGTTATTTTATTTGGCAAGACATTTCTTGAAACGGTTTGCACTAGAAGTTTCCTGTAATCCAAACATATCATACTTCAAAGAATATAAGTTGAATCACTCTGACTAAAAAAAAATATAGCATGTTTAGTTTTGACGGGAAATGTTGATAATGTTGTCAGAAAACCAGGCACATCTAATATAAGTACTGATACTAAAACCATGTAACTTTTAGAATTTTAATTATTTCAGAGAAAAATTCAAGATATAAGCGGGGAGTCTTCTTGGCTTGAGGTCGCCCTTTTAGTTATGCTATATGCCAACTCTAACTCACAATTTCTCAGACAATAATACTCTAGTATGATAGTTATATCTCGTCAGTTATCCATTAACTAGTATCTTTACAGCATATGTATTTGTAAATGTAAACCCATTAACATCTGTGTTTACCAAGGCATAGAGATCAGAAGTTTTTCATTATACAAATTCAAATAACATTGTTTTAATCCATCGTTACAAAGTTCAATAATTTTTTTTTCTTTTTCATTGGCAAGCTTGAGAATGTAAAGTTTCTGTGTAGAGTCTGGACTAATATTTCGTGTTTATTGTTTGTCAAGTAGTTTCTTAAAAAAAAATAAATAAATAACACCGTTTCGAGTTTGATTCGTAATCTACAGATGCTAGAAGGAAGGCACTTCATGACCAGCACGAACTTTGACACCATAAATGAGGAACCTGTTGATTTTAAGCCGAAATTCCACTTAAGTCGATGTACAAACAGAATTCATCAGTAAGTGTACATTTTCATTATCATTTCCGTCTTGCTAAAATGTGAAGCACCAGTTTTGACATTCAGTCGTCATAACAAGCTTTATTATCTGCGTGTGCACATATGTGAGTTGCCCTTATCTTTGTAATATCTCATCACTATCTGTTTTAGTTTTATATTTAAGCTAAATAATATGCATTCAGGTTATGTTCGAGTGAGGGATTTGCAACATTTAGGCTATTATTTTTAATATATTTATACGTGACATTTCATCGTTTGACAATACTGGGTATGTAAGTTCTGGTGTATGTTAATGTATGCAGGCTGATAGAGCATTGTACAAGTAATAATCCTTCGGAAATACCCTCATTTGGTGCTGTCATCGAGATTCTGGAAGAGGAATCGTCATCTTTAGGGAGAGCTGTATGCCCTTGTTGAGTGCAGTTTCACAACTGAGATGGACAAGAAAATAACTGAATATATGCGAACACATTTATGTAAAATCTGTGTAGTGAAGATGTTCCTTAGACTATTTTAAATAAATAAATAGTCTGTATATTGCAAAACGTAGAACTGCGTTCATCGACAAGCTTATGTAATTTGGATTTACAAGACTTGTGATAACGATTGTTTTTGGTCCATAGATTTCGAAAGGGTTAGAAAGAATACAATCTTCTGTTGGCCACAGGAGACATATACCTCATATCTCTATGTATCTGACTTTCTTTAATCTAGATAAGCCATAGAAATGGTGACACATCCCTACCCGGAATGTTCACTAGGATTCCGAATCAAGTTGTGCTGGCCAACACCTAGAAGGTGACGAAGTCATAAAGTGTAGTGATGTGGAAAATGTGAATAAATTTAAACCTAAAAGTGCCTAAGTATAAGAATGCGTTGTGAGGGGGAATTAATCCATTTCACACGTGATGTCAGAGCATAAGTACAGTACAGAAAAATCGGGTGAGAATTATACCCTTGAAGGTAATCGTTTACACCAAGATTTCCCAAGAATCCTCGTCAATAAGAAAGCTTAGCTACTAAAACCTAGAGGGGCAAAAAATAAGGGTGAGTGGGCTTCAAAATAAAGTTTTATAAAAACCTTTCTGAAAACATTGTAACCAATCACCGTAAAACAAATATAGTTTCCAAAAAATTATACTACGTATAAGTATAAAATCAAATGTAAATCAACAATACATCCAAAAATATGTCAATCACAATATCTCAACAGTAACATAATAAAATTAGATGTTCATCAATCTATGCTAACACACAAGTCGAAGTCGCCAAGCACAACATGTACGACTGAACTGATGCACATCAATCTATGCTAGCACACAAGTCGGAGTTGCCTAATGCAACATGTACAACAGGACTAGGTGTAATAATAATATACGCTCTAGTGCTACAATCACGTGAAGACTAGCGCTATTCGCGGTCACACATGAGTCAGAGTTGCCTATTGCAACATGTAAGACAAGATGTCCGAGTTGCCTGTTACAACCTGTACGACATGACTGGCACCTACTTGGATCCAAGGCGAGCGTACGGTGCGAATGTGAACAAACACGTAAAAGACTAGCCCTGGGCGAGCACTAACATCAAGTGCAGCAATGACGAGCAGATAACATCAATATAGTCATGCCACAGTGATTCGTTAGTTCTAATCAACATACTAACATTCATAGCCGTAGGTATAATTATGGCATCAAGAATTATAAGCATACATGTGCATCCCGTAGGATGTAGCATATTTCATAAATTTCATCATTTCGCTAATTCTTAAAAACTTTAATCTAATCCAAGCATACATAAGAAATTCTTTTTCAAATGCATAAATGGAAACTATCAATCACACACACACACACACACACACACACTATAAAAAGGAAAAGACTCATTCACCTGAAGTTCGCGCTACAACTCCCTAACACGAATATTGAGGCATCACAAACGATCGTCGCCTAGAACAAATATCAAATCATGTCTCAGAATTCTTATCGATAGAACACGTAACCTACATAAAACACATCCTCAAAGATGTTTTAGAATGATTTGTAACTCATTCACCAAAAGTCAACCGTCGGTCAAAAGTCGACGGTAGGGTCCACAACCCTACGTAACTCGATTCGAAAGATCTGCACCTCAAATTTCTGATTTGTAACTTTCCAAAGTTTCAATAAGCTTCTAGAACAACATCCTAAAGTTTCAAAACGATCCAATGGTCGAATCTCCGCAATTACTAAAATTAAGTGGAGGCCAACATTTAGATTTACAAATTTAGAAAACCCATCCGGGAAGATCCGTACGTTAGATTCTCAATCCGTTAGTTACTAATATCCTTAAATATTATGTACTATTACGTATTAAAGTTTGGTGACGATCCAACAGTCGGATCTTCGATTCATACAATGTCCAAGTGGTCGTCTCTATCAAACTATAGTCATACGACGAGATTTCATCAATCAAACGTCACATATGGAATCCGAGTATCCAAATTAGTCTAGGAATTCCTTTCACTACACTATATGCTAATAGGCCTTCACAGCTTTCTCGATACTCAATTCACTCTAACAGTGAGAAATTAACTCGTACTTCGACTTACTGTCTACCTGTGGAAGTGATCGAAAATGTGACTAGTCGGAGAAGTTCTGTTTACCTAGATAAGTGATAAGGTAAATACGACTATGAGTTTATTGTCCTAATACAAAACTTGCTCCTTAGTTTCCATGATTTAGTTTCTTCGGCTCTGGTAGTCACTGTTAATCAGTCTATCAGTCACGCCACTAATTAACGCATTACGATATTTTGAAATTGTTCGCTACCTTGAAACTGTGAACCAGCATTCTGGCATAAGGGTATCACTCCCAGATGCTAGCATGTGTCAGATATCAGAAATCATACCACCTGAATACTGGTTGGCAACTTCTGGATATCGAACGGTATCGTCAATTAGTAGTGCCACCATAGGCTAATTACAGGTTAGAGCCCGCTCAAGTGGATGGTTTTGGACGATTGGTAAGGAACTGGTCCGGTGAGGTGGTTTCATTAATTTTAGGGAAAATACTTACTACTTCAGGGATTTCTACTGACCGTAGGTATAACAACTCGTACACCTGTGCTTATGCCCGTCGAAATGGCGAGTATATCACCAAAAGAAGCTCTGGAACCAGTATTGGTTGAAATGTTCCAATGTTATGAATGGAAATTACTAAAAATATCTACTTCGAAATGGGATTCAACGAAGTAGAATTTTCCTCCCAAAGATCTAGAATGATCTTTATTGCGTTTGAAAAGATTAGTGTTATCGGGGACCAAAAGTGAATGTCTCCTAAATGTTCTTCCATCGAGTGTTACCACTTTAGCACTAGGTTACTGCTCAAGACATTTCTGAAATCTTAACGAAGTAAACTTCGTAGGAATTCTAATAGATGGTATGCTAACGAATGTTGCCAAGGAATCAAAACTATGCTTGGTTCCTAACTTGGAATGGTTGGTAGAAATGACTAAATGGTAGCAGGATTGATTGGTAAAACTCTGGTGGCACACAATTATCGATACATTAGCCTCACTTCAGGGCCATCAACTTGTCTCAATTCAGGATTTAACCTTGGCAGGGAGATTCTTTGTTTAAAATTTAGAGGTGGCCGCCACAACATTCCTCTAAAAGGTCGATAAGTCGACTAGGTCGCTTAAAACTTAGAAGAAGCTAACACATTTTTCGTGCTCGACGAGGTGGCAAGATTCGAACATTAGGCTCAAAAACCGAAAATGTTTACATCATGTGTGTGATGAATGCAATATTTCCCAAATTTGGCTTTGATACCAAACTGACACACCTCGATTTGGAATGTCCATTGGGACTCCAAATCGAGTTGTGCTGGCCGACACCTGAAAGGTGACGAAGCCATAAAGTGTAGTGATGTGGAAAATGTGAATAAATTTAAACCTAAAAGTGCCTAAGTATAAGAGTGCGTTGTGAGTGGGAATAAACCCATTTCATACATGATGTCAGAGCATAAGTACAGTACAGTAAAATCGGGTGAGAATTATACCCTCGAAGGTAATCGTCTACACCAAGATTTGCCAAGATCCTCGTCGATAAGAAAACTCAGCTACTAAAACTTGGAGAGGCAAAAAACACGGGTGAGTGGGCCTGAAAATAAAGTTTTATAAAAACCTTTCTGAAAACACTGTAACCCCTAGCTGTAAAACAAGTATAGTTTCCATAAAATCATACTACGTATAAGTATGAAATCAAATGTAAATCAACAATAAATCCAAAAATATGCCAATCACAATATCTCAACAGTAGCATAATAAAATTAGATGCTCATCAATCTATACTAACACACAAGTCGAAGTCGCCAAATGCAACATGTACGACAGGACTGGATGCAATCATAATATACGCTCTAGTGCTACAATCACGTGAAGACTGGCGTTATTCACGGTCACATACGCGTTGGAGTTGCCTATTACAACCTATACGACAAGATGTCATAGTTGCCTATTGTAACCCGTACGACATGACTGGCACCTACTTGGATCCAAGACGAGCATGCGGTGCGAATGTGAACATACACGTGAAAGACTGGCCCTGGCCCTGAGCGACACTAACACTAGGTGCAGCAATGATGAGCAGATAACATCAATATAGTCATGCCATAGTGATTCCATAGTTCTAATCAACATACTAACATTCATAGTCGTAGGTATAATTATGGCATCAAGGATTCTAAGCATACCTGTGCATCCCGTAGAATGTAGCATATTTCATAAATTTTGTCATTTTGCTAATTCTTATAAAGTTTAGTCTAATCCAAGCGTACACAAGAAATTATTTTTCAAATGCATAAATGGAAACTATCAATCATATATATAATATAAAAAGGAAAAAACCCACTCACCTGAAGTTTGCGCTACAACTCCCTAGCACGAATATCGAGACGTCAAGAACGATCATCACCTAGAACAAATATCAAATCACGTCTCAGAATTCTTATCGATAGAACACGTAACTTACATAAAACACATCCCAAATGACATTCTAGAATGATTTGTAACCCATTGACCAAAAGTTAACCATCGGTCAAAGGTCGACGGTAGGGTCCACAACCCTACGTAACTCGATCCGGAAGATCCTCACCTCGGATTTATGATCCGTAACTTCTCAAGAGTTTCAATAAGCTTCTAAAACAACATCCTAAATTTTTGGGACGATCCAACGATCTGATCTCTGCCAATCGCTAAAATTAAATGATGGCCGACGTTTAGATTTACAAACTTAGAAAACCCATCCGGAAAGATCCATAAGCCAGATTCCCGATCCATCAGTTACTAATATCCTTAAATATTATGTACTATTACTTATTAAAGTTTGGTGACGATCCAACGGTCAGATCATCGATTTATATAATGTCCAAGTGGCAGTCTCTATCAAGCCATAGTCATACAATGAGATTTCGTTAATCGAATGCCACATATAGAATCAGGGTATCCAAATTAGTCTTGGAAGGGCAAGTGGGGTCTTGGCCCATGCGCCGTCGGTCGGCAGCCCCTACTCGCTGGAAAAACCAACTATTTCAAAAAATTATCAAATCACACAGCAATGAAGATCTCAATAAGTAGAGTGAGTTTTATACTTGTGGCCAAGTCCAATTTGGCCGGGAAAAGCTCTAACTTCCCTCGAAGTCGCCGAAAACCCTAGAATAGGTGAGCTTCAATTCTCCTTCCTTGGTGTTCCAACCCTCTACAACTGGTTGGGTCTTGTTCCTAGGTCCAAAGGGAGTTAATTAAGGGTGGTGGAGGGTGATGAAACTCACCGGAACAGCAGATTGCCGTTGAGAACCCCCACAATGTCGTGTGTTGTCCTCACGGTCTAGGAGCCAAAAGGCTCGGTTTTTAGAAGGGAAAATGGTTGCACATAGGTTGTGTGTTGCAAGTGAAAGCTGGTTGAAAATCGCCTAAAAAAATGGTGGAAGTTGGCCGGAAATCCCTCCTAGTCGAAACTAGGGTGCTGCGCGTGGATGGGTCGACGGGAAAGCTGGGAGCTTTCTCTCCCTTTCCTAATTGGTCCCTCTTTCTTCCCTAATTTCTGATTGGTCCTAAAAATAATATGATTGGTTACAATTCCCACATGGTGGGAATTTTAATTAATTTAAAATCCATAGTTTAGTAAAATGACTTCAAATGTCTGTAACTATACCATTAAAACCCGGATTCATAAAAGGCTTTCGCCTACCCGTTTGCGGTTTTGAGATCTATTCGAAAACGTTACTTTTGACCTCGAAAGGTCAACGAATTTTTAAAGGTTAATTACGAAAATTTAAACCCGATAATTATTTGATTTAATTCCTAAAGTTAACGGAATTAAAATTAACTAATACATATAGCATAAATGTTAAATACAAATGGAAGTGGGCGGATGTGGTATAACCTCCACATTTTTACATTATCTACAGAAACTATTAGAAATCTGTCTAAGGAAGTCGGATCACCTGTGAAGACCGAGAGCTTTTTCCGGATGCAAGTGGGAGAAGGAATTCAAAGGCAGAAATTCATTGCTTATAGTTAATGCTTTTCATGTCTGATTATGATTTTGACCATGCTATACTCGTAGCATAATTGATTGGTGCTTAGAGTAATGGCCATATTCCATAGTATATCCTATTATCGATTTCATTTATCGTCATCAGGAACATTAACATTGTTGCTGTTATCATCATCATAATTGTTGTTTTACCTACGTGTAACTACTGCCAGTTTTCTTGTCTTATTTGGCTTTTATCTTTTATCGTTTAAAAATTGTGTCAACATGAATGTGGTTGGGATCACAGCAATGGATTCTATGCTGAACATGTAATCAAGTGTTAATGTTCTATCTAACTTGGTTGAACATGTAAATTGCCTTAACTACATCATTATTAAAAAACTCCTTGGCTGGGAGCTGAAAGGCTGCCATATTTCCTTTGTGCATATAACCCAATAATTTCATCCACTGTGATTATCCGTCAGTATGGTAGCTTAGGTTATCCTGCAAGTGGCAGTGTTTGGATTATCATCGTTTATACAGTTTTGCCGCCTCCAGTATTTGATGAAATTTACTGTTTTTTGTGCATCCACTTCGTAACTTTATTGTGTTATTCTATCCCTTTGCTGCATGCTAGAATTTTCGGCCTTGTTTGGCATAAATAAGATAAGCATTTAGAAGGATACGAGAAACCATTTTAAGGTGCAATGTAACAGATATGGTCCAGGGTGGCTTGAAATATGTTTAAGGATGTTTGTTTTCCTGAACTACCTTGGTTAATCAAATGAGGGTTCATATTTATTAGGCTCTATTTTAAACTTGGTTTAACTCTAAGCGGTTGTATAGTATGGGTTACATTATTAAACATTTGGACACTGTACATTTGGTCTATCTGCGGTTTACTTGGTGTACTAATTATTTTTGGTCTATATGAGCTCCTTTTATTTATCCCTAAGGTAAACTCCGCAACAAAAAGTCCTCGTCTGATGATTGTGAATTACCGACTACTTGTTCTTGCAAGCTAGAAGCATCCAGTACATCGGAACATGTGGCTCAGGCTATTTGAGGAATTGGTGGGCCGTCACCACAGAAAAGGAGAGTTTAGTTTCAGACTGCCCCATAGAAATGGGATCAGGTTTACATCTTTTTTATTTTTGCCGGTCCTGATGCTTCTGAAGATCATATAAAGTACAAACAGCACGCTTGCGCTCACAAACGGTAGTTATGGTGTTTGAAGGCTCTGATGTATCTTGCCAACAAAAAAAGATAGTAATAAAGAAAACCCCAATGGTTAATATTTACCTATTGACTATCTCAATCTTTGCCTGCTACTGAAATCCCTTATGGGTCAATTTGATTTAGGTTTCTATTTCCCAGTACAGATTGAAGGATCGATAGGTTTGTGAATGTACATGCCTCTTTTGGTATGTAGGATTGGATTAGGTGACTCAAAAAATTCATAGTACATTTAAGGTGGAGGTGAATGATTATTCATTTGAGAAGATTAGAAGAAGATTACAGATGTGAAGGAAATTTATTCCAGCTAATCCTATCATTTTAGGGGATTGAAATAAATAAATTTTCTTAAACGATAATCCATATTTCATTTTCAAGTTGGATGATATTTTTTTCACTAACTTCTTTGAACGTATCTTCAATATAGTGAGTGACACGGCCAATCATGATATTCTCCGAACACCATGGAAGGCACATGCTGGCCGACACCCAAAGGTGGCAAAGCTATATTATAATGCATGAGAACAATAAATAAATAAGACTTGTAAATATAATTAATATGCAAATGAGGAACGTATTCAGAGCATACAACTAACTATAACACTAAGAAATAATATAAAATTGAATGAACAAATGAGTGAGTCTTACACTGAGAGGACTCAAAGATGCTGATGCGAGAATGCCTTGACACCAGGATTGTACACCTCAATTCTAAATCTTGAGGGGGCGCAAAACAAATATGAGTAGACCAAGTTATATATAAATAATATTGAAACGGTTATCAACATATTAACCCCCAAAGTTTAAAGAAAACTCATAGTATAATAAGTAGTAGGTTTTCCGAAAACCCTAGGATGCCATAAAAATCTTTATAAAACATATCTTGTATACAGTGTGCTAACTAGTGATATCAGTATCGCCCGAAGGCATAGAGAACTCTTCATTTAGAACACTTCCTTCAGAACACTTCATTTGCCAAACAGGCACCAACCTACGCCTGGTCGAAACAATATAAATATCATTTGCCAAACAGGCACCTACCTACTCCTGGCCGAAGCCAATATAAGTATCATTTGTCAAACAGGCACCAACCTACACCCGACCAAAGCCAATATAAGTATCATCACCCATAGGCAGAACAATGACCACTAGATACGCAAAAAAAACATTGAATATAGTTTTTCCAACATAAATACATATATATCTTAAAATCATCTTCATAGCATATAGTCATCCATCATGTATATTATAAAGAAGTGAGTAAAAGCATGTTCTAAATAGTATATAGTCATCCATCATCTATACTACAAAGAATATCAGTTCGATAAAATATGGTAATTCAAAATATTCGCAATAAGCATAATATCTTATAAAACGTAATCATTAAATCATGTTTTTCATGTATGCATTTCTATTATTAAAACATGTATTTTAGAAGGGATCCACTTACAGATACTTTACCGTTGAAAAGCCATGCAAGCTAGCGAAAATGGAAATGCCACAATAAATGCACCTAAGCACATAAAGGGGTCTAATTAATAAAACTCAAATCAAACAATTGAATTTGGGAAAACGGACATAAAAAACGGATCCAAAATGTCAAATTTAGCCTAGGAAGGGTCCCAGACAAAACCCGAAATAGTCAACCCAAAAATCAACGTTGACTGTTCAATGGCCAACGGTCAAGGTTTGATCGATTTTTGGGGCACACTTCAAACGCTCATAACTTCTTCGATACTCAACAAAATCAAGTGAAACAAAAGCGAAAGTTGTAGTACTCAACAAGATGAAGAAATTGATACCCTGAACACCGGCCAAATCACCATGGTTTGGTCGGAAACCACCTTGAAAGGGCGGTGCTCGTCGGAAAACTAAGTTTTTAGTCGAAAGTTTGAACAATTTTCAAAGCTTCGTAAATTCTTCGTTTCTTAACCAAATTGAGTGATTCAAAAGCCAAAATGTATTTAGGAATGTGGATAAGAGACTCATACTAAGTGGTGACCAAGTGGTGGCCGGAGTTGGCCGGAAAATGGCCTAAAAGATGGCCAAACAACCACGGCCTGGGAATTTCTAGATTTGCACATTGACTTTCCTTGAACTTTTCGGAGTTCCTACACCACCAAAACCACCCAAAAACTTAATAACCGTGAACCTAGACATGATTTACAATGACACGGACCAATTTCGAGGCTTACCTTCGTCGAAAATGTGAGAAACTCATCGAGGAAGAAGATGAATAGTGTCAGCCAAGAGGGAGAGAAAGGTTTGTGGGGTTCTTTCTTTGTTTATGAAAACACATGGGAATGGTGGTGATGTTTAAGTTGTTGTGTTGTTTGTGTGTGATCTCAGAGAGGGGAATGAGAGTTGTAGAGAGAGGGCATGGGAGTGAGAGGGAAATGATAGCGTAAGAGAAAGTGAGAGGGAGATAAATGAGAGTGTTGAGAGAAAGAGAGAGGACTTACTGATAGGAGCATATTTATGCGACTTAGTTAGCTTGTTTCTTGGCATTTATGTTGTTAGTTCTTAGTTATTTTAGTATTTTAAGCTATTTTCGTGTGTTTGTAGGTCCAAAGGGTTAATGTGGCAAAGAAGTGCATTTTGGAGCATTTTAGAGCATTTTTGGGCATGGAATGGATAGCATATGCTTGGAGAAAAAGGAATGGATGAAATTTGAAGTTTGTGCATCATCCTCTCCCTATAAATAACCATTTTAGCACACTCATTTCATCCAACACATTCACCTACCACTACATCCACTCATTTCACCCAACACATTCACCTACCACTACATCCACTCATTACACCCATTACATCAACCCACTACACCCATTACATCCACTCATTACCAAACACTCATCCACTACACCCATTACATCCACTCATTACAAACATTCATCCACTACACCCATTACATCCACTCATTACCACAACACTCACCCACTACACCCATTACATCCACTCATTACAACTCCATACACTCCTCTCCCTAGCCTATAAATACATCCACCCTTCACCATAATTTGGGGGCCATTATCCAAAGACACCACATCATCTACACAACTCTCCACCCTTCACCATAACTCACCTATATTCATCCACCACCACAAGAGACCATCTATTCACCACTCACACCTTGGTGCCGCATATTTGCAAGGAAGGAGGATTGCTTGGAGTTGTGCTAGTCATTCAATTTGGATTGCTGGAGCATTCTAGGTGTATTTTACTTTGGTTTTCAATGTTTAATTTCAATTGTTTCTGTTTAATTGCAAGTATGAGGAACTAAACCTCTTTTGGCTAGAGGAGAATTCGAAACCATGAATATATTTGCAATATGAATTGATTTCTTCCAATTGTGATTTGATAAGTTGTGATTGCAATTCAATTATCTATTTTATTCATAACGGATTTGTGTATGTTTATTAAGGATGCATAATTAGTTTTCATGCATGAATTTGATGCTAGGATATAAATAAGTTTCACCTAATCGTTACAAGTTTATATTCATGAGTAGTGAAGGTTGCTTGTCACAATCGCGTTAATTGAATTCTTGGCAAACGTATCATGCATTCATAGTTTCAATTGCCTCGTCAACGCTTATGATTTTCATGGAACGTAATGATCTTTAATTGTATCTCTATTATGCATTCATATAGGGGACTTTTAGAGAATGATTTGGGTTGTCGCATGCATTCATCCAATTCAATGAGTAAAGGAAAATCTGAGGGTTAATTTGTGCATCACGGTTAATCTGGGGTGTTGAGCATCATAGTTTACTGAAAAGCAATTGGAGATTGATTTGTATGCAAGTGTGTCATGTGTGGAGAAAGACCTTCTAGCTAGCCCATCATCCATCCAAAACAACCAATTTCGTGCAAATCTGTTTAGTTCTAGTTTCTGTTTTGTTTTACTTTATTTTCGTCCAAAACTCAATCCCCCTTTACTTTAGTGTGTCTAATTAGTTAGAATCTGTTTTAGTTTGTGTTTTTAAGTGTTTTGAGTCTATAGAGTCTAGTTAAGTGTTTTTAAGTTTCTTTTTATAAGTCAGTTTAGTTTAGATTAGCAATCCCTCCTAATCCCCGGTCCATAATGATCCCTACTTATACATATACTACAATTGTCAAAAGAGGGTTTAATTTGAGTGCTTAACTTTCATCGCATCACTTACGGGTCCAAAGGAAAAAGAAAAAGGAAAACTAATGAAAAATACTTGAAAACTTTGAGTTTTAACGATAAGAACAAAATAAAGGGTAAAGTGAATAGCACCAGTTTTGAATTTTTAGTGTAAAAATGTGGTTTTTCGTTAAAATGAACATTACCGCAGGCTTTCCGTTAAAATTCCCAAAAGAAAAAGGGCCGGGGGAAAGGGAATCAAAAAGGAAAGGAACATAAGATTTAACCAACTAAATCATAATCATCACTCCAAGTATATTATGTATATGTAAATACTGAAGTAATTTCTGCAACACATACTTGCAAACTGTTTGACGAAGTCTTTCCCATGTGTGTATGCCATTAGGTCATGAGTAAGTTCAACTCACATTCCCAACAGTCTTCTAGATAGTTGCAACACGCTGGAATGCCCTCTCAGATTCCAAAGCCCGAACTCTAAACTTCAGATCACCTTTCTCCAATCTTTGTATAATTTCAACAAGCTTTTCAACTCTGTCAGCATGTTCATGGATGAAGAAGCCATGGACGAATCTACACACAACCTTCTCCTCTCTACAAAACTCAATGCTTTCCAAGTTATAGGTAATTGGAACAATAAGAGCATGCTTTTGTGAGAGCAGGGGTTGTGGTTTTTTACTACAAAATCTAGATTACCCTATAATAATCCTACAAGGAATACAAGACCAAATCCTTGTACAAGTATGAGTTCTATGCTCGAGCCAACAGTAGAGTTTCAATCCAAACCAAAGTTGAATTAACTCTTATAAACACATTAAGACCTCTTTATACCAATCTGAAATAACAATGATTATTACTAAACTGTGAGAATCACACTCATACTCTAACATATTCCACATTGCCAGTGGAGTGCACTCAAGCCTCTACCAAGATTGAGATGTAGTCCAGTGAGAGGGAGAGAGGAAAGAATCGATGAAGTGTTTTTATGAGATGGAAATGAACTTTAATATCATTTTTTAAATGCATCATATGTCAACCAATATAAAAATCAGCAAAAAGAAATACAAGATTTAATATTAAATAACCAAAAATTTAAGTTAATATTGCATATGACGCTATTGTATTTGCGGAACTATTTAACTCATTAATATTATTGCTCTGTTAAAAAAAATTGTATAGGATACGACAATTTATTGTATTGGCATAGAACAAATAAATAAATTCGGTAGAGTGAGTGGGAGAATTGTGTGGAAGATACTTGGAAATGTGACACCAACGATCCCGTGACGCAAGCAGGCAGAGGAAGAATATGATGAGCTGCCCCTCTTCGATTGTGAGTCTTCAACACCATGGACTAGTTCAACGGCTCGCCACCGCCACCGCCACCGCCAAAAAAGTTTAAATACATACCCTACTATTCATTTATGCATGCATCTCAAAAGGTCACATGCTGTCCTGTTAATTCACACGTAAATGATATGCAAATCATAAGTGTTTATTTGGTTCCCAAGCTATCACATTCACATATATGCTTCGTTGAATTAATCATCCATAAATCATGGAAGAGATGTAGAAATATGTTTAAGAAGACTAGGGAAGGGATATACATGGAAGAAATATTGGTCACCAAATGATGAGACATCGTTTCTTTATTCAACCTTGAATACATACTATGGATTCATTGTAATTCTTCTAACAAATAAGACACTCTAATTGCATCTATCGCGTTTTTTTTTTTTTTTTGGTAACAAATCTATACTGGTAGCATTTGTAGATATATGTTTTTGGTAGCCGTATAGGAGTTTACTCTAATTTGTAATTTGGTCGTGCAAATTCACTCCATACCAATTTTTTTATCACTGCAGCAATGTACACAATTAACACAACCCTATGTATTTATTGTTGATGATCAAACTTTGTGAACTAATGATGATCATCAACTGGCCACACCACTGTATCGCTTCTTGTCAAAAAGCAAACAAGACACTGATATGTACATTGGCACATGAGACGTTTAGTGTCTAAACCTAACGACTTTAGCACAATAGTAATAGAAGAACTAAATGATTTGTAAATAGAGTATATTGATACAGATACACAAAACTGACAACATTTATTATAACTCTTTAATACAAGTCAATTATCCTACATAAATAACATTGGTGTTATAGATAAACTCCTAATCCCATTTCAAGAACTAAAAAAAGAATGAGTAAGTCAAGGACAATGAAGAAAGGTCCCACACGTTATTTAACAGGGGATATATGTTCATAGATGATACTATAAGCATAATCATTTTGTTAATTAATTAATAAATAATAAAAAGCCAACCTGAAACGTAGTAACGTACCTTCCGATACATTTTCTTGCTTTCTTTTCATATTTTTTTTCTTCCTTCTTGGCCCAACGCGGACTCCACCAACAAGTCAAACCCAGATACATTACAACTGGCTCTACTATTATCTTATTTCAGAATCTTCTAATCCTTTTTCATAGTTTTTTTCATTCAAACAACAGAGAAAAAAGAGAATCGAACTTAATATTTTGGGTGCAGAAGTAAGCGCTTTTAATCATATTTTTAGCTGAGAGACATCTTCAATTCCCTTATATAATCTTCAACTCCCCTCAAACTTCCAGGCCAAAAGTTTCATCTCAACTCTAAATACCTCCCTCTCTCCCTAGACAACATGGGCAACTACATTTCTTGCAGCCTAGCAACCCCAATATTGAGCAAGCATGGGAAATCTACAGCCACCAAAGTGATCATCCCAAGCGGCGAAATCAAACAATTCCATGTCCCCATAAAGGCCGCCGAGCTCATGCTCGACACCCCAAACTTCTTCCTCGTAAACACCAAGTCTCTTCGTGTCGGAAGAAGATTTTCACCTCTCAATGCCGACGAAGACTTAGATATCGGTGACGTATACGTCATGTTCCCCATGATAAGGCTCAACTCCACCGTCACAACGGCTGATATGGGGCCACTGTTCCTCAAGGCCACCGCGGCCAGCTCCGCAAGCAAGCGGGCTTCCGGGAGAAACGTGAAGGTGAGGCCGGCTGATGATCCCCATCAGGCCACGAAATTTGCTCATGATGACGGCGATGAGGGCAAGATGGTTGAGAGTTGGAGGGAAAGTTCGGATAATGAGGCGGCGATGCCGAAGTTGAATTTGGATGATATAGAAGATTTCTCGGCGCCGGAATTCATGCACAGATTGTCTATGAGTAGGTCAAAGAAGCCATTGCTGGAGACCATAGCAGAATAGCCTGCAGTTTCTGTTTCTTCAAGGTGATTATTATTCATGGCATGCACAGTAGGGTTATTTATGGAATTTTAGCCAAAGGGAGATTTGTAGGAAAGTGGGGTGGTGGAAGTTTTTGTTCATAGTGACCAGTATACGGGGTAATACACCATGTGTCATTATATAAATGGTAGGATGTATGCTAAAAAGTTATTAACTTAAAAATTAAAATTTTCCACCACTTTTATTAAAACACGTGGTGTACCACTTATATTTCCTTCACAACTAAAAATTTCTCCTCAACGTGAGCTTACACCTCTTCACTACTGGAAAGGTTCGAGTCTTCTATATATGTTAAGGATGTAATGATGCATACAAACATATGGTTGTCGATTAAATACTAAATCGCCTCTTCTTTTTGCACAATGTGAGCATTCACTCTTCATACCAAATCTTGAGTTTAATTTTCATTCTCTGGTTTGTCCATAAGAATACAAAACAATAATATATACACTATTGAAATTCTTTTTAAGTTTTCTTTGAGATTTAGGGCTGGTTTGGTATTGATGTGCTTTGAAAAAAAGCTGCTGTGAGAATAAGCGGCTGTGCTGTGAGAATAAGCGGCTGTGAAATAAAGCCAGTAGAGTGTTTGGTAAACTTTTTTGTGAAAGTGCTTTTGGAAAAAAAAAGCAGGATGATAGTGTGTCTTTTCATTAAAGGAGCACTGTAGCTCCATGTGCTTTGAAAAAACTGGCTTTTTTTTCAAAGCAGCAAATAGCAGCTTCAGCTTTTCCTTTGATTTTCAGCTTATTCTCACAGCAGCTTCCAAAATAAGCCCTTTTTTTTCAGTTTACCAAACACAAAAATGACCCTCAGCTTTTTTTCACAGTGGCTTTTTTTAAAATCACCTCAATCCCAAACGGGGCCTTAATATGGGCCAAAATATGTAGCATGCGGTTTTTTTTTTCAAATATTTATTCAGACAGATCAATGGTTCAATATCGGTATTTTCTTAAATTTAAGAGAGAATCAAGGATCCAAAATTGAATTTACCATATGTTAGCCAAGAAAAAGTGAGGTTTATTCTAAAAACCCTTGGTAGAATAAGGAATTGAATTACGTAATTTTAAGTGCAAATTGTTTTGCCAAACTCTTGAAGTGAAATTTCAACAGTTCGTTTATAGTTCTTAAACCTTAGACGAAATTATGGTTATGTCTTTCAATATTAATATCAAACGCATAAGTTGACTATTTGAACTTTTAACTAATAAATTGTTTGGTCTACGCACTGGTACATTCAATTTCCATATAGCCATATACCAAATTGAAATTCGTATTAGCCGCATGATAACAGTTTTTGACAATGAGCAGTGTCAACTTCGAAAGAAAATTGATAAGGAACTAACTAATGTCTAAACTAATATAAATTTAGTGATCAATACTATCTACTAACCAAAAATATCTGAGTGAAATTATAACAGGCGAAAACAAAATCAAAATATTATGGACAAGAGACTCATAAGAAGTATCGTTTTTTTAAGATTGAAAGTAAATAATCTAATTGAAACTTTGTAAATACTAAGTTTTTTTTTTTAAAATTTAATATTATTCACATACTTTTTTTTTTCATTACAGTCGAGCCATATAAATGAAGAAGGTGGATTGTATGCCCTCCCATTTTCACACTCTTTCCATCTCCTTCTTCTTGTGTGGTCACGGTTAAGTCACGTCAACATTTTATATTGATTTTAAAAAAATAATAAAATAAAAAGTAATAAGAATATAAAATGTTGACGTGGTTTAAGTGTGACTACATAAAACAGAAAAAAAAAATGGAAAGAGTATGGAAATAGGAGCGCAGACGATAAATGAATCGGAAAAAAATGAAAGAAAAAGAAAGTGATGTGACCATCATTTCCAGAAAATACCCAAAAAGTTTTTTGAGGTACACAATAAACAGTTAGTGTTTGCCGCCTTCAACATACCTGCTTACGACTTCCACCAGAAAACCTCAAAATTCCAAACAATGCTTTCCTCTTGACATCCATATCCAATCTCCCATGGCCTCCTCCTCCTCTTCCGTGACCAGAACCCCAACCCTTGATTCCACCCACCTCTTCCTCTCCGCCCTCGCCGCCTTCTCCCACCAACCGAACCCTCTGTTGATTATTGACTCAAACATGTAGACAAAGTCCAAATCTTTGGGCTACTTTTGTGGTCAAAATTGTTGGATGGCATGCTACATGTGGGAAACCAAAATTGGATGCACTTATGCCTAATTCTTTTTGACTTGATGTTAGGCCTTTGGCCATTGATGTCTTTGAGAAGCTTTTCTTTGGCTATAAAAGGAGAGCAAGGTGCAACCCATAAGCATGGAGAAGTAGAGAAGAACAAGGAAGAGAGAAAAAATAGCAAGAAGCCATTTGGCATAGAGAAGAATTTTCTCAAATTGTCTTGCTTTGTATTTTTGGTTTTCTCTTCCTATTGTAAGTGTGAGAGCTTGGGGTTATTTGGGTCTTTGGGAAATTGAGTGATAAACACTATTGTATGTTCTCATTGATTATAGTGGAATACTCCGTCGTCTCCAAACTGGATGTAGGCATTGCCGAACCAGTATAAATCTTGGTGTTCTTGTTGGTGTTGGTTTTATTCTGTTCTGTTTTACTATTCACTTACAGTCGTACGCCGCTTCCGCACAACAAGTGGTATCAGAGCCCAGTCCGTGAATAGTGTTGGCGCTACAGTTCCGTGAACAGTGAACTGCTACAGTATCTGTGAACAATATTGTACCTGTGAACAGTGCTGTATTTGTGAATAGTGCCGAGTAGATGGCTGGAGATAAAGATGAATCTGTAAAGAGGGGGTCAACATCGTCTTCGTCTACATCCAATAGACATCCAACTACTACTACAAGGTTAGAGGTTGATAAATTCAATGGCTCTAATAATTTTGGTATGTGGCAATGTGAAGTTATGGATGTGTTGTATCAACAAGAGTTGGATATGGTTCTGGAAGATAAACCAGAAGATATTGATGACAAGCAGTGGACGCGAATTAATCTTCATGCTTGTGCCGCTATTCGATCGTTCCTTGATAAGGAGTTGAAATACCCGTATATGAAGGAAACTTCTGCTAAGGAGTTATGGACGAAATTGGAGGAGAAGTATATGACCAAGAGCGCAGAAAATCGCCTCTTCTTGAAGAAGCGACTCTTCCGATTTCAGTATCGTCCAGGTATCTCTATGCACGAACACCTCAATGATTATAATAAAATACTTGCTGATTTAGCAAACCTTGATGTGAAAATTCCTGACGAGGACAAGGCACTATGTTTGTTAAATTCATTGCCTGATGATTATGATCATTTGACAACTACTCTGTTGTATGGAAAATCCGAGGTGAAACTTGATGAGGTGTCTGCGGCATTGGTGAATCATGAGTGTCGTAAGAAGGAACTGAAGACTCACAATTCACAAACCGAGGCATTTGTTGCAAGGGGTCGAACAGAGGAAAGAAAATCTGGGAAGCGGGGAAAATCTCGTTCAAAGTCACGAGGGAAGTTTCCTGCTAAAGATGAATGTGCTTTTTGTCGCCAAAAGGGGCATTGGAAGAAAGACTGCCCCAAATTGAAGAACAAAGAGAAGGAGAAAGCGGGTTCTGAAGCAAATATTGCAAAATCTGGAGATGATGATTTCGAGTTTGCTTTGGCTAGTTCATATGCTGATGGTCACTCAAATGAGTGGATTTTGGATTCAGGTTGCACCTATCATATGTGTCCCATTCGAGAATGGTTTTCTAATTTCAAGGAGCTGGATGGTGGAGTTGTTTTGATGGGTAATAATAATGCCTGCAAAACACAAGGGATAGGCAAAATCTGTTTGAAGATGCATGATGGAACAGTCAGAGAATTAAGTGATGTTCGGTATGTACCGGATATGAAGAAAAATCTCATCTCACTGGGTGCATTGGAATCCAAGGGTCTCAAGATCACCATGGAGGGTGGAGTTCTTAAAGCTGTGTACGGGGCACTGGTGGTGATGAAAGGTACAAGACGAAATAACTTGTATTTCTTGCAGGGGAATACAGTTATTGGTGGAGCAGCTGTCACCGAAGCTGCTGACGCAGATAGCACAGACACCACGAGGTTATGGCATATGCGTCTTGGGCATGCTGGTGAAAAAGCGTTGCAAGGATTGGTGAAGCAAGGCTTATTGAAAGGTGCAAAGGCATGCAAATTGGAATTCTGTGAGCATTGTGTGTTGGGTAAGCAAACTAGAGTAAAATTTGGCACTGCTATTCACCACACTAAGGGCATTCTTGATTATGTTCACACTGATGTTTGGGGACCTTCCAAGAATGCATCTTGGGGAGGTAGCCATTATTTTGTCTCCTTTGTTGATGACTTCTCTAGAAGAATATGGGTGTACACCATGAAGCGTAAAGATGAAGTCTTGAAGATATTCCTGAAGTGGAAAAAGATGATTGAAACGCAAAGCGGTCGAAAGATCAAGACTCTCAGATCAGACAATGGGGGTGAATATAAGTCTGATCCTTTCTTGAAAGTTTGTCAAGATGAGGGTATTGTGAGGCACTTCACGGTTAGGGAGACACCGCAACAGAATGGGGTGGCGGAGCGCATGAACCGTACTTTGCTTGAGAAAGTTCGGTGTATGTTGTCTAATGCTGGATTAGGCAAGGCGTTTTGGGCTGAGGCACTCACTTATGCAAGCCATCTCATTAATCGATTGCCAGCTGCTGCGAATGAGGGCAAAACGCCCATGGAGAACAAGCATGAAGGTGAAACTGAAGCGACCGAGACCATGAGTAGCTCAAAGCAGGTGGAGTTACTGAAGACTCCAGTTGTTCCAGTAAGGTCTGATGTTTCAAACACTAGTCCTACAGTTAATTCTGATGATGAGGACGAGGATGATGAAGAGGAGGCACCTACCCAAGAGCCTCCACAGCAACAAGACTATATTGCAACCAGAAGATCGAGAAGGGAAATCCGAAAGCCTGCTCGATTTACTGATATTGTGGCATATGCACTTCCCGTTATTGAAGATGATATTCCATCCGCCTACAAAGAAGCTGTCATGAGTTCAGAGTGCGAGTTGTGGAAGAAATCTATGGATGAGGAGATGAAATCTCTTCATAAAAATGAGACTTGGAAGCTGGTCCAGTTACCAAAGGGGAAGAAAGCAATTGGTTGTAAATGGGTGTATGCCAAAAAGATGGAATCTTTGGGAAAAGACAATGTAAGATTCAAAGCCAGATTGGTAGCTAAAGGCTATGCTCAGAAGGAAGGCATTGACTACAATGAGGTATTTTCTCCTGTAGTAAAACATTCTTCTATTCGTATTCTGTTGGCTTTAGTTGTGCAGTTTGACCTTGAGTTGGCCCAACTTGATGTCAAGACTGCGTTCTTACATGGTGATTTGGAGGAAGAGATTTATATGTCTCAGCCAGAAGGTTTTAAGGTTGCTGGAAAGGAAAATTGGGTTTGCAAATTGGAAAAATCATTGTATGGCTTGAAGCAGTCTCCAAGACAATGGTACAAGCGATTTGATAGATTTATGATCGGGCAGAAGTACACAAGAAGTCACTATGACCATTGTGTATACTTTCGCAAACTACAAGATGGAACCTTCATTTATCTGCTTTTATATGTTGATGATATGCTTATAGCATGTAAGAGCAAAGTGGAGATTACAAGGTTGAAGACTCAACTAAGTAATGAATTTGAGATGAAGGACTTGGGAGAAGCTCGGAAGATACTAGGTATGGAAATTGAAAGAGATAGAGCGAAGGGCAAGATTAGTCTGTGTCAGAAGCAGTATTTGAAGAAGGTACTACAACGTTTCAGGATGAATGAAAATTCAAAACCGGTTAGTACACCTCTTGCCTCTCATTTCAAACTTAGCGCTTCTATGTCTCCTAAAACTGTTGAAGAGAGTCAGTACATGGCTCAAATTCCTTATGCAAATGTTGTTGGTAGTTTGATGTATGCTATGGTGTGTACTAGGCCTGATATTTCACAAGCTGTTAGCATTGTCAGTAGATATATGCATAATCCAGGAAAAGGGCATTGGCAAGTTGTGAAATGGATTCTACGGTATATTCTGGGTACTGTGGATGTTGGTTTATTGTTCCAGCAGGATAAAGTTACTGGTAAATGTGTTGTTGGATATGTGGATTCTGATTACGCAGGTGATTTGGACAAGCGTAGGTCCACTACTGGTTTTGTATTCTCTATTGCTGGAGGTCCAGTAAGTTGGAGGTCGATTCTGCAATCTACAGTTGCTTTGTCGACTACTGAGGCAGAATACATGGCTGTGACAGAAGCTATAAAGGAAGCCATCTGGCTTCAAGGGTTGCTTGATGACTTAGGGGTTCAACAAGACCATGTGGATGTTCATTGCGACAGTCAGAGTGCTATTCATTTAGCAAAGAATCAAGTTCATCATGCACGTACGAAACACATTGACGTGAGGTTCCATTTTGTTCGTGAGATTATGGACGAGGGAGATATTCTTCTTCAGAAGATTGGGACCGCTGACAATCCTGCGGATATGTTAACGAAGCCAGTTTCGTTGCACAAGTTTAAGCACTGCTTAGACTTGATTGGCATTTGTAAAATTTGTTGATTGCCCCATGGGGGATTGGGAGACGACTATTTGGAGTTCTACTTAGAGGGTTTGAGTCAAGGTGGAGATTGTTGATTATTGACTCAAACATGTAGACAAAGTCCAAATCTTTGGGCTACTTTTGTGGTCAAAATTGTTGGATGGCATGCTACATGTGGGAAACCAAAATTGGATGCACTTATGCCTAATTCTTTTTGACTTGATGTTAGGCCTTTGGCCATTGATGTCTTTGAGAAGCTTTTCTTTGGCTATAAAAGGAGAGCAAGGTGCAACCCATAAGCATGGAGAAGTAGAGAAGAACAAGGAAGAGAGAAAAAATAGCAAGAAGCCATTTGGCATAGAGAAGAATTTTCTCAAATTGTCTTGCTTTGTATTTTTGGTTTTCTCTTCCTATTGTAAGTGTGAGAGCTTGGGGTTATTTGGGTCTTTGGGAAATTGAGTGATAAACACTATTGTATGTTCTCATTGATTATAGTGGAATACTCCGTCGTCTCCAAACTGGATGTAGGCATTGCCGAACCAGTATAAATCTTGGTGTTCTTGTTGGTGTTGGTTTTATTCTGTTCTGTTTTACTATTCACTTACAGTCGTACGCCGCTTCCGCACAACACCCTCCCCATCCCTCTTTCCCTCCAATTCCCTCCACATTCCCTCACTCCAAACTCATCCCCAAAACCCGTTTCGCCGTCGACGCATTCCGCCACGCCGGCGATCACTCCGTCTCCTACTTCCTCTCCCATTTCCACTCCGATCACTACGGCGGCCTCTCCCCCAATTGGGCTAAAGGCGTCGTCTTTTGTTCTCCGATCACCGCCCGTCTTCTCACTGAGGTGCTCAAGGTCTCTCCTCATTTCGTTGTCGCTCTGCCGCTGGGCGAAGCCGTTGTAATCGATGGGGTGAAGGTTGTACTGATTGACGCTAATCACTGTCCGGGTGCGGTTCAGTTCTTGTTTAAAATTCCGGATATGAACGGAAAGTTTGAGAGGTATGTTCATACTGGCGATTTTAGGTTTTCGGGTTCAATGAAGTTAGACCCTTTTCTGTGTGAATTTGTGGGTTCCGATGCTGTTTTCTTGGACACTACGTATTGTAATCCGAAATTTGTGTTTCCTTCACAACAAGAGTCTGTAGATTATATTGCTAGTGTGATAGAACGAGTTGGGGGTGAATGTAAAAGTGAAATGAAAAATGTTTTGTTTCTTGTAGCTACTTATGTAATTGGAAAAGAGAAGATTTTGCTTGAAATTGCACATAGGTGTAATCGTAAGGTGCATGTGGATGCTCGTAAAATGGCAGTTTTTCGTGTTTTGGGTTATGGAGAGAATGGGGTATTTACAGAGGATGAATGTGAAAGTGATGTACATGTTGTTGGGTGGAATGTCTTGGGTGAGACTTGGCCATATTTTAAGCCTAATTTTGTGAAAATGAAGGAGATTATGGCCGAAAGAGGATACTCTAAGGTTGTGGGTTTTGTTCCTACTGGTTGGACTTATGAAGTGAAGCGTAATAAGTTTTCGGTTAGGTCGAAGGATTCGTTTGAGATCCATCTTGTACCATATAGTGAACATTCAAACTATGAAGAACTTAGAGAATATGTGAGGTTTTTGAAACCAAAGCGTGTTGTTCCTACAGTGGGCTTGGATGTTGAAAAGCTTGATAGTAAGCACGCCAGTAAAATGCAAAAGCATTTTGCTGGGTTAGTTGATGAAATGGCAAACAAGAAGGAGTTCTTGAAGAGCTTTCGTCTTGGGTCTAAAGAAGTAGCTGACAGTGTAGAAAATGAGTCCAACAAGGGCCCCATTTTGGGGCTCGGTGAGGAGAAAGAGGCACTGTCATATGATAAGGATATAGTAGGAAATAGTATTATCAGTTTAGGCATTGAATTATCATCTTCTCTACAAGAACCTGATCGACAAAATCAAGTGGTGTTAAATGATGAGGAAGCAGAAAAAATCGTCCAAGAACTTCGTGATTGTTTGCCCACATGGGTCACCCATGAGCAGATGCTAGTTTTGATTGGTAGCACGGGAGGGGACATCGTTGAAGCAGTTTCTAATTTCTACGAACGCGAGACAGAATTTCATGAGCAAGTAAATGCTTCTAGAATTGCTGATTCTGTGTCCCAGACTACCTCAACTTGTGACTCTGCATCACTTCCAAAAGCAGGCTCTGATAAGAGCAGTCCATGTGGAAGTACTGACATTCCTTTAAGTCAAGATTATATCTCACTTATGCCAAGGAATATGATTAAAAGTGGAATATCTCCTGGGAAAAGGGCGAGTAAAGTTAACAATAAGGTAAACAAAAAGTTGAAATTAAATTCGAAATTGGATTCAGGCGGGCCGAAGCAACTGGCAATAACAAGGTTTTTTAGTAAAGTCTTACCAAATGTTCCAGAAACTGCGGTGGCTGGTTCATTGCATGAACAAAACCCTAAATATGAAAATTTGCTCAACGATGACACCAAATCATACAGGGATGAGATACATCAGTTTCTTCAGATAATAGATGGTGATGAATCGCTAGAGAGCTATGCTGCCACCATTCTGGAGGAGGCAAATGGAGATATCAATAAAGCACTTAATATATATTACTCTAATCGCGAAGGAAGGTCCGGTGAGAATGAAGAAGAATTGGTGGTTAATGAAAAATCAGTTCAGTTCCACTGCCACGTAAATAATTGCTCTTCCGACAAAGAGAAAACTCAGTCAAGGAAAATGGAACCAACAACCGATTCGTCTGTGCAGGTTTCATTACCAGTGAATGTAAATATAACTTTTCTGTCTCTACCACCAGAAAAATACAATCCTATAGAACATGGTTAGTGCCACTTAGTTAGAACACGATGTTCAATTTACAGAACTTTTTTGTGTTATATGCTATAATTGTTTAGATAGGAATCTTGATTAACTTGGAGATAACATGTGCAGCTTGCTGGAGGAATGGACAGAATGCTCCATATTTACATCTTGCAAGAACTTTTGACTTACTTGAGGATGAAAAGGGCAAGATAAAAGCTACTTCCATGCTCTGCAACATGTTCAGAAGGTTTGGTGTATGATCCATTGTGATGTTTTTGGGCTTTTATTTATTATTCAGGATCCACTGTCCACTTTGGTTATGTGGTATATAATTCTGTTGCAAGAAAAAAAAGAAATAGAAAAAAGTGGCCCATAATTGCTTGTGATGCTTCTTGTTACGCAGTTTGCTTGCCTTGTCTCCTGATGACGTGCTGCCTTCAGTGTATTTGTGCACAAATAAGATCGCTGCTGACCATGAAAATGTGGTTAGTTGAATTTATTCTTTATCATTTGTATTTATTATTTTGTTTGCTTGCCTAGACATACGTGTGCAACTTATTTCTTATCACTAAAGAGCATTGGCTAAAACTATGAAGTAGTTGAATGAAAACTTTCATACTAGAGCATGTATTTGTTGATGGGTTAAATTTTTTATCAGTTTTAGCCATAATGTTCACTTTGTATTCCTAAACCCATGCAAAGTTAGATCTGTTGTCTTTTGTATTCGAGCATGCCTTAATAACAATTATAGACTGGGTTATACTTTTAGTTAGACTAGAAAATCAATGGTTTCCAACTTTCTAACTGCGAGATTTGGTTAAGTGGTTTCTGTTTGCATTTGGACTTTTTATTGTTGTGGTTCAGCATTTTTATGTGCAAGAAGTGTGATTTACTTGTGGATTGTCAACTTTTTCTTCTCAATGTGCTTGTTTGATGCGTTTTTTCCCTGACAACTGTTGTCTGCCCATATACTTTTTATTTTCCTTTCCATTTGGCTGGCCAATAGATAGAGTTAGCAAGAAGAAATACAAGGAATTTTTTAAAGACAAATCACAAATATGCTGCCTAAGGGCCCCTCTCCTGTAAAAAAGGAAGGAATTCTCATTTATAAGAATTATACAGGAGCTAAACATCGGTGGAAGTTTGGTCACATCAGCACTGGAAGAAGCATGTGGGACAAGCCGATCCAAAATAAGGGAGATGTACAGTGAGCTGGGTGATCTAGGTAGGAATGGGCCATTTTTCTCACTCCTCTCTCTTTGCTCTTCTAAGCATTTTTCTTTTTATGTTTAGGTGGGTTCGGGGGGGGGAATCAGGTGATGTGATCCTGCCATGGTCCCTGAATAAATTTTAATAACAGTATAATATCTTAAAGGTGATGTTGCTCAAGCATGCCGGCAGACACAAAAGTTACTTGCCCCTCCTTCACCGTTGTTAATAAAGGATGTATTTTCTGCACTCCAAAAGATAAGGTATGGATAGTCCAGATTGGTTTTTGTTCATGACCGATATAGGAACTTAGTCCAGTTACAATGTTTAGACAACCTGAAATGTTGATGTGTGGTGCATGCTTTTTATGAAAATTTGACAGAATCTAGCATGTATTTCATATTAGTGATCTTGTTTCAGTTCAATTGAGGTTTGGGTTATAAAAAGTTGGCTGATGACGCCCTTAACTTTTCTGGATTGTTTGTGACTGGAGAAAAAGAAACAGGATTTTCTGGCTACTGATGTTCAATCTATTTGAGATAAGAAGTGTTAAATCCTTATTTCTTGAACTCAACGATTGGGAGCAGCCTCTCCATAAATGGGGGTAAGGCTAGCCGACATTCACCTCTCCTAGACTCTGCGTAAAGCGGGAGCCTTGTGCATTGGGTACTTTATAATTGCTTTGTAGATTTAAATTTGACGAAATGGAAACTTTTACTGTATTTTAGCCCCTTAAAACTTGAATCTGCTTTCCAAGTTTATTTGCCAAATAAGTTGAATTCCTCGAGTTTTTTTTAACAGTGTACCAGCAGAACTGCTCTATTCTTTTCCTTATAATGAATTATGTTATTTTATATATAAGAAAACCAGTGTACCTCCAGAGTTCTCTAAATTTTCATGTTTCACTAAGTTTGTAGAAATTACAAAAACTTACCCAAGAAACATTTGTAAAACAAAGGGAGTTGTATTGGAAAACCCTCTAATGATTTGTTGGCACTGAGGCCACTTCTCTGCGATTTGCATTTTATGATTAAATATTCTCTTCTCTTTACATAGTATTCCTTTTCCTCCTTCCTGAGATTTTAAAGTGTGGGCCTTGAACTCACTGTTGTCTTAAGGCCGTAAGTCTACTCGTAATGGAATTAAGTTCAATAGCCTGCATATACAAAACAACAATATGTGGTGATGGGTAGATGATTGACTTGTTGGTGTTGTTGTGCTCTGAAGGACTGGGGCATTTATGGAGTCTCATAGAGGTTTAATGGTAACATGTTAATGTAAGATGGCTTTTAGGTACTTTTGGCATAACTATTTTGCTTATTACCATTTTATATAACCAATATGTTCTCTTTTCTCTAATGTATGGTTATTTACAGCATGGAAATTGTACAGGTTCATCATTCATTTTAATTGTTAATTTTATCTTCTCATATTACTTGCACCTCATCACTTTACTAATGTATTATTCATCAGTGTACAAACAGGTAGTGGAAGCACCGTTCGAAAGAAAAGCCTCATATTGAATCTAATGCGCTCTTGTAGAGAGAAAGAGATGAAGTTTCTTGTTAGAACTTTGGTAACACTCTTACAGAGCTTTTTGGTTCTCAGTGTTTTTCACCTAAACATGCCTAGATTTAGATGACCCAATGTTTTTCTTGTATATATAACAAAAAAAACTCATGATTTCAGTTTTGTAAGTCTTCCAGTCTCCAATTGAAACAGCTGGGTTTGTGCTATGTATCTTTGGTTCTCTTTTTGTTTTTTCTTTTTGTTTTGTTTTGTTGTGGGGGAGGAGGTGCTGGTCCTTTTTTTGGTTGATTGATCAATATGAGCAGCCACTTCCTCTGTTTTAATTGTTCAACTCTTTTGACAACATGAAAGTTCTTTGTTATACAGTATGACATGAAAAATAAAAAACTCTGCCCTCGCTTGAATAGACAAACCAAAAGCTTCATCTGTCGAGTGGATGGAAGCGAATTCTGGTGTAATAGGAATAGAGTTACAGTGAGAATCATTTCAAGTGGAAACTGCTTTATATTATTATCACCACTCAGTTTCTGTATATTCTTTGTATAGGTCAGGAATTTACGAATTGGAGCAATGATGAAAACTGTTCTACCTGCTCTGGCTCAAGCTGTTGTCATTAACTCCTCGTATAACTTCAATAATGAAGGAAGAGTAGAAAATATGAAAGATAAGCTTCAGGTTTTAATATTTATCTATTTGAACTAAATAGTTCCACAATGTTTTTTATTTTTATTACAAAAGTTACAAATTTTTTTTTATTATCAAAGATATAAATTTATTTGAATATCTAGTTTATTCTAATATTAATGTTTTTTTTTTTCCTGGCTTTCTTAAACTTCCAGCGTCATTCAGCTGCTGTAGTCGAAGCGTACAATGTTCTGCCCAATTTGGTGAGTACTTGTGAATTTTTCACCGAACTTTTAGTTGCCTATTGTGTCTCTAGAAACTAAATTCTTGTTTTATTGGAAGGCCTGCACCACCTCCAATCTAGTATATAGGTGGTTTCCCTAGAGAGTTTCTTGGTGAAGGCATGAAAGAATAAAACATTGTAACTAGAGTAAAAATTCCTACCATTCTTATGAAAAATTAATATGGTCCTTTGGTTAAGGCTATTCAGGGAGGGCAATATATGTGCTGGGTGGTTCCAGGTACATGTTTCTCTCTCCACATTGGTGTGTGCTGTGTAAGAAAGATGCTGAGAGTGCAAATCATCTGGTTTTACATTGTCTTACAGAACTGAATCTTTGGCTGTTCAGGAAGGCAAATCTGTTCTTGCTAGTTCCAGCTGCACATGGCATTATTTTGGGAGGACAATATTTTTGTGAGGATGGAAGAGGGGTTTTGCTTTTGGGAAGATGTTCAGTTATCGCTTTTATTCCTATAGACAGATATTGGAATTTGGAGGGTCAGAGGGATGAGAAAGTGGGGTATTGTGAGTTGTTAGTCTAGCGGTTGGGTCCTTGGTTTGCTCCTAAGTGGTCTGGGGTTTGACTCTCTCCCACAGTACCTTAAGAAAGTTGAGGTTCCACCATAAAACCAATTGACAATATAGGGAGTAAACTACTATATAAGCACATGCAAGGTCCCTCCTCTCATCAATGTGGGATTCATTCTCAACAGTACCCACCTAGTAAATGCTAGAGTTTCTCGCTCCCCAAATGTTTGTAGGGTTAGGCCCCCGCGGGGCCGGGGGGGGGGGGGGGGGGGGCTAGTGATTAGTCGGGTCCAAGACTCAGATACACTAGTTTCAAAAAAAAAGAAAAAAATAAAAGAAAGTGGGGTATTTGTGTGAGAGGGTTCGTTGCTGGGCCTCTCTTTGTGCCTAGTTGTCATCTGAATTTTAGGAGAGTGCACTTTCTGTTATTTTCAGATGGGAATGCTGATGATGTTGATATATTTTGTAAATTTTTTGGTGTAGGTAGATGCTGGTTTTGGTGTTCTATTTTTATCCTTTAGATGACTGTATTCTATTCATGTCTTGTTTTCCACTATAAAATGGGGTATGAAATCACAATGCCGCTTTTGATACCATTCTGCTTAAGTGCAAAAGCAAGTGTATCCAATGTTGTTTTGCAAGATTCTATAGTTTGTTATGACTTCTTTTACATGACCTGGCACTTGTAATAAAAACTTAAAATAGTTCAGAGGTACATAATTAGTATCCACCAAGTGCAACTGCCTTTATTATGGTGAAAGAGGGAGTTCACTCTGGCATCATCCTCTCATAGCCTGAAATTATTTTTAGTATTTCTGGGACTATTTTTTCCACAGCCATGGTCACTGTAACTATTTTAAACCCTTATCTACCGCTATAATGTTAGGCTTGATACAATTTCTGTGTTGAGTTTGGGTTTGGACTCTTGACAAGGTTTTGGGAACCATTTTCAATTAGGGTTTCTATATCTAATATTTTGTTTCACGGGTTCATAAATATCATATGCTTGTATTTTCCTTATTCGAAAACCATTTTCCGTCTTTGTTTCATGAACCATGATCTTCTAAAATCTATATCTCAACTTGGTGTGGTTCAGTATAACTGGATGTTGACTTTTATGAGGATAATTTGGCTGGGCTGTGATGTTGGCAAGATCAACCCTTGGTGTAGTGTAGTTTGGCTTTTCTCAATTTGGCCTTCTTTTGATGTACTTTCTCCAAATTGTGTTTCAGTTGTCATTTATTTGAAGTTTCCTGAAGTGCAACTTTTGTGTTTGGACCAGTCTCAGTTATTTAAGGTTTACCAATGCAGTTCCTTGTGCATTATCATCACTTCATTGGATTTGTATGATGAGAGTGTCTTTTATATATGGCTGATTGTTTTCATCTCCTGATGCCTCACTTTTGATGGTAAACATAAACATCATACATTGTTCTTAGCTAATTCAAGTTAGATGTTAATATTATTTTGAAGGCAAATTTCAAATTTGTCGTCCTGGTTTTATCATCTCGAGATGTCAGAATGTGCCACGTGATTCATTGTATGCAGGATTTGGTCGTTCCTTCCCTCATGGACAAGGGCATTGGATTTTCTTCGTCAACCTTGCCAATGGTTCCAGGAATACCTATTAAGCCAATGCTTGCAAAGTATATGCTTTTGAAACTGCTTCTTACTTTGTATTAAAGAATGCAAGTAGAATAGAAACTAATGCTCCAACTCAGTGTTTTTAATGTTTGTTTGTGGTAGGATCACGAATGGTGTTCAGCAAGCACTGAAGCTCTTTGAAAATAAAGCTTTTACATGTGAATACAAGTAAGGTCCTCCCTTACCTGTAGATGCATTGTTTTGCCTTGGTCATTTTTCCTGCCTAATTAAAATTCACTACATCTTATAAGAGGTTCAAAAGATGTCAATCCAAAATTGTTGGAGACTTCTGTTCCATGTCACCTATAATTTGTTCCAACAACTCTTATTTAGATGAAAAGATTTCAGGGTTAAGAAATTTTCAAGGTTTTACTTCAAGAATTTTCTTCTGGGAATTTGTGTGGTCATTTTTTTTTAAATATTGGTTACATTGTGGTATACTTTATTCTCAAAACGAATTAGATGGGTGGTCATCTCTCTTTCTCTTGTTCCCCTCCCCTCCTCCCCCTTCTCTCCTTTTTCTGGCTATAGAAGCTCCAACTGTTCCTTTTAATTTTTAAAGTAACTCTGTAATACCTGCTGAAGTGGTTCATTGCATTCATCAAACTGTGCCTCATGTGCATTTATGAGAGTACGCTTAACCTTTAGATTTGAAACCACTACTATGCTTATGACCATAATTTCAGATATGATGGTCAGCGTGCCCAAATTCACAAATTGGTTGATGGGTCTCTGCGCGTTTTTTCACGAAATGGGGATGAGTCAACATCAAGATTTCCAGATCTGATTAACATAGTTAATGCATCTTGTAAGCCTGATGCAGAAACTTTTATACTAGATGCGGAGGTAAAAGTTCCTTGGTATTGTACTCATGGACAAGCACAGACAGACGCTCTTCTGGATTTGTTAGATTCTTTCTTTTGGGAGGGGGATAACTAAGTTCTCTGAGATTTTCTGGTTTCAGGTAGTTGCAGTCGATAGGAATAATGGTCACAAGCTAATGTCTTTTCAAGAATTGTCGTCACGTGGGAGAGGGGGCAGAGATACATCAATTACATTGGATAGCATAAAGGTTGTATGACTTATCGGGATGCTATCCAATGTGCTCCTTAATTGGGAAACATAAGATGTTTATTCTAAAGCCTTCCTTACATAATAAATCAAATCTAATAAAAAATGTTGATAAATTATTTATACAGGATCACGTAGTGATAGATAAAATTCGTGTAAAAAAATTGTGTAATGTATGGGTAGATTTCATTTTTGTTCTGAAATATTGAATTTGTTTTCAAACATTTTCTTTCATGTGCAGGTCGACATCTGCGTATTTGTCTTTGATATCATGTTTGCCAATGGAAAGCAGTAAATATCTATGCCTCCTTATGTAGCGTTTCTTGATCTGGTTTTTCCTTCTGTTTTAGACAGAGGCTTTCAGACCCCAAATTTATTACTGATTTAGTAAACTTTTGTGGAGCAATAGGATGAGAACCCTGCTCTACATTGGTTTAATGAATTGATCATCTAATTTGTAGAAATTTAGTCTTAACCAGATTAATAACAGAAACTATTAGGATTTATATTTCTATTTTTATTCAAAGCAGATTATATTCCTATTTTAGTCAGAGGCTCTACCAAAAGGGCGTCAAATGATCTTAATCTTGGAAGTATCTTGGGCATATTATACCACCATATAAACGTCCTTGTGTGGCAACTTCATAAAAAGCATATAGTTACAGAAATTGGCATAAAATCATATTTATAACTACAAGAAAAGAGCAAGGTTGGAAGGGCTTGGACATTTGTCTAACACTTCCATTGCTTCTGCATTGGGTTAACTGCTCCTTATTAGAATTTGTGTCATTCAACAGTATAAACTCAGAGGAGATACAAACATTTAAATAACTGTATATGGTTTTTGTGTTGACACAGGGTTGACACGCTAGAATTTTACACGATCATATTGTTGTCTTTGCTTTTATTTATTTCTGTTTTATTTTTTGTAATACGGTTGCTTATCATTAAAGTAAGCTAATCAAACTTTATCACAGGTTGCTGGGCTTTCCTCTGCGGCAAAGGCGAAAATGTACGTCTCCAGACTTTAGTTTGTAGTATATTCCTGTCTAAGAGTATCTTGCTTGATACCCTGAAATTATGTTGTAAACTTTGGTGCTCAATAATCTGCAGATTTGAAAGATATGTTTTATGTTGAGAAGCCGGGTTATTTCGAATATGCCAAGGAAATTACAGTAAGTGCTTATGGTTTACTTTTCTTGTAATTGGCACTTTAGCTTTATCTTTTCGCATAGTGGATCTTTCCTTAATTGCTGATTTGTAAAATCTGTCTGCTTGTAGGTTGAAGCAGATGATGCTTGTTTAACCAGTGAAGCCACGTTAGCAAAGATCAGCTGCTTTCTTGAAAATTCATTCCAATCCTCATGCGAAGGGATTATGGTTAAATCTTTAGATGTTGATGCTGGATATTCTCCATCAAAGCGTACAGACACATGGCTAAAGGTTTAATTCTGTTCAAGTTTCTTATTAAATGATTTGATATAATAAACATCATAGGAAAAATATCTGACCTGACCTGTTATTAAGTCTTTCTTTCCTTTGTAGGTCAAGCGAGACTACATGGAGGGATTGAACGACTCTCTTGATTTAGTCCCAATTGGAGCTTGGCATGGAAACGGGAGAAAGGCAGGCTGGTAATTATTTATTTTTCATTGCCACTTAACTTTTATGCTGTGTGTGATTACCTACTACATGCACGGATGCACAAACGTTAAAGTTGCTTTACATGTTTTCCAAGTCATTGAATTTACAAATCCAAAGTTTTAAATAGGAAAGTGCTATTCACACACCCAATTTTACCTCCCACACACCCTTGTTAATTTTTGGGCATCACTTGCACTAAAGTCAATCACTAGTGTATCTTATACCTCTTAGCTGAGAGAGCTTATGCTCGTAGGTTAACTTGGTTATGTATTAATCTCTTTTCATTTAAAAGGGATTTACTTATCAAATGTTTCCAAAACATTTGATGATGTCTCTTTGTTGTGTTCGAATACTTTGATGAGACCTTGATTTCATGGCTTGAGCTATCGCCCCATTACGTCGTAGTACCCTACTAACGACCTTATGGTTTGGATTCAATCATTGGTTATAAAAGAACCCCTTCCATTCAAAACACCTTTTGAAGCAGTTTCTAAAACTATATATCGACATATATTTCGTTTGCATACTTTATACAAACTTTGCTCCAACCTTTGAGACCATTGTAGTACAATACTAACAATTCATTCATATGATTAGTACTTCATCCATTATGAAGTTCCATTTGTTAAAATGGCTTATTTTCACTTTGGTTAACAACCTAATTGAATGCACGCTTCCAGAGTCCTACTCTGATGTTTCTTTCTCAAAGGCAATAATACTCTATCAGTTGCTTTGGTTCTGATCCTGGGACATAGTAATATCTTAAAGTGACAACCCATGTGGTTCTTCACCTTTGGATATCTACTTCACAAGTCCATACATGTGTCCCTTTTGTGATTTTATGACACATTCATTATAAGGGTTATGAAAGTGATTTCCTATCACATAGGAAAATGCTTTCTTAAATCTACAACATTTGAGATTTATTTCTCATATAATATTATTGAGACAGCCTTGTTATATCAATAAGTCCAATTTCAAGTCTATACTTCAAAATTGACCGTGTCATGTATTGTCATTTTTACGAGTAACAACTATGTTTATTAAGTCTATCAAATGGACTTTATTCACATCTTGTTGCTCAAATTATGACATCACTCCCACTGGCCTTGTTGTAACTTAGCATTCATTCAAAAATAACAATTATACTTTCTTGATTTGAATGCATATTGCTCCCACTAACTTAAATGAATCATACACAAAAGAATTCCTTCTCAAGTAATTATATGAAATGTGTATGACTTGCTTTATTAAGTCAATTCATTTAAATTATATGGAATATGGTGTCATACACCATACTTCAAGTTTTAGTCATACTAAGACCTTTAATGTAGTCATATAAGAATTATCCAAGTCTTTAGTGAAGCATGGCTCCTACTAAAGATATAGAAACTCAACCATTCCTTCTAGGTGGTTGATATAATTCTATATCAAAACTACATAGAGCAATATAGTTACATGAGATGTTGAATTTGAATTGTCTTGTTGTTAAAACATATGTTGTGACTCATTTTGAAATTTATTCCCTTTTGTTTCATCAACTTGTCCATATGCTTTGTTTATTAGCTTGTTCTCATAAAAGAGAATGATGGACAACTCCCAACATATAACTATTTTATGCTAGGTTGACGAAACCAACATTCAAAGACTATTCTTTAAATGTCACACAACATAGAATTTTAACGTTTGAAGAGCTTGAGTCCTTTTAACAATTAAAATTACAAACTCTTAATAATAGTCAAGTACTATTATTCTTTAGACAACTATAAACCAATCATATTCAAGTTTATTTCCATTTTCACACCTCTCACTATTTCTAATGACTTTAATGAGAAATCACTTCATACATTCAAAATGTATAAAATTGGAATATATTGGAAGAAGACATTGTGTAGTAGCTTTAGAACATTTCAAGCTTATTTGTTTCAATCTTCACTAAGTTAATGTCTTGTTATTTAAGTGACTAAAGTCTTTAAACATTTTATAGATTTAGACACTTCTTTCTTGGTTTAGTCACTAACACAATTGACATTTTAAAACAATTTTAAGAATGTCCAATTAATTGTTTAAAACTACTAATTGAATCAAGAGTGATCTTGATCATTGTGTTTCAAGTGATAACCATATAAGAAACATTTTTTATTACTTATATCATTATAATGTGATCTTCCTTTTCTTCAAGAAATGATTCTCTAGACTTTTGTCAATTCATATAGAACTCATAAGTAGACAAATGGAACCGAATCTAAAGATTCATTGTATCCTTTTATGTCCTACATGTGAGATCTATCCATAATTGATAAATCTAAAGTTTGGTTATCACATTACAATAAGTGATATAACTCTTGTATCTCATCTAGGATACAACAAGACAATTTTCAATTCATAACACTACTTTAAAGAAAAAATATATTAAAAAGGCATACTTCAAATTACATTAATATGATAGTTCAAACATTCATAATGTTTAATACAAAAAATATTAGCTCTATACATTTAGAGACTAATATAAATACCTTTATACATTTAGACATTAATAGTGGTAATCCATCATGTGAAGTCACATAATAAGTTCTTATCAAAATAAGAAAGTTTAAAGACAATCTTTAATGCCTAACAAACTTCCTAAGTAGTGAGCAAAAACATAGTGGCCGAACACTTCACCATTTTTTCTTTGCTTGTTCTTCTTCTACTTGGCTCCTTCACCTATATACAATTATACAAGTGATTAGCCCTTTATATCAAATATAAATATTTAGAAGATCTAACATTTAGAATTGAAGATAAGAACATAAACCATACCTTGTGGTTTGTCCTTAAGGGTTGCAAGGTATAACTTGCAATTCCTCCTCCAATGCCCCTCCATTCCACAGTGATGGCAAGTCCCTTTGGGCTCTTTTGCCTTCTTTTTCCTCACTCCTCCTTTCGGCTTAGGAGTGGGTGACTTCTTCTCCTTCCCTTTGCCTTTGCCTTGCGGCATGGCCTTGGAAGAGGATGGCTTGTTGTAGGCTACTGCAACAGTCCCTACACCGCTCTCTTTCTTCATAGTCTTCTCAGCAGTTACTAACATGTTTAGTAACTCAGAGAGAGTACTATCCATCTTATTCATATTGTAGTTCATTACGAACTACGCAAATGAATCAGAAAGAGAAGCCAATATGAAGTCCTGGGCCAATTCCCCGTCAAGTGGAGTACCAAGGTTCTCCAATTGTTCAATGAATCCTATCATCTTCAGTACATGTTGGTGTACTGGAGCCCCTTTGACCATCTTGGTCTTTACAAGTTCACAAACAGTGCTAAAGCGACGGTTGCGCGTCCCTTCACCATATAACTCCGTAAGATGGAGTATTATGGAAAATGCACTATCCATGCTCTCGTGCTGTCTCTGTAGCTCCTCATTCATGGAAGCCAACAGATAGCACTTGGCTTGTATATCATCCTCAACGTGTTTGTCATACTTAGCACGTTCATCCTCAGTAGCCTCAGGGCTAAGAGATATGTGAGGTGGAGGCTTATCTAGTACGTAAACAATTTTCTTCAATGTTAGGAGAATCTTGACATTACGATACCATGATGGGAAATTGTGCCCCTCTAGGCAATGTTTGTCGAGTATTTTCGCGAGTGTGCTTCCAACCATATCTATATACATAAACAAATAAAATAATTAGATTGATTGTTGTTTAAGTCAAACGATTCGGGTCTTTAAACCGAATGACACCACCCACCATTTTTGGCAAATTCCATATCCTCCATAATGGAATCCGGGAGATTTCAAAGAAAGCTCCTAGCGGGTTATGGGAGGCTCACTATTACCAAGCCCACCTCACGATGATACGATGTTTGGCTAGCAACAATAATAATGAGAGGGTACAATTACCCATTCACAACAACCTCTTGTGATTACCCATCTTTTTGGCCTCTAGAAAATAATACCTCACGATGGTACGATGTTGGCATTATGTTTCTTAGTTAAGTTCTTTCCCACCATGCCGGTTTAGCTAGGGGTTCAAGCATGACCTCACGATGATACGATGTTGGCCATACTCGTTGCCTATCTTAACCTCATCAAATGTTTTAAATAAACTCCTCATGAATATAAGCATGCACTTTGTCACTTCCCCATGATAGGGTGAAGGCGGTGTACAAGTCATAAACGCTTGGAGCCTACCACGGTGGAAGGCCACGAAAAAGTGTTCTAAGCACTCTTACGCTTTCAACTTAATATTGAGTGGTTGAGGGATTTTAAGGTCTCATCAATTTTATTTATTTAATCACAATCAAATAAATAATGTCCTATTTACAACTACTAGTCCAAAGTTAATGAAATTAGTAGCATATGATATCCCCACTATTCGTTTTCATAAAACAAATCAATATCAAAACATTTTTCAAAATATTGGAGATATATGTAACTACTAATTGTATTCATTATAGTTTAGTAGCGTATGATACTCCCACTATTTGTTTTGAGAAAAACAAATCAATATAAAAAAAACGAATTTTTCAAATATTGGAAGTAACTACTACTACTAACGTTTTTGCATTCCTTTGAAATTGGACTTTATAGTTATCTTAGGCTCTTGGATGACCATGGACTTATAAGGTTATTGCAACAACGAGCCATCATTGTTGAATATAAACTCGGGGAGGTTGTGTCAATTTAATTACGTGCTTATCAATCCAATTAAAACATTTTCATTGAGCCATTAGAAATGAAAGACAATCATTCATTGCTAATTAGGGCATTGGACCCTTTTAATCTTTAATCTCATGTCAAAACCCTCTTTTAGTTATGTCTCCTTACCAATAGTTAAAGAAACTCTAGTCTAGCACCAGAGGGAATTAACTAACGAATAGAGATTAAGAAATAATAAGAATTACAAACCGATTTGTACAAATTCCTATAAATTACATATACTAAAACGGGAGAGATAGATTAACGTCAAACGTGACAAGGTCCAATTAAACAGTAATTAAAACACATTCCCAAGGTTCAAACAATTTGATTTTAGCGCCTTATCTCATACCTCAATTAATTGTAAAATGGATGACTTTGGACTTATGCCTTAAACGATAATTGAGGTATGAGATAAGGCGCTAAAATCAAATTGTTTGAACCTTGGGAATGTGTTTTAATTACTGTTTAATTGGACCTTGTCACGTTTGACGTTAATCTATCTCTCCCCTTTTAGTATATGTAATTTATAGGAATTTGTACAAATCGGTTTGTAATTCTTATTACTTCTTAATCTCTATTCGTTAGTTGATTCCCTCTAGTGCTAGACTAGAGTTTCTTTAACTATTGGTAAGGAGACATAACTAAAAGAGGGTTTTGACATGAGATTAAAAATTAAAAGGGTCCAATGCCCTAATTAGCAATGAATGATTGTCTTTCATTTCTAATGGCTCAATGAAAATGTTTTAATTGGATTGATAAGCACGTAATTAAATTGACACAACCTCCCCGAGTTTATATTCAACAATGATGGCTCGTTGTTGCAATAACCTTATAAGTCCATGGTCATCCAAGAGCCTAAGATAACTATAAAGTCCAATTTCAAAGGAATGCAAAAACGTTAGTAGTAGTAGTTACTTCCAATATTTGAAAAATTCGTTTTTTTTTATATTGATTTGTTTTTCTCAAAACAAATAGTGGGAGTATCATACGCTACTAAACTATAATGAATACAATTAGTAGTTATATATATCTCCAATATTTTGAAAAATGTTTTGATATTGATTTGTTTTATGAAAACGAATAGTGGGGATATCATATGCTACTAATTTCATTAACTTTGGACTAGTAGTTGTAAATAGGACATTATTTATTTGATTGTGATTAAATAAATAAAATTGATGAGACCTTAAAATCCCTCAACCACTCAATATTAAGTTGAAAGCGTAAGAGTGCTTAGAACATTTTTTCGTGGCCTTCCACCGTGGTAGGCTCCAAGCGTTTATGACTTGTACACCGCCTTCACCCTATCATGGGGAAGTGACAAAGTGCATGCTTATATTCAGGAGGAGTTTATTTAAAACATTTGATGAGGTTAAGGTAGGCAACGAGTATGGCCAACATCGTATCATCGTGAGGTCATGCTTGAACCCCTAGCTAAACCGGCATGGTGGGAAAGAACTTAACTAAGAAACATAATGCCAACATCGTATCATCGTGAGGTATTATTTTCTAGAGGCCAAAAATATGGGTAATCACAAGAGGTTGTTGTGAATGGGTAATTGTACCCTCTCATTATTATTGTTGCTAGCCAAACATCGTATCATCGTGAGGTGGGCTTGGTAATAGTGAGCCTCCCATAACCCGCTAGGAGCTTTCTTTGAAATCTTCCGGATTCCATTATGGGGGATATGGAATTTGCCAAAAATGGTGGGTGGTGTCATTCGGTTTAAAGACCCGAATCGTTTGACTTAAACAACAATCAATCTAATTATTTTATTTGTTTATGTATATAGATATGGTTGGAAGCACACTCGTGAAAATACTCGACAAACATTGCCTAGAGGGGCACAATTTCCCATCATGGTATCGTAATGTCAAGATTCTCCTAACGTTGGAGAAGATTGTTTACGTACTAGATAAGCCTCCACCTCACATAACTCTTAGCCCTGAGGCTACTGAGGATGAACGTGCTAAGTATGACAAGCACGTTGAGGATGATATACAAGCCAAGTGCTATCTGTTGGCTTCCATGAATGAGGAGCTACAGAGACAGCACGAGGGCATGGATAGTGCATTTTCCATAATACTCCATCTTACGGAGTTATATGGCGAAGGGACGCGCAACCGTCGCTTTAGCACTGTTTGTGAACTTGTAAAGACCAAGATGGTCAAATGGGCTCCAGTACACCAACATGTACTGAAGATGATAGGATTCATTGAACAATTGGAGAACCTTGGTACTCCACTTGACGGGGAATTGGCCCAGGACTTCATATTGACTTCTCTTTCTGATTCATTTGCGCAGTTCGTAATGAACTACAATATGAATAAGATGGATAGTACTCTCTCTGAGTTACTAAACATGTTAGTAACTGCTGAGAAGACTATGAAGAAAGAGAGCGGTGTAGGGACTGTTGCAATAGCCTACAACAAGCCATCCTCTTCCAAGGCCATGCCGCAAGGCAAAGGGAAGGAGAAGTCACCCACTCCTAAGCCGAAAGGAGGAGTGAGGAAAAAGAAGGCAAAAGAGCCCAAAGGGACTTGCCACCACTGTGGAAAGGAGGGGCATTGGAGGAGGAATTGCAGGTTATACCTTGCAAGTCTTAAGGACAAGCCACAAGGTATGGTTTATGTCCTTATCTTCAATTCTAAATGTTAGATCTTCTAAATATTTATATTTGATATAAAGGGCTAATCACTTGTATAATTGTATATAGGTGGAGAAGCCAAGTAGAAGAAGAACAAGCAAAGAAAAAGTGGTGAAGTGTTCGGCCACTATGTTTTTGCTCACTACTTAGGAAGTATGTTAGGTATTAAAGATTGTCTTTAAACTTTCTTATTTTGATAAGAACTTATTATGTGGCTTCATATGATGGATGACCACTATTAATGTATAAAGGTATTTATATTAGTCTCTAAATGTATAGAGCTAATACTTTTTGTATTAAACATTATGAATGTTTGAACAATCATATTAATGTAATGTGAGGTATGCCTTTTTAATATACTATTTCCTTAAAGTAGTGTTATGAATTGAAAATTGTCTTGTTGTATCCTAGATGAGATACAAGAGTTATATCACTTAACTGTAATGTGATAAACCAAACTTTAGATTTACCAATTATGGATAGATTTCACATAAAAGGATACAATGAATCTTTAGATTCGGTTCCATTTGTCTACTTATGAGTTCTATATGAATTGACAAAAGTCTAGAGAATCCTTTCTTGAAGAAAAGGAAGATCACATTATAATGATATAAGTAATAAGAAAAATGTTTCTTATATGGTTATCACTTGAAACACAATGATCAACATCACTCTTGATTCAATTAGTAGTTTTGAACAATTAATTGGGCATTCTTAAAATTGTTTTAAAATGTCAATTGTGTTAGTGACTAAACCAAGAAAGAAGTGTCTAAATCTATAAATTGTTTAAAGACTTTAGTCACTTAAATAACAAGACATTAACTTAGTGAAGATTGAAACAAATAAGCTTGAAATGTTCTAAAGCTACTACACAATGTCTTCTTCCAATATATTCTAATTTTATACATTTTGAATGTATGAAGTGATTTCTCATTAAAGTCATGAGAAATAGTGGGAGGTGTGAAAATGGAAATAAACTTGAATATGATTGGTTTATAGTTGTCTAAAGAATAATAGTACTTGACTATTATTAAGAGTTTGTAATTTTAATTGTTAAAAGGACTCAAGCTCTTCAAACGTTAAAATTCTATGTTGTGTGACATTTAAAGAATAGTCTTTGAATGTTGGTTTCGTCAACCTAACATAAAATGGTTATATGTTGTGAGTTGTCCATCATTCTCTTTTATGAGAACAAGCTAATAAACAAAGCATATGGACAAGTTGATGAAACAAAAGGGAATAAATTTCAAAATGAGTCACAACATATGTTTTAACAACAAGACAATCCAAATTCAACATCTCATGTAACTATATTGCTCTATGTAGTTTTGATATAGAATTATATCAACCACCTAGAAGGAATGGTTGAGTTTCTATATCTTTAGTAGGAGCCATGCTTCACTAAAGACTTGGATAATTCTTATATGGCTACATTAAAGGTCTTAATATGACTAAAACTTGAAGTATGGTGTATGACACCATATTCCATATAATTTAAATGAATTGACTTGATAAAGCAAGTCATACACATTTCATATAATTACTTGAGAAGGAATTCTTTTGTGTATGATTCATTTAAGTTAGTGGGAGCAATATGCATTCAAATCAAGAAAGTATAATTGTTATTTTTGAATGAATGCTAAGTTACAACAAGGCCAGTGGGAGTGATGTCATAATTTGAGCAACAAGATGTGAATAAAGTCCATTTGATAGACTTAATAAACATAGTTGTTACTCGTAAAAATGACAATACATGACACGGTAAATTTTGAAGTATAGACTTGAAATTGGACTTATTGATATAGCAAGGCTGTCTCAATAATGTTATATGGGAAATAAATCTCAAATGTTGTAGATTTAAGAAAGCATTTTCCTATGTGATAGGAAATCACTTTCATAACCCTTATAATGAATGTGTCATAAAATCACAAAAGGGACACATGTATGGACTTGTGAAGTAGATATCCAAAGGTGAAGAACCACATGGGTTGTCACTTTAAGATATTACTATGTCCCAGGATCAGAACCAAAGCAACTGATAGAGTATTATTGCCTTTGAGAAAGAAACATCAGAGTAGGACTCTGGAAGCGTGCATTCAATTAGGTTGTTAACCAAAGTGAAAATAAGCCATTTTAACAAATGGAACTTCATAATGGATGAAGTACTAATCATATGAATGAATTGTTAGTATTGTACTACAATGGTCTCAAAGGTTGGAGCAAAGTTTGTATAAAGTATGCAAACGAAATATATGTCGATATATAGTTTTAGAAACTGCTTCAAAAGGTGTTTTGAATGGAAGGGGTTCTTTTATAACCAATGATTGAATCCAAACCATAAGGTCGTTAGTAGGGTACTACGACGTAATGGGGCGATAGCTCAAGCCATGGAATCAAGGTCTTATCAAAGTATTCGAACACAACAAAGAGACATCATCAAATGTTTTGGAAACATTTGATATAAATCCCTTTTAAATGAAAAGAGATTAATACATAACCAAGTTAACCTACGAGCATAAGCTCTCTCAGCTAAGAGGTATAAGATACACTAGTGATTGACTTTAGTGCAAGTGGGAAATTGTTGGAAATATGCCCTGAAAGTCAATCTTTGGAAGAAATCTTTCAGGACAAATAAATGAATGTATGGATGAATCTTATACATCAAAGGCAAAGACACGAATTAGGACTATCTCAATAAACGAAATATGTCCTTAATAGTGTATCCATTGACAATGGATCACTTGAAGGAAAAATTTTGTCCTAGCTAAGAACAAGTATGAACATTTGAATACATATGCTAGCAATTAACAGTTTAAAGTAGGCATGCATCCAAAAACAATTCATAAAACCCATGACTTTCAAAGCCTAGTATATGGTGAACCAAAATAAACTCTTTAACAACATTAAAGAGAAGTAAAGATTTAGAGTTTCTTTACCCTTGAAGCTCATCCTTGTTTACACAAGGGATTCACCCAAGTGGAGGGCCTTCAAGTCACCTCCAAGCTCCTTGAATCCACCTTGTGTTTTCCTCCCTTTAGTGCTCCTTTGAAGATTTGAGGAAATAAGGATTTGTTCTCCAAAACACCAAAAGCTTGATGTCTCTAAGTCTCTACACCAAAGATGTATTTTGTGAAGATGATATGGAGGACTTAAGGAAGAAGAGATTGCTAGATGTCCCTTCCTTTAGTGGCTGGCCTCTTGGAAGAAAATGGAGAAAACGTTTCACCCAATTTCAACTAGAAAACCCCTTAATGAAAATAAAGCTATAAAATTCCTTTTATACTTCATTTCTTTGGTGAGTGGCAAACTTGCAATTAAGCAAACTTGCCCATTCACCCTAAATGGCCGGCCATTCTTTGTTATTGGGCTAGTTTGTCCATTTTGTTTTAGTTGTCATACAACTTAAACATAATGGGCCTTTTGGACCAAAACGCTTTTGGGCCCCGAAACCCAAAACCAACATATAAGCCCTATACGAACCTTTCGTAAAATTAATTAACTAATTAATTAATCTTTACCATTCTTCAATTAAACCATTTAATTGCTTATCCATTTCATATAATTTCTTCACATACATCCTTACTCGGTGTACGATCCATTAGGTTCCAATTAGCGAGGCAGTGGGCGATGTTACTCTTAACTATCGATTGTGAATTGAAACCACATTTCAATTCTCCCTTTAATGATTAGTGTTATCTAATCATTTGGGCTTCCACAAACCATGAGTGACACCTAGCAGTATGTCATGGTTACCCAAGCTAAGTAGAATTGGTTGGAGAACCTATCCAGTTACAATTACAATGCAATACGGTCCTTCTCTAATACAATACTCTTAATCACATTGTTTAAGTGATAGTTGGTTTCATGTCTACTATCCAATGTGATACTTTCCTATATGATTCCCTTGAATATGATTTGGAACAAACTTCCTAAGTCATATTCATTTGCTTTGGCCAAAGACTTTAGAATCATATCTTAGAGTATTCTCCCTCCACCATGGAAGGTTAGAGATCCCTTGTTGTGCATTCATATGCCTACATGACTAGATAGATTGACTCCAACAATGCCGTGGACACTCCAAAGGAATGCCGTTGACAGGATCAAAGATCAAGGACCTAACCATTAGACATCGATGATGCCTCAGGTCAAAGGACTACTTTGCATATTGCAACCTTAGAGTTCATACATGACATGTATGTTCGAACTCTCTTTTGATCGTAGTTCAGTGAACTCGAGTACTCTTTCGAGCACCTATGTGTTTGTCTTAGTGTCCAACACCAAATGACTTGAGACTAGTTATACTCACGATTGAGTCAACATAACACATACTAGCCTTAGCAGATTGTCAATGCCCAATTAGCAATCCTATGGCTAGGAACGTTTTAGGAATGAACATAAGAGAAAGGTCTCGATAATCTAACTCATTAGATCACTTATCTCTTAGAACAAATACATTCTTTGGATTCCCTTATTGCTTAAACACATGATACAATAAATAGTGATTAACAATAAGATTTGCCCTCCATTAAACATATAAAAGTTTAACACAATAAGTATTCTAAAAAGCTATTACATCAAATGAGTGGCTTTGTGGGCATACTTCCAACAATCTCCCACTTGCACTCAAAGCCACCTTCCCATGTATCTAATACCCATCTTTTCCATATGACGGTCAAGCTGGTTTTGAGACATTGGCTTTGTCAGTGGATCTGCTATGTTATCAGCTGAAGCAACTTTGAGGATGTTGATTTTCCCCTCGGCAGCATATCTTCTAATGATATTAAAGCGTCTGTCAATATGCTTGTTCTTTTGATGTGCCCTGGGTTCCTTGGCTTGAGCTATCGCCCCACTATTATCACAGTACAAAGTTACTGGTGATGTAATGGTTGGAACCACCCCAAGTTCAGTGATGAACTTCTTCATCCAGAACGCTTCTTTGCCGGCTTCAGCTGCAGCGACATATTCAGCCTCTGTCGTGGAATTAGAAGTAAAAATGGATGTGGATAGCACTACCCTTTAATTAGTTTAGTCTTTGTCAATAACTTGTGTTTTTTCTTTCTATTTGTTCTTTTCTGTTTCTGTTGTGGTTTTTAATAGTATATTGAATCTTACTCATGCCATAAAAGAGAGAAGGGTTGAAATATGTATCAATTGTGCTGGTAAGGTCCATTCCTCATAGCATGTTGTTTATGTTACAGGTACAGTCCATTTCTCATGGCATGTTATAACCCTGAGACTGAAGATTTCCAAAGCGTCTGCCGTGTCATGTCTGGGTTTTCAGACTCATTTTACATTGAGGTATGTGTATTTTGCTGATAGGCAAAGTATTTTCTTAAGAAGGTACATGCAATTTTTTGGTATATTACTGAAGATATTGTGACTGATCGAAGATGAACTGTGGCTATAAAGTGGTTTCCAATATTAGAAATGTTATCCTGTTGGATAAAAGTTTCCAACTTCCTGTTGAAACCAAGTTCCAATTGCGGAGTACAATGAAGGGTTCATATTTCTTAAAATATAAGAGACCTAAGATTTTAATGTTTCCTCTCTAAAATTTATCCTGTTAAAAGTTAGTGCGGTATAGCTTTGGGTTGTATGCTATTTGATATGTGGTGAAGGGCAATTTCCTCTTTGCAATGGTGAATAAGGCTTAGTTTAGGGCTTCATGGCAGAAATCAGGTTCATGTTGAGGACACTTGAGTTTGAAAACCCTATTTTTACTGGACAAATTATTAGTGTATTTGTCATTTCTGCGCGGAGAAAACCTTCTGGAAATTATACTTCCAATTGGTTTCTCACTGTGTTGCACGTGGATTCTCTTATTAAGAGTCAATGTAGGGTGTGAGCTCATCTCATGAATCTGCTGATTATAGGTTTGATTTCTGTTTTTAACTGCAGATGAAAGGTTTCTTTTCGGGAGCCAAGATCTTGTCCAGAAAACCACCTTATTATAAAACCTCTGAGATGCCTGATATGTGGTTTTCTCCGGAACTTGTGTGGGAAATAAGAGGTGCAGACTTTACAGTGTCTCCTGTTCACCAGGCTGCTGTAGGTTTAGTGCATCCATCACGCGGCATTTCGATCAGATTCCCAAGGTACATTCGCACTGTGGCAGATAGAAAACCAGATGAATGTAGCACAGCTGAAGATATAGCTGCAATGTTTCGTTCTCAGACAAGGAAGATGGACGTGGCAGCTGAAAATTGAGAATTTTCTTTGATTTGGTGCGTGAACTGCTTTCAGTCCAAAGTTTTGTAATGTTCGTACAAATAGCATAGTTAGAAATATGTTTTGAATGTATAGCTTGAAAAGGTTGGGGCTTAAACAGTCATTCCCTTTGCTTCTTATCTTTGTTACCTTGTAAAGATTCATAGGGATCTCCACTTCAGCTTTAAATTAAAATGCATCTGCTTCTGCATATTCTACAAAGTTAGTTCTCCAAAGGTTTACAATCTTTTTATATTCGGTGCATGAACTTTGATGTCAATTGGTACAGTGGATAAGGGCTTGATTTATCCTTATACGGATCCAACCCCCGATCTTCATAATGAAGTTTGCCTGGTTGGTTATGCTGATGCTGGTTATTTTTCTATACAAACCCAGTCTCAAATCGATTGTTTATATCATTAGAGGTACTACAATATCCTAAAGATATACCAAATTGGACTTGGTTCCTACGTTTTCAAATCACGCTGAGATTCTAGCTCTACACAAAGCATCACGTGAATGCTTTCAGTTGAGGGGTGATTGAACACATTACAACCTCATGTTGTTTTTCTTTCATCATTGGTGGTCCAACAACGATTCATGAAGACATCACTGCAAGTGTCAACTTGCTAAAGAAATGATACATCTAAGGTGACAATACCAAGCATATTGCATCGAAGTTTTTCTTCACCCATCAGCAACAAGAGCATTAGAAGATCGAAGTCAAGTAGATCTAATCTCAAGACAATCTTGTCAACCTTTTCATGAAGTCATTGCTAAAATATACTTTTAGATTTGCATCACCGGTACTTCTCATAGGAAGCTATGTTGAACTTAAGGGAGTATCTTGAAGCATACTTATATGATGTTATTGTACTCATTACCTACAATCGAGAGCACTTTTTCCTACTTAGTTTTTGCTAGCCTAACGAAGATTTGATGAGGCACCTACTTTAAGTTGGTCATACCCTTGTATGTGTTAATGATCTACTAGAAGACGTGAAACATCAATATCCTGCATTAACTCACTTTTCTTCTTAGATTACGAGTTTGTCCTACTATGTTACCACATCAAAGTTTTAAAGATCAAATCCTCATAAGCTTTGTATTACTTGTAAAGCAAAAAATACCATAATAATTAATTAAAAAATGTTATTCACATCTTCATTTTTACTTCTCATCGAAAAACCATAATAATTAATTAAAAAATATTATTTACATCTTCATTTTTACTCTCGCCTAACAAGTCCATTTTTATTCTTCTTTTTAGGCTTAAACCCCGTCCCGCCCCAAGTTACCCACACCGGTAAATAACCGTTTCCCACCCTTCACCGAAAAAATCTCCCGCCAAATCGACACCGCTTATCGCCCGTATCCATCCGGTCACTATCTCGTTTTCTATTTCTCGCTTTAAAACGACAAAAATCAATTTCCCCCAAAACCCAAAACTCCCAAAGCAGTGTTCCGAAAGCAGTTAGCTATTCCGGCTTGGGATTTCGATTAAGGTTCTGAAACCTAGGGTTTCAATCCCTCCGTACAAGAAATCCTACGCGAGTAGAATAGTAGTCACAGTCACAGTCGTCGTTGTCTTCTTCTTCGTCTGGGTTTCGTTGCAATGAGCGCCATTAACATCACGAACGTGACGGTGCTCGACAATACGGCTCTGGACAATCCGGCTCTGTTTCTGGCACCCTTCCAGTTCGAAATTTCTTACGATTGCAACACTGCTTTCAAAGACGGTACTGTTTTCCCCTCTCTCTCTCGCTTTTTGTTTTTGTACCTTTGGTTTTAATTTTGTGATTGAGTTTGAATTAGGGTTTTTTCGTGTTTGATTGGGAAATTGGTAGAACAATTGGAAATTGAAGTGTTAGATGTAATGTTGAATGGATAGAGGTTATCTTCCGAAAAAGGGGTTTTCTTGGCTTGCAAGGAAATGGGTGTGCGAGAGCTCATATACTATAGATTGGATTATTATCTTTTTGTTATGAAATACTGGGGATATACACCCAATTGATTGAGTTTATTGTTTGGGTTTCGAGCCAGAAGTGAAACGGTTTCTTGGTTGGTTAGTGTTTCTTCTTCTTTTCGTTTTTTCACGATGTAGTTGGAACAATGAACATTATAGTATGTTGGAAGAATTTGTAGCATTGGCTTGCCATTGAATGAGAAGTAGAAATAAGAAAATGTCGTCGCAGTGGACATGGTGTGATGCTGAAAGAAGTCAAACTGTGTTTTGTAAGCATTTCAAGAAAGCGTATGTTCTAAAGTGTTATGTTTTCTAAGATTGGTGGTATATTTTCTATCAATGACCATGTTTGATTTATCAGCTTTGCTAATAACAATTCATTTCTGCATTTCAAGGGTGCACTGTGTACATATTTATTGTTATTCTGGTCATATCAGTTTCAATGTCTTTGTCGTGCCCTTACCCCTGACCTCTCTAAACCTTCAAACACCCTCCCTGTCCTTTCTTCCTTCCTGTTCTTTGTGTCGTATGTGCGATTGGATCTATTTAGACTATTTGCAGTTAAATTAAATATAGCTAAAGGTGAATGGATTTGGAATAGAAATAAATTTAGCAAAGAATTGTTTAACATGTCAGTCACTTGAATGTAATTTTAGTACTTGCCTGAGGTGCTATAATTGCGTAGGTATTGCATATAGAACTGTAAACAGAAAACCAGAAAGGTATCTTTCAAAGAGTGAAAACGTAACACCATGTAATTAGGCAAATAGTAGAGCTGTAACTCTAAAATCTTTCTAATTTTGTAGCTTTGATCGACAGAAAATTATTTAACCACCAAGTAACACCAACTTGAAGCATTGACTTGTTCCGGGTAGGAATATGGACTCTTTTGAGGACAACAGACCAGTAAAATAATTATGTACAGATGCTTGTTAAAATATTTAGTCTTCTAGTTCCATACCCTTCCTTTAATTTTTTTTGGGAAATCATCATATCCTATTTCAGCTTCTTGAGTCATCCCCTCACTAATGGTGATGATTGTTTGCATGAAACTTGAATGGAATGGGGAGCTGAGTTTCTGAGATTGCACAAGTAACACCTAGTTGCACATGCTTTTCTAGTTCTAGGTGAACTAAAAGTGGATGCCTTGTTTACTTGTTGAATAATTTTTATGCCAATACAGATTTGGAATGGAAGCTCATTTACGTGGGATCTGCTGAGGATGAGACTTATGACCACGCAAATACGTTTACAAGAAAATATGGCCAACCTCTTCACCAAATCACTGCCGAAGACGACGTGTCAAAAGCTTGTTCATGGAATTGGTATGCGTAAACTTTCTAAGTTGCAGCATTACTATTTCTATTTGGAATTGTGTCAAATTCAAAAGGAGTATCTTGAAGTATACTTGCTTGATCTTAATGTAATTTTTTTCCCTACGATTAGGAGCATTTTTCCCACTGAGTTTTTACTACCTAACGAGGTTTTAACGAGGCATCCACCTTGGGCTGGTCATATCCCTAATGACGTTCCGTAGACATTTCTTTTGACTTTGGATTACTCATGCATTTTTCCTTAGACTATGAATTTTGTCCCTACTCGGGTTTTTGCTATAGCCTTAGGGTTTTTTTGTGAGACTTACTTCCTTATGCAAGTTCCTATCTCATTGAGAATAGTATGTTCCCAGAATCAGTGCCGACGAGTCGACTTCCTCAACTTCTACATGATGCTGAATCTACCTTAAGTATTAACACACTCAAAGGGGAGTGTTGTAAACTTCCTATTAAAGTGTGATTGTCTAAATCATAGATTAGATTTTATTCTAGTTATCATTTCCTATTACAACTTGTATTCCTTGGGGATGAAGGATTCTTTCCCCTTTACTACTATAAATAAAGGCACTGCATAGGACGGATAACACACAAATTCCCCTACATTCCCACAAACACATATTTATTTACTCTCTCTTTGTCGTTGGCTCCCTCCCCTTGTCAGATAAAATAGACCACAACACTGAAACCTTTTTCGTTAGTTTTCTTAACTTTTAATTGTAACAAAAGGCAAAAGAAGAGTTTTACTTAGAACCAACATGTTGGTTTATATTGAATAATATGGAAGACACAAAAAGATGTTGGTTTACAAGAGCAAGCCACCTATTTTAGAAGGGCTTGGCGCAGGCCAGAGTGTGATAGGCCCAGTGAAAAAAATTGTTGGTATGTGGGCCAGAAGCTACAAGCCTTAAGTAAGGAACCCAGGCGCATGCTCGATTCTCACACACATGCAGCAAGCCCAAAAAGGTTGCTGCCTCACGGTTCAACGTCCAAGCCTTGAGCTGCAGGCTCGGCTTAGGGTCAGGTCGGTGCGGCAACATGGTTTTGGGTCACGGCTTAGTCGAAAATTTCCCATAAATATTAAATTCTTTTTCAAAATTCCTAGGGTTTGAAAAACCCTAATTGCTTCTAATTTATTTCGATTCTTTGACTCACAAATTCCACGTAGAAAAAATTGCATAATGCATGAAACGTATATATATATTGACAAATATATTAATCATATATATATCGGAAGGTAAATATAAATGTAGGGGGTTCATGTATTATAAGGAATGTTTTCATGCTTCATGATCAGTTCAAATATCTTCCTTTATTTTAAGCGTACCTGATTGGCAGAAAATAATAAAAGCCTTTGAATTTTGTAGAAGATCATTCTCTGAAAGTTAGAATCGCATCTCCAATATGTTGTATCACGTTCAACAAAGAAAAATTAAATTGAATCAATAGCATGTATATCAATTCAATAAAATAATAAATTAATCATGAAAATAATGATTAAAACATAATACTTTCCTGATTGAAGATCAAACTCTCTATAGCCCTCGTCTAGAGTGTGATGATAATGTATTAAACTATTGAAATGAAAAAAAAAAAAAACAACAACAACAAAACCAATCGGTGCCCAAACCCCCGACCTCGCGCTGCTCACCAGGACTGTAGCCTGCACCGAGCCACAGCCGGAACTGTCGGCTCCTGGCCTGACCCCAAGACGCTGGGCTTGGCCCACTGACGGCATCCTGCTCCAGCCTTTTGGGCTTTGGAGCTCCCTCCGTCCAATTTGTTTCCCCCGACCCGCGAAGAAGGAAACAAAAATCAAACAAAATTCTTCTGGGCTCGCCTGAAGCAGCCCCCGTAATTTTTTTGGCTGTTGGGCTAGCCTGCAGCGGCCCATACCATTGGCCGATTCTGTCCTTTTGGGCCTGCAGCCCACTTGAGATCAAACTCGCCCAGTTTTGGGCCTGGGATGCACGGCACCTTTTTTTTAGCCCATCCGTGGGCTTAGGCCTTATTTTGCCTGCTAAAGCTGAAATCAATGTATAAAATATCGATAATATCGGAAATATCGGTAGTCCAAAAAAACGGAAATATCGATGGAAATATCGGGATATTATCAATATCGATAAAAATAATATGGAAACCACGGAAATTGTAAGAAAAACTTGGAAATTTTTATTGAAACTTTGCAGGATGTTTATTTAGTCAATTATCTATTAGTTTATCACAAAAAATTGGAAGGAAATGCATTGCATGATGGATTTAAGTTGATTATATAGCGAGCTGGCAAACATTGTGAATGTAGAAAATATGTAGTAATTAATGAAAGAAGTTTAAACATACCATAATCATTTATATATAATGAATTAGTACAATATTTTGTTAGCATAAAAGGAATGGTTAGGATAGTGACAGGTGTCATTATCAGAGTAGAGAAGATTTAGTTAGTTATAAGGAGATTGTATTTATATATAAAGTAGTTGGTGTAAACAGAAGGTTGTGTGTGTGGAAAATATACAAAGAAATATCTTTACTCTCTCTCTCTACTTCCTCTCTCTATACTTTTCTCCATTGCTGTTATCATATTTTACACTTTATACATTGTACGGTAAGATACATGAGTGACTTAGTACCACATAGAGTTCCTATGAGGTTTAAAATTTTCACTATCTTCATCATCTCTATTTGTAGAGTAAGTGTAGTGTGAAGAGTAGTCAGCAACCATGGTAACGGTTTTCAAGAACCAAAACCCAAAAGTCAATAGGAAATCGAATACTTCGGTATTTTTCGGGATTTCGGGATTACCAAACAAATGGATTTGGAAACCAATCCCATATCGAAAATTTCGGTATTTTTCGGGATGGGATTCCCAAACTTCAGGATGGTTTTGGTTTGGGATTTTTCGGTTTGGGTTTGGGACTTTTTCGGTTTGGTTTGGGATTTTCGGGAATTTTTTCCAACCCTACCATGTAAGTGACCAAATAAAAAATAGAAAAATTAAAAACCACATGCCATTGACTAAGTAATTAATTGACACAATTTAAAATATAATACCACAAAAAATTTGGAATATTTGCAACTTTGTTTATTGTAAAAAGAATTCAAAACAAAACCATATATATAAATATTTTAGCATATTATCACAACAACATAAGTGATATGGTGGTTAAGGCGTTAAGGAGTCAAATGGGAGGGGTTTGAATCCCTTTGTGCTCTAAATTGAGATTTTTTAGAAATTTTCAAGTATTTTTGGATTTCATATCGCGATATTTTGACGGAAACTATTTTCAAGTATTTTTGGATTTCATATCGCGATATTTTGACGAAAACTCATTGGATACCCATTAAAATATCCGAAAACTATTTTCAAGTATTTTTGGATTTCATATCGCGATATTTTGACGAAAACTCATTGGATACCCATTAAAATATCGGTAACTAAAAAAAACGACGTCGATATTTTTGATATTTTGGTCCTTGGCTGAAATAAAAAAATTAGCAAAATCTTTGTCCGCAAGCAACAGCTCGGGCAAGACTTTGCCTTGGCACTAAGTCTGTTATAGTAGGGCCTTACTGCAATTTTTGGGCCGGTGGAGCATTGTTTTCTTTAGTTTTGAGCAATAATTGTGCCTTTGCCTTCCACCGATGCAACTGCTCTACTGAAGTTCTGAAATTGGGGGTGCATGAGAGGCTGCGTTAGGGTGTTTGTGGATGTGGTGTTGATTTTTAATTGCATTTTTGGAAGATATGTGGTGAACTTAGTAAAGGTTTAATTTTTTTTATTTTTGATGGGGGTGTATATAGAAATTGGGTAAACATAATTGAGAAGTGGTGTTTTATAGTTGTAATGAGGATGTAGTTGTGTAATAGTATTTCTAATGTAAAAATTGGCTTAATTAATTAAAACTCATGTGAATATGTGAATTTTCCTTTGTTTGTTAATTAAAATCATGTGATGTTACACGTTGACTCATATAATTTAATCTAGACTGCAAAAATAAAATTTGAATGGTTATTTTTGTACTGATAAAAAAGTTTTAAAATGGTAAAAGTTAAACGTATAGTTCTCCATAAAACTCGAAACTGGTTGGATGGCCCCTGTTTTCTTTGATAGCTAAATATATTGTGGTTGTGGAACTCCAAGCTTATTTACTACTGTTGGATTTTGGCATCTTATTTGCTAATATGTTTAATAATTGAACCTCGATCTACCAGGCCTTAGGGACTTGTATTTTGATTTAGTTAATTTGTCTCTCAAACTGGTGCTGTTCTTTTATGTATATATATACATGTGAAGAATTCTTGTGGAACGATACTGCCGAAATGTCCCAGGTGCATGAAAGTGAAACTCCTGAAGATAAGGTGGTCGAAATCTTGTCAAGGTTGTCGCCCAAGTCCCTGATGAGATTCAAATGCGTACACAAATCATGGTGCACTATCATCAATAGTCCAAGTTTTGTGGCCAAACACCTCAGCAATACCGTGGACAACAAATTCTCATCCTTCACTTGCATCCTTTTCAACCGATGTCAGGTTCATGTCTTCCCGGACAGGAGTTGGAAAAGAGATGTTTTCTGGTCTATGATTAATCTTTCCATTGATAGTGATGAGCACAACCTTCATTATGATGTCGAGGACCGAAATATACCCTTTCCTATAGAAGTTCAAGACAATGTACAGCTTTACGGTTATTGCAATGGGATTGTCTGTGTAATAGTAGGGGAAAATGTTCTTCTATGCAATCCTGCAACAAGAGAATTCAAGCAACTTCCCGATTCATCCCTTCTTCTACCCCTTCCCATGGGAAAATTCGGATTGGAAACCCTCTTTAAAGGATTGGGATTTGGCTACGATTGCAAAACTAAAGAATATAAGGTTGTGCGAATTATAGAAAATTGTGATTGTGAGTATTCAGATGGTAAAGAATCATATATTGAGCGTATTCTTCTTCCTTACACGGCTGAGGTATACACCACGGCTGCTAACTCTTGGAAAGAGATCAAGATTGATACATCAAGTGATACTGATCCCTATTGCATTCCCTATTCTTGTTCATTGTACTTGAAGGGATTTTGTTATTGGTTTGCAAACGATAACGGGGAATACATATTTTCATTTGATTTAGGTGATGAGATGTTTCATAGAATAGAATTGCCTTTTCGGAGAGAATCCGATTTTAAGTTTTGTGGTCTTTTTCTGTATAATGAATCCGTTGCTTCTTATTGCTCTTGTTACGAAGAGGATTGTAAATTGGTTGAAATATGGGTAATGGATGACTATGATGGAGTGAAGAGTTCATGGACAAAACTTCTAACCGTTGGACCCTTTAAAGACATTGAGTCTCCTTTGAAATTTTGGAAATGTGACGAGGTTCTTATCCTTTCCTCGTATGGAAAAGCCACCTCTTATAATTCTAGTACCGGAAATCTCAAGTATTTTCATATTCCGCCTATTATCAATTGGATGATAGATTATGTGGAAACTATTGTTTCAGTCAAGTGAATTGAGGACAAAGTTCCATTTAATTTGTATGCATGATATAAGGCTTGAGTTTTCAACTTCTAAGTTTTGTTTGTGGCCTTTGTACCATGTTTGCTTATCATTGGCTGCCTTTAGTTTTTGGACTTTCAGCATTTTGTAATGTTATTCTATTTGAAAGTGTATGATAATTTTTTTTTTGTTAAACAAACGATATTATCTATACTAAGAATGAGGGGTTAGGTTTAGCCTCACAATGAGCTAACAATAATATGGTTCAAATTCGTCTTTGGTGAGAATCGAACCAAAGACTTTTCACTTACAGGTGAAGAGGAATACCACTAGACCGTAATACTAAGTGGTTACGATAACTTTTTTTTAAAGTTAATTAATGCTAACAATTCCTTTATGTTTAACTTGCTTCCAAAGTCAGCTGATCTGCACAGGCAGTTTTGACGAATTTGTTACTAAAAATCCTACTTGTGCTATTTTTCTTTTATTTGCTTGACAAATCCCACAAAACACAAAAACAAAGTAAATAGCTCAAAAATATAAGGAACTAAGAAAAGAGAAGTGAATTTGATGTAAAATATATATAAATATGAGCTTATCACAGTCCCTTAGCCACATCACTAGGAAACGATGAAAATCTTAAAATACCTTCCTTAATTCGGTACAAACCTAGCAAATCCTTGTTTTCCTTTCTCGCAGTTGTATCTCCCACGGGACAGCAACCAAAAGCAACATTCTTAGAACTTTATCCATGCCTTCTCTTGGCTGGGTTCCCTTTGGATTGCTTACCACCATATCTCGTCCTCTGCATATTACAACATCGGTTATAAGTCATAACAGACCATATACTTTAAAGCCTATATATATCCAAACATTGTGGTGTGATGTTTTTTACCTTTTTCGACCCATTCTTGTCCTGTCTTTTACTTTTCTTTCTCGGCATACCCTAGAATAAAGTAGCAGAGATGGGTTAATTTCTTGCATCCAAGCGTGACATTATTTCCTGGTTTATTTTAGCATATACGAGAGACCTACCTGTGAATTAGCTAGAATTTTTGCATATAAAGCAGGGGTCTCTTCTTCATCAATTTTCCCATCAGCGTTCAGTATGGTCTTCAGCCTACCTTCGTCCAATAGTTTCTTAGACCGAGCATGTCTCTGCAATAATAACAACAATATAATTAGTCACTAGTAATTGGTCTTGACAAGACCACATAAAAACACTCGCACTTCTTCAATTAAATGCGAGCAAGCACAACATAACAAAGCTGTATTAATCTGTTCCTTACTTACACCACTAGTGGTTAGGAACCCTTCTAGAACCTCTACATCTCGCAAGACTGAATATCTCGTTGCGTTAAAGATAGCTTCAGCAAATAGGTTCAAATCTCAATGGTTCTCTAAATCAGTAATTTTAAATTGTATCTTTTTACATGAATACGATGCTCTTTCTGTTACTCAATGTTCAGCATTCTGTCTCGCAAAGAGTAAATGAACATTTTTTTAGTTTTTTCCAACTTCCCTTTGTAACTTTTGACATTTTTTTTATAAATTTCCCTAAGATAATTATGACACACGTCTTACCTTGGATTTCAGATGAGCCCTTAAACTCTTCTCATTCAAACAGACAACCCTAGGGCATAACCTGCATTTGAAAGCTGATTTGCATTTCACGATACAGTCTGGTAAATCTACTGGTATTGATTCCTCGTCTGGCATGATGTAAGATTCTTCCTCTAGTAATTCTGAACCACTTTTACCAAGCAACTGATCGGCAATAAGATCTGGTATTTCATGTCCTGTTGAAGCATCATCATCTTCGGTTATTGGTAGGCCTGACATGAAAAGATTATGTCATATGTCCTGGAAGTGCTGACACTCCGAAACATAGGTGTATTTATTCTGGTCAAACATTAAGTTGTAAAATACACTCACTTTTCTCCAAAGTTTGAACTCTCATGATCCATACTTAAGTCCACAAAGCACATATCTTGCAACAGAAAAAAAGTAACGGTAATTTTCTTTTTGAGGGGAAGGAAGTAGTAACGTAACATCTATTATTTTATGCAAAGGGCATATCAACTTTATGCCACTCCTAAGGATGAGTGTTACGTCTTTTATTGCACAATAATAACATCGACTGATAAACCCGTCTTCTCTCCTTTTCGGACTATTTCATTCATTCTCTTTCTTATATTTTTAGGGAGAGGGTGGTGGCGGTGCTAAGGAAGGAGGAAGACCAAAACAAACATGGGTGAGGTGATTAGGAAAGATATGATAGTGTCTACAATCCGAGCTGATTTGGCGAAAACTTCTTGGTGTTTCAATAGACAATGTATCTAGATAGAAAAATCCATATCATGAATGCAGAAAAGAAAATTGAAAACTCCATAGCCATGCAAACAAATCAAAATTCACCGATAAAAATTCTTATAGCCTTACCTGAGGAGTCAACAGGAACTTCATTCGCTGAGCTATCCTCACTCTGATATCCTGGAAACCGAAAAGCCAGAAGAAAAATTCAATTCAGCAAATATTAATCAATACCCAATTAAATATAATTTGAGAAAAATCATATAAATAAATTTAAACAAGCTATAATTAAAGGGCAGGGAAGGAAGAGGAAACCAGAGGAGGTAGAGCAAGATTGAGCATCGTCCTTGAGTTGTTCGACTGCATCATATTCTTCTTCTTCTTCATCGGAGTCGTATGTGGCGTGTGGTTCTATTTCAGAATCCGACTAGGATGAAGACGAATTCGAGGGGCCATCTCTGTCGCCGTGTTCTAGCTTGAAGAATCGCCGCTTTATCATTTCGCTGACTCAGAGAGAGAGAGAGAGAGAGGAGAGAGGGCGGCGGCTGAGCGGGGTAGAAAGGGCAGGGATGGCTTTGGGTATGAGAAATGAGTCCAGATCTGCTGTGGCCAAATTACCTCATCCTTGCCTGTGACCATCTTCTTCTTTTGATACCTGTCCTTATAGTTAACGTTACTGTTCTTTTGACACCTGTCCTTAGAGTTAAAGTCATACTCGTCGGCTTTGGACTGCTGAGGAAGAAGGAACTGCTTCGGCTGTTACAGTTTTACCACGTCAGCTTTATGACGTGGCATAGGAAGTCGCTTTATACTGTTCCATTTAGCCATTGACAGAGAGACCGCCGCCCACCAAACCAGAAAAGCAACAGCGGCTGTCTCAGCATTCCTTGTCAAATTTGATTTCTCCATCTACCCATCTCCTCGTTCTGTACCACCTCCCCGACATAACACATTTCCCAACAATCTCTCGGGGGCATAATCGTCCTCCAACTTCTGTGTCTATATGTACCCACTCCACTCATTTCCCCGCAGAAGAAGCACGGCAATCAGATCCAATGGGTGAATCAACCATAACCGCAGTCGATGGCAACCAGCTGATCGCCAAGGCCCTTGCCCGGTTCGGCGTCGACCGCATGTTCGGAGTCGTGGGAATTCCCGTCACCTCGCTCGCGAACCGCGCGGTTTCGCTCGGAGTCCGGTTTATCGCGTTCCACAACGAGCAGTCGGCGGGTTACGCCGCCTCTGCCTACGGGTATCTAACCGGTCGACCCGGAGTCCTCCTCACGGTCTCGGGTCCCGGATGCGTCCACGGGCTCGCGGGTCTTTCCAACGCCATGGCCAATGCTTGGCCCATGGTGATGATCTCGGGTTCGTGCGACCAGAAAGATTTCGGCCGTGGAGATTTCCAGGAGCTCGATCAGATCGCCGCCGTCGAACCCTTTTCCAAATTCTCCGCCAAAGCTAAATCAATCAAAGAAATACCGGATTGCGTGTTTCAAGCTCTTGCAAAAGCCCGTTCGGGTCGACCCGGAGGGTGCTATTTGGATTTTCCGTCGGATGTACTGCACCAGACAATTTCTGAGGCGGAGGCTGAGAGCTTATTGGCCACCGCCGCCGAGAAATTCGGAGAGTCGGAGAAGGTTCTGTGTGTGCAGAATTCGCAGATTGAGGAGGCCGTTTCGCTGCTCCGGCACGCGGAGAGGCCGTTGATTGTTTTTGGTAAAGGGGCTGCATTTGCTCGAGCGGAGAGCGAGTTGGGTAAGTTGGTGGAGAGGACGGGAATCCCATTTTTGCCCACTCCAATGGGGAAGGGGCTGTTGCCGGACACTCATGAGCTGGCGGCGACCGCGGCAAGGTCTCTGGCGATCGGGAAATGTGACGTGGCGCTTGTCGTTGGCGCAAGGCTTAACTGGCTTTTGCACTTTGGTGAACCGCCCAAGTGGTCCAAGGATATGAAGTTCATTTTGGTTGATGTTAGTAAGGAAGAGATTGAGCTGCGAAAACCACATTTGGGTTTGGTTGGAGATGCAAAGTTGGTATTGGAGAAGATCAATTTGGGGATCAAGGATGACCCTTTTTGTTTGGGGAAGTCTCATCCGTGGGTTGCAGCGATTTCGAGTAAGGTGAAGGACAATGTTTCGAAAATGGAGGCTCAGTTGGCTAAGGAAGTTGTGGCATTTAATTTCTTGACGCCAATGAAGATTATTAGAGATGCAATTGCAGGGTTGGGGAGCCCTGCTCCTATATTGGTTTCCGAGGGGGCTAACACTATGGATGTGGGTCGGTCTGTGTTGGTTCAGACCGAGCCGAGGACCAGGTTGGATGCAGGGACAGGGGAACAATGGGGGTTGGATTGGGTTACTGCATTGCGGGTGCGGTAGCTTCTCCTGACCGGCTTGTTGTTGCAGTGGAAGGGGATTCAGGATTTGGGTTCAGTGCAATGGAAGTTGAGGTATGGTCCCTCACATGCGTTGTCATAAAAAATATGTGCTAATGGTTATTAAATATTAATTCCGGCAAATTATCTGCTAGTGATATGCTCGATAGCTGTGATTGATCCTTTAGCAAGGATAACCTGTTTGTTTACATAAATACTTTCATTAGAAAGCACACAGATTGTGCTGCGAAACTGTGATTTCTTTTCCTCCCCTTGAAATTGTTTTGGATCTGAGTTGGTCAATCTCACTAATGGTTTAGAGAGTTAGAGGAACTTGATTTGTAGTCATCTGACATCTGCTTTCTGGTTGTTGGTTTTGATGCGGTTTTCGTTTAGTTCGAAAGATGTGGAAGAAAATTTGGTAGTCTATGTTTTAGGTATAGGAATAAAAAGAATTTGGAAGTGAGATGCTTAATGGCATGTGTGCTGCATTATCAACCTAGGTGTTGTTTATTAGGTTGGTGAAAGTAATAGTACAAATAATATTAAACATAGCAGTAACCTTTTTCCTTTCCCTTTTGGTTTTTATTTTTTGTTTTAAAAGACATTAGAGAAAGAAACGTATAATTGGACAGCTTAACTGGTCATCTTAGTTTTTTTTTCTGTTAGTATTAGTTTAGTTTTGAACATGCAGTCGCATGGGTTTGGACATGATTAGCTTAAGTAGTGAGTGAGCATCTTATTTGAAGTTGGGGTTAAAAATGGGCAACTTTAAGTGCTGAAGGGACTTACAAAGTAGGCTGGATTATACTTGGAGCAGTAGGAGTTGGGTCTTGAGGGGGGACCACGTTTTCGGTTATAGACATTGGAGGTTTTTAGTCTCTATCTTCATAAGTAAGGACTTTTTGTTCAAAAAATTTGCAGGGGCCATGACCTCCATCATCTCCACATCGAGTCTGATGTTGGCTTTCCATTGTATTAGAAACTTTTGGAATACGTAACAAAGACAGCTTGAAGCATGTACAGTTTTTTCTCAAAATGTGTTGAGATTTAGAGAATGACTTGATATTTGTGATTTCCTTGGTAGATATCTACCCTTGTGTCTTATTTATAGAGCACACAGTCCTGGAGACATTTAAACAAATAGTAGACATTTGCTGTTTTTGTTGTAGTTGTGCTACTTGAGGTAAATGATGGTCAGACTTCTCTCTCTGAAAGCTTCAGCAAGTTAGGTTTTGGTGGTTAGTACTAGTAGCGGACCAAAGTTCCATCATTTGGTTACATTGGTGGTGTATTGAGAATTCATGTGACAATAGGTTTCTAAATACTTAGGACTTACATGGTCTGACAAAAAAACTTAGTTGGAGTAAGGCCATCTTTTGAGAGATGTTGTAGGTAAGGCCATCTCTTCTCATAGTTTGAGTAAAGTTAAGGCATAGTTTCTGGTGAGAGATGTCTTTGGTAGTGTCTTTGGTCCAAAGTTTGAAGAGGGTCTGGTGGTCTTCTGTATAATCAGGAAAAGAAAAAGGAAAGAAACGGTCGTTGAAAGCTTGACCTTGACACAGTGCCATACTTGTTCCCCTATTCACAATTTTCCCTTATTGCTGAGCGCAGCTTTTGTTAAGGTTAGTGGGCTAGAAGCAATTTTGTTATAAAATTTGATTTCTCTTTCATTATTAGCCTTTGAAATTTCTTTCCTGTAATCAAGATTCCCTTAGAAATTTTCCATTATATCATCAATGTTTTGTTTGGTCAATGTCTTCATTGATAATGTTCATCTTATTGCCTGTCTGTCTGTTTTTGGTGTGTGTATATGCATTTCTCGGGCTGTACAAGAGACAATATCATTCGTGTATACTTTTTCTTTGATTTCTGCAGACATTGGTTCGATACCAGTTACCTGTTGTTGTGATAGTCTTTAACAATGGTGGTGTATATGGTGGCGATCGAAGAAGCCTGGATGAAATTAGTGGGCCTTACAAGGATGACCCTGCTCCCACTTCCTTTGTCCCAAGTGCGGGTTATCACACTCTGATTGAAGCTTTTGGAGGCAAAGGCTATCTTGTTGGGACACCTGAAGAACTCAAGTCCGCCCTTTCAGAATCCTTCTCGGCACAAAAACCAGCTGTTATAAATGTAATTATCGATCCTTATGCTGGTGCAGAAAGTGGGAGGCTTCAACACAAGAACTGAATGTAGGCCTTAGCTGCGTTTTAGCGCGCTCATTTCTCCGGGTAAAGGTGCTTCTGTATGAATAATGTAAACATGCATGAGATTTGGAGTTGTCAATTATTACGAATTCCACTAATCTCACAGTTTCGTTAGGCGTGTAAATCGAAGAGAGTTTCAAATGAATGCCATTAACTCAAGGAAGAATGGTTATGAGATGTTGAGACGTTGGAAGAGAGTTTCGTTAGGCGTGTAAATCGAAGAGAGTTTCGTTAGGTATTGAGATGTTGGAAGAATGGCTGGAAAGTGGAGGAGTTTATGTTTTTTTTATTTTTATGATTGATGGTTTATGAATACTTATCGTGCTTGTCTGAGTCCTGTGCAAATCAGTCCATTTGTAATTGTACAAGTTCTTCTATTTCTCTATTGATTTCAATTTGAAGGAAGAATTTGTTAACTAAGACGTTTTTAGATCACCAAAAACTTTGGATCATGCTGGCATTAAAAAGTTAAAAGTACTTTTGGGTTAAAGAATCCATTAAATTTTTTCTAAAAGAAGCAGGGTGTAATCAAGGTGCTTTTACAAGAAACGCCTCTGAGCGGAAGTGCTTTCAAATAAGCCTTTACAAATGAGCCTAATAAAGAGCTAAAATGTTGATTGCATGTTTTATTTGTCAAAATAATTTTTTTTATCGACGTGTTTCTACTTTTATTTGCTAGAGTTTTATTCTATAATGGAAGTTGCGACTTGTGAGTGGTTTTGAGAGCTTGAAAAAAAAAAAATTTGGATAGTAATTTGAGGTTATTCAAAATTTATATATATTATTTTTTTTTTTTTGGAACATTGGAAAAACAATCACAGGGCTAAGAAGCCACACAAACAGAAAGCCAAACCAGCCAAACATCAACTGAACACTGGAAACAAACTTTGCAAGAAGCTACAAGAAAGACTGACGCGGCACCACAAGCTAAAGCGTCACTCCCTGCAAAGCCAAGAACACCTAATGGGGACAAGGCAATCCATCGAAGTTTAAGACAAAAAACAAGTAGGATGGGGGTCGGTCAACCCACAAAACATCGCACATCTCCTTAGACTTCTGCGACGCTAAAAAATTCGCCGCCTTGTTGGCTGATCTAGATGTCCAAGACCAGTGGTAGTCCTAAAAGGAATCCCGATACTTCTGGACTTGAGCCAAAATGGGATATGCCCTCCAATTGCCATCTTCCAACTTACCATTCAAACAAGAAACCGATTCCAATGAATCCAATTCAAGAATTATACAACTAAACCCTTGTGAGATACCCAGTTCACAACCAAGCAAAAGAGCCAAGGCCTCAGCTTAACTAACACACAAAGCTGTAATAGCCTGCCTACTAGTAGCCAAAAACTTCCCTGTACTATCCCTCGCCACCAAACCCACAAACCCCGAACGTGAAGACTTAACCCAACTAGCATCCACATTTATTTTTACAAAAGGTGGTGGCATGGACCAGCGAGTTTCCAAGTCCCCACCAGACGCAGGCATCGCCTATTGATCCCAATCAAGCTTACGAGCGGCAAAAAACACTCCCACATCATTATTAACAACAAAAAGGGCTTGAGCCAGGTTGATAGTGGAATGCTTAATGATAAAATTGCACCTGGTCTTCCATATGCGCCAACACGTGAAACCAACATAAGCCAAGAGCCACTTCCTCTCCTGAGTAGCCCACTGATCTGAGCGAAGAAGATCTTCGAACCATTGCCACCAACACGAGACATCTGCCCTATTAACCTTGGAATTGAGTGCACCTCTAAACCAGAGAGCTTCCACCCAAGGACATTTAAGTAGAAGATGTTCAGTTGTTTCCTCCGTGATATGACAGATAGGACATAACGGCGAGTGGGCTAATTTCTGCCGAAACAGATTAGCCATCGTTGGAGGCATCATGTGAAGACTTCCAGAGGAACTGTCAAAATTTTGGGGGAATGTTCAACTTCCATATAAATGTCCATACACAAGGAAAAAGAGAGGTATCCGGTGAAAGAGGCAAGCCCGTAGGAATATGCATTCTCGAAAATTCCCAATGGTACCCAGACTATACCGTAAATCTGCCACGCTTATCCTATGGCTAAACAAGCCGATCTGCTTTTGACAAGTCCCAAGTCTGTAAATCATGAATTGTAGTTGTTGATGCACAAAATCGGAGGGGTCTTGGAACAACATAAATTTGACCGTGAATCTGCAAGAAAGTAAAGAACACAAGATGTATCGTGGTTTACCCCAATGTTTGGGTTACGTCCACATTGATGTTGATCGTATTTCTCTGTAACTGTATGTATGGATTACAAGTGTGAGGGGGAGTCCCCCAGAGAAAGAGAGAGTTTGAGAGAGTTTCTTTGTTTGTGAGCCTTATGGCTTTGTATGTGAGGATGAGACTTGAGGATTGTGAGGGTGATGAGGCCCTTTTAAAGATTAAGGGCTCCTCCCCTTTTACATGAATCATGGGCTCAATGTCTGGAAGCCCAAGTAATGAGGCCCAATATAATATGGTACCAACAGTAATCACCCAAGTTTTCAATTAAGAAAGTCATTTGGCTGGAGACTTGAAATTCAGTCCATGTGTGGGCCAAAGTAATTCATCTAGAACTGATACTCGATATGGGGTGGTGCTCAATGTGAAATGATGCTAAACTAGAAGTAGCATATGTTGCGAGGCTGCTCGGCTTGTGGCTTATGTTTCCTTGGTTAGCTAGGCTTGCGGCGTTGAAGGTGAAGGAGTATCTTTTATAGAATAAGGGCTCGCTCTTCAATACATAAATGATGGGCTATAGTTGATGCTCGTGGCGAGGCAGTTGCTTAGCAGGCGGCGATGCTCTCTAATGATGGTGAGGGAGTCCCTTTTATAGAATAAGGGCTCGCTCCTTAATACATAAGAGATGGGCTAAGAGTGATGCTTGTGACGAGGTGGTTGCTCAGCAGGTGGTGATGCTCTCTAATGATGGTGAGGGAATCCCTTTTATAGAATAAGGGCTCGCTCATTAATACATAAATAATGGGCTAAGTCCCCCTAGTATTTTTCATGAGGCCCAGCTGCAGAAGCCCAATATATAGTGCATAGTGTAGTCCCCCCAAGTCTTCAGTCAATAGAGTCTGTTGGTTGGAGACTTCAAATTCAATCCATGTATGGGCCGAAGTGGCGGTTGTTCGGAGGTGGTCTTTGTATACCATGCACTGAAGCTTTGTAGATGAAGCTTTTGTAAATAAAGCTTTTGAAGTCGGAGCTTTGTAAATGAAGCTTTCGAAGCTGAAGCTCTGTAAATGAAGCTTTCGAAGCTGGAGCTTTCGAAGCTGGAGCTATGTAAATGAAGCTTTCGAAGCTGATTGACATGAGTGATGCTCATGAATGTTTATGTTGATTGACATGAGTGATGCTCATGGATGTTGACATGAGTGATGCTTAAGAATGTTGACATGAGTGATGCTCATGAATGTTTATGTATGATTGACATGAATGATGCTCACGTGTAATTTTGGAGTACTAGACATACTTTTGATCACCTAGCTGGTGATAATAGCGGCAGGCTGCCGAATAATTTTGGAGTACTGGACGTACTTTTGATCACCTGGTTGGTGATAATAGCGACGGGCTGCTGAATAATTTCAGAGTACTGGACGTACTTTTAATCACCTGGTTGGTGATAATAGCGGCAGACTGCCGAATAATTTTGGAGTACTAGACGTACTTTTGATCACCTGATTGGTAATAATAGAAGGTGAACCTTAAGTGGAGGGACGGAGGTTGGAGTTTGAAGCCATAGGGCCTGGCTCTTTTGGGCATATGGGCCTTCGCTTTCCACATAACATTCTAGCCTATTTTTTTTTTTTTTTTGGCATGCTGCATTCTTTACACATCAGTATAACTATATAATAATTGCTCCAGTTTGCAGAAGACAACTTAAAAATATTCATCAATGACAGTGGGTATGGGTGTACCATGCTTTCCACTTCCTCCTCGGCTTTTCTCCATCTCCAAACATCTTTTCCTTTTTCATTATTTTCCTCCCTTTTTCTACTTTTGCTTTACTGGTGGTCGATGCCCATGGAATATGAGGAAATTGCATTGGATACTTACAATGATCTCCCATACTTACATTTCCAGCTCATTGGCTTTCTACTTTTACTTTCTCGACATGTGAGCAGATCCGTCTCACATGACTGCACCACTGTAAAATGCTCAGTAATTTCTCATTATTCCAAATTGTTGCAGCAATATGACTCTTAAAAATCTTTAGCAATGATGTATCTGTTGGCCCTCCTGGAAAAGGCTCTGTCGCTTTAGCATCATCTTCACAAAATCAGGTTGCTGCAAGAAAGCTTGGGTCGACGGGTATGGGAAGTTTTGGGGTAGCGAGGGTAGTTTCCTGGGCAGTGAGCTTAGGTTCATCTTTCTTGTCGTAGTAGGGCTTCACCATCTTTCTCTCTAAATGGCTTTCAGCTTTTTCTCTCTCTTGCATCTCATCGACTTCGCCATTGTTTTTGCACCGCCTTTGCCTCTTTTGATTTTGTGGCTGTGAAAGATTACGTGGGCGGCCATGGAAGAGCAAGGCCATGTCGGTGCAACTTTGGCTTAGGCAGCGGTTCAGGGTGGAGGTGGATCGGTCTGCTTGCAAAGCTTGAGGGAGAGGGAGTCGGGATCAATCAGTTTTGTGGCCGCCGGGTCGAACTTTTGGCCCTCCACTTCTTTGTAAAGCGCTTATGCTCGTACTTCTCAGCGGCGGTGAAGAAATCTTTGATCTCTTTACTCGGAGGCGATTTGCTGACCGGGATTCTTCGTCTGTGAGACACCACAGGCGTCGGCAATGACATTTTGTTTGAGTCCAGGCACAGCTAACTCGATGGCGTCGTCTTCCTGCTGAATTTATTTTTGGACTCACACTGGAAGAGCACAGCCTGTCCTCCATCACCTGTTCTCTATGGTCGTTATAGTGATTGAGAGAGAGAGCTCGATCTGAAAGATCTTGCTAAGCTTGCCCACTTTTGGCTCAAAGGTGATGGCTTAGCAATGCTAGTAAAGAAACGGTAGGTGGAGATGAAGGCCAACGCGACGTCGCGTCGCCGGAAGTTACAAAGCAAAGTAACGGTGGCCATGGCTCTGATTCGAGCAGCAACAGAGAAACAATGAGAGAAAGGGAGAAAGAGCGAGAATAATAGATGGTTTGCAGTATGTGACCCCAAAATTGGAGGCACTTCTCCTTCTCGATGAGGTCGTGGATCTCGGGGCTCTCTCGAAAGGAGTTGCAGAAAGAGAGATTGAGTGAGAGAGGAGGTGGCTCCGTGGGTTTTCTGGGAAAGCTTTGGGTTGTTAGGTTTTTGTAGATTCACAGCGGAGGTGAAAAATTGAGAGAGAACCGACATAGCTTTTTGTGTTGTTTCCCACAGACGGCGCCAAATGTTGATGCACAAAACCGGAGGGGTCTTGGAATAACATAAATCCGACTGAGAATCTGCAAGAAAGTAATGAACACAAGATGTATCGTGGTTCACCCAAATGTTTGGGCTACGTCCACACTGATGTTGATTGTATTTCTCTGTAACTGTATGTATGGATTACAAGTGTGATGGGGAGTCCCCCAGAGAAAAAGAGAGTTTGAGAGAGTTTCTCTGTTTGTGAGCCTTGTGGCTTTGTATGTGAGGATAAGACTTGAGGATTGTGAGGGGTGATGAGGCCCTTTTATAGATTAAGGGCTCCTCCCCTTTTACATGAATCATGGGCTCAATGTCTGGAAGCCCAAGTAACGAGGCCCAATATAATATGGTACCAACAGTAGCCATCTCATTATGAGACATAAAACCCATAAGGAAGTCAATATCCCAGGACTTGGTAGAGGGACAGATTAATGTATCAACATTTAGATTCCTAGACACGGAAACTCCTACCTGTGGAACAGGATGACCCATAGAAAGAGAAAGAAGCCATTTATCAACCCAAACCTGAACATCTCTGCCGTCCATAATCTGCTAATGCGCTCTATCTAACAATAGATCTCGACCCACCAACAAACTAGACCACAACCAAGATGCACGGCCACCCCGTTTAGCCTTAAGAAAAGAACAATGGGGAAAATATCTAGCTTTTAAGACTTGTATCCAAAGGGACGAAGGATTATGGAGGATCTACCAACACTGCTTAGCAAGAAGAGCATTATTAAACACTTGGAAATTGCGGAAACCCAAACCACCTTGGATCTTTGGAAGACCAAGAATTTTTTTTCCCTACCCAATGAATATGCCGCTCCCCACCAACCTTCCCCCACCAAAAAGCATAAATCAAAGCATCCAATTCGTTACAAAGCCTGGCAGGAAATTTAAATAAACTCATCGGGTAGGCTGGTATGGCTTGCACTACTGTTTTAAGCAAAACCTCCTTCCCAACCGGAGATAATGTACATCTTTTCCATCCCTGAAGTTTCGCCAAAATTCTCTCCTTAATATAAGTCAACCCCTGCCTCTTAGAACGTACCCAAACTGCAGGAACCCCCAATAGGTACCAGGATCAAATACAATTTTCATACCAAGAATCGCTCCCAACTCTGCGAAGACATCCACAGAAACATTAGCACTAAAGAACACATTAGATTTCTGAATATCCACCGCTTGTCCAGATGCCGAGCAATAGTCATTTAAAGTTGAACAAGATTTGTACAATTTGTCCTATTAGTCTTTAAAAAGATTAGCGTATCATCATTGAAGAATAGGTGCGAAATGACTAGAGCATGAGAACCTATCTGAACGGCATCCAAATACTTCTTATCCATAACTGATTGAATCATATGGGACAACACCTCACTAACTAAAAAAAATAATTAAGGGCATAAAGGTTCCCTCTGCCTAAGACCCCAAGAGGGAGCAAACTTGTCACCCAGTTGCCCAATGAGAATGACAGCGAAACTGACTGTACAAAGACAACTCATAACAATCCTTCTCCACCCAATGCAAAACCCCATTTTCTCCATAACAGCATCTAGAAAATCCCACTCCACCCTATCATAGGCTTTGTGCATATCCAATTTAACACCAAACTCAAACTTTCCTTGAGCTTTTCTTAGCTTAAGGAAATGAAATAGCTTATGTACGATTCCGATGCTATTTTGGATTTGCCGACCCGACACGAAAGCATTTTGCATGGGAGAAATCATACTCGGCAAGAGAGGCTTTAACCTATTGGCCAACATTTTGGAAAGAATTTTGTAGGAAAAATTGCACAAACTTATAGGTTGGAACTGGGTGACAAACTCTGGGGATTGAACTTTAGGAATCAAGACAATATGGGTTGCATTAAGCTTACGTGGGCAACCATGTCCCTGCAACAGCTCAAAAATTAACGCATTGAGAGTATCAGCAAGATCTTCCCAATAAGTATGATAGAAGACGCCTTGAAACCTATCCACCCTCGAGGCTTTAAGATTGCCCATTTGGAGAGTTGCCAACTTAATTTCCTCGATTGAGACAGGCAGAATGAGAGAATCATTCATCCCATTAGTGACCATCTGTGGAATACACTCCAATACCGAGCCCCACTCCCTCGGCCTAGAAGTAGTGAAGAGGTCTATAAAATGCCTTTCAAACAAGCTCCTAACCTTTCCCGGATTGTTCTCCCAAGAACCATTATCTTTCTTAATTTTCAGCATCTTATTCCTCTTTCGCCGAGTGAGAGTAGTTTGGTGGAACAAGCGGGTATTAGCATCTCCTTCCTGAAGCCACTTAACTCGGGATCTTTGCTACCAAAAGCTTTCTTCCTGTGCCCACAATTTATCAACCCGAATTGAAAAATCCTTAATCTTCTCCGCATTCGCCTCCCAACTCAATTGCAATTCATCCAAAAAAGTTAACAACTTATTTATTTGTTGCTGACGAAGCTTAAATTTATTACGGCTCCAATAAATCAACTTCGATTGACAAGTATTAATTCTTTTAAACCAACAATCCATAGCCATCCCCTCACACTAACCAACCCAGCACGATTTCACGAACTCCCTACCTTCTCCTCCTTGGCCTAAAAGGCCTCAAACCGAAATCTCATCTTACCTTTCAGATTATCCGGCTCCCTTTGAATAATGATTGGACAATGGTTAGAGCCCAATAATGTCCTATGGATAGCAATCGTATTGGGCCACAGCTTCCGCCAAAAATTATTGAAGAGCCCTCTATCAATACGCTTTTGAATGAGAACCCCATTTCGAGTACCACGCCAAGTGAAGGTCGGCCCCTTAAAATCAGCATCCAACAAATCCGTACAATTCATAAAGTGCTCCAAGTATCTTGGTTTATGTGCATACTCCCTACCCTTCCAGATTTTTCACTCTTAAAGGTATTCATTAAAATCCCCTCCACACAACCATGGGATCATAGAAGGCGAAAAATGAGTATTCATCCAACCCCAGAACTCTTCCTTCTCTGCTTTGTACGAGGTGCCATAAACTCCTGTAAACCGCACCCAGCTTTGCTCTCCTAGTTCTCGAAACCTAACATCTATGATGAGTTTTGAGAAGAATATAATATTCACTTCCATAGACGCATCCCACCATAAACTAAACCCACCTGCCCTTCCCATCAGAGCCACATTAAAGCCATCCACAAAACCCATACGCCTTCGTACTCCATCAATGCGATGATCTTTCATCTTAGTTTCAGAGAGAAATATCATAGAGGGTTGATATTTTCGAATGAGCTTATGAAGAGCTCGAACTATCGTGTCTGACCCCAGACCATGGCAGTTCCAGAAAATATAACCATGGTGGATTTGCGGCTGTTGAAGGCCAGCCGCCACCGCCCCGGGAAGACTTACCCGCATTCTTGCCATAAGTGTAGCTCTTTCCAGTATTGAAAGCTCCTTCAAAACATCCCACATCTCTTGATACCCAATTGGAACCTCTTGTAATTCCTCTTCTGCATAAATCCCTCTCTCTAACATAAGGCACCTTTCTTTAATGCTCATCCTGCTAGATGTTTCTGCTGCCTTCCCCTTACTACTTTCACATCGCTCAGCACTGCGAACCCTTTTAAGTGGTGATTGAATGGCCTCATCCAACCTGATTCCCCATTATCTCCTACCTTCTGGTAAGCACCATTTCCTGATCAACTTAATATCCCCCCAGATTGATGGGAATACCATGTGCCTCTGACATAGCCTGAACCACACCTCCTTGATCCATACTCTGTGCCAAAGACGTTCCATGAGCAGACTGTAGACTAGGACTCTCTTGTGTAGAACTAGAACCTTTTTTAGCTGCATTGCTAATTTGCCTAACTCTGCGTGGCCTACCCCGACGTGTACCCAGATGCATGCCTTCCGGCGATGGTTCTATAGGGAGAGGAACAAATTCCGAATTCCCCTTTGTCCATAACAAAACTTCCTCATTTTTCAAATTAGGGGTGTGACCATACCGCACGGTGCCAGCTACCCTTCTTTCCCAAGCACGACCCAAATAAGAGGTGGAAAGGTCCACCATCTCCCTTATTAGGCCAATCTTAGTCCATTCCCCATATCCAGCAACCCCACCACTACTGGGATCAAAGGAACATTCCGTATTAGGGTGCCCTATTCTCCTACACCAATAACAGAAATCTTGGAGTCTTTCGTAACGGAATTCCACCCCGTATCCTTGTTCATCTCCTGTGGTAACCAACAACCCGTAATCAACGATTTCTCTGTATCCACCAACACCCTTACACTAAGAAAACCTCTGGCCTTGGAGGGATCTTCAAACTCCATAAACTCCCCTATTTCACGAGCTAGCCGTTTAACATTGACTTCTGAGTTAATTTAACATTGACTTCTGAGTTAAGGAATAAGGGCATTCCTCTAATTTGAACCCAAAATGGGACGAACTCCACTTGAACTTCCTCCAAAGCCAGCTCTTGGGGCCATCGTTTTACTGATAAATTTTGCTTCATCAATGCCCAGGGAACCTGGTTCAGAATTTGTGCCGCCGTAGTTTCATCCGGAACAGTAATAATAAACAGATTATCTCATACCCATTTTATCTCAACCTCCCCCAACTCTTTCCATGCTGACCGCAGAATATTCTGTACCCCCCACTTATTGAGGGTTCGGTTAACTAGTGCAGCCCCCACCAGCTTAATCCCAATATCTATAGATGATATCCACAGACCTCTCCAAATGGACAACCAACTCCTCCACCTCAGAAGTTTCCATGGGTCTTCTAGCCTTCCACACACCCCAACCTTTAATAAAAAAAAGAAACAGCAAAGATGCAATGAAAGTCCAATTCAAGAGAAGACCGATCACTTTAATGTGTTATGATACAATACATTTTTTAATGTGTTATTTGGAAAACAATTTATATTTAATTGTTATTACAGAAGGTAACTCCGCCTATGTCTTACATGGCCGGTCCCAAGCCCGGATAAAGGAGGAGGGGGAGGGCGTCAGGTAGTCGACAGCCGGCACTCCATGATCACGTCGAATCCTTATGAAAATGAATCCAGAACAAAATCGCGCTAAAGCTAGGGCGTCACCCGTAAGTGGCGCGCTGTGTGGCCTGAGCACAGTGATAAGTGAGCAAGGGTCGCTGTATCTCCATCGGCACCCGGATGCAGTGTTAAATGAGCAAGGGGGCCATAGAAACTTCTTTTCGAACGACTCCACTCAAAGTTGTTTGGGAGCATATGCTCCTATCAACTTTACCCGGGACACACAAAAGAAGTACTTTGATCCTATTAGACGGGGGAGGGTGAAGAAGCTAGGACAGAAGGGTAGAGTTCAAGAGAGCAAAATGCGTTTAGGAACGTGGAATATAGGAACCTTAACGGGAAAATCTATGGAAGTAGTGGAAGTTATGGTGAGGAGAAGGATAAATATTATGTGCCTACAAGAAACTAAGTGGGTTGGTAGTAAGGCAAAGGATCTAGAAAACTCAAGGTTTAAACTTTGGTATTCGGGCACAAATAGAACGAGAAACGGTGTTGGCATCATCGTGGACAAGACCTTGGTACAAGATGTTGTAGATGTCAAGAGGGTAGGAGATAGAATCATGGCAATCAAGATTGTAATAGGACAAGAACTTATCAATGTGATTAGTGCGTACGCACCTCAAGTAGGGTTGGATACGAGTTCGAAGGAGAAATTTTGGGAAGATCTTGGAGACTTGGTGCAAGGAATTGCTCAGACGGAGAAGTTATTTATAGGAGGAGATTTAAATGGACACGTGGGCAGGGAGACAGGCAACTATGGAGGTTTTCATGGTGGCCATGGTTTTGGGGAGAGAAACGAGGATGGGGAAGCTATCTTGGATTTTGCAATGGCATATGATCTCTTCTTAGCCAACACCTTCTTTAAGAAGAGAGAAGAACATGTGATCACCTACAAGAGTGGGTCGTCAAAAACACAAATAGATTTTCTTCTAATGAGGAAAGGGGATCGTATAACTTGTAAGGATTGCAAAGTTATACCAGGAGAGAGCGTGACTAATCAACATCGCTTGTTGGTGATGGATGTACATATCAAAAGAGTAAGACAAAAGAACAAGACTTGGAAGTGCCCAAGGACTAGATGGTGGAATCTAAAAGAAGAAAAACAAGCCATTTTCAAAGAGAAGGTAATCACCCAATGTGTGTGGGATAGAGAGGGGGAAGCTAGCCAAATGTGGGATTCCATGGCTAGTTGTATCCGAAAAGTAGCAAAAGAGGTATTAGGAGAGTCCAAGGGCTTTGCCCCACACTAAAAGGAATCTTGGTGGTGGAATGAGGAGGTACAAACAAAGGTGAAGGCTAAGAAGGAATGTTGTAAAGCCTTATACAAGGAGAGGACTGATGAAAATGGTGAAAGGTATAGAAAAGCGAAGCAAGAGGCGAAGAAAGCTGTCAGAGAAGCTAAGTTAGCGGCTTACGACGATATGTATAAACGACTAGATACCAAAGAAGGAGAGTTGGATATCTATAAACTATCTAGAGCAAGGGAAAAGAAGACAAGGGACCTAAACCAAGTGAGGTGCATCAAGGATGAGGATGGAAAGGTTCTTGCTACAGAGAACGCGGTTAAAGACAGATGGAGAGGTTATTTTCATAATCTTTTCAATGAAGGACATGAAATGAGTGCTTCTTTAGGGGAGTTGAGTAACTCAGAAGAGTGTAGAAACTACTCTTTTTATCGTCGAATCCGGAAGGAAGAAGTGGTTGTAGCTTTGAAGAAGATGAAGCATAAAAAAGCAATAGGCCCAGACGATATACCAATCGAAGTGTGGAAACTTTTGGGAGAGACAGGTATAACATGGCTCACTGACCTTTTCAATAGGATTTTGAAAACGAAGAAGATGCCAAATGAGTGGCGAACGAGCACTTTGGTGCCTATCTACAAGAATAAGGGCGACGTACAAAATTGCATGAACTATAGGGGTATTAAGCTAATGAGTCATACAATGAAGCTCTGGGAGAGAGTCATTGAGCATAGATTAAGGCAAGAGACACGGGTTTCGGACAACCAATTCGGGTTCATGCCAGGGCGCTCAACCATGGAGGCAATCTATCTCTTACGAAGACTGATGGAAAGATATAGAGATGGGAAAAAGGATTTACACATGGTCTTTATAGATTTGGAAAAAGCGTATGATAGGGTCCCAAGAGACATTCTTTGGAGGATTTTAGAGAAGAAAGGAGTACGAGTAGCATATATCCAAGCTATAAAGGATATGTATGAAGGAGCAAAGACTGCCGTAAGAACTCATGAAGGACAAACCGAAAGCTTTCCCATAACTGTAGGATTACATCAAGGCTCATCCTTAAGTCCTTACCTTTTTGCGTTGGTAATGGATGAGTTAACACGACATATTCAAGATGATATTCCTTGGTGTATGCTTTTCGCAGACGATATAGTGTTGATAGATGAAACTCAGGAAGGGGTAAATGCAAAGCTTAACCTTTGGAGAGAAGTGTTGGAATCTAAAGGTCTTCGCCTAAGCCGATCAAAGACAGAATATATGGAGTGCAAGTTCAGTGCAAATGGAGGCCAAAACGAGTTAGGGGTGAGGATCGGAGATCAAGAAATACCAAAGAGCGACCGTTTTCGTTACCTAGGATCTATCTTGCAAAAGAACGGAGAATTAGGTGGAGATCTCAACCATAGAATACAAGCTGGATGGATGAAGTGGAAGAGTGCATCCGGCGTGTTGTGTGACCGCCGTATGCCACTGAAGCTCAAGGGAAAATTTTATAGGACGGCAATAAGGCCGGCGATGCTGTATGGCACAGAATGTTGGGCGGTGAAACATCAACACGTACACAAAATGGGTGTAGCGGAGATGAGGATGCTTCGTTGGATGTGTGGGCACACGAGAAAGGATAAGATTAGGAATGAGGATATCCGGGGTAAAGTAGGAGTAGCCGAAATTGAAGGAAAGATGAGAGAAAATCGGTTACGGTGGTTTGGACATGTGCAAAGAAGGCCTACTGACGTTCCGATTAGAAGATGCGACTATGGGACAGAGGTTCAGGGCCGAAGGGGTAGAGGAAGACCTAGGAAAACTTTGGAAGAGACTCTAAGAAAAGACTTAGAGTACTTGGATCTAACGAAGGACATGACACAAGATCGAGCACAATGGCGTTCTAAAATTCATATAGCCGATCCCACTCAGTGACGTGGATTTTCCAAGTCTCCAACCGAGAAGTTTTCCTCACTCGGGAAATTAAGGGAACACTACCCCAACCTACATGCTCCACTCAGAAAGCTTCAACATACAAGCTTTAACAAAAGAAAATTCAAAGAACTTAGCGAAGAAGGCTTTGGTGTATTTAACACAATACGTTGAAATGAAGGAAAACTTATTTATTGATATCCCCGATAAGCTACAAATATGTACATATACATGAGTCAAAATAAGCACACAAGAGGGAGCCTTCACAAAGGTTGCTTAGGAGAAGTCTCAGCAGTCGGTAGAACCCCAGAAAGAGAAGGCACCGGAGGGGGATCATTTGGAGCCTCAGTATTGGACAGAACCCTAGAAGGAGGAGGCATCAGAGGTTGATCATTTGGAGCTTCATTACGCGGTACAGCCCCAAAAGACGAAGGCAATAAATGCCTTTGGAACAAACCCACAAATCTCTGATGATCAAGTAAAACCTGACCATCAGTTTCCTTCATCTGGTCAAGCTTCCTCTTCATGTTTGTAGCATAGTCATGTGCGAGCCGGTGCAACTGTTTATTCTCATGCTTGAGCCCTCTAATCTCCTGTTTGAGACTCATCACTTCAGCCGCCAATGATTCAACTTGGCGGGTTCGAGCAAATAGGCGTTGGGCCATATTAGACACAGAACCTGCACACTGAACACTGAGAGCCAGCGAATCCTTCACAGCTAACTCATCAGACCGTTTGGAAAGTAGTCTGTTATCTTTGGGAGTGAGAAGGTTCCTGGCCACCACCGCAGCGGTCATATCATTCTTCATCACGGAATCCCCAACGGTAAGAGGACCAGTAGGGGAGACGAAGGATGGGCGCCATATGTTGTCTGGAGAAGGCGGGGCTGCCTCTTCAACAAGGTTCAAGTCAAAACGACGGTCGGAGGGGCCAGACATTTTCAAAGGTGTTGAAGAGAGAAGAGGTCGGACAAATCAAGATCTTAAAAGTGCAAGAATGAAGCTTCTACTAGTGGAGATTCAAGTGTGCTTTGGAACTTAATGCCAGCCCCTATAAAAATCTGCACTCGACGAAGCTTCAGAAATCGAAGAGGCGCCTGCTCAGAAATCGAAGAGGCGTTTGCTTTCTCAAAAGCTGGGCTGCTTAGAGATCACGAGGGTTGATCTCAGAAATCGAAGAGGCGTTTGCTTTCTCAAAAGTTGGGCTGCTCAAAGACCACGAAGGCCGATCTCAAAAATCGAAGAGGCGCTCGCTTTCTCAAAAGCTGGGCTCCCCAGAGACCACGAGGGCCGATCTCAGAAATCGAAGAGGCACCTACTTTTCCAGCCTTTTCCAGCCTTGTCAGCACCTGTCACACGCACACTCAGTTTTGCGGAAATTATGGGCATTCTGTCAAAGACTTCTGGGGAAGTAGAAAACACATGAATCTTACTGTTCAATCACCCACTTCCCACACGCAACAATAGCTCATGGGTACCACAGATAACTTTGCCAAAGTTCTCTGCCAAAGTTGAGCACGTGAAACTTGCAGCTCCCACTACATCGCTCTGACCAAGAAGGGTAAAAGAATAGCAAAGAAACAGCACTAACAAAGTTTAGACCCATAAATTTCGAAGGTCTAGCTACCATATTATTACCCACAAGGGTAAAGGAACAGTACCACTGCTGGATAATTGGAAAGTCCCTGTGTGTCAACCTCTGTGCTTCGTGGCAAGGTAGACAAGCAAACATGCCCAACCTTTACTCACATTCGAGAAAACACTCCCAATAAGATTGCTTGCTCCAAAATCGAAGAGGCACCGTCCTCCGAATCTCGAGAGCCAGACTCCCAACATGACTACTTTCTCAAAATCGAAGAGAGGGTAAAGGAACAGTACCATTGCTGGATAATTGGAAAGTCCCTGTGTGTCAACCTTTGTGCTTCGTGGCAAGGTAGACTAGCAAACATGCTCAACCTTTACTCACATTCGAGACAACACTTCCAACAAGATTGCTTGCTCCAAAATCGAAGAGGCACCGCCCTCCGAATCTCGAGAGCCAGACTCCCAACATGATTACTTCCTCAAAAATCGAAGAGACACTGCTCTCCGAATCTCGAGAGTCATACCCCCAGCATGATTGCTTTCTCAAAAATCGAAGAGGCATCGTTCTCCGAATCTCGAGAGCCAGATACCACAGACCACTTTTTCAAAGTGCTCTGACAGAGTTAAAACATGTGAAACTGGCAGCTCCCACTACCGTGCTATGACCAAGCAGGGTAAAGGAATAGCATTACTACTTGTTGTTCGGGAGACTCCTATATATGTCGACCTCCATCCCCAACGGACAGGCAGACCTGCAAAAATGCTCAACCCTTCATCATATCTGAGAGGGCACTCCCAACGAAGCCTTTCGAAATATTCAGCTTTCTTTCCCCCCGATAATACCTTTGCAAACAAGCTATACTAGAGCAAGAATATCTCATATCATCAGGGTTAAAAGCAAGAGTATCCCATATCATGCTTTTTCCCTGTCTTTTCTTTTGGCCTTGTTTTTACCTGCAAGACAAGGAGAAAGAGAGCAATCAGTCAGCACTTGGAATCAAGCTTCCAGCCAGGAACTGACTGCCTGGAACCCCTTACCTGATTACTTACCTGGCATTGCTCTCGAGTACTCATCTTCAACATCTTATGTTTCCAGGGAAGATTCCGCATCTGCTTGAGGAACAGATAGGGCAAGTGCGAAGGATACAAGGAAGCATGTGGAGACAAGCGTAACAGCACACGTGCCGATACATTCATTACTCTGTCAAAAGCAAAAGTATCCCATATCAGCAGGGTGGAACGTACTCTAGATTTGATGGACTTGTTTTGACCCTCAAATTCTTCAGTCGGCCTTATACTCTGGAGGAAACCAGAAAACCCTCCAGCTCAGTTCAAGAATAAGCCTGTGGAAAGTTACTTCTTCAAAAGCAAAAGTATCTCATATCATCTCTTCTCATTTTTCTTCTCTTTATCCTTCATGCTGCTGCAAGATGGGGAGAAGGTGAACAATCAGTCGGAGCTCTGATTGCTTACCTTGTCTGTCACCTCTTTCAGCAGACCCCCTAGCTCGGCGACTTGGGGGACTCCTACTACATGGTTTGTATCGCGCTTGACCAAGCCTGAAACTACAAGTAAGCTTCAAGTGAAATTGATACATTACCTTGTGCATCTCCACCAGTTAAAGATACCACCCCTGGATGGAGGAAGAGTACTTCCAGAGAAGATGCCACATCTACCTATGAGACAGATAAGGCAAGTCAAAACGACACCACACTCCGATACTTAGAAGTTTCGTGATTACGAGATCATTCTCCCACAATATTTCCTAATGTCATTTGTACTAAATCATTCACTTGTACTCACTAAATGAGAGCTTGAACCTATGTACTTGTGTAAACCTTTCACAATTAATGAGAACTCTTCTATTCCGTGGACGTAGCCAATCTGGGTGAACCACGTACATCTTGTGTTTGCTTTCCTATCTCTATCCATTTATATACTTATCCACACTAATGACCGGAGCAATCTAGCGAAGATCACAAAAAGCGATCGTTTTCGCTACCTAGGATCTATCTTGCAAGAGAACGGAGAATTAGATGGAGATCTCAACCATAGAATACGAGCTGGATGGAAAGAGTGCATCCGGCGTGTTGTGTGACCGTCGTAGGCCATTGAAGCTCAAGGGAAAATTTTATAGGACGGCAATAAGGCTAGCGATGTTGTATGGCACAGAATGTTGGGTGGTGAAGCATCAACACGTACACAAAATGGGTGTAGCGGAGATGAGGATGCTTCGTGGAATGTGTGGGCACACGAGAAAGGATAAGATTGGGAATGAGGATATCCGAGGTAAAGTAGGAGTAGCCGAAATTGTAGGAAAGATGAGAGAAAATCGGCTCCGGTGATTTTGAACATGTGCAAAGAAGGCCGACTGACGCTCCGGTTCGAAGATGTGACTACGGGACAGAGGTTCAGGGCCGAAGGGGTAGAGGAAGACCTAGGACAACTTTGGAAGAGACTCTAAGAAAAGACTTAGAGTACTTGGATCTAACGGAGGACATGACACAAAACCGAGCGCAATGGCGTTCTAGGATTCATATAGCCGACCCCACTTAGTGGGAAAAGGCTTTGTTGTTGTTGTTGTTGTTGTTGTTGTTATTACAGAAGGTAACTTGAAGGTCTCAATGTGAGACAATGAAGAAGACTAGTTTACTAGTTTTATTAAAGGTGGACTATAATACGAGGTGCATTACAGAAACATTCAAGAATGCATGTTGTATTAATTTTTCATGTCTTGTTGGAGTTTCATGTGTATGATAGTTTCATCACACACGACTATAGTTTCATCACACACGACTGTTGACGAAAAACTAATCTCGCCTAATCCGTCTCTACAAAGTAAAAAAAAAAAAAAGATGGTGATTTAGGGGATAGTGTTTATGTTTTAAGGACATGACTCTCTTTAGTTCTTCATGAATGCTAGCATATGATAGAAACTTGTTATTGGGATTTTGTTGTTCCTATTCTCATGGCCACTGAAGTATGATTTCTTATATGGTGGCATATGTGAAAACAAGTGTTGGCTCTAGTGGGAGAATGTTAGAGCTGCACACTTAGTTTATCACATGCTTAAGGGATTGAAGTCATAAGAGATTGGAATAGACTAGTCTTGCAAAGCTATCAGGGTTGTATGAATCCTAGAACGTCACCTTCAAAACAAAATTGGAAATCCCACAAAATTGGCGTTTACTACAAGCATTTAAAAAATTTAACTTTTTATAAACATGTAAAACTATGATTTATTTGTAAAGAAAAATGATTTTGTACAAGGAGCTAAATATATTTTGATATATTATTTTAAAAGGGGGGCTGAATAAACTTTAGCTTAGGTGTGCCAACAGCTTCAGTAATTACATTGATATTTCATCTAGATTGTGCAGGCCACCAAGGCAAGGAAGAGGATATTCAAAAACTTGCCAGCTGAGAATCTTTTGGATTAAAACGTGCACAAGAGAGTGTAGGAAACGATCGATTTTTGGTGTACTCGCTATACCACCATATGCTGTTAGTATTTCATTCAAATTATGTGGAATTTTGTTCATTAAAACACCTTAAAAATCGATTAACTTTGTCGTTCCACCATATTCTATATAGGGTTAAACTCTGTTTACTACTCTCATATTTCATGGTTTTCAACATTTTGTACATCAAGTTTTTTTCGTCCCAGAGACATACCTAAAATGTTAATTTTGGGACAGTCTCATACATCCGTTAGTCAAACTGTTAAGTCTGCCGTTAATTGATAATGTGGCGCCTATGTGGACAATGACTGGGCACCACGTATTATTAAGGGGTCCACGTGGATATTTTTTATTTTTTATTTGGAGAAGGGGTTAAAAAAAAATTCAAAAATTCAAAAAAAAAAAAAAAAAAAACCCAACCCCCCGCACCCTTTCCCTCCCTTCTCTCTTCTTCAACCTGCACCCTTTCCCTCCCTTCTCTCTTCTACAACCTGCACCACCCTCCCTTCTCTCTTCCTTCCTCCCTTATCCCTCCATTCTCTCTGCAACCCGCAAGACCCTTCATTTTCACCTTTGTGAACCGCACTAGATCTGTTTTGGACCTCAAGGAGGTCCCCCCGCGGGTCAACATTTGATATTTACCCCTCCATCCTTTCTGCAACCCATACCCTCCTTTCTCTCCTTTGCAACCCTCATCTCCTATGATCCATAGCCCGCCTCAGCTCCCCCAAGTTATAATCCCCATTTCTCAAATTTCAACCTCCCCAGATCTGAGCTCGGTAAAATTGGGTTGTGGAAATCCGCGAAATCAGAGGTTGTGGAAGACAAGAGGTTTGGAACGTTGAAGTTCAAAATAATTGCAGACTTTGATGAAAGAGAGAGAGATGCTGGGGAGGGCAGGAGGTGAAAAGGTGGGGTATCAATCGGCGACGACTAAGAAGGAAATTTGGAGGTTGGTTATGGGTTATGAGTTTTAGGATGGTGTTTGGTTATGGATTCATAGGTGTGAGCGGCCAGCTCGTCATCAATGAGATTGACGCCTCTACCGCCACGCCTCTCCAGGCCATCAAGCTCATCGCCCTCTACCTCTCTAGGCCCGATTTCAAGGTACCATCTTTGATTTTGAATTTCGATCCGATATCACAAACTGTTAAGTTGAATCAGATTTAATTGGATGGGATGTGTGATGAATTGAAAGGTTTGGATTTGTGTAGGAATCGGCGATCTCAAATCCACGATCGACCCATCTAATTTCTCCATCGCCCTTATCATTTTCCTTGGCGATTACTGCGACCACGGCGGGTTGCAGAGAGAATGGAGGGATAAGGGAGGAAGGAGGAGAGAAGGGAGGGCGGTGCAGGTTGTAGAAGAGAGAAGGAAGGGAAGGGGTGCAGGTTGCAGAAGAGAGAAGGGAGGGAGAGGTTGCAGGGGGTTGGGTTTTTTTTTTTTTTTTGAACCCCTTCTCCAAAAAAAAAAATTCCACGTGGATCCCTTAATGACATGTGGCACCCAGTCATTGTCCATATATGCGCCATGTCATCAGCTAACAACAGACTTAACAGTTTGACTAACGGATGTATGAGGCTGTCCTAAAATTAACACTTTAGGTATGACTCTGGGACGAAAAAAACTTGATGTACTAAATGTTGAAAACCACGAAACATGAGGGTAGTAAACAGAATTAAACCCTTCTATATATAATGCGCTTAAGGTAGTAAAATGTTCCAACTTTTGTGACGAGTTGAAAATTTTCAGTTTTGCTAAATGACATATTTGTTATAGTGAGACATATCAACTATGTGAAGAAAGTTGAGGTTTCACCATAAAACTAATTGACAATATGGGAAATAGTGATGTTATTCCCACACCGATGTCTTATCTTCCCATCCACCTTTTAATGAATTTTTTAATTACAAATTTGTCCATTTACAAAAACACTGATAAGGACATTGATTATCTTGTTTTGCTTAATTTAAATAAAATAAAAAAATAGGTTGGGCATGGAAGACAATTTGTCTACCTTAAACCCTAAATCATATTTTCATCTCCTTTCATTCAGAGAAAGTAAAAAAATAGCAATGGACTTAGAAGGTGACTTTTTCATTGAACAGGTAGAAGATGACGCTTCTACGAAAGAGGTAGAAGATTATGTTTCCATTGAAAAGGTAGAAGAATAATTTGTGTGTAAGTCATTTGAATTTTGTCCATCGTATTTTTAAATTTGTCGTTGTCGAATTCTTTTGAATTTGGGTACTTCTGTCGTTTCCATTTGAATTTGCAGACCTTAGTGGTTTTCATTTACATATTATTTGTTATATTTTTTAAGAGACAATTTTATAATTTCATATGTATGTATATATTAAAGGTTATTTTAGGAATAATAATGGGTGGGAAAATAACATTTTAATTTTTTAACTTTTTAAGGTGGGTGAGATTATAATGTGGGTGGGAAAATAAGACAATGGGGTGAGACTAGTAGCTCTAAAAAATCACCCAACTTACTTATAAGCCTTTACAAAATTTCTCTTTTCACAGATATAGGACTATTTAACCTTTGCGTAGTCACATGCCCCTCACGTGTGGCGAATTTTTAAGCCTAACACGTGGACAACACAACTCCGGTGACGTGGAGCACGTGTAGCTGTTGAGCTCACATGTGAGACAACCTGCTATGAGACCATAAAGAGAATTGAGGTTCCTTCATAAAACCAATTGGCAATATATAAATCCTTGCAAGGTTTATCCTTTCACCAATTTGGGACTCTTCCACCTTTTGTTTTTCTACAAAAAAAAAAAAAAAGACGGAAAATCCTCTCACACTCTATTTGGATGAGGAAATTTAAGATTTTTAAGGAATTTTATAATGATGGAAATTGAAATGACGGAATTTTATTTTCTAGAATTTATGAATTTTATTGTTTGATTAACCTAAAAGAACAATAGAATTTGAATACGAAATTTGTTATTTTTGAGCTCTAACTTATATAAATTAAGAAATAATATCTATTTACATGGAATTTAAACTTGAGAATTGGAGGTCCCAAATTCCAAGTTTTTTTTTTCCACGCGAAAATTTTAAATTTCTATGTTTATGAATCCAAATAAGAGAATTGATGCATGTCAATTTATAAATTCTAACTTTTTTCTGAAATTTCAAATTTATTTCCCTCATTCAAACATAGTGTTAAACGACTAAAATTGAAATAATACAAGAATCAAGTTGATCTTGCCTCATTAGTCATTAGGAAGAGTCATTTATATAACAATCCAACAAGAAGAAGACATCAGCCATAGTACAATATTGTCCGTTTTGGGCCCTGACCATGCCCTCACAATTTTGTTTTTGGGAACTCACACGAAAACTTCCCAGTAGGGGTGGGCACTTGAAATCGAAAACCGCAACCGAAACACAAACCAAATCGAACCGCACCAAACGGTTTGGTTTTGCGGTTTCAAAACGGTTTCGGTTTGAAACCGAACAAAATAGGGGAACGATTTGGTTTCGGTTCCGGCCCTTGAAAACTGAACCGAAACTGCATACCTTTATTAAGTGTTAAATTCTAATTGGTTATTTTCATTGAGTTGAATTATTTTGTTGTGGTATGAATTTTGTTGTCACCAACTAGGTAACGTGAATTTGTGATGGTATCAAACCCTAAACTTACGCCAATCATGAATTTGTGATGCAGCGAGGCAAGGAAGTCATTAAACAGATCGCCTGTTAGGCAAGTCCTTGACAATCTCATCTACAATTACAATCTGACTTTCTGTGGGAAGGCTTTGGCTTTCTTCCTGAATTTGAACCGATTGGGGGTTGTTAAAAATACAAAAATAGAAGTCAAAGGCAGTGCTCTTCAAACTGCACTTGTATTTTGGATTTGTGAACATGAATTTATTAACTTGGTTGCCTCAAGTTGAATTATTTTGTTGTGGTGGATGTGAATTTTGTTGTCATCAACTATGTAACCATAATAGTTTTTTCAAACAATGAAACCAAACCGAACTGAACCAAATGGTTTGGTTTCATTTTGGTTTTAGCCTCAAAACCGCACCGAACCAAACCGCAAAAACTTGCGGTTTTGGTTTTGGTTTCACTCAAAACCGCATCAAACTGAACTGCGCCCACCCCTACTTCCCAGTGGGTCACCCATCCTGGAATTGCTCTTGCGTGAACTCGCTTAACTTCGGAGTTCCGATGGAATCAGAAACTAATGAGCTCTCAAATGGCCTCGTGCTATAGGAAGGTGGACATGTACAGATAAGGCATAGAGGAGGGATTCTCTCCCCTCGAAGATGCGGGATGCTACATCAGATATAATAATTAGTGTAAAATGTATTTGGCTATTAATTTAAAAAGAATTAATTTTGAAAATGAAGAACACAATATTTAAGAAAATCCATTGACAAGCCGAGCTCCAAACAAGTTTTTCACGTCATGTACATAAGCAAGAGTGCGAGTTATATAATAAATTCATACGAAAAGCCTATGAGTATTCTTCTGCGAAAAGTAAGGTTCCGTTTAATAACGTTTTACAAAAATATTTGTTTTTAAAATTATTTTTTAAAACAAAAACGACAAATAGGATATTTTTTTAAAATTTATTTTATAATTTAAGAATGCTTTTGGTTATTTATTCTGAAAATGATTTATGAGAAATAAACATTGAAAATGTGTCTAATATCAAAATCTAAAAGGAAAGATTAGGTTCCCATTCCTCAATTTTTTTGTTTTATCAATTTAATGTAGAATTAAAAAGTAAATTTTGAATGGTTAGTTTTGTATCAAATAAAATAAAAGTAGTAAAATTTGAACTTAAGATCCTCCATAAAACTCGAAACTGACTCGATCGCTCCTATTTTTATAGCTATATATGTTGTGGTCTTGGAACTCCAAGTTTATTTAGTACTGTTGAAATTGAATCTCGATCTACCAAGTCTTAGGGACTTGTAGTTTGATTTGGTCTGGCTCTCAAATTGGTGGTTTTCTTTTGATTTGGTCTGGCTCTCAAATTGGTGGTTTTCTTTCCTATGTATATATACGTGTGAAGAATTCTTGTGGAACAAATTGCCAAAATGTCCCGGGTGCGTGAAAGTGAAACTCCTGAAGATAGGGTGGTCGAAACACTGTGTAGGTTACCGCCCAAGTCTCTGATGCGATTCAAATGCATACGCAAGTCTTGGTGCACTCTCATCAATACTCCAAGTTTTGTTGCCAAACACCTCAACAATTCTATGAACAACAAACTATCGTCCTCCACTTGCATCCTTCTCAACCGTTGTCAGAATCATGTTTTCCCGGATAGAAGTTGGAAACCAGAAGTTTTCTGGTCCATAATTAATCTTTCCATTGATAGCGATGATCACAACCTTCATTATGATGTTGAGGACCTCAATATACCGTGTCCATTGGAAGGTCATGATTTTGTAGAGATTGGTGGCTATTGCAATGGGATTGTCTGTGTACTAGCATGGAAAACTCTTCATTGGATATATGTTATTTTATGCAATCCTGCAACTGGGGAATTTAGGCAACTTCCCCATTCATGCCTTCTTCAACCTTCCCGTTCTAGGAGAAAATTTGAATTGAACACGATCTCTACATTATTGGGATTTGGTTATGATTGCAAAGCTAAAGAATACAAGGTCGTGCAAGTTATTGAAAATTGTGAGTATTCAGATGCTGAGCAATATGATTATCATCGTATTGCTCTTCCTCACACGGCTGAGGTATATACCACGACTGCTAACTCTTGGAGAGAGATCAAGATTGATATATCAAGTGAAACCTATTGTTATACTTGTTCAGTGTACTTGAATGGATTTTGTTATTGGATTGCAACCGATGAAGAAGATTTCATACTTTCATTTGATTTAGGTGATGAGATATTTCATAGAATACAATTGCCTTCTAGGAGAGACTCTGATTTTAAGTTTTCTAATCTCTTTCTGTGTAATAAATCGATTGCTTCTTTTGGTTATTGTTGCAATCCAAGTGATGAGGATTCTACATTATATGAAATATGGGTAATGGATGATTATGACGGAGTTAAAAGTTCATGGACAAAACTCCTAACCTTCGGACCCTTAAAAGGCATTGAAAATCTATTTACATTTTGGAAAATAGATGAGCTTCTTATGGAAACCTCTGGTGGAACAGCCAGCTCTTATAATTCCAATACCAGAAATCTCAACTATCTTCATATTCCTCCTATTCTCAATCAAGTTAGAGCTTTTAAAGCTCTAATTTATGTGGAAAGTATTGTTCCAGTCAAGTGAGTTGAGGGCAAATCTGTTGACTTTGTATTTTAGGTAGGATTCCTAATTGATATCAATTCCGTGTAATCTCCTGTAATCTCGTGTAATTAGTTTTCTTCCTATTACATTAGAGTTGTACACCTTATATAAATACCTCTCCTTGAGAAGAATAAAATCATCATTCAAAGCATTCTCTTCTTGGCACCAGAGCCTAGGTTAGAAAAAAAAAAAGAAAAAAAAGTCATGTTGTGCGCAGAACCGAGAACCACTGGCCGCGCAGCTAATTGTACAGCGCACCGTCACACCAACGAGCGACGCCGTCGTTGCTGACCCGAGTTCACCAAGCTGATCCCTGCAGTCACCCACCACTATCTGCTGCTACATCACGTGCCCACGAACCGCGATCCAAATCCAGAAATCTTGCCGCTGTAAATCCCAGTTGACAACCACAACTTCTGCCTAAAATGGTAAGGCTTTAAAGGTTTTTGCATTTGTTATGAACAATACATGGATAATTGATTCTGGTGCTATTGGACATATGACTTGTGATTCTAGGCAGGTACAAACCCTAAAACCATCCACCAAAACCGTCATGAGTGTTTGATGCGAATAATATATAAGCACACAAATTAAACCCTCTTTTTGACAATTGTAGTATAGATGTAAGTAGGGTATCGTTCTAGGCCGGGGATTAGGAGGGATTGCTAATCTATTCTAAATTAATTTAAAAATATTAAATAAGACTCAAGGACACAAAATTAGGCTAAAAACTCTAATAACTCGAAACACACTTAAAATGACTCGAAATAATGAAAACAATTAAATTAAACACTAGGAACTGAAATGGACGGAAATTAAATTAAAATACTAACAATAAAGAAAACTAACTAAATAATATAATTTAATAATGGATGGGTGTTTGGTTTTTATGAAAAGTAAATTAAACTTAATTAAATTACAGAATTGACAAAAACATAAAATTAAGGTAAAATGATAAATGACGGACTAGCTAGAGGGTTCTTCTCCACACATGTTATACTTGCATACAAAATGATTTCCAGTTGTTCTTTTAATAAATTGTAAATTTCAACGCCCCAAATTAACCGTGAATTGCACTAATTAACCCTCAGTTTTTCCACAAGTTATTGGGTTGGATGATTGCATACGACAACCCAAAACATTCCCTACAAGTTCCCTACATGAATTGCATAATAGAGATACAAGCAAGAATCATTAAGTTCTATGAAAAACATAAGCATTGACGAGGCACTCGTTACTATGATTTGCATGAAACTTATGCCAAGAATTTACTTAACGTGATTGTGACTAGCAACCTTTACTACTTGTGAATATAAGTTCATAACGATTAGGTGAAATTCACTTATATTCTAGCATCAAATTCATGCATGTAAATTAAGCGTGCACTCTCAACCAACATACACAAATCAGTTTTTATACGAACGGATAAGTAAATTGAATTCACAACTTATGAAATCACAACTGAAGGTAATCAATTCATATTACAAATATAATCATGGCTTTGAATTAACCTCTAGCCAACATAAATTTAATTACACATTATTAAAAACAGAAATAAAAGAGAAGTTTGAAAAAATTAAACCGAAAGAGGATCTGCTGCTTTCTGCCCGTTTCTCCTTCCCTGCTCTCTGTCCGTTCTTGTTGACCTGCCCGTACTCTATTCTTTTCTTTTCCCGTTCTACTTTCCCACGTTGCAAGGCAGCCTTCAGTCCCCCCCACGTCTCCTCTGTCTCCTTCTTCTGTTATTTTCTATTTTCTGTCTGTCTTCACGCTGCCCAAAAGGGCAGCTCCCTCACTCTCTCACGCTGCTGTCTCTCTCCTACCGTGTGTTTCTCAAGGCCCCCAGACAGCCATTTGTTTCCTTCTCCTGCCGCCAAAGGGCAGCCTCCCCCATCTGACCTCACATTTCCTTGCAGTCCCGTACTCACCATCCCTCACGCTGTCTCTCCTCTCTCTTCTATTTTTTTATTTCCTTTTTTTTTCTTTCTGGCAGCAAGGCTGCCTTCTCTTTTCACACTCCGCAAGCCCCTGACTTGCTCCCCCCGTTTTCCTGCGACTCATGCGCTCTCTGCGAGCTGCCCAAAGGCAGCTCCCCCCCCCCACGTCTAACCTTTCTCCCCCACGTATATATTCTCACACTTTTCCCTCCTGTCAGCGCCTCATGCCCCTTATATTTCTTATTTTATTCCTTTCTGCACAGTCTCTTTTCTTTCTTTTATTATTTTTTTTTCCTTTTTCTGCTGGCAGCCTCGCTGCCCATTTCTGCGCCTCCCCGCGTTCCACTTCTCTCTATCCTTTTATTTCCCTTTCTTTTCTATTATTTCCCCTCTGTCTTCCAGCTCTTCTTTTTATTTTATTCTGCTTTCCCTTATTTTATTTTGCTTTTCCATCCGCACCTACCAGCTGCACTTATTCTTCTAGATGGTATCCACTCATCCAGCTCCACCTACCACACTGCCACGTTTTTGATAAATAAAAATCATTTAGCCATTTTTATTTTCTTTGCATAACAAATCCTATAAACACAAAAATAACGTAAATAGCTCAAAAATATAAGGAACTAACTAAGAAAAGACGGGTAAATTTGAAGTAAAAATATATATAAATATGATCCGATCAAATACCCTCACACTTAACTTTTGCTAGTCCTCGAGCAAAACAAAGACAACTAGAACAAGAAGTAACAAGAAAAACATTAGCTTCCCTCAATGTGACCCTCATAGAATTTCATTCAAGAAAACAAATCATCAAGAACCATATCAAGGAACTAATCCAAGTTCATCTTCCTAATTCAAATATTAGCAGTAATCTTTGAATCATCCTTGAAGTGTAGTGTGTAAGATAGCCATGCTAATGCAATTTCAAGTTTTTATTTTTAAAATCATCATATGCAAACTAGCGACTTTCTCACGGGATATGCACTCAATCACACATGTGTTTAGTTTTAATGTGTTTTCGCTCAAAGAAACAAATGTGAAATTTCTACCATAAGCTTGCATAAAGATCACTTCTCCACAGTCATAATTGCAAAACTTAAATCAAGAGGACTTTTATTGGATGTAATGAGGTTTAGGGATAGGGTTATTGAAACAAAAGAATAGGAAACACAAATTCCAAGCTACATTGCAAGCAATTCTTTTCTTTAGATTTATAAGAACTCAAGCTCTCCAACAATTCTTCTAGCACCTCCAACCATACCCTTAAACTGAAACTTTAAAAACATTATATTTTTTTTTTCTTTTCTTCGTATACAATCTTTCTTTTTCTTTTTCTTTTTCTTTTTTTTTCTTTTTTAATACAAACATGAAATACCCACACACTTATTTTTTTGCCAAACACCTTCAAAGTACTTTACAAACATTTCTCATAAGACAATCTCACATTGCTCACTAGCTTGCTTGGAAAGGGTAAGGAAAAAAAAATGTTTCAGGTATAAGGGTAGACATATTTGGTGATAAGAAATAAAAGGTTCAACAAACACGGCTCAAATAGGCAATCTAATGATATCATTTTTCTGTTGGGAAACATGGTTATTTGGGCCATGGTGGTAAACCTAATGCCTCTATCATTTCCAAGTTCATGTAATCAATGACAAACATTTCGAAAGATCGTTACGCAAGTTCTAGAGATGCATCTCACATAAGTTCAGCACACATGAAAGAATAGGAGTGTATGAAAAATGCACACACTTTCAATAGGCTCAAAAACTCACATAGGATGTATATGGTCACTAAATTCACATATGAAGCTTTACGTTATGCTTTAGTTTCACATCAACAAGGCTATGTGCATTTGGTTTTTCAAAGATGATCAAACATGTACAAAACTAACAAGAGAATTAGGAATTTCACAAAACACATGTTAACTAAGTTCTTGATGATCATGGTTCAAATTTGATCCAATTATATCATTGGGTAGGGAAACTAACAAAAAATCTAATTCAAAACAATAAGGGAAACAAGACAATATTTTTGGATTTTTTAAATTTTCCGATTTTTTTTTTTTTTTTTTTTTTTAAGAAAACAAAAACTAACAACACAGAAACAAATGAAATTCTAGAGATTCTACCCCCACACTTAAACTTGACATTGTCCCCAATGTCAGAAAACACTATAATGCAAATAAAAAAAAAATAAAATAAAATAAATAAATAATAAGAAACAAAATAACGCAATTGGACTGAACACTTCCTTAATTTGCAGTAAAATCAAGCGATGACCCCCAAGCTAAAATTCTGCAATCAACTTCAAGGGTGGAAATAACCAAAAGTTCCTGCAAAGAAAAGAAATAATTCAATTGGTTACGCAAGAAAATTAATTAAAAAATAAAAAATAAAAAATTGCAAACGAAAAATTGAAAATTACGATAAAAGATAATGAATAAAACTAATAAGTAATCATTGGTCATGCTTGTTGACTTTCCACAGCTTTCCTCTTGAACAGGGTGACACTTAGCTTTTCACTTGCAAGTGATGATTTTATGCTATTGTACTGCAAGGCTTTGCTCTTTGGGAATGTTGCAGTTCCTTATTTGTTCTCCAAGCAGATGTGGCAGCTTCTCTAGTTCTTCAGTTCGGACTCCTTGTGCTGGGTTGATTGTACGAGCTGCATTCTTCTCTGCTTGTTTCTTCAGCACGGCGGGCAGGCACGAGGTAGAGGTGTTGGTCTGTTTCTTTCTTCAATCTTTCCAAGTGCCCACCTCTTGCTTTCTTTCTCCTTGTCCCTAGCTGAATTGTCTCCACATGCTTCGAGGTATCATTTTCACTTCCCTTACTGTCCCCCAGGCAGATGTGGTAGACGAAGAGAAAGCATAAAATGATGAAGATGAGTACTCGAGAGCAAGGCTAGGTAAGCAATCAGGAAGGGGTTCCAGGCAGTTGGCTCCAGATCGGAAGATTGATACCAAATGCTGGTTGATTGCTCTCTTTCTCCTTGTCGGAAAACAAAGACAAGGAGAAGGACATGGAGAAAGCATGATATGAGATACTCTTGCTTTCAACCTTTATGATATGAAATACTTTTGCTTTGAATGGGTTGTTCGCAGGAGTATCCCAAGGAATGAGGAACACAGAGTGACTCGAGAGGATTCTTTGGGAATGCATTTTCGGAGATGAAGAGGTGTTGAGAGGGTGTGCTGAGAGAATGTGCTTTTGCTGTGGAAGGCGAAGGTAGAAACTTATAGGACTTGTCTTCACAACCGGAACTGTTCTCTCACTCATTGTCGGCAGCCGGTGGATGGATGAATAGTACAAATTACGCGCTTTCTGACAAAGCTGCCCGTAATTTCCGCAAAGCTGCCAGTTGCATGTGACAAATGCTGACTAGGCTGAGAGAGACAGATGGTTGGAATCGGCACTTCGACAGACTGCCCGTGATTTTCGCAGAGCTGAGTTTGCGTGTGACGGGTGACAACACGTCTGGACGAATTGATCTTGCGAAATCTGGGGTCGGCTCGTGGTTTCTGAGCAAGCCCAACTTTTAAGAAATTAAATGCCTCTTTTGAGAAAAGAATCCGGCTTTTGAGAACGGAGCCCTGACTCTTCGATTTGCGAGAGGACGCTTCTTCGATTTCTGAAGAGCGCCTCTTTGATTTCTTCTTTTTATAGAGGCGCTAATTTTGTTCCACAACACACTTGAGCTCCCTCTTGTAAACACTCCCTTCTTGCACTTGTTTAATCTTAATCTGTCCGATCTCTTCTTTCTCAACACCATCAGAAAATGTATGGCCCTTCCGATCGTCGTTTTGACTTGAACCGTGGTGAAGAGGCAGCCCCGCCTTCACCAGACAACATATGGCGTCCATCTTTCATATCCCCTACCGGTCCTCTTACCGTTGGGGATTCAGTGATGAAAAATGACATGACTGTTGCGGTGGTGGCTCGGAACCTTGTCACTCCCAGAGATAACAGACTGCTCGCTAGACGGTCTGATGAATTGGCGGTTAAGGAGTCTCTGGCTCTCAGTGTGCAGTGTGCGGGTTCCGTATCCAACATGGCCCAACGCCTATATGCCCGAACCCGTCACGTTGAATCCTTGGTGGTTGAAATACAGAGTCTCAAGCAAGAGATTAAAGGGCTCAAGCATGAGAATAAGGAATTGCACAAGCTCGCACACAGCTATGCTACCAGCATGAAGAGGAAGATTGACCAGATGCAGGACACCGATGGTCAAATTTTACTTGATCATCGGAGGTTTATGGGTTTGTTCCAACCGCATCTGCCTTCGTCTTCTGGAGCGGCACCGCGTAGTGAAGCTCCAACTGATCAACCTCTGCCGCCTCCTCCTTCTGTGGCCCCGCCGACTGCTGAAGCCCCGCCTACTACTGAAGCACCACCCGACCAATGAATACTATTAGTTTACATCATTGTAAAATATTTGTACTTTTTTTTTTTTATCATTAATTTTAAATTTTATCTTTTTTTTTTATTTTTATTATTTTTATTTATTTATTTTTTATTTTTTTATTTTTTTTATATGTAAATTAAAGTAGAAAGACTTTGGTTAACCTTCCCCCACACTTAAACTAAATAACACAAACTCACAGAAATCAAACAAATAACACAACTAACTAAACAAAACAAAATGAAAGCATTAAAGATAAGGGTGTAAAAATGCAAATCTGATTGGGTTAGCGATTCCAAAGTCTCCCTTCGTTGAATGCTTGGGTTGCCTCCCAAGAAGCGCTTGATTTAACGTCTTTAGCCGGACGCATCATTCCTTTAAATTTCCCTCGGCTCCATTTGAACCTAAAATCAAAGAAAGAAAAATAAATCAAATATCAAAAGTAAAATACACAAACACCAATATAAACATAAACAAAAACAAAAATAAAAGGATTAGCAAAGTTACTAATCTCCGGCAACGGCGCCAAAATTTGATGCGAATAATATATAAGCACACAAATTAAACCCTCTTTTTGACAATTGTAGTATAGATGTAAGTAGGGTATCGTTCTAGGCCGGGGATTAGGAGGGATTGCTAATCTATTCTAAATTAATTTAAAAATATTAAATAAGACTCAAGGACACAAAATTAGGCTAAAAACTCTAATAACTCGAAACACACTTAAAATGACTCGAAATAATGAAAACAATTAAATTAAACACTAGGAACTGAAATGGACGGAAATTAAATTAAAATACTAACAATAAAGAAAACTAACTAAATAATATAATTTAATAATGGATGGGTGTTTGGTTTTTATGAAAAGTAAATTAAACTTAATTAAATTACAGAATTGACAAAAACATAAAATTAAGGTAAAATGATAAATGACGGACTAGCTAGAGGGTTCTTCTCCACACATGTTATACTTGCATACAAAATGATTTCCAGTTGTTCTTTTAATAAATTGTAAATTTCAACGCCCCAAATTAACCGTGAATTGCACTAATTAACCCTCAGTTTTTCCACAAGTTATTGGGTTGGATGATTGCATACGACAACCCAAAACATTCCCTACAAGTTCCCTACATGAATTGCATAATAGAGATACAAGCAAGAATCATTAAGTTCTATGAAAAACATAAGCATTGACGAGGTACTCGGTACTATGATTTGCATGAAACTTATGCCAAGAATTTACTTAACGTGATTGTGACTAGCAACCTTTACTACTTGTGAATATAAGTTCATAACGATTAGGTGAAATTCACTTATATTCTAGCATCAAATTCATGCATGTAAATTAAGCGTGCACTCTCAACCAACATACACAAATCAGTTTTTATACGAACGGATAAGTAAATTGAATTCACAACTTATGAAATCACAACTGAAGGTAATCAATTCATATTACAAATATAATCATGGCTTTGAATTAACCTCTAGCCAACATAATTTAATTACACATTATTAAAAACAGAAATAAAAGAGAAGTTTGGAAAAATTAAACCGAAAGAGGATCTGCTGCTTTCTGCCCGTTTCTCCTTCCCTGCTCTCTGTCCGTTCTTGTTGACCTGCCCGTACTCTATTCTTTTCTTTTCCCGTTCTACTTTCCCACGTTGCAAGGCAGCCTTCAGTCCCCCCCACGTCTCCTCTGTCTCCCTCTTCTGTTATTTTCTATTTTCTGTCTGTCTTCACGCTGCCCAAAAGGGCAGCTCCCTCACTCTCTCACGCTGCTGTCTCTCTCCTACCGTGTGTTTCTCAAGGCCCCCAGACAGCCATTTGTTTCCTTCTCCTGCCGCCAAAGGGCAGCCTCCCCCATCTGACCTCACATTTCCTTGCAGTCCCGTACTCACCATCCCTCACGCTGTCTCTCCTCTCTCTTCTATTTTTTTATTTCCTTTTTTTTTCTTTCTGGCAGCAAGGCTGCCTTCTCTTTTCACACTCCGCAAGCCCCTGACTTGCTCCCCCCGTTTTCCTGCGACTCATGCGCTCTCTGCGAGCTGCCCAAAGGCAGCTCCCCCCCCCACGTCTAACCTTTCTCCCCCACGTATATATTCTCACACTTTTCCCTCCTGTCAGCGCCTCATGCCCCTTATATTTCTTATTTTATTCCTTTCTGCACAGTCTCTTTTCTTTCTTTTATTATTTTTTTTTCCTTTTTCTGCTGGCAGCCTCGCTGCCCATTTCTGTGCCTCCCCGCGTTCCACTTCTCTCTATCCTTTTATTTCCCTTTCTTTTCTATTATTTCCCCTCTGTCTTCCAGCTCTTCTTTTTATTTTATTCTGCTTTCCCTTATTTTATTTTGCTTTTCCATCCGCACCTACCAGCTGCACTTATTCTTCTAGATGGTATCCACTCATCCAGCTCCACCTACCACACTGCCACGTTTTTGATAAATAAAAATCATTTAGCCATTTTTATTTTCTTTGCATAACAAATCCTATAAATACAAAAATAACGTAAATAGCTCAAAAATATAAGGAACTAACTAAGAAAAGACGGGTAAATTTGAAGTAAAAATATATATAAATATGATCCGATCAGTGTTGCCAACGGTAATCTTGCCCCTATTATTGGGGAATGAACTGTCTCTCTTTCAGATACCCTTAGTTTTGATACCGTGCTTGTTGTTCCTTCTCTTGATTATAATTTATTATTTGTTGCTCAAATAACTGTCGCCCTGCATTGTCTTGTGATTTTTTGGCCTTCTTTTTGTGTTTTTAAAGACATTCGAACTCGCAAGATGATTGGTTATGGTATTAGGAAGGATAAGCTCTACTACTTGGAGCTGACATCGAACAGTTCTCAAATGTTAACTCAAGCTCTTGCAGTGGAAGGAAATCAGGGGGGATAAGAATAAAGCTTTGGAGATTTGGTTGTGGCATCGTCGACTTGGACATGCTTCGTTTGGCTATTTGTGGAGGTTGTTTCCTAGCCTATTTGTTAAGCATGATATTTCTAACTTTAATTGTGGTGTTTGTGAAATGGCTAAAAGTCATCGTACTTCATTTCCTCCTAGGTTGAATAAAAGTTCAAACCCATTTATGATAATTCATTCTGATGTTTGGAGACCATCTAAAACTACTACACTTGGTGGTGCTCATTGGTTTGTTACTTTTATTGATGATTGCACACATATGACTTGGGTTTGTTTGATGAAGTCCAAAAGTGAAGTTACTTCTTTGTTTCAGAAGTTTTACAAAATGGTACAATTACAATATAAGTCACAAATACAAGTTCTCAGGAGTGATAATGGTGGCAAATATGTTAACTCTGAACTTCGTGCCTTTCTTGATCATCATGGGAATGTTCATCAAACTACATGTCCATATACTCCACAACAAAATGGGGTTACTGAATGCAAGAACTGTTAGCTTCTAGAGGTTGTTCATGCTTCTTTACTAAAGGCGCGTCTCCCGTTATCCTTTTGGGAAGAAGCTCTCACCTCAGCTGCGTATTTCATTAATCGTGTTCCATCTCGATTGGTTGCTTTTCAGACACCCATTCAGGCACTTTTTCACATGTTGATGCTCTTACAGTCCCTAATCTTCCACTTCATGTGTTTGGTTGTGTGGCCTTCATTCATCTTCATAAACAACAGCGAAGTAAGCTTGAACCTCGGGCCTTACAATGTGTGTTTGTGGGGTATGCATCAAGGCAGAAATGATACCATTGTTATCACCCTCTGACGAACAAGTAGTTTGTCACTATGGATGTTGCATTTCATGAGCATGGTATGTACTTTTCCAATCCTGAGTCCTCACTTCAGGGGGAGAATCAGAAAGAAGTTCAAACTCTTGATTATACTATTCCAGATACAGATAGAAAATGATTTGGATTTAAGTGGTGATGTCTTGGAAATAAATGGTGATCATTCACACGAAAACAATGATGTGAATGAATTGGAATTAAGTGGTAATGTCTTGGAAACAAGTGGTGATCATTCAGATGGAAACAATGTTGAAAACCTTGAAATGGACAAGTCGACATCGCCATATAACTCACTGCCTGATAGCTCACTACCAGTTTCCTCACCACAAGACAACCCTGTATGGCCAGCTACCTCACAGTCGATCTCGAGTCCCAATAACCATAATCAACCGTCTTCAATCCCGGATGCACCACCACCACATCATCTCCTTGATCGCATCAACCGAGGTATTCCTCAACTTACTTATGAAGCCGACCCTAATGCAAAACTAGGTATCCGGTGAGTAAGCCCAACCCTGAGTCTAATGTGTTATACCCATTAAGTAATTATGTGTCTACTAGTCACCTATTAGAATCAAATAAGTCGTTTGTGCATCAATTATCTACTGTATCCATTCTTAACAGATGCTTTAACTGATCCACGTTGGCAGCAATGAATGAAGAGTTGAAGTCTTTGAAGAAGAATGCTACCTGGGAGATCACAGATTTACCAGCTGGAAAGAAAGCTGTGGGATGCAAATGGGTCTATACTGTGAAATACAAAACAGATGAGACTGTGGATTATTTCAAGGTAAGACTGGTAGCAAAATGATACACTAAAAAATATGGAATCGATTACATAGATACATTTGCACCTGTAGCCAATAGCGGTGGGCGCGGTTCAGTTTGATGCGGTTTTGAGTGAAACCAAAACCAAAACCATAAATTTTTGCAGTTTGGTTCGGTGCGGTTTTGAGGCTAAAGTCGAAATGAAACCAAATCATTTGATTCGGTTCAGTTGGGTTTCAAACGATTTTGGTTTGGTTTCATTGTTTGAAAAAACTATTATGGTTACCTAGTTGATGACAACAAAATTCACATCCACCACATCAAAATAATTCAACTTGAGGCAACCTGTCACATCCCGGGCTCAACTCCACCGTAGCACGATATTGTCCTCTTTTGGGCCTCGACCACACCCTCACGGTTTTGTTTCTGAGAACTCACACGAGAATTTCCCAATAGGTTACCCATCCTAGGAATGCTCTCGCGTGAGCTCACTTAACTTTAGAGTTCTAATGGAATCCGAAGCCAATGAGCTCCTAAAAGGCCTTGTGCTAGGTAGAGATGAGAATATACATATAAGGTTTATTGTAAGATCCCACATCGCCCAGGGGAGTGATCCTTATATGTATATTCCCATCCCTACCTAGCACGAGGCCTTTTCGAAGCTCACTGGCTTCGGGTTCCATCGGAACTCCGAAGTTAAGCGAGTAGCGTGTGAGAGCAATCCCATAATGGGTGACCTACTAGGAAGTTCTCGTGTGAGTTTCCAGAAACAAAACCGTGAGGGAGTGGTCGGGGCCCAAATCGGACAATATCGTGCTACGGTGGTGGAGCGGGCCCGATATGTGGTGGACCTTGGGCCAGGATGTGACAATTTGGTATCAAAGCCTAACATTGACCGCGTGTGTACCGACGAGGACGTCGGGCCCCTAAGGGGGTGGATTGTAAGATCCCACATCGCCCAGGGGAGTGATCCTTATATGTATATTCCTATCCTTACCTAGCACAAGGCTTTTTGGGAGCTCACTAGCTTCGGGTTCCATCGGAACTCCAAAGTAAAACCAGTAACGTGCAAGAGCAATCCCATGATGGGTGACCCACTAGGAAGTTCTCATGTGAGTTTCCAGAAACAAAACTATGAGGGCATGGTTGGGGCCCAAAGTGAACAATATCCTGCTACGGTGGTGGAGCGGGCCTCGGATGTGGTGGACCCTGGGGCAGGGATGTGACATTTATAGGATCCACTCCCTTAGGCATGTGGGATGTTACAATCCACCCCCCTTAGGTGCCTGACGTCCTTGTCGGCACACTTCCGGCCAAGGATTGACTCTGATACCAAATTGTCACATCCCGACTCGGGGCCCCACCACATCCTGGGCTCAACTCCACCGTAGCACAATATTGTCCGCTTTGGGCCCCGACCTCGCCCTTACGGTTTTGTTTCTGGCAACTCACACGAGAATTTCCCAGTGGGTCACCCATCTTGGGAATGCTTTCGCGCGAGCTTGCTTAACTTCGAAGTTCCGATGGAATCCAAAGCCAGTGAGCTCCTAAAAGGCCTCGTGCTAGGTAGAGATGAGAATATACATATAAGGCTTACATGATCTACTCCCCTGGGTGATGTGGGTTGTTACACAACCAAGTTAATAAATTCATGTTCACAAATCCAAAATACAAGTGTAGTTTGAAGAGCACTGCCTTTGACTTCTATTTTTATATTTTTAACAACCCCCAATCGGTTCAAATTCAGGAAGAGCCAAAGCCTTCCCACAGAAAGTCAGACTGTAATTGTAGATGAGATTGTCAAGGACTTGCACAACAGGCGATCTGTTTAATGACTTCCTTGCCTCGCTGCATCACAAATTCATGATTGGCGTAAGTTTAGGGTCTGATACCATCATAAATTCACATTACCTAGTTGATGACAACAGAATTCATGCCACAACAAAATAATTCAACTTAATGAAAATAACCAATTAGAATTTAACACTTAATAAAGGTATGCGGTTTTGGTTTAGGTTTGGTTTTGGAGGGCCGAAACCGAAACCAAATCGTTTTTCCCCTATTTGGTTCGTTTCAAACTGAAACCCTTTTGAAACCGCAAAACCAAACCGTTCGGTGCGGTTTGATTTGGTTCGTGTTTTGGTTGCGGTTTTCGGTTTTAAGTGCCTACCTCGAGTAGCCAAGATCAAAACAGTTCGTGTTTTGTTGTCCTTGGCTGCAAATCTTAATTGGCCCCTTACAACAGTTCGATGTGAAAAACGCCTTCTTGCATGGACTTGACATAAGAGATTTATATGGATCTTCCACCAGGATGTAATGTTCCAGATAGAAGAAAAGTGGGCAGGTTGAAGAAATTCTTATATGGTTTGA